>JAZKJV010009278.1:0-600000 GCA_037367405.1 Ottelia alismoides
TTTGATCAGATTATCGAGCGGCTAGCCGGGAAGAGTCATTACTGCTTTCTTGACGGGTACCCTGGATATAATCAAGTGGCCATTGCGCCCGAAGACCGGGAGAAAATGACATTCACATGTTCGTTTGGGACTTATGCTTTCAGACGGATGCCCTTTGGTCTATGTAATGCTCCACAACATTCCAAAGGTGCATGTTGTCCATATTCTCGGACATGGTGGGTGACTGTTTAGAGGTCTTCATGGATGACTTCTCGGTCTATGGCGACGGGGTCGATGCTTGTCTTGACTGCCTAGACCATGTGCTTCAGCGCTGCATAGAGGTCAACCTTGTTTTATCTTGGGAGAAGAGCCACTTTATGGTGACTCAAGGGACGGTCCTCGGTCATATCATCTCCAACAGGGGCATGGAGATCGATCCGGCCAAGGTGGATATCATCAGAAAACTCAATCCACCGTCCAACTTGCGTCAGTTGCGGTCTTTTCTGGGGCATGTCGGTTTTTACCGACGATTCATTCAGGACTTCAGTCATATTGCCCGACCGCTGGACTGATTTGCTGACAAAAGACACCGAGTTTATTGTCAATAATAAGTGTCTTGCATCTTTCGAGACTCTAAAAAAATATGGTTGTTTCAGCTCATGTCCTTTAACCACCGATTGGTCTCTCCCATTCGAGGATCATGACGGACGCTTCAGATTTTGCCGTTGGGGTTTGTGCTCGGACAGAGGAGGGATGGTTTGCCTTTTGCCATTCACTACGTCAGCCGGACTTTGGATGCCGCTCAGCGGAATTACACTGTGACTGAGAAAGAGATGCTGGCCGTAGTTTTTGCTCTGGATAAGTATCGATCTTACATTCTCGGATCTAGAGTGACTATTTACACTGATCACACCGCCATCCGGTACTTAACGGCTAAGAAGGATGCCAAAAGCACGTCTGACCAGATGGATCCTTCTGCTCCAGGAGTTTGACATTGAGATTAAGGATAAGCCTGGAGTCAAGAATGTGATGGCGGATCATCTCTCCAGATTGGAGAATCTTGAGGAATCTGAGCCCAGCGCACCTATCACAGAGACATTTCCAGATGAGGCGATCTTGGCTATCACCTCGCTCCCGTGATATGCTGACATTGTGAACTATCTTGTCGCCAAGACGATCCCACAAGGTTGGCCCAGGCAGAAACTCGAGACCTTCCTAGCGAAGGCCAAGTTTTATCATTGGGGAGGATCCCGTCCTTTATCATGAAGGAGGGGACAACATCTGGAGGAGGTGCATTCCTCAAGAAGAGCATCACAGCTTCCTCACATACTGCCACAAGCTTGAGGCAGGAGGACATCATTCTGGAAAAAGGACAGCACAGAAGGTGCTTCAATCCGGCCTATGGTGGCCTACTCTCTTCAAGGATTCTGATGAGTTCGTGAGGAGATGTACTGACTGTCAGAAAATGGGAACCTGCGGACAGAGAGACATGATGCCCATGCAACCATTCACTTTTGTGAGGTTTTTGATGCATGGGGGATTGATTTCATGGGCCCATTTCCTAAGAGTCAGGGATTCGAGCATATTTTGCTCGCTGTGGATTACATCAGTCGATGGGTTGAGGCCATCCCCGCCCGAGCCACAGACGCTAAAACCGTGTGCAAATTCTTGAGGAAAAATATCATTTCACGGTTCGGGGTACCTAGAGTCCTGATTTCAGATTGTGGGGTCTCATTTCATCAATGACAAGGTTAGGGCCCTTGCAGACGAGTTTGGCATTGACCATCGGGTTGCCACACCGTATCACCCTCAGACTAATGGTCTTACCGGAAGTATCGATTCGGAGATAAAAAAATCTTGCAGAAAGTTGTCCGCCCAGACCGAAAGGATTGGTCACAGCTTTTGGACTCGGTCTTGTGGGCATATCGGACTTCTTTCAAGAATCCATTGGGGACATCTCCCTTTCGTCTCGTCTATGGCAAGCCGTGCCATCTGCTAGTGGAGATCAAGCACAAATCTTTTGGGCAGTCACTGAGTTACTGTTAGATCCCGAGAGTATAGGAGAACAGAGAAGAGAAGAATTGGCAGCCCTGGAGGAACTGAGAGATACAACCTTTTCTAATAGCCTACAATACAAAGAAAAAGTGAAAACATGGCACGATTTTGCATATCAGCCATAAACAGTTTGAGCCAGATCAGAGAGTATGGTTGTTTGATTCCATGCTGAAAATATTCCCGGGGAAGTTATAGAGCAAGTGGAAAGGTCCCTATGTGGTCAGGAAGGTACATGACAATGGCAGCATCGACATATCCGAACTGTCATCTTCCTCTACCTTCCGCGTCAATGGTCAACGCCTGAAGCTATATCTAGATCATGATCCGCCCACCATTGGCGTTGCCCCCATTCTTCTGGTATGAGATGTGTTCCTTGACCTCACATCATCTGCATCTCATACATGGTGATCACTTCTATCTTCCGCTGTACAGATCATCTGTCCATATCACTCTTTCATCTGTTGATTTATTTTCTTCTTTTCTTCTTTTCTTCTTTTCCTTTTCAATTTTCTTTATCTATCAAAAAGGTGTCGCCCTTGTAAACAGTTTTCCATACTTCGGACATACTTTGTCTTAAGTATAGGGGGGTGTGCACCCCGAGTCTCTTCTATTCTTTCCAATCCTCTCCATTGTCTCCTCTCCTTGTCTATACTTAGGGATATTTTACCCTAAGTATTGGGGGAGACAATCTGAGTACGATCTGTTTCATTCCCACCCTTGACCCTCCCTGCGTTGTGTACAGTCTGCTATACTTAGGATCATTTGATCCTAAGTATAGGGGGGACGGTCGACTTCTCATTCGTTGATTCATTCATTAGTTCTTTATTCTTTAGACTTGTCTATACTTAGTACGAGTTATGTCTTCTCTTTTCCTCTTCGATCTACGAGGACATAGCTCAAGCTAAGTATAGGGGGGTCGTATATATTGTGTATATACTTTAACCATAACTCATACTTTCGTATTTTTTTAATAATAGGGATAAAAAATTCTTTAAAATTCATTAAAAATCTTTAATAAAAAGGTGATCTGTTCCTCAAAATTCTTTTTGTATATACTGATTAATAAATCAGGTGAAAATGTTTTTTGCAAAATGTTTGAAAAATAGTTGAAAATCTTTGTGAACATCTATTGAAAACTATTTTGAAAATATTTTGTTACATGTTTTCAACCTGTGTAAAAATTTGTGCTTTGTAAAATTTCTTTTCTTTTGTGTGAAATAAAAGTTTGAAAAATGATTTGCAAATGGTTTGAAAAATGGTTGCAAAAATACTTTGAAAAATCTATATATACTGTTTTGAAAGCCTTTGCAAAAATGATTTTCAAATGTGTGTACATGTTTGTAAATTGTTTGTAAAAACTATTTTGGACTATAGTTTTCAAAAATTGTTTGAAAAACCTGTGTCAAATAAGTTTGAGGAATACCTACATCATACCAAAAATCCAACTATATATATGTATAAACTATATATATGTATAAAATTGATCACTTACCCCTGTAAATTCTTAAAATCCACTTCTTGTAAATATAAGAAGCACTCCCGTGTAAATATTTTAACCTAACTTTCAGCCAAAATCTTTTTGTTTTCAAAACCCCAAAAACATTTGCAAAAGTAAAATCCAAAAACATTTGAAAAATCTTTTTGAAAAATACAAAAATGCATCTGCATATGCATCATCATCATCTTTTCAAAAATCCATAAAAAGTTCAAAATCTTGAAATTGCATCACAAAAATATTTTCTTCATTTTGCATTGCATAGCATTTGCATTTTTTCGGATTGAGTTTGATAGTTGAATAAGTTTAAGTAAAATCCGAAGATTGGAGCTTGATTGGACCTTATAATCTACCTAATAACAGGAACCTTATAGGAACTGGGTTTGAGGTACTTCAGGTCTAGTTGACTTAATTCTTTGAGGATCACGGGACTTGGTTCAATGGATTCTTGACTGCCTAAGTAGAGTATTTCGGAGCACACGCATGACTCTTGTTGATAATGACCTAACTTGGACACCTGCACCTTCACATGGCTCAACTCAGTTGGAGTGGTGAGGGGATTGGATTTGCCGGTATGAGACGCACACAAGTGGAAACATTTGTCCTCCTCTAGGGAGGGGAGTGCACCCCAACCCATCCAGTGATAAGGAAGTCTAAAGACAGGAGGCTGTGGGTTGCGATAAAGCTTCAAAAGAGGATAGTCTACTGGCTCAAGAGGAAAAACTCCTTATGTAAATGCTGCTGTATATAATTTTCAAAAAAAAAAGTGTTCAGGCATGTACAAAAATAAAAAGCATGCAAGTATGTACAAATGTTATAAGTCAATAAGCAAGCTTGAGTTCCAAAGTCAAATATGTGAGCCTGCAGCAGGATGACTTGACTACACTGATCTTGCATCCAAGGATAGGTAGCTACACTGGCTACCGTCCATTCTTCTCTTCACCCCCTCCTCTTGAGCTGGTTGCCACTTGAACTTAGAAGGGAATACCCCGCTCCTCGAGGATGGAGTTGTTGTATTGGGGAATCATTGGGTTTTCATACTGGAGAAGTCAGTTTCTTTGCCATTCTAGTTGGGGAGAGCCACCATCACTTACACTGTACGAGTCAGATTCATAGTCGTAGGAGTTTGCGTATGAGTTGAAGTATTTCTGACCTGGCTATTGAGGAGACTTGGACAGAGTTTTGGGATTCTCAAGGACTGTTGAATTTCAAACACGATTCTCACTAAGGTTCCGCCCGCACTAAAATTCCAAAGGTCCGACTTAAGCTCCAAACTTTGATTTTGTGAAGACAAGTTTGATAATTAAACTAAATCCAAGTTCTTCTTTTTCTTTTCTTTCTTTTTCTTTTTGCACTTATTGCATAAGTGTTTGCTAGGGACTAGCAAAGGTAAGTATAGGGGGATGATGAATCTACATTTCATCATCTTTATTCTATCATTTTGGCATCAAAAACCCCAGCAAATGCTTGTAAATAGCATTAATTACAACATCTTAGCATTCATGCATGTGCATCTAATTAGTGTATAAATTACTGTAATTAAAGCCAAAATTTTGAATAAATAAAAGAAAAGAAAAAGAATAAAATATTGTAAATATTTTATGACCCGAAACCCCGAGACCTAGGCATCTTGATGAATAGGTCGACAAGGAATAAAGTAGGGGGAGATAAGGGTCAAATACCTATATTATGCTATTCATTCTTTATTCATTTTGGGACCTATTTTTGGTTCCACTTTTTATACATCAAATAAAGAAACTTTGTACATAAAGTCGTAGATAATTTAATAAAGAAAAATACAAAATTGATTTCACTGAAAAATAATGTACAGATAAAAAGTTATGGTCTGAATAAAAATCCAGAATCCCAACTTCCCAGACCCGTATCCCACAACTGACAACTCCAAATGCATCAAAATCACCTTTAATTGTATATAGAATAAAATAATCTATCCAATGGTGGTGGCTTCGCATTTGGCGGAGCTACGATTTGAAAGTTGAGTTTTGGACCCCTATTGTATAGCTGTACTAATTAAAATATTCAATTTATTATTTATTCATTTTTTTGTATTTTTATATTTTTATAATTATGTAAATATTACTTATAATAATTATGTACATTAAAATAAGAATAAAAACCTAAATAAAAACAAAAATAAAATACTTGAAAATAAAATACATAGATACAATACCTATATATACAAATACAAAACATACTTGTATTTTATTAAAAATACTAAACAATTCAAAAAAATAAAATAAAAATATGTTTGTGTATATAAAAGTATTTTATAATTTTATAAAATAAGAAATAAAAATAATAAAAATAAAATACACAGAATAAAAATAAAATACTAACATACATAGGTATTATACCTATATAGGGCTAAAAAGTAAATTCATGAAAATATACCTCATAAAATAAATTAAAAATCATCATAAAATACTACAGAAAATAGCGAATATTTTTTATTTTTTAATCATAATTTAGTTCGGCCTATTTCTTTTTTTAAATGAATTAATAAAGAATTAAATCAGGGTTTTTCCTGGTTGGTCCATGTGGACCAACCAGGTTTCAGCCCCAGTTGACTTCGGTCAACTGGTCGTCCTAGCACTGTAGCCCTTGTCAGAGTCGAGTTTGACCCCTTTTTCTCCATTTTTTCGAGGCCCCATCTTGCATCAACTCATGATAGGCTCTTCGTGACTTTTGATCCTCGATCCATGGGCATGCCCGCCCTAGCGAAACCTGGATCGAAGGACCACTGTAGCCACTACCCAGCCTCGTTCTTTCCCAACTGACCGCCAACCCCTTAAAACCCAACTTCGATTCTCTTTTGAAATTCGAACCGCGATTTCCACAGATTTCTCTCCCCTTGGTCGTGCTCGAGGTGCCTGGAGGTGACAGCTCCAAGCTCTGGGCTTCAAGGCGGCGGATTGGCACCTGATCTGCGCGAGTTCCATACCTCCGGCGAGCTTCGCCGTAGAGGTATCTACCCTCTGGCTCCGGCCATCGAGGTTGTTTCTTTGCTTTCATTTACGTCTCATCACGTTCCTGGCAGACTTAGGACCATTTATCCCTTCATTCCTCAACGATTCGACCATCTAATCACCTCATCTATCACCTCGCCGGAGCGCAACTCCGGCGAGTACCCATCTCGCCGTTCACCCCATTTCGAGAGCCACTGGAGGTCAAGGCATTTTGCCCTCGACCTCCGTAACTTTTTTTGTGCAGGTACTTGAGCATTGCGAAGCGCCTGGAGCAATTTTGACCCCTCGTCGGAAGCAGCTGGAGCCCTGCCGCTCCGCCACCTCCGTGCGAGAACACCGGTGCACACCGGTGACTTTTGACGCTCCCAGTCGACAGCTGACACCTGCCGGATCCTCCCCGACATTTTTGTGAGCCTAAACGCCGTCGAAGCTGGAAGGAGGAGCTCGGAGAACTTCGCCCAGTCGGAGCTCCTCCGTGTTCTTCCACCTGCCACTGGAACCGTCCGATCGTAGAGGAGGCCCAGATCGCACAGCAGCCGTAGGATCTTCAAGAGCTGCAACCGTCAGATCAGTCGAGGTCCATTTAATCCCAGCCATCCATGGGCAAACCGTCATCGCCCTTCAAGAAGCTGCCACGTGGATAAGTGGCGCGTCCCACGCCGCTGGATCGCGCCTAGCCACCAACCGTTGGATGCCCGCCACGCATCGTCAGCACCAGTTCGCCGTTGGATCGACCGTGCGAGGGTAATTTTACGTTTCAACCCTCGCCACTTTTGTAATTTAGTTTTAGTCCCCAAACTTTATTTTGTAGTTTAAATATTTTATAACTTCTGTAAAAAGGCCCTCGAACTTTAAATATTTGCATACAGGTCCTCGGCCATGTCACCTCACGTGACCTGTACACGTGAGGTGCAGGCATTTTGCATAGAGGCACTCGGCCCTTTTTGTATTTCGTTTTAATCCTAGAACTGTTAGTTTAAGCATTAAATCCTGGTGGGAAAATTGCTAGGATACCCCTGTGGGTTTTGTAATTGGTGTTTGACTTTGAAAATCAAATATTAAGTGTTAATTTTTGAGGAAAATTGCATGTATGCCCCTGAACTTTTGGATATTTGCACTTATGCCCCTACCAGGCTATGGTATTTTTGTGTGCTTGTATTAATTAATTAGGGCATCATCTTAATTCCAAAAATTCTCAAAAATTAGGGTTAAGCTCCTGTGTGCTTGTACTGTAACGCCATATTTTTAGTTTTTGATTTTGTATCCTTTTAATATTTATTAAAAATCAAAAACATGCTTTTTGCCTACTATCTAGCTTAGAAAATGCCAAAAAATATTAAAATACCTCGAAAAATTCCAAAAAAGTTCCCTAGTGTGTATTTTAACCTATTCCAGTGTCAGTCCAAAAATCACTAAAAATCTCAAAAGAAAAACCCTAAAAATTAAAAAATACATAAAAACTTCAAAAAAATAAAAAAATTTGTAGAAAACTCCAAAAATTATAAACTCAATTCCTGTTTACTCTATATTTTATTATCTTTATTTGAAAAATAGCGTGGAAAATTTTGTGATGATTTGCTAATTTTAATTCTCATTTTATCTCCAGCCAGTAGCTTGTCCACTGTTTTGATTTTTTTCAGTGTTTAAAAATACCAAAAATAGTTTGAAAAATACCCAAAAATCACAAAAATAGTAAAAAACTCTAAAAATACCAAAAACATTTTATCTCTGAATTTTTGGTTATTTTAGCATATTTTCATAAATATTTTATCACTCCTTGTGTTACATTGTTTTTATATTCTAATATTGAAAAAAATATATAATATAAAAATCAGAAAATTAAAAATCAAAATACAAAATTAAAAATTAAATAAAAAAATTAAAAACCCACAAAAATCATTTGCTTGCATAGAGTAGGCACACTTCACATTCACTCACACACATTTATTTGAATTACCATGTTTGCTCCCTGTGTTCGAACTCTCTGCATACTTGCTTGCTATACATTTTGTGCAGAGTTAAAAATAAATTTTAACTCCACATTTATTTCTAATTGTTGATCTGTAGTGTGGGTTAATTGTTGATTAAATACAGAATTTTGTAGTGGTTTAGACACCGATTGTTGACTCGCCTTGTGAGTCAATACAACCGCTTTGAATTTTGTGTTTATCAATGCACCCCCACAAGTGGAGACCGGATACGAGGAGCCTCCGCAGGTGTTCGAGATTAACGGGTTGTGGTACAGCCGTCACCCCGTCAGCAGATAGTCGGGGATGGGGAATGGTCAGCCTCACCGACCTTCCCCAGCTTACCAAGGAACCAGCTCCGTCCCCGCACCGCGCTTTCAGTCCAGGTCCAAACAAGGGTACCAGCCTCAGCAACACCAGCAGCAGCAGCGCACATATCAGCAGGGCCCAGCACCGTCCCACCAGCAGCAGCAGTATCGGCATGGCCAGCAGGGCCAATACAGAACCTCGTCCGCAAATCAGCCAGCCCAGCCCACCGAATTGGAGTCCCTCACCTTGGCGATCTAGACCCTGTCTAATAGGGTCCAACAAATGCAGAACGACTATCTGAATATGAGAACCGATTTGAATCGCGTCTCTCGTACCTAGGACCAACAGATGGCGCCAAAGACCCCAATTCTCGCACAGGTTCAGGCCAACCCGAACAGCATAATCCATGGCCAAAACCGACCTCGTGATCAGGTATATTATTCAGATAATTATTTATCTGAATATGAGATCCTTTCATACGATAATGTGAATCATATGTCCCTCAGGATCGGAAGGACTGTGACCATACCTGATCGGGCACGGACAATGAAGGAAGGAGCCGTCGCCAAGTCTCTACCTGAGGAGAACTTGGAGGAAGAAGAGGAGCATCACCACCACCATCACCGGCAGAAGAAGAGGACATCTGAGTCCTCGAAGCAGCAGTCCCGCATTAGCATAGAGTCCGACAGAACCGATGAGGAGCCCGCACCTCCATCTGAGGAGGATCGTCCAGAAGTCGCGGAGGATGCATCATCGGTTTTGCCTCAGTATTTTTCTTTCAGTCGGAGTCAGAGTCTGTTTCAGAGTCCGAGTCATGTACAGAACTCAGTTCCAGATCTTAATGAAAATCTTTCAGTTTCCGAACATGAGTTGGAGTCAATAATCCCTTTCCCCCGAGCTCTCAAGAGTGGAAAGAAGAAAACTAAAAAAATCCAAAAAGATGACCCTGAGATGGCAGAGTTCTGCAACAAACACATCAAGGTCACAATCCCCTTTGACAAGTATGTGGAAATGACCCCTGCATTCCAAAAATACCTTAAGGTGAGATGCACACCTACTAGGGTTAGCAGGAAGACCAAAAGCCGTGTTGAGAAACACGTTCTATCAGTAGCCACGACTTGTGCAATAAAGAACTCGTTTCCCAGGAAACGAAGAGACATGGGTGCACATTATGTAGTGAGTCATGTTGATGACATCGCGTTTGCACGCACTCTCCTGGACAATGGTTCCTCAATCAACTTAATGCCTACAGCCCTCTATGAGCGGCTTAATCTCGGACCTCTTAGGAAATCTAGAGACCTCCTGTAATTTGCTGATAAATCAACCAAGAGGTCCCAAGGAGAATTGAGGAATGTTGTGATCAAAGTCGAGGGACAGGAATGCATGGTGGACTTCATTGTCCTAGATATGGAAACCCCTCGTAATTGGAAAGACTCTCAGATCATCTTAGGCAGGCCCTTCCTCAGAACAGCAGGGGCCTTGTTTCATTATAAGATCGGGAAGATCCAATTTCAAACTCCAAACGGAGATGAGGAACTTGAGATGAAGAAGACAAGATGGTAGAGACCGGATTCCGAATCCAGCACCGAGTACTCTTCAACAGAAGCAGACTGCGGTCATGTAGAAATAGTTGGGCCATAGAGACAGAACCCAGCCAGCACCGATGAGTCCATCCCCTCGGGAGATGATCCAGTGCATGAGTCAGTTTGCGAGGTCCTCAGGAACGAGTACAACTCAGAACCTGCATCGCCCTACATCTTCGATGACTTAGAGGCCCAGTTGGGCATGTCAGTCCTTCCCTCTTTAGGACAATCGGAAGATGAGGATGATGAGTCAGACGAGGCTTTTGCCGATTGCATGGAAACCTTTGACGATCCGACTCCAGAGCCGAACAACTTGGTGGCAGCAATAACAGAGAAAGATCCAGCCACTTCCAATACCGAACCAGATCAGATTGGGCCAGACTTCTTAGACGATCACACCATACCTGAGATCAAACCTTTACCCAGAACACTTAAATACGCCTTCCTTGCGGGTCAGGACAAGAAATTTCCGGTCATCATCAGTTCACGATTGACCGAGGAGCTGGAATCTCGCTTGCTAGAGATCCTGGAGAAAAATCGCAAGGCGATAGGCTGGAGCATTTCCGATCTCCACGGGATAAATCCCGCTCTATGTTCACACCATATCTACTTAGAGAATGAAGCCAAACCCTCTCGTGAATTCCAACGTCATTTGAATCCAAATTTACGAGAGGTTGTGAAGAAGAAGATAGAGAAATGGTGCAACGCGGGTTTTATTTACCCAATATCCGACTCTAAATGGGTGGCCCCAATCCATGTTGTCCCGAAAAAGTCGGGAATTCAGACGACCACCAACGAGGACGAAGAGGAGATCGTGATGTGAGTACCCACGTCGTGGCGTGTCTGTGTGGATTACAGACGCCTGAATGCCGTGACGAAGAAGGATCATTTTCCCCTACCGTTCATTGATCAGATCTTAGAGATACTAGCGGGGAAAGAGTTCTTTTGTTTCTTGGATGGGTTCTCGGGCTACAACCAAGTAGCCATAGCTCCAGAGGACCAGGAAAAGACCACATTCACATGCCCCTTTGGTACCTATGCTTACAGGCGCATGCCCTTTGGGTTATGCAATGCTCCAGGTACTTTCCAAAGGTGCATGATTGCTGTATTTGCCGAAATGGTCGGCAAATTCCTGGAAGTCTTCAAGGACGACTTCTCGGTCCACGGTGATTCCTTCGATTCCTGTCGTAGGAATCTGGATCGAGTCCTCAAAAGATGTTGTGAGGTCAATCCGGTGCTCTCCTGGGAGAAAAGTCACTTCATGGTGACGGAGGGCATTGTGTTGGGGCACGTCATCTCCAAGAGAGGAATGGAGGTTGACCCCGCCAAGGTGGATGTGATCAGACGACTCCAGCCACCAACCAACGTCAAACAGTTGCGGTCGTTCCTCGGGCATGTTGGATTTTATCGGAGATTCATTAAGGATTTTTCTAAGATTGCCCGACCGCTAACTGAGCTTCTAGGCAAAGACATGGAGTTTATTGTTGATCACAAATGTCTTGACGCCTTTAAGCTATTGCAAGGAATGATTATGGATGCACCTATCCTACAAGCCCCTGATTGGTCTCTACCTTTTGAGATCATGACGGACGCCTCAGACTTTGTTGTTGGGGTTGTGTTAGGACAGAGAAGGGATGGCATCCCGTTCGCAATCCACTATGCAAGCAAAGTGCTTGACACCGCTCAGCGTAACTATACAGTTACGGAAAAGGAAATGCTTGCAGTAGTGTTTGCCTTGGACAAATTCAGATCTCACTTAATTGGATCCAAGGTAATTGTGTTCACTGACCACACGGCACTGCGATACCTGATGGAGAAGAAGGACGTGAAGGCGCGTCTTCTTCGGTGGATTTTACTTATCCATGAGTTTGATTTGGACATCCGTGACAAACCTGGAAAGAAGAACGTAGTAGCCGATCATCTCTCTCGTCTCGAAGATCTTAATACTTCTGAGGATTCACCTATTCGAGACTCCTTCCCTAACGAGTCGATTTTTGTTGTCAACTCACTCCCATGGTACGCCAATATCGTGAACTATCTTATCTCCAAGAACGTTCCCGAAGATTGGCCCAAGAGCCACATCGACCGACTGAAGTCGGACGCTAGACATTACCATTGGGAGGATCCAATCCTTTTCTTCGAAGGACCGGATTGTGTCTGGAGACGGTGTATTCCTCAGGAGGAATACCAGAGTGTCCTTTCTTTATGTCATAGCTTGGAGGCAGGAGGACACCACTCCGGGAAGAGGACCGCATGGAAGGTACTTCAGTGTGGCTTTTATTGGCCGACTCTGTTTCGCGATGCCATCGCCTTCGCGAAGTCGTGTCCAGTATGCCAGAGAATGGGAGGAACCGTTGGTTCCAAGAATGAGATGTCGATGCAGCCTGTCATCATTTGTGATGTCTTTGATGCCTGGGGCATTGATTTCATGGGCCCATTCCCTGTTAGCCATGGATTCGAGTACATCCTTCTAGCGGTAGATTATCTATCCAGATGGGTGGAGGTTATCCCAACCCGAGCCGCAGACAGCAGGACTGTTTGTAAATTCATCAGAGAACATATAATCTCTAGGTTCGGGATCCCCAAAATGATGATATCAGACGGGTGTAGCCACTTTGTGAATCGGGAGGTGAAGAAACTCCTGAAGGACTACGGCATCGAACACCGTGTCGCTAGCCCTTACCACCCACAGACCAATGGTATGGCTGAGGTGTCGAATAGGGAGGTGAAAACTATATTGCAAAAGCATGTCTGCCCGGACAGGAAGGACTGGTCTCAGATCTTGGATCAAGTCCTCTGGGCATATAGGACAGCTTACAAGACACTGTTAGGAACCTCCCCATTCTGAATGGTATTCGGAAAGCCGTGCCATTTGCCCGCAGAGTTAGTGCATAAATCAGAATGGGCAATCAAGAAGGTCAATTGGAACACACAC
The DNA here is from genome assembly GCA_037367405.1 of Ottelia alismoides. Lineage (NCBI taxonomy): Eukaryota > Viridiplantae > Streptophyta > Magnoliopsida > Alismatales > Hydrocharitaceae > Ottelia > Ottelia alismoides. The sequence goes on from JAZKJV010009278.1 coordinate 13,311, forward strand.
CTTGGGCAGAAGCAAAGAGAATTGGATCTGAATGAGCTTGTGGAAATCAGATTCCGCGCATATGACAACAGTTTGGTGTACAAGGACAAGGTGAAGCGTTGGCATGATAGATATATCAGACAAAAGACATTTGTTCATGGACAGAAGGTATGGTTGTTCAATGCTAGGCTGAAGATCTTCCAAGGAAAGTTGAAGTCCAAGTGGACATGCCCATTTGTCGTCCGTACGGTGCATGATAGTGGATGTGTCGAGATCTCAGATCTCGCAGATGACGCACCGACATTCCTAGTGAATGGACATTGAAGTACTTCGTCGAATCCAATGAGAAGTTAGTCCATGTTGAGGAGATTGTATTCATGCGCGAGACAGATTAGCAGATACAACTCGAGCCGCATATGAGACCTTGCAGCAGTGAGCTCCAGCCATCGGCATCATCTTGAAAGATTCAGACTGACTCACTTGTATATATCATCATTCTTGTACATTCTATCTTTTCTCTCCCGCGACTCTAGTAACTCATCCCTGTCTCATTAGATCACTATCTTGGACTATACTGAGGATGACCAGATCCTAAGTATAGGGGGGATGAGTCACTTAAGTCGGTTCACTGTGCATTCTCCAGATCACATTGGTCCTCATACTCACTTCCGTCCTATACTTAGGCTGACCTGAGCCTAAGTATAGGGGGGACCGATGCCCGCATTGTATATTCATCCACTTCTCTTCTTGACCTCGTCCGCCCCACTTTTTAACTTTCTTCTACACTTAGGCTGCCAGAGCCTAAGTATAGAGGGGCCGGTCGATTTCTATATATTTTTCATTCTCTTTAGCTCTCCTACGCTTTGCACGAGCTGTCTTTTTCCTCGCTTTTCATGCTCTGAGGACATAGCACACGCTAAGTATAGGGAGGCGTGTATATATTACAATATATACTTTACTCATAGCTCGTACTTTGGCGTATTTTCGCATACTTTTTGTATTTATTTTGCAATAATTACGGGTGGGTAAAAATTGAAAAAAAATTACTTGTTGTATAATACTTGTAAAACTTTTGTAAAAATTGAAAAAAAAATATTTGTATACTTGTATATTGTATAACACTTGTATAATCTGTATAATACTTATAAACTCTTGTAAATTGTTGTAACATAGGAGGTATACCAAAAAAATGAAAATAAACAAATAGGCTTCTTATTTACTCTTGCATATCATCTCCGCATCTGAAAAGAAAAGAAAAAAAGAGTCTTGCATTCCATCTTCATAGCATGACATATGCATCTCATCTGCATATCTTGCATATGCAAGGTGAAAAGCTAGTGGGTTCTGAACCAAGTTATGAGTAGATATTTGAGGATGGACTTGATTTGACCTTAATCCACCTAATTTCAGAGGAACCTTATAGGAACCGGAGTTAAGATTTCTCAGGTCAAGTGACTTAAATCTTTGAGTCCGCAAGTCTATGTTCACATGTCATCTTAATTAGTCTAAGTAGAATATCTCGTGCACACGCATGATTCTTATAGACAGTGACCTAACTTGGACAAGCACAATGCACGTAGCTCTTCATTGATTAGGTGGTAAGGAGGTAGAATCCTTTAGCTTGGAGTAGCACACGGGTGGAAACATCCGTCCTCCTCTAGGGAGGGTAGTGCATCTCAACCTAGTCCGGTAGTGTTGACGTCTAAGGACGGGACGCTGTGGGTTGCAATAATGCTTCAAAAGAGGGATAGTCTACTGGCTCAAGAGGAAAAACTCATGATGTACATGCTGCACCTTGTATGAGTTTGAAAAAACATATTGCAAAAACTCCAAAAAAATCAGACAGGTCCAAGTAAAAATAAAATACCTATCGGAGTCTATATATTAGCAAAGAAATGCAGCTGGATGACTTGGCTACACTGGTCAGGCATCCCGGGATAGGTAGCTACACTGGCTACCGTCCATTCTTTTCTCTACCCCTCCTCTTGAGTTGGTCGCACTTGAACTTAGAAGGGAATACCCCGCTCCTCGAGGAAAGAGTTACTGGACCGGGTTATTGAGTTACCTTGTTAGAGGAGGCTGGTTCCGAGTCATTTCTGATGTGGAGAGTTACATTTCACTTACACAGTACAAGTAAGAATCATAGTCATCAGAAATTTACGTTTGAGGATTTGTTCTGACCTGACTGTTGAGGCGTCTTGAATAGAAGACTTGTGGAACTTGAAGTCTGTTATGTCTTAAGTTCAGATCCCAATAAGGTCCGCTACACAATTAATCCAAAGGTTGAGTCAAGCTCCATTTTCAACTTTTGTTCATGACCTTGGTATGGAACCCAAAATCATTTCACTCTTGCATTTCATTTAGTTGCTTGGGGACGAGCAAGGTTTAAGTATAGGGGGTTGATGAATCTGTGATTCATCACTCTAAAAGTTGAAAATAGAAGCTTGTTCCCAAGTAAATAGATGCATATTTCCCTTTATAATGCATAAATAGCATTCATACATGCATTCATAAAATATGCATTTTAGCACTCCATTTGCATTAAATAAGAAGCCAAAATCACTTGTAAAATATCCACTCATAAAAATAACCTCTCCCTTATAATATGTACACCTTAGTTAATAATATAAGGAAGAAAGCCAGAAATCTCCTGTGTAAAATATCCAATAAAGCCCCAGAATTCCTAATTCATAAAAAGCCTGCAAACTCCCTCGTACCACCTCCAAAATAGGTCTACTCACTTTCATATTAATACACATTAAAAGACCTTTAAAGTGAGACTAATTTCATCCAATTTGGAGCTCATATGAAGAAGTTGGGTTTTTGGGCCTCTATGTATACTATATATGTGTATATTTGTATATTTGTATTTTTGTATCATATTTGATCTCATCTCCATCTTTGGTCAACATGAAACTTGTAGATCTCATCAAGATCTACAACTTTCATGTTTTGAGTTTTTCCAAATTCAGCCTCCTTCTCTTTCTACACTCGTTTCTCTTCTCAGCCAATCACAGCTGGCCACGTGGTGCCCTCTGGTTGCGCCACGCGGCCCGCTCCCCTTGCCTCAGCCGCTCGCGCCCACAGCCGTTGGATCTTCATCCAGATCCAATGGTTGCACCACTTCCACGTGCGCCTTTATCCACCATTGTTCGATCACATCCCTCCTCTCATCTGCACCGCCCATGCGCGCCTCACTCCCCTCGCGCCACGCGTCACATCTTGAGCCCTTCGATCACGCACTCAAACCTTCCATCGCAACCGCTTATCTCGCATTGCACCTCAGCCCTTCGATCGAAGCCCTAATCACATCTCCACCGTTCGCCAGAGCCGCTCCCCTATCGCACCACGTGGCGCATTCAGCACCCTTAGATCGCATCGCCTTGACTTGATCTCAGCCGCCCGCTCGCGCTTCGCCTTCGACGTGCCACGTGGTACCATCACGTCCCTCAGATCGCCTCGCCCCAGATCTAATCCTACCCGCTCCTTGACGCTTCGACCTGGGTCGTTGGATCACAAGATCCAACGGCCACGACCTCGTCTTCCACCTCCGGCGCCCCACTCTCCCACGATCTCAGCCTTGCGCGAGGGGCTGTCCCTTTCTATTCTCGGCCGCACTCCAGCCACCCTCTCCGACCACCAATGCCTCCACGATCACCCCCACTCTTCCCTCATTCTCGCCAACTCCCTCTATTCCCACGACGTCCACCAGAGACGCTCCACGACCTCCATGAACTTCACCTCGTCACCAGCCAACCCAATACCCTCTTCCTATAAATCCTCGACCTCCGGCCACATTCACGGCAATCCGCCACCCCAGAGAGAAACCTAGAGCTCAGAGCCTTCGATTTGTGACAGAAATTGAGTGAGTCCTTGAGCGAAGATGGGCCTTCTTCTCCGGCGAGATGCACGGCCGCCACCGCCGTGTCGCAGCCTCCCTCCGTGAGCTGCTTGAGCTCGGGACCCTGTCGATCCCTAGAGCGAAGACCTGGAACTCGAGACCAAGCTCCAATCCCCAGGTAACCCCCTCCATCCTCTCCGATCTCTTCTTGATTTTTTCTTTACTTTTCTCCGATTTAATTCCACCTCCATCATCATTATCTCGCTCCATATTCACCTCGCCGAGCTCCGCGACGAAGCTCTGATCTTCGCGCTATACTTCACACCCTCCGACACGCATTCCACCTTTCATCGACTCCAGCTCCGCCATCTGGGCGAAGCTCCATCGCCGGACCACCTTCACTCCGACTAGGCCTCGCCATTCTCTTCTCACACCTCCACAAACGCCCCCACGTGCTTCGGCTATCCCTAACACCTGCAGGTACTCACTTCCTTCATCGGTCGGAAGCTCATCGGAGCTGCTTTCAAGCTTCATCACCGGCGAGCTCGAGCACATCTCCACCGCTCCTGAAATCACCAGAGGCTTCGCCACTTTGCTCTGCGTCTTCCGAGATATCTCCGAGCCTCCGGAGAGCTTCACTGACGATAGGAGGGACGGGCGGAGTAGAGCCACCATCACCGGAGCCTCGCCTACTCCTCCGCAAGTGGCGGAGGACCGTTGAAGACGAAGCTCCAGCCACCGTTCGATCATCTTGATTGAACGGTCAGCATTACGCCACGTAGCTTCGCACAGGAGCCGTAGGATCATCCTTGATCCCACGCTCAGGAGTACGCCACATCGCCCACGACCGGAGCAGTCCAAGGGCATTGGATCTTCTTCGATCCAACGGTCTTGATCAGCCACATTGCCCATGTCAGACAGCCGTTGGATCGATCATCTAGATCCAGCGGTCCGTAGCCAGCCACGTCGCCATCTTCAGCGAGCATCGACCACCGTTGGATCAGCTTCGATCTAACGGTTGTTGATCATCCACGTCGACATCAGCCGGAGCCAACAGCGACCATCGATCTTCGCCAAGATCGCACGGTCGTGATCACACCACGTCTTCCCCGATCCGAGCCTCTTCCCCGACCTCTAGGCTCGGATCCCCGAAGCTTCGCCGAGCCTTCCTCTAAACCTCCAGAGCGCTCGAGCCTCATCCCGAGCCACCAAAGTCACCAGATCCTAGGCCACCCCACGTGAGGAGCACGTGCGGCCTGGGTAAATTGCACGGAGCCCCTAGAAGTTTCAGAAATTGCAATCTAGTCCCTGTGAAGCACCCCCACGTGAGGAGCACGTGCGGCCGTGGAGAAACTGCATTCTACCCCCCTGCATTCTAGGTAATTGCATATAAGTCCCTGTCAGCATATTTTTTATGTAATTTTTATTTTCTGTATTGCAATTACACCCTTGTCTTTGCACGCATACCTAGGTGTCATATTTCATCATTTTTTAGTTTTAAAAATTGCATGTTGTAGCTTAACTTGTCCTGGATCTTGTGTGATATTGGCACATTTTTGTAATAACAGTAGAATTTTTAATTAATTAATTGGTTTATTTCTATGATATTTTGCCCAATTGAACCTTTTAATTAATAGTTAATTCTCTGTAACTCCAAAAATTCCCAAAAAATCACAGTAGCTCTAGGATAATTAACTTAACATTGCTTCATCTCATTTGCACACATTTCGAGGCCTAAATAAATTAATTGGTGATTTCCTTAGTTTAATTTTAATAGGTTCATTTCACATTAAAATTAAGGTTTGACCATTTTCCTAGATTCCTCATCATTAGATCTATCTAGGATAATTTTATCTCCCCAAAATTTTGTGATTTGATATTTATTAAAATTAAATAAGTGAAAATCACCATGCATTCTTGTTTAATTCATAGTTAATTCATTTAGTGTCGAAAAATTCCAAAAAATTAGGGTAGTCTATTTTCACCATATTTCATCATCTGGCCAATTTTTAAAATTTTGGACTTCATTTGAAACCTTAACTGATTTAACTTTAAATTGGCTTGATTGTTGCATGTGTCCTGCATAGAAAAATAGAAAAAGACCAAAAAAAATATTCCCTGAAAATCTGACACGTGGACTTTGCTAGAAATTCACCTAAGGAGACATGTGCCTCCCTGAGTTCGACCTTGGACTTCACCAAGTAAAAAAATTTGCCACTCGAAATTGACTTGATTAAATTAAAAAGTGGTTTTTGATATTCCCTCTCGTTATCCGACTGCAACGAAAATTGATAATTAATTTGGACATTAATCTGCCTGAATTAACTAAGGTAGCGGGAGGCATATCAAAATGGCATCGTTGCCGGGGAGGCACGGCTTAGGTTAATTTGCAGTGATTTTTGAGTGTTTGATTTTCTATCCCCGGGTAGTCTGACCCCCGGTTTTCTTGTGAATATTCTCTCTCTTTTATTTCTTTGCATTATTTTTCCGTGTCACTCTCTGACCTCAATCTGTTTCTGTGCGAGGAACGCGAGAAGTCGAAGACGCTTCGAGGATTCAGCATTGTAATTTGTTGAGTGAATAGAGAGGATTTGTACTTTTCTTTTATTTCTTTTTTCGCATTATTTCCAGCGGTTCCCATTTGGGTTCTCGCGCGTGTAAATATAGTGAAACTGTGTCCCCGTGTGCTGTGTGGGTGAATGGTAATTTAGCTTGCACTAGCGGATCCCCGAGCCAATCTAGGAATTGCTTGTGCTCGTAATTTTTAGGACCACACAACCATCTAAAAGATGCACTTAGACCGCAAAACTTAGCCAAATCAAATTGTTCTTCATTCGCTAATAGAACTGCTTGTCTAGGAGCAGCTTTTATCGCTTGCATTTGCATTTAGTTTAAAAAGATTTCAATTCTGTTTTGCATCCTGCATAAAAAGCGAAGGGATCACTGTAAGTCTCCTGAACTCAGCATACGCATCATTGTTTTTCTTGCATCGGCTTTTCTCGATTTCCCCCTCTGTTTTCACATTTAAATTAAAAAGGAAATTGGGACTGGACGATAGGCTGCTGTGTGGTTGACTAACAAAGTGAGAACTTAACTTAAAATCGGGACTGCTAAACACTATTGACCAAAAATAATAATAAAATTGGAAAAATTGTTTGCGGGAGATTAATCCCCGACCTTGTTTTCAGGCTGAGTGAGGGTACTTGAGCGTGTGTGAACATCTTAAGGCAGAGCCCAAATCCCCGCCTTCCATATCACGTTCCGACTGATCCTAGCAAATATCACAAGTCGAATACTTAAGATTCACTGACTAGTACCAAGTAGCCTCCGCCTGTCTCAGGTAGACAGGGGCGAAATTGCGGTACCTTGCGACAAGCTGCCAGTAACCCCCCAGGGTAAAGTTCCGGCCTTGTCAGCCTCCGCCTGCTTGCAGGTAGATAGGGGTGTGGTCTTTGAATCGATCGACTTGGGATAGGAGCGAAGAAAGGAAGGATCGGCGGTATCTTAAGCGACAGGTTAAACAGGGAAGACGCATCCGGCTCTAAGCTGACTTCCCTATAGGCCACGTAATCCTTGCTATCTTGCTTGAAAATCACACTTAAAATCTACAAGATTAATTGGACTCGGTTTCGGGTCCTTCACTGTGTTGAGTGTGAACCCAGGGTCTTGGATTGATTTGTTTGCTTCAGGTAGGAGTAAAATACTATCTCTTTCTCGCCAAATCACGATGAGTGACTGGGGGATATCGACTCTTTATTCACCAATCTCTCTATGAGCCCCCCACGAAACTCCTCTTCATCGGACCAAGCGCACCTTGGACCACCCAGGACCCATGACCCTCTTGAGTCCTGGTTCCCTCACACTCAGGGTGGTTACTCTCAAACCAACCCTTCCTCTCCTCCGAGCTTACCGAGGAAGACCATCGCCTCGGTAAGAATCCCTTCCTTGATTTGTCCTCTAACACCGACCTTATTTCATACCCAGGAATAGAGGATAAGATGCAGCCTAAGCAGCCACCACCGGATGAGGATCAGTTGCGATAAATCCTCAATCACCTTGCCGAAGCCGAACAAAGAAATGCAGATCTCACGGCTAGGATGGGACAAATCATTGTAGCAGGAGGAATCGACCGACCAATGGTTGATGTCTACAACCTAGCAGAGAACGAGATACAGAATTGGTTGGCACCAACAGTTCCCGCCGAAGCATTTGAGTTGAAGCCCCACTTCCTTAGCCTACTACCGAAGTTCAACGGAAATACCCATGAAGAATCGTACACCTTCCTCCGAGACTTCGAGCTGGTTTGCAACAATCTTAGCCATCCCAATGTTGGCCAAGATTACATTAGACTGAAGGCCACCCCATTTGCCTTAGGAGATAAGGCAGCTCATTGGTTGAAAAACCTAGGGGTGATCTGTACAACCTGGATGCAGTTCAAGGACCTCTTTCTGAAGAAGTTCTACCCTCTCAGTAGGACTAACCAAATGAGAACGAAGATCGCCAGTTTCTCCCAAGGACCCAGTGAACCCTTCCATGATGCCTGGGATAGGTTCAATGACTTAGTGCAGAAATCCCCCTGCCACGGCATTTCTAAGGCGATCTTAGTCCAGACCTTGTTCTGTGGTTTAACCCCGGAGATGCAGGGGTTAGTCAGTACCGCCTGTGGACGAAGCTATCTGAACAAGAACGAACACGCCGTATGGAAAATCCTAGAGCAGATGGCGGAAACCGGCAGGTCGCAGGCCACCAGGGCCTACCAGTTGTCTCCCTCAATCCTATCCAACGAGACAACCCAAAGGACTGTAGCGGATCTGACTGAGGACCTCATCCCCAACATGGGGATGATTGCAGATAAGTTAACCATGGTCGAGCAGATCCACAAGAGGGTCACTGACCTTGAGTCTCTCTCGCGTCTACCGAAGCAAGTGGAGGAACTTACTGAGAAGGTAGCTAAGATGAAGCTACATGCCCCTTCTACACCACCTGCACGTGTACATCGAGTCCATCTTGTACAGGAACAGGCACCGGGGCCTCAGAGTGGCTGGGTGGAGGACCAGATTTACACCCAGCAGGACCAACATGCACCCCCACAAGTAGGGATGCAAACGGATACAGATATATCCGTATCCGATCCGTCACCGTATCCGTTTTATACAGATTTTGACATCCGTATCCGTATCTGTTTTAAAACGGATACGGATATGGATATCATTTTGATATCCGCAAACATCTGTATCCGTATCCGTATATCCGTTTTCATATATAAATATAGTCGTAGATTTATTTTTAACCATATATAACATAATTCTCTACCTTCTTTTACCATATTTATATTATTTTTATGATACAAACACATTTAGTAAATTAATATCATGTGTTTTCCATCCAATTCTTATATATTTAAGTCGATTCTATAGAGTATTTCTAGCATTACTCATGTGCGATCAATATCCGTTTTACATCTGTATCCGTTTTTTAAGGATATGGTAAGAAAATTTTAATATCCGTCAATATCCGTATCCGCATCCATATTCGTATTAAAAAACGGATAAGGATATGGTAATACCTATATCCGTATCCGTATCCGACCATTTGCATCCCTAAGTGGAGACCGGATACGAGGAGCCTCCGCAGGCGTTCGAGATCAACGGTCTGTGGTACAGCCGTGACCCCGTCAGCAGACAGTCGGGGATGGGGAATGGTCAGCCTCACCGACCTTCCCTAGCTTATTGATGAATCCACTTTTCATCATCTTTATTCTATCATTTTGGCACCAAAAACCCTAGCAAATGCTTGTAAATAGCATTAAATATAGCATCTTAGCATTCATGCATGTGCATCCAATTAGTGTATAAAATACTGTAATTAAAGCCAAAATTATAGAATAAATAAAAGAAAAGAAAAAGAATAAAATATTGTAAATATTTTATGACCCAAAATCCCGAGACCTAGGCATCATGATGAATAGGTCGACAAGGAATAAAGTAGGGGGAGATAAGGTCAAAAATATAGTATAAATACCTATACCTTTTATTCATTCTTTATTCATTTTGGGACCTATTTTTGGTTCCACTTTTTATACATCAAAAAAAGAAACTTTATACATGAAAGTTGTAGATAATTTTAGATAGAAAAATACAAAATTGATTTCACAGAAAAATAATGTACAGATAAAAAGTTATGGTCTGAATAAAAATCCAGAATCCCAACTTCCCAGACCCGTATCTCACAACTGAAAACTCCAAATTCAGCAAACTCACTTTAATTGTATATAGAATAAAATAAGCTATTTAATGGCGGTGGTTTTGCATTTGGCGGAGCTACGATTTGAAAGTTGAGTTTTGGACCCCTATTGTATACTTGTACTGATTAAAATATTCATTTTATTATTTAATTCATTATTTATGTATTTTTATATTTTTATAATTATGTAAATATTACTTGTAATACATTTGTGCATTAAAATCAGAATAAAAATGCAAAGAGAATTCAAAATAAAAAAAACATTTGTATATACAATACCTAGGTATTGGACCTATGTACATACCTATACATTACTTACTTGTATTTTATTAAATGTACAAAACATATCAGAAAAATGAAATAAAAATATATTTGAGTATATAAAAGTATTCTATAACTGTAGAAAATAATAAATAAAAATAATAAGATTAAAATACATAGAATAAAAATAAAGACTAAAATATATAGGTATTATACCTATAAAGGGCTAAAAAGTAAACTCATAAAAATATACCTTATAAAATTAATTAAAAATCATAATAAAATACTACATAAAATAACGCATATTTTTTATTAAATAATCATAATTTATATCGGCCTTTTCTATTTTTAAATGAATTAACAAGATTTATTTTTCAGGTTTTTCCTGGTTGGTCCACGTGGACCAACCAGGTGGTGCCCCCAGTTGACCCCGGTCAACTGGTCGCCTTCCCCCCTGGGCCGTGTCAGAAGTTGGTTTTTGAGCCAACTTCTTGGCTTTTTCTAGGCTGAACCTTGCATTCTTTCGTGATGAATCCTTCCGCAAATCCGAGCCTCGATCCTTGGTCTACCCCGCTATACGATTCTCTTGGGCCGAGGATCACTGAGGTGCTCCAGATCTTTCGTTCTTTGAGCCCCTGCAGCTCGAGGTCAAACCAAATAAAATGAACCCACCAACTTCGAATTCGAATTGAGTCCCTTCGGTCCACCCCTCGTCGCCCCTTTCGTGCTCCCGAGCTTCCTGGAGGTGACAGCTCCACCGCAAGCCCCTCAGCCAGGGCGATAGAGGTCGGAGGCGTCTCCACCACCTCCTGCAAGACCGGCGGTCGAGGTACCCTTCTTCCTCTGGCTCCGGCCATTGAGGACCACTCCACCCCTTTCTTTCTCGCTCATTAGGTTATCCTTAGTCTTAGGATCATAAGCCCTCAAGAAATTTCGAGATCCATCGGTTATTTCACCAAATCGCATCCCCTCGCTGGAGCGCAACTCTGGCCAACCACCGCCGCATCGCTTTTCGCCTCGATTCCGTCCACCTAAGGTCCATGCATTTTGCCCTCGACCTCCTAATCCTTTTTGCAGGGTCAAAGCACGTTGACTAGCGCCTGGGAGCGATTTTGGCACTCGTCGGAGCTCAGCCGATCCCTCCAGCTCCGCCGACCGCCTGCGAGTGCCTCGGTCGTCGCCGAGGTCTTTTGAAGCCCCCAGGAGGAAGAGAAGACCCACAGGAGCTCCCCTGTCCACTTTGAAGCCTCAAAGCGACCGGGGAAAGGAGATCTTGGACGGCGAAGCTCGCCCTCACCGGCGTTCTTCGCTGTTCTTGGTCTTAGCGTCTCAGTCGTCGGATCGAGGAAGCTCCCCAGATCGAGCAGCGTCCGTTGGATCGCGCCACGTCGCCACCGTCCGATCGTCGTCCAACGATCTAATCTCTGCCGTCCATGCGAAGCGCCATCGACCGTTGGATCCACGCCACGTGTTTAAGTGAAGACCATCCGCCGTTGGATCGCGCGCAAAGGGGTATTTTGCATCTCAACCCCTACGCATTTTGTATTTACTTTTTAGTCTATGAACTTTCGTCTGTATTGTAAAAGTTTTGTAAAATTTGCAAAAAGACCCTTGCATTTATTTTATTTACACATAGGTCCTCTACCACGTCACCTCACGTGACCTGTACACGTGAGGTGTGGGCATTTTGCACTGAGGCCCTCGATCTTTTTAGTATTTCGTTTTAGTACCAAAAATTTTATATTCAGTGTTAAATTTTTGGAGAAATTGCAAGTTAGCCCCCAGAGGTTTTCGATATTGCACTTAGGTCCCTACCATGCGCGTGCAAGTCACGCGCCCTGGTGGGTAATTTGCATCGGCACCCCAGCAGCTTTTGTAATTTGTATTTGGTTCTGGAAATTAAATATTCAGTGTTATTTTTGTGCGAAAAATGCATGTATGCCCCTGGATGTTCTGATAATTGCACTTATACCCCTGTCAGGCCTTTAATTTTTGTATTCTTGACATAATTATTTGGAGCATCATTTTAATCCCAAAAATTCTCAAAAATTGAACTTAAGCTCTTGTGTGCTTGTTCTTTGATGCTATATTTTTAATTTTTGATTTTATTGCATTGTCATATTTATTAAAAATCAAAAACATGCTTTTTATGTACTGTCTAGCGTAGAAAATACTAAAAAAATATTAAAACACCTCGAAAAATTCCAAAAAAAAATCCCTACTATCTATTTTGGCCTATTTTAGTGTCAGTCCAAAAATCATTAAAAATCTCAAAAGAAAAATCTTAAAAATTCAAAAAGACTTAAAAACTTCAAAAAATCTATAAAATCATAGAAAACTCCAAAAATTATAAAATATGTTCCTGTTTCTTCTATATTTTATTATCTTTATTTGAAAAATAGTGTGGAAAAATTTTGTGGCTATTTGCTATTTTTAATTCTCATTTTATCTCCATCCAATAGCTTGCCCACTGTTTTGGTTTATTTCAGTGTTTAAAAATACCAAAAATATTTTGAAAAATACCCAAAAATCACAAAAACAGTAAAAAATTATAAAAATACCAAAAAGAATTTATTTCTGAATTTTTGGTTATTTTCGCATATTTTTATAAATATTTTAGTATCCCTTTTATTACATTGTTTTTATATTCCATTATTGAAAAAGAAAAATATATAATATAAAATTATAAAAATTAAAAAAAATAAAAATAAAAATACAAAAGTATAAAATAAAAATTAAAAAATAATAATTTAAAACCCACAAAAAAATCTTTGCTTGCATAGTGTAGACATCACTCACATTCACACGCACACATCTTTTTGATCTACCTTGTTTGCACCCTGTGTTCGAACTCTCTGCATACTTGTCCTATACATCTTTTGTGCAAAGTTAAAAATAAATTTTAACTCCACATTTATTTCTAATTGTTGATCTATAGTGTGGGTTAATTGTTGATTTTAGTCGAGATTTTGTGTGGTCAACACACCGACTGAGTTCCCGCTTTCTGTGGAACTTAAGACCACCTAATTTTGGCCAAATCACTTACCAAGGAACCAGCTCCGTCCCCGCACCGCACTTTCAGTCCAGGTCCGAACAAGGGTACCAACCTCAGCAGCACCAGCAACAGCAGCGCACATATCAGCAGGGCCCAGCACCGTCCCACCAGCAGCAGCAGTATCGGCATGGCCAGCAGGGCCATACAGAACCTCGTCCGCAAATCAGCCAGCCTTGCCCACCGAATTGGAGTCCCTCACCTTGGCGATCCAGACCCTGTCTGATAGGATCCAACAAATGCAGAAGGACTATCTGGATATGAGAACCGATTTGAATCGCGTCTCTCGTACCCAGGACCAACAGATGGCGCCAAAGACCCCAATTCCCGCACAGGTTCAGGCCAACCCGAACAGCATAATCCATGGCCAGAACCGACCTCGTGATCAGGTATATTATTCAGATAATTATTTATCTGAACATGAGATCCTTTCGTATAATAATGTGAATCATATGTCCCTCAGGAGCAGAAGGACCGTGACCATACCTGATCGAGCACGGGCAACGAAGGAAGGAGTCGCCGCCAAGTCTCTACCTGAGGAGAACTTGGAGGAAGAAGAGGAGCATCACCACCATCACCGGCAGAAGAAGAGGACATCTGAGTCCTCGAAGCAGCAGTCCCGCATCAGCATAGAGTCCGACGGAACCAATGAGGAGCCCGCACCTCCATCTGAGGAGGATCGTCCAGAAGTCGCGGAAGATGCATCACCGGTTTCGCCTCAGCATTTTTCTTTCAGTCAGAGTCAAAGTCAGAGTCTGTTTCAGAGTCCGAGTCATGTAAAGAACTCAGTTCCAGATCTTAATGAAAATCTTTCAGTTTCCGAACATGAGTTGGAGTCAATAATCCCTTTCCCCCGAGCTCTCAAGGGTGGAAAGAAGAAAACTAAAAAAATTCAAAAAGATGACCCTGAGATGGTAGAGTTCTGCAACAAATACATCAAGGTCACAATCCCCTTTGACAAGTACGTGGAAATGACCCCTGTATTCCAAAAATACCTTAAGGTGAGATGCACACCTACTAGGGTTAGCAAGAAGACCAAAAGCCATGTTGAGAAACACGTTCTATCAGTAGCCATGACTTATGCAATAAAGAACTCGTTTCCCAGGAAACGAAGAGACATGGGTGCACATTATGTAGTGAGTCATGTTGATGACATCGCGTTTGCATGCACTCTCCTGGACAATGGTTCCTCAATCAACTTAATGCCTACAGCCCTCTATGAGCAGCTTAATCTAGGACCTCTTAGGAAATCTAGAGCCCTCCTGCAATTTGCTGATAAATCAACCAAGAGGTCCCAAGGAGAATTGAGGAATGTTGTGATCAAAGTCAAGGGACAGGAATACATGGTGGACTTCACTGTCCTAGATATGGAAACCCCTCGTAATTGGAGAGACTCCCAGATCATCTTAGGCAGACCCTTCCTCAGAACAGCAGGGGCCTTGTTTGATTATAAGATCGGGAAGATCCAGTTCCGAACTCCAGGCGGAGATGAGGAACTTGAGATGAAGCAGACAAGATGGCAGAGACCGGATTCCGAATCCAGCACTGAGTACTCTTCAACTGAAGCAGACTGCGATCATGTAGAAATAGTTGGGCCATGGAGACAGAACCCAGCCAGCATCGATGAGTCCATCCCCTCGGGAGATGATCCAGTGCATGAGTCAGTTTACGAGGTCCTCAGGAATGAGTACAGCTCAGAACCTGCATCGCCCTACATCTTCGATGACTTAGAGGCCCAGTTGGGCCTGTCAGTCCTTCCCTCTTTAGGACAATCGGAAGATGAGGATGACGAGTCGGACGAGGCTTTTGCCGATTGCATGGAAACCTTTGACGATCCGACTCCATAGCCGAACAACTTGGTGACAGCAATAACAGAGAAAGATCCAGCCACTTCCAACACCGAACCAGATCAGATTGAGCCAGACTTCTTAGACGATCACACCATACCTGAGCTCAAACCTTTACCCACAACACTTAAATACACCTTCCTTGTGGGTCAGGACAAGAAATTTCCGGTCATCATCAGTTCGCGATTGACCGAGGAGCAGGAATCTCGCTTGCTAGAGATCCTGGAGAAAAACCACAAGGCGATAGGCTGGAGCATTTCCGATCTCCACGGGATAAATCCCGCTCTCTGTTCGCACCATATCTACTTGGAGAATGAAGCCAAACCCTCTCATGAATTCCAACGTCGTTTGAATCCAAATTTACGAGAGGTTGTGAAGAAGGAGATAGAGAAATGGTGCAACGTGGGTTTCATTTACCCAATCTCCGACTCTAAATGGGTGGCCCCAATCCATGTTGTCCCGAAAAAGTCGGGAATTCAGACGACCACCAACGAGGACGGAGAGGAGATCGTGACGCGAGTACCCACGTCGTGGCATGTCTGTGTGGATTATAGACGCCTGAATGCCGCGACGAAGAAGAATCATTTCCCCTACCATTCATTGATCAGATCTTAGAGAGACTAGCGGAGAAAGAGTTCTTCTGTTTCTTGGATGGGTTCTCGGGCTACAACCAAGTAGCCATAGCTCTAGAGGACCAGGAAAAGACCACATTCACATGCCCCTTTGGTACCTATGCTTACAGGCACATGCCCTTTGGGTTATGCAATGCTCCAAGTACTTTCCAAAGGTGCATGATTGTTGTATTCGCCGAAATGGTCAGCAAATTCCTGGAAGTCTTCATGGACGACTTCTCGGTCCACGACGATTCCTTTGATTCCTGTCTTAGGAATCTGGATCGAGTCCTCAAAAGATGTTGTGAGGTCAATTTGGTGCTCTCCTGGGAGAAAAGTCACATCATGGTGACGGAGGGCATTGTGTTGGGGCACGTCATCTCCAAGAAAGGAATGGAGGTTGACCCTGCCAAGGTGGATGTGATCAGACGACTCCAGCCACCAACCAACGTCAAACAGTTGCGGTCGTTCCTCGAGCATGTTGGATTTTATCGGAGATTCATTAAGGATTTTTCTAAGATTGCCCGACCGCTAACTGAGCTTCTAGGCAAAGGCATGGAGTTTATTGTTGATCACAAATGTCTTGATGCCTTTAAGCTATTGCAAGGAATGATTATGGACGCACCTATCCTACAAGCCCCAGATTGGTCTCTACCTTTTGAGATCATGACGGACGCCTCAGACTTTGCTGTTGGGGTTGTGTTAGGACAGAGAAGGGATGGCGTCCCGTTCGCAATCCACTATGCAAGCAAAGTGCTTGACACCGCTCAGCGTAACTATACAGTTACGGAAAAGGAAATGCTTGCAGTAGTGTTTACCTTGGACAAATTCAGATCTCACTTAATTGGATCCAAGGTAATTGTGTTCACTAACCACATGGCACTGCGATACCTGATGGAGAAGAAGGACACGAAGGCACGTCTTCTTCGGTGGATTTTACTTATCCAGGGGTTTGATTTGGACATCCGTGACAAACCTGGAAAGAAGAACGTAGTAGCCGATCATCTCTCTCGTCTCGAAGATCTTAATACTTCTGAGGATTCACCTATTCGAGACTCCTTCTCTGACGAGTTGATTTTTGTTGTCGACTCACTCCCAAGGTACGCCAATATCGTGAACTATCTTGTCTCCAAGAAGGTTCCCGAAGATTGGCCCAAGAACCACATCGATCGACTGAAGTCGGACGCTAAACATTACCATTGGGAGGATCCAATCCTTTTCTTCGAAGGATTGGATTGTGTCTGGAGACGGTGTATTCCTCAGGAGGAATAACAGAGTGTCCTTTCTTTATGCCACGGCTTGGAGGCAGGAGGACACCACTCCGGGAAGAGGACCGCATGGAAGGTACTTCAGTGTGGCTTTTACTGGCCGACTCTGTTTCGCGATGCCATCACCTTCGCGAAGTCGTGTCCAGTATGCCAGAGAATGGGAGGAACCGTTGGTTCTAAGAATGAGATGTCGATGCATCCTGTCATCATTTGTGATGTCTTTGACGCCTGGTGCATTTATTTCATGGGCCCATTCCCTGTTAGCCATGTATTCGAGTACATCCTTCTAGCGGTAGATTATCTATCCAGATGGGTGGAGGCTATCCCAACCCGAGCTGCAGACAGCAGGACTGTCTGTAAATTCATCAGAGAACACATAATCTCTAGGTTCGGGATCCCCAAAATGATGATATCAGACGAGGGTAGCCACTTTGTGAATCGGGAGGTGAAGAAACTCCTGAAGGGCTACAGCATCGAACACCGTGTCGCTAACCCTTACCACCCACAGACCAATGGTATGGCTAAGGTGTCGAATAGGGAGGTGAAAACTATATTGCAAAAGCTTGTCCGCCCGGACAGGAAGGACTGGTCTCAGATCTTGGATCAAGTCCTCTGGGCATATAGGACAGCTTACAAGACACCGTTAGGAACCTCCCCATTCTGAATGGTATTCGGAAAGCCGTGTCATTTGCGCGCAGAGTTAGTGCATAAATCAGAATGGACAATCAAGAAGGTCAATTGGAACACACACCTTGGGCATAAGCAGAGAGAATTGGATCTGAATGAGCTTGTGGAAAACAGAAACTGCGCATATGACAACAGTTTGGTGTACAAGGACAAGGTGAAGCGTTGGCATGATAGATATATCAGACGAAAGACCTCTGTTCCTGGACAGAAGGTATGGTTGTTCAATGCTAGGCTGAAGATCTTCCAAGGCAAGTTGAAGTCCAAGTGGATAGGCCCATTTGTCGCCCGTACGGTGTATGATAGTGGATGTGTCGAGATCTCAGATCTCGCAGATGACGCACCGACAATCCTAGTGAATGGACAATTGTTGAAGCACTTCGTCGAATCCAATTAGCAGTTAGTCCATGTTGAGGAGATTGTATTCATGCGCGAGACAGATTCAGCAGATACAACTCGAGCCGCGTATGAGACCTTGCAGCAGTGAGCTCCAGCCATCAGCAGCATCTTGAAAGATTCAGACCGACTCACTTGTATATATCATCATTCCTATACATTCTGTCTTTTCTCCCCCGAGGGATGAGTCACTTAAGTCGGTTCACTGTACATTCTCCAGATCACATTGGTCCTCATACTCACTTCCGCCCTATACTTAGGTTGACCTGAGCCTAAGTATAGGGGGGACCGAAGCCCGCATTGTATATTCATCCACTTCTCTTCTTGACCTCGTCCGCCCCACTTTTTGACTTTCTTCTACACATAGGCTGCCAGAGCCTAAGTATAGGGGGGTCGGTCGATTTCTATACATTTTTCATTCTCTTTAGCTCTCCTACGCTTAGCACGAGCTATGTCTTTTTCCTCGCTTTTCATGCTCTGAGGACATAGCACACGCTAAGTATAGGGGGCGTGTATATATTACAATATATACTTTACCCATAGCTCGTACTTTTGCGTATTTTCGCGTACTTTTTGTATTTATTTTGCAATAATTACGGGTGGGTAAAAATTGAAAAAAAAATTATTTGTTGTACAATACTTGTAAAACTTTTTGTAAAAATTGAAAAAAAAATATTTGTATACTTGTATATTGTATAACACTTGTATAATCTGTATAATACTTATAAACTCTTGTAAATTGTTGTAACATAGGAGGTATACCAAAAAAATGAAAATAAACAAATAGGCTTCTTGTTTACTCTTGCATATCATCTCCGCATCTGAAAAGAAAAGAAAAAAAGAGTCTTGCATTCCATCTTCATAGCATGACATCTGCATCTCATCTGCATATCTTGCATATGCAAGGTGAAAAGCTAGTGGGTTCTGAACCAAGTTATGAGTAGATATTTGAGGATGGACTTGATTTGACCTTAATCCACCTAATTTCAAAGGAACCTTATAGGAACTGGAGTTAAGATTTCTCAGGTCAAGTGACTTAAATCTTTGAGTCCGCAAGTCTATGTTCACATGTCATCTTAATTAGTCTAAGTAGAATATCTCGTGCACACGCATGATTCTTATAGACAGTGACCTAACTTGGACAAGCACAATGCACGTAGCTCTTCATTGATGAGGTGGTAAGGAGGTAGAATCCTTTATCTTGGAGTAGCACACGGGTGGAAACATCCATCCTCCTCTAGGGAGGGTAGTGCATCTCAACCTAGTTCGGTAGTGTTGACGTCTAAGGACGGGACGCTGTGGGTTGCAATAATGCTTCAAAAGAGGGATAGTCTACTGGATCAAGAGGAAAAACTCCTAATGTACATGCTGCACCTTGTATGAGTTTGAAAAAAAATATTGCAAAAACTCCAAAAAAATCTGATAGGTCCAAGTAAAAATAAAATACCTGTCAGAGTCTGTATATTAGCAAAGAAATACAGCTGGATGACTTGGCTACACTGATCAGGCATCCCGGGATAGGTAGCTACACTGGCTACCGTCCATTCTTTTCTCTACCCCCTCCTCTTGAGTTGGTCGCACTTGAACTTAGAAGGGAATACCCCGATCCTCGAGGAAAGAGTTACTGGACCGGGTTATTGAGTTATCTTGTTAGATGAGGCTGGTTCCGAGTCATTTCTGATGTGGAGAGTTACATTTCACTTACACAGTACAAGTAAGAATCATAGTCATCAGAAATTTATGTTTGAGGATTTGTTCTGACCTGACTGTTGAGGCGTCTTGAATAGAAGACTTGTGAAACTTGAAGTCTGTTAGGTCTTAAGTTCAGATCCCAATAAGGTTCCGCCACACAATTAATCCAAAGGTTGAGTCAAGCTCCATTTTCAACTTTTGTTCATGACCTTGGTATGGAACCCAAAATCATTTCACTCTTGCATTTCATTTAGTTGCTCGGGGACGAGCAAGGTTTAAGTATAGGGGGTTGATGAATCTGTGATTCATCACTCTAAAAGTTGAAAATAGAAGCTTGTTCCTAAGTAAATAGATGCATATTTCCCTTTATAATGTATAAATAGCATTCATACATGCATTCATAAAATATGCATTTTAGCACTCCATTTGCATTAAATAAGAAGCCAAAATCACTTGTAAAATATCCACTCATAAAAATAACCTCTCCCTTATAATATGTACACCTTAGTTAATAATATAAGGAAGAAAGCCAGAAATCTCCTGTGTAAATATCCAATAAAGCTCCAGAATCCCTAATTCATAAAAAACCTGCAAACTCCCTCATACCACCTCCAAAATAGGTCTACTCACTTTTAGATTAATACACATTAAAAGACCTTTAAAATGAGACTAATTTCATCCAATTTGGAGCTCATATGAAGAAGTTGGGTTTTTGGGCCTCTATGTATACTATATATGTGTATATTTGTATATTTGTATTTTTGTATCATATTTGATCTCATCTCCATCTTTGTTCAACATGAAACTTGTAGATCTCATCAAGATCTACAACTTTCATGTTTTGAGTTTTTCCCAATTCGGTCTCCTTCTATTTCTACACTCGTTTCTCTTCTCAGCCAATCACAGCTGGCCACGTGGCGCCCTCTGGTTGCGCCACGCGGCCGCTCCCCTTGCCTCAGCCGCTCGCGCCCACAGACGTTGGATCTTCATCCAGATCCAACGGCTGCGCCACTTCCACGTGCGCCTTTATCCACCACCGTTCGATCACATCCCTCCTCTCATCTGCATCGCCCGTGCACGCCTCACTCCCCTCGCGCCACGCGTCACATCTTGAGCCCTTCGATCGCATACTCAAACCTTCCATCGCAACTGCTTATCTCGCATTGCACCTCAGCCCTTCGATCGAAGCCCTAATCGCATCTCCACCGTTCGCCAGCGCCGCTCCCCTATCGCACCACGTGGCGCATTCAGCACCCTTAGATCGCGTCGCCTTGACTTGATCTCAGCCGCCCGCTCGCGCTTCGCCTTCGACGCGCCACGTGATTCCATCACGTCCCTCAGATCGCCTCGCCCCAGATCTAATCCTACCCGCTCCTTGACGCTTCGACCTGGGCCGTTGGATCACAAGATCCAATGTCCACGACCTCGTCTTCCCCCTCCGGTGCCCCTCTCTCCACGATCTCAGCCTTGCGCGAGGGGCTGTCCCTTTCTATTCTCGGCCGCACTCCAGCCACCCTCTCCGACCACCAACGCCTCCACGATCACCCCGACTCTTCCCTCATCCTCGCCAACTCCCTCTATTCCCACGACGTCCACCAGAGACGCTCCACGACCTCCATGAACTTCACCTCGTCACCAGCCAACCCAACACCCTCTTCCTATAAATCCTTGACCTCCGGCCACATTCACGGCTATCTGCCACCCCAGAGAGAAACCTAGAGCTCGGAGCCTTCGATTTGTGACAAAAATTGAGTGAGTCCTTGAGAGAAGATGGGCCTTCTTCTCCGGCGAGATCCACAGCCGCCACCGCCGTGTCGCAGCCTCCCTCCGTGAGCTGCTTGAGCTCGGGACCCTACCGATCCCTAGAGCGAAGACCTGGAACTCGAGACCGAGCTCCAATCCCCAGGTAACCCCCTCCATCCTCTCCGATCTCTTCTTGATTTTTTATTTACTTTTCTCCGATTTAATTCCACCTCCATCATTGTTATCTCGTTCCATATTCACCTCGCCGAGCTCCGCGACGGAGCTTTGATCTTTGCGCCATACTTCACACCCTCCGACGACGCATTCCACCTTTCATCGACTCCAGCTCCGCCATCTGGGCGGAGCACCATCGCCGGACCATCTTCACTCCGACTAGGCCTCGCCATTCACTTCTCACACCTCCCTGAACGCCCCCACATGCTTCGACTATCCCTAACACCTGCAGATACTCACTTCCTTCATCGGCCGGAAGCTCATCGGAGCTGCTTTCAAGCTTCATCGCCGGCGAGCTCCAGCACATCTCCACCGCTCCTGAAATCACCGGAGGCTTCGCCACTTCGCCCCACGTCTTCCGAGATATCTCCGAGCCTCCGGAGAGCTTCCTTGACGACAGGAGGGACGGGTGGAGCAGAGCCACCATCACCGGAGCCCCGCCTACTCCTCCGCAGGTGGCGGAGGACCGTTGAAGACGAAGCTCCAGCCACCGTTCGATCATCTTGATCGAACGGTCAGCATTACGCCACGTAGCTTCGTACAGGAGCCGTAGGATCATCCTTGATCCCACGCTCAGGAGTACGCCACGTCGCCCGCGACCGGAGCAGTCCAAGGGCGTTGGATCTTCTACGATCCAACGGTCTTGATCAGCCACATCGCCCACGTCAGACAGCCGTTGGATCGATCATCTAGATCCAGCGGTCTGTAGCCAGCCACGTCGCCATCTTCAGCGAGCATCGACCACCGTTGGATCAGCTTCGATCTAACGGTTGTTGATCATCCACGTCGACATCAGCCGGAGCCAACAGCGACCGTCGATCTTCGCCAAAATCGCACAGTCGTGATCACACCACGTCTTCCCCGATCCGAGCTTCTTCCCCGACCTCTAGGCTCGAATCTCCGAAGCTTCGCCGAGCCTTCCTCCGAACCTCCAGAGCGCCCGAGCCTCATCCCGAGCCACCGAAGTCACCCGAGCCTAGGTCACCCCACGTGAGGAGCACGTGCGGCCTGGGTAAATTGCACGGAGCCCCCTGGAAGTTTCAGAAATTGCAATCTAGTCCCTGTGAAGCACCCCCACATGAAGAGCACGTGCGGCCGTGGAGAAATTGCATTCCACCCCCTGCATTCCAGGTAATTGCATATAAGTCCTTGTCAGCATATTTATTTTTATGTAATTTTTATTTTCTATATTGCAATTACACCCCTATCTTTGCACGCATACCAAGGTGTCATATTTCATCATTTTTGAGTTTTAAAAATTGCGTGTTGTAGCTTAACTTGTCCTAGATCTTGTGTGACACTTGGAACATTTTTGTAATAACAGTAGAATTTTTAATTAATTAATTAATTGGTTTATTTTTATGATATTTTGCCCATTGAACCTTTTAATTAATAGTTAATTCTCTGTAACTCCAAAAATTCCCAAAAAGTCACAGTAGCTTTAGGATAATTAACTTAACATTGCATAAAAATTTCATCTCATTTGCACACATTTCGAGGCTAAATAAATTAATTGGTGATTTCCTTAGTTTAATTTTAATAGGTTCATTTCACATTAAAATTAAGGTTTGACAATTTTCCTAGATTCCTCATCATTAGATCTATCTAGGATAATTTTATCTCTCTAAAATTTTTGTGATTTGATATTTATTAAAATTAAATTAGTAAAAATCACCATGCATTCTTGTTTAATTCATAGTTATTTCATTTAGTGTCGAAAAATTCCAAAAAAATTAGGGTAGTCTATTTTCACCATATTTCATCATCTGGCCAAATTTTATAATTTTTGGACTTCATTTGAATCCTTAACTGATTTAACTTTAAATTGGCTTGATTGTTGCATGTGTCCTGCATAGAAAAATAGAAAAAGACCCAAAAAAATATTCCCCGAAAATCTGACTCTTGGACTTTGCTAGAAATTCACCTAAGGAGACAGTTGCCTCCCTGAGTTCGACCTTGGACTTCACCAAGTAAAAACATTTGCCACTCGAAATTGACTTGATTAAATTAAAAAGTGGTTTTTGATATTCCCTCTCGTTCTCCGACTGCAACGAAAATTGATAATTAATTTAGACATTAATCTGCCTGAATTAACTAAGGTAGCGGGAGCGTGGCCCGCCCTCCTTGCTTTAGCCGCCCCCATTCTCTGGCCGTCGGATCGCCTTCATAATCCAACGGCCAGCTGCCCTCTACGTGCGCCATTACTCTCAACCGTCAGATCTATCCCAGGGCTTCATCACCGCCATTCACTTCCGCCTTAATCTCTTCACGCCACGTGGCGGCACTTGCGCCATCAGATCTTGCCTTTAGCTCTTCGATCTACACCGTCCACTGGCACTAGAATCCCAACCGCCCGATCGAAGCCCTAATCTAATCCCATCCGTCCGCTGGCACTTCGCCTTCAACGTGCCACATGGCAGATCCATAGCCCTTCGATCACTTCGCCTGGGATTACATCCACACCGCACCTTAGCGCCCAAATCTCTACCGCTTGATCTTTCGATCCAACGGTCAGGGCTTCGTCATCAACCTCCCGCAAGCTCCGCCAGAGCCCCGCACCTCACAGACGTCTTCCACCCTTCTAATTTTAGCCGCTTCACCTTACCACCTCTCCTCTCTCTAACCACCCCACGACCGAGCCCATTCATCCATGATCCTCGCATGCACGACCACCATCCACGATCATCCTCCAGTCGCCCCTCATCTCCCTCGCAATCCTCAGCCCTCACCACCTGTACCCGTCACCCCTTCCTTTAAGTACCTCGCCTCCTGCTCCATATTCTGCCATCCACCAACCAAGGGGCTGAGGCCCAGTCCTCCGTCTCCTCCCTGTGACAGGGGGAGGAGGTCAGATCGAGCGACGATGACCCAAAACCCCGGTGAGACCCACCGTCGATCACGGCGGTGCTGCGGAGGCTCAAATCCCCGCCCGAGCTCCGAGGATTAGCCGCCCTCGACGTGCGACGACCCCGGGTCATCGATACGATGCCCAGCCCAGGCCACTACCTCCATCTCCGGCCAGGTAAGCTTTCTGATCCCTTCTTGTATTTTTCTTAATTTTTACTTAATTTTCCAGGTCTCTACCACCATCCTCGATCTCCATCGCTCATTCCACGAGCTTTGCCATACATCACCCATCCACGCAAGCTACTCCGATCACCTCCATCTCCCGTCAGAACCATCCTCACCCCAGGCTTTCTCCTTCACCGGAGGCAGAGGAGAACCCACCAAGGCTCCGCTTCCTCGCCTTGGTTCAGCCCTCTGTCCACCTCATCTCGCACGCACGCCCCGATTTCCATCTAACCCCTTTTGCAGGTCTACCAACCCCCATTGGCCGGACCTCGGCGGGGCTAGGTTCTAAAGCTCCGCCTCCGGCGATCAAGCGTCGACAGCACACTTCAGACGCTCCTGCAGCTCCTCCGACCTCGGATCTTCATCGCTGGATCGTCAGCGCCTTCCCCGACCTTCATCGAGCACGACGAGGCGCGGAGGAGCTCCAGGCCTTCCGCTGGAGCTCCAATCGCGTCGCTACCCGACGAGGAAGAAGGAAGAGCAGATACCGTTGGATCTAGCCCCCACGGCGGAGATCCAACGGCCCAAGAGCATCCACGTCGCCATCCCGGAGCGCAGAGGTTTGGTGGGACCGAGCCTCGCCTGAGGCAATCTCGAGCCGCCACGTGGCCCGAGCCACCTGCTACGGCTATCCGAAGCTGTGTCGAGCCTCGCCCCCGCCCGAGCCTGAACTCATCGTGCCTCACGCACGTGGGTTCTGGGCATTTTGCATCGGTGCCCTCGCAAGTTTCGCATATTGCATCCAGGTCCAGCATCACGTGCATCACACGCGCACCTGTGGGCATTTTGCATTGATACCCTCGTGGGTTTTCAAATTTACAAAATGCCCCTGTACGTGTGGGGTATTTACAGGGAAGGTCCCCATCTTTTTAGTTATAACATTTTAGTCCCTCACAGGGACCTGTCTACAATTTTATTTCATGTTTTCTTTCAGTTATGCCCATGTCTTCTTTATTGTATATCTTGAGCTTTGTATGTCTGATTGAGTTGATTTCATATTCATTTCGAATCTCTTCTCGTTGTCTTTCTAATGGCATGCTTAATTGTTATTTTGGACACAATAATTTTTGTGCATTATGTATTAGCCTTGTGTCTAATCGAGCTTGAACTGATGCCTTGTTTAAAAATTGTTCATCGAATATGCCTCTTTAATTAAGCTTGAAATTGACTCTTGTTTAACTTTGCTCATCATTTTTACCTAGGGCATATTTCCATTGCATCGCATTGCATTTATTTGCATGATAAAAATAAAATAAAAAAATGCATGTTTGCTTGTTTTAATGTCTTGTTGTGTCGGCATTCATAATTTGACCTATATTGTCTCTCATTCAACACTTAGTTAAATTGATAAAAATCTGAATAATACGAGAGAGGCTCGTCACCTGAGTTCGACCTTGGTTTCTTGCCAAGTAAAATAAAAAATTCCAGCACCATCTCATTTTGATTGATATATATTTAAATGAGATGGTCTTTGACGAGCCCATCTCGATCCGACTGCGATGACGATTCCAAGTGCTAATTCAGCACTATTAAAGGGCTGATTTGTCAGTTCGTCAATTACGTGGAAGATTTCACCTTCCTACTGGGAGGGTGGACGACCACCAAATCTCATTAGGAAAGGGTGGTCGTCCCCCCTCTTAATAGAAGGAGGCAATTTTGCTTCCATTTATCTTCATGTTTGATTGATTTAATTTACGATTAATTTATATTGATATATCAGTATATATATTTAATCTAAATTAAATTAATTGTTGTTGTGTTTTTACAACAAAATTTTGGCCATTGAAAGAAGCACAAATCAATCTCATCCATTGATTTTGTGTAATCCATGGATTGTGATCCACAGACTCCCAAACCCCTATATAAGAAGAGGCACCCCTTTCTCTTCAAAGTTACAAGAGAACAACAACATATGCTCTCTCTCTCCCTCTCCCTCTCTCTCTCTCTCTCGTTCTCTACACATCCTCTCTCTCTCTCTCTCATTGTGGTCGTCCACCATGGAGCTCTAGAGAGAGTCGTCATCGCCGCAGCGTGCCGTTATGTTGTCGGATTGTTTGCTCATGGATCTCCATCTCCTTCGGTGCGCCTCACTCGTGAAGAAGACGTCAGATCTCATCTGACGAAATCAGGTTTGGATCATCAACATGAATTGCGAGAAGCACATGTTTCATCAATGCGCTCGCAAGCATCTCCTCCCGTCGGATTGGACTTGAGACAGGAGGTCTCTTTATTTAGAGACTCGATCGCAACCACGCTTCATGAGGTAACCCTAATACTTGTTTGTGGTTTAGATGAAATGATCTGAGAAGTGTTCTTCGATCATGTGGTTTCATCTTATGAAAAAAATTTTAAATTCCGCTGCCTCGAGCAACTAGTACGGCTAGTCGCTCTCGATCGCATATGATGCGATCGCGTTTCTGTGATGCACTTAAGGATCTTACCATATCCTTCAGACACTCTCGGCTCGTCGATCAGATGTTGGAATTTTCATCATCGACGATGGAGCTCCAGCAAGGTGGCAACACTCCGACAGGAGTCTCCGATGATGGGCTTGTATGGCATGATGTAAGTGGCTCAACCAATCAACCTTTTTAGGTTCGAGTATGGACTTGGTTCCTGATCTAAAAGCCGTAAACCGACTTCTTTCTCATGCAAATTCCTTGTACAATGTTCGTTTTTGAGATTCTTGTGCTCATTGGAAATGCCTTGAAGAGTACTACATGACAAATAGTCATTTGACTGATTTGGATACTAGATCAGGTCGAAAAATGAGTTTTAGTGAAATTGGATACTTAGGTATCACGATGGACATTCTTTTACAAACCATCTTCAGTTCCAAGACCATCCATGGATTCTTTTCATACAATGTATGGTACCTCTTTAAGATTACGAATACTTAATTATTGTACTTCTAATATGGTTCATCAGCATATAATTTGAGAAACATCAAGGACATTGTGGAATTCAATGATGTCAACATGACATCGTCATTCATATCAACTTGAGAAGAATCAGAGCATTCTTATTTTACCGGTCGGACCGGTCAAACTAGTTTTCTAGAATCGATAAAGTACGATATATATATATATATATATATGTATGTATGTATGTATGTATGTATGTGTGTGTGTGTACGTATCAACGAAATAACATCATGTTAAATGATTATGAAAACAAGAGTAACTTTTTAATAAACAAGTGGAAAAGGTAGCATGCCATATGGTACATTACGTTTTTTTTGTAGTAGTCAAGGAGCTGGTTCACTTTTGGACATCCTACGTTTACTTTGCTCTTATTTTTTTGGACACATTTGGCATAGTACTAGATTTTTTTTCAATGTGTTTTATTGGAATTGATCTAGATTTGGGTGCTCAAGTTGATTTTGGAGCATTCAAAAACTCGAAGATCCAACTACAAAGAGATAGGCAGTCTGCTGACAAGACTGTAGTATATAGTTGGGGAAAATTCCACCATCATCTACCATCCATATAGGGACAGCAAGGGAAGGTCGCTTTATCCACGGGCACACCCTTGGATATGTGCAATTGCAATCTAACATAGATAAGAATAATAGGACAACGCAACAAGTGCCATGATCTCATAACATTGTTCCTAAAAGAAAAGCACACGCATGGTGTATATCAAATACATCACGTGCCCAAAAAGTCAAAACAACATGTCCAAGCTTTTCATCTCTCCCATAATCCATCATTTACAATAAAAGATGTGATTAACTACATAAATATTACTAGTTCTATTTATTATCAGTAAACATGATATTTAATATCAAAGTAGCATGTTGTTTATTTTACCATAGAAAGAAATCTTGATAGTCTAACACTGATGTCATTAGTCCAATTCTCTAGCTCATTGGTATTGGGTCAATCATCATGTAATTGCATGTCTTGTAAATATATTAGGTTGGGTATATTATTGTTACACTCATTTTTCCTTCTGTAAAATAATAATCACAAATCATAGTGGTAATAAATTATATCGGATACCATCAAATGTTATAAGTTGCTACAGAGTATAACACGAGGTGTATATTATCATGGATAAAAACACAATTAACTTAATCGTAAATGATGAAATTTGTTCCTTCTTGAGATACTCCACTTCCGCTTACATCTAGATGCAAAATAAGTTTGGCTAACAAAATGAATAACCATGGCATACAATAAAGTTGCTCCACCACACATCTTCCACTATCCATTTATACAAAAACACCATAAGATACACGAATTAAACAAACCGAATATGAATTGTGTACCATTACCTAATTAAATACATAAAGCCATTTGGGTGTAATTTCAGATCGTGGGTGAATGTTCAAAATCGTGTGTAGCCTATGCAAGGAGAACTACACAATCATAGAATCTATTTTCTCTTTGTCATTATGAAAAAAAGTTCCCACATTGTAACGAAAGGCAACCATGATACAGTGATTTAAGGATATCTTTTCATCACTGCATTAGAATTAAGGTTTGAAAGTAGTCCAACTTTGAGTGGGGATTACCAAGTTGTCTATCCCACTTGCCATCAAAGATATCAAATATACGACTTGTATTCAGTTGCGTTGCTATTAAACGCAAGTTTAATAGCTTTCATTTATCTCATTTACCATTGACGGCCTCTTATCACGATTGATAAGGTGCAACCTCACAACCAGTTCAACTATACCAATGACCACTTCACATGAGCTCCAAAATGATGCGTTATATGGATTTTTTCCGCATTCTTGTTTGCAAGATTATACGCTCAAGCTATTCTTTAGAAGCAACCATGGAAATCACACCACCTTTTTTTTAAGAAGATTATATGTTGTCAAAAAATTTATTGCAAAACTCGTTGTGGTTGAAAGAATAATCTCAAAGCTGGAATTTTTCGCACCAATTAAAGAACAAGATTATAATCATAGACAAACTATTCAATATTTAGTGCTTCTCAATTATGTTCCTTCACCGTTGGAATTTGATCAAACTTTTCCAAGATCAGATCCAGACAACGTGTTGTGGATGGACTACGGAAAACATTAGTATAATACATTGTGATCATCTTCCCTCCAATATGATAGTTTGCATCGTTGTCTGTCAACAAAATGAACCACAAATTCAGGTCCAACATACTTTACACAATCTTTAAAAAGACCAAACAAAAACTCTGTTATCTTGGAATGCTTGAGGCATCAACTGATTTAAAAAAATATAGCACCAACAGATGAGTAGTCAAGAAAATATACTAATCTATGCTGACTTCGCTCCATCCATCCGTCCATTGGTCATGTGTTCAACCATTCATTTCCCATATCTCCCTATTATATTCATCCATTTTATGGAACTATTTTCTTCACAAACAACTCACAAACTGCATATGTGGTGGGTGCTTTGTAACCATGTCTCACAAAGGCAACACCATCAATCATCTTTTGAAAAATAGGAATGTTGGTGTCATCAAAATGAATGCCATCATCATGCATCCAATCTAAAATGAGAAATCAACCTATTCACTTCTGTCGGGAAAACGAAAGAGATATTTATTCCTTGGGTCCTAGGCTCCCTTATATAGGGAGAGGCCTAGGGGCAAATTACATAAAGTGGATAGAAGAACATAAAATATATAAATGTGAAATATATCTCTACACCCCTCTCATGATGGAGCATAGATATATATCATGCTCAGCTTGGACGAACACTTCTGAAGGGCCCTCTTAGTAGAGCTTTAGTGAAAATGTCTGGCGTTAGGTCCCCAGCTGACAAGAGATGTAGCAATGAATCTCTTTTGGATCATGTCACGTATATAATGGCAATCAACCTCAATGTGCTTTGTCCTCTCGTGGAATGCAGGATTATTAGCAATAAATAAGGCAGTTTGATTGTCGCATTCTAGTGACATGGGAAGAGGTACATCTATATGTAAATCAGTTAGGACTGCTCGAACCCACATCATCTCTGTGCATGCTTGTGCCATAGCTCTATACTCATATTCAACACTGGATCTAGTAACAACAGTTTGCTTCTTACTTTTCCATGAACTAGTGAGTCTCCAACAAATATAACAAATCCGGATGTGGACTTACTGTCCTTGGGGCACCCTGCATAGTCTACATCTGCACATGATGAGATAGTAATAGAGCTACCCCTTTAAATAGCAACCTTGCACCTGGAGATGATTTAAGATACCTTAGTATCATTTGTATTGCATCGATATGAACCTACGAGGTTATTCCATGAATTGGCTCACTCGACTGACTGCAAAGAAATATCAGGTCTTGTATGGTAATGCAAAGAAGCTTTCCAACCTGCTCTCGATATCTTCTCCTATCAACCTCATCAGTATCATCATCATAGAGCTTCATGCTTGGATCCATGGGTGTAGTTGTAGGTTTTCATCCAAGCATACATGTGTCACTTAATAGGTCAGTAACATATTTTCTCTGATTCATTACAAGCCCTTGTTGATTTCTGGCAAACTCCAATTCCAGAAAATATCTAAGAGCTCCTAGATCCTTGGTAATAAATTCATGACCCAGAAATTCCTTTCCCCTCTTTATTCCATGCATGTCATCTCCTGTAATAAGATTGTCATCCACATACACCATAATAACAGTCATACCTCTTTCTGTATAAAGACGGAATGATCTGCATTCGAACGTTTGTACCCCTGTTTCTCAAACAAGTCTGAGAGCTTCTAGAACCAAGCTCTAGGGCTCTGTTTAAGGCCATAGATCTCCTTATGAAGTCTACACACCTGTGAACACTCCCCCTCAACAACAAATCCGAGTGGTTGTTGCATGTAGACTTCCTCTTCAAGATCACCATACAGAAATGCATTCTTGACATCTAACTGAAACAACGGCCAATCTCGAACCATGGCAACAGAGAGAATAATCTGTAAGGTGGAATGATGAGCAATTGGTGAGAATGTGTCAAGATAATCCACCCTGTGTGTCTGAGTAAACCCTCGTACAACCATACGTGCCTTGTATCTATCTATGCTACAATCTGCATTGTGTTTAACTGTAAAGACCCATTTACATCTTACTATAGACACTCTAGTAGGAGCTGGGACGAGGCTCCAGGTACCTCTCGACTGTAGAGCAACCATCTCTTCTTCCATAGCCAAACGCCACCGACTGTCCTTTAGAGCCTCTTGATAATTCTGTGGAATGGCCACGACTGATAATGCAACTGCAAAGTCCTGAAATTGCTAGTCAAACGATCATAGAAGACCATAGATGCTATAGGATATGACATAAAGCTATGCTTCTGCTTCCAAAGCGCAATGGGTAGGTATGAATCGACAGCCTCCACATCTGTCCCCTGTAAAGAATCCTGCTCAGGAAAACCATTAGACCCATCATTAGAAACTATGTTATAGAACATACCTCATGTGTGCTAGATGATGAGCGGTGACCATGAGCAGAAGCAGGCCGCGGGTATATTTGTGTGGTACTAGTGGAACTGGGGCTATAATAGTGAGTGGGGGTGGCATAGGTAGTGGTGGTGGAGGTGGTGGTGAAGGAGATGGTGTGATGGAGGTGGGAGAGTTGATGGTTGTGGTGGCACGTATATGTCATCATCAGTGTCTGAAGACATCAACCGATCACCTGTAGGAGAAAAATACATAACAGACTCGAAAAAGGTGACCGACACTAAAGTAATACTTCGTGCGCATTGGATCATAACACATGTACCCTTTTTGTGTCATGGGTACCCAACAAAGACACACTTGACATCTTTGGGAGAGAGCTTGTCAATACTTGGAGATAACTGGTGGACGAAAGCGACTGAGCCAAACACACGAGGAGGGAGTGAAAATAATCTCTTTTCAAGAAAGGCTAGAGAGAAAGGAATTTTCTCGCCCAAGACTGACGAGGACATGTGACTAATAAGATAACATGCCGTTAGAATAGTATCACCCCAAAAGGAATGAGGAGCATGACTCTGAATGAGAAGCGTCCTA
The DNA here is from genome assembly GCA_037367405.1 of Ottelia alismoides. Taxonomy (NCBI): domain Eukaryota; kingdom Viridiplantae; phylum Streptophyta; class Magnoliopsida; order Alismatales; family Hydrocharitaceae; genus Ottelia; species Ottelia alismoides. The sequence goes on from JAZKJV010009278.1 coordinate 46,199, forward strand.
ATAATATTAAGCAAATGACAATGTTTCATTTCTGCAATACCATTTTCTTGGGAAGTATAGGCACATGATGTTTGATGAATAATTCCTTAGCTTGAAAAATAATGGGAGAGAGTATTACTACAAAATTCCAAGGCATTATCAATTCTCACAATTTTCACAGAAGCAGAAAAGACATTATGTACTTCGGTTAAGAAATTTTTGATAACATCTCCAACTTCAGATTTATTCTTTAATAAAAATACCCAAGACAGACGAGAGAAATCATCAATAGAAACTAGATAAAACTGTGCTCCTAGTGATTAAACACGATTGGGACCCCAAATATCTACATGAAACAACTAAAAAATGGAGCTACTGCTCTGACTCTGATGACTGGGGAAGGCAAAGTGATGATGCTTCCCCAACTCACATGCCTCACATTGAAAGGACGTGTGAGGCGAGATCTGAGACAGGATATGACACAGTTTCTGGAGCAGGAGATGACCAAAGCACATGTGCCACATAAATGGTGAGATAGGTCCAACAGATAGATTGGAGATTCCGGGGAGTTCGAACTAGGCGATAGAGATCGCCCTGCTCACAGCCACACCCAATCACCTTGCCCGTAAGGATGTCCTAAAAAACAAGAGAAGATGGGTCAAAAATGGCTCAACAATGTAAATCCGTCATAATCTAGCTAATGGACAACAAATTCATAGAGAATTCAAGTGCATACAACACATTCTATAGATGCATAGAGGGCGTCAAGCTAATCTCCCCCTGTCCAATGATTGGGGAATGCATCCCATTTGCAATAACCACAGTTCGTCCTGGAGGGACATGTCTGTAGGTTGTAAGTTGGCCCATGTCCCCACACAAATGATGTGTGGCACCGGAGTCCATAATCCATTCTATAGCATCAGATCCACTACTGCTAGTGAATGCATAAGTACTACCTGAGGTACTGGAGGAGGCTGAAGCAGCTACATCTAAATGACTCCCGGGGGCTGACGAAGGCGTCACATAATTGGAAGGAGGTATAATGCCCCTCAATCGTGCAAAAAGATCCTCAAAACGTTGATCCAGAGAAGAAGTAGCTGGAGGCTCAATCTGCTCAGCCACTCGAGCAGAGGTAAGGAATCCATGCTTGTAGTAGCATGTATCCTTTGTATGCCCAGGACAATGGCATAAAGTACATGGCTAAAAAACACGACCTTCTCTACCCTGAGGTCTGCGACCACGAAATTGAGAAGAGCCTCCGCGACCTCAGGAAGCCACCAATGCTGAAAACGATTGACTAGCATTAGAAGATGGAACAATGATCCGACTGAGTCTGCGGAAGGCTTCCTCCATAGGAGGAATAGTAGAGTATGCCAAAATCTAAGAATGGACTGCCTCATATTCAGGATCTAGGGTTTCCAGGAATACACCAACCATGGTCGTATATGTCTTCTTATGCTCAGGAGTAGATGTGAGGGGCATGAAGCTATAGAGCTTCTCGAACATCCCACATGAGGATGTATATAGTGAGTGAAGAGGCCTTCCATTCTGCTTGATAGTAAAAATATCATGCTGGAGCTATAGGATTTTGTCTCATTCTTCACATGGGAATAAGTAGTAGTGGGAATATCATACATCGCCTTGGTTGTGGGATGATGGAGTATATCATTGGCGATCTCTATAACCAATGTACATGAAAGCCAAACCTTGGCATATGCATCACCCGCCTCCCATGAGGCATTAGCCCTAGTCTTCTTAGTCGGCTCTTCTTGGGTAAGAATGTGTTTCTTACATGCAGACTTCATCATGCTCATAAAATGCATAGCCCACAGTTCATAGTTTGACCCATCCATCTTTACTATAGGCTCGGGACCACTAAAGGCGCATGTGGAGGGAATATAAACCTTGCTTTCTAACATGACGGCTTAAGAAGACTAGGGTTGAAGTCTAGATAAGGACTTATCTACACAGACATAGAGAGATATGATTGCATGTGTAGACTCATGCAATCATATCTCATTCAAAACCAAGAGGCCCCAGCAACGACGTTCAGACCGCATGGAAGGAGGACTCGCTAGGGTTCCGGCGAGAAGCTACGAGGTGCCTAAACAGTGGCCTAGGCGGCAGGAGTCACGCGGGAGGAGCATGGGCAGCCGCAAGGGGCCTAGGAGGTAGTCGGGGGCTGGACGTTGGCCACCAGGGGCCTAGGTGGAAGGCAGGGGACCCAAGAGATAATTGAGATTTTGCCGAAGTCGTGTCAATCCACAAGGCAGATCGACAATCGTCGAAGTGACATCTGACGAAACCTCGATTAATCCGCAAATAACCCACAATGTGAATCTAGCAATTAAATATAAAAAATGTGGAGTTAAAATTTACTATAACTCTACAACAAAATGTGTACAGGTGTAAGTATGTATAGAGGTCAGCTCAGGAAGTGAAGAAGCATGAATTTACCCTTTTAATAATGTCGAATTAATGATTTCGTTGTAGTCAGATAAATTTAGGGTTATTCAAAAACCGTTATTTTAATTAGTGTCAAATTAAAGCGAGAGGTCGATTTTTTTTACTTGTGTAAGTCCAAGGTCCAACTCGGGGAGGCAATTGTCCCCTTAGGTTGGTTCAAAGTCGATCTTGAATTTAGGTTTTGAGATAGGGATATTTTTTGGTATTTTTAAATGTAATTAAATGACACAGATGCAATCTTGACAAAGTTTAAGGGTGTAATTGCAAATATCGATCAAATGAAGTCTAAAAGTCCTCAAACTGGCCAGAATGTGAAATGTGATTGAAAATATGCACTGTATTTTTTTTGGAATTTTTGGATGCAAGATGAATTTTCTTTTAAATGATGCAAACAATGAGATTTTTAATAATTAATTATAATAAATATTAAATCTACTTATTTTTAGGAAATAAAACTATCTAAGATAGGTTACTAGGTGATCTATCTCAGAAATTCCTAAGCCCTAAAAATGTTGGATTTAATACCTATTAAAATTTAATTAGTGAAATGGACGGATGATTTTTAGAGAGAAAACTATGCATGCAAATGCAATTCTTTTTGGGCACAATGTTACTAACAATTAATTCTATGATCCATGATTTCTTAGAAATTTTTTGAGCAATGGTTAATTAACTATAAATTTCTAAGCTCAGAGTGAGCAAAATATGCTAATTCTCACAAGAATATTAATAATTAACCACGGAGAATAAAAATATTCAACATGCCACAATATAGACAATTAATTATATAACATTATGCAATTTTTAAATAAATAAAATAATGCCAGAATGATGTTTGAAATAAGTAGAAAACTCAAGGTTCTAAATGCAAATACAATGCATAAAATAAACTAACTAAAGTGAACATGGACTAAAATGTAGATACCTAGACCTGGGAGGGGTCTGCTGTAATTTCGCCACCAGGGCATGTGTGTGGCAAGTTCCTGCTTGAGGGGTGGGGGCCTGATTGCAATTAGATGAATCTCTAGGGGGTTGTGGCACAAATAGCCCTAGCACTCGTGCCAATCACGTGAGGGGGCCTCTATGGAATTAGCTGAAGCACGGGAGTGCCTTCTACAACTTACCCAGGCCTCACGTGCCCTTGCACGTGAGGTGGGTTTTGAGAATGAAGGGAGGATGACACCTGATGGGGTGCTTTGCCCCCCCCCCCCCCCCCCCCACCTTCTTCTTTTTCGATGGAGCCAAGGCGGGACTTTACGACAGGCGGAGGTCGCAGACTTCAGGCCAGTGGCCTGAGCTGGAGACACTCCTCGGTGGAGGGCGTGGTCGGGGGTGGAAAGGCCGCCGATGGAGGTTGGCGGGCAGAGAGCCTAGAGCGGGGGGTCGAGGACGTTGCTGGTGGTGTGCCTCCACGCTGATGGTGCGGCGGAACGAACGGTGAGGGACCTCATGGGTGGTGCGGTCTAGAGTCGTGAAGGGAAGCGGAGGAGAACACACGGTTCGGAGGTTGCGACCTCGTGCGGTCTCTGCGGCGGACAGGGACAGCCACTCGTGGATGTAGCAGGTGGTGGGCATGCAACCTGATGGCAAGGAAGAGGCGAGGCGGCGCGCTTGGTGGTGCTGCTCGGGTCCAGCCAACGGTTGCTACCATGGTGAACGGCTGCTAGATGCGGCGACACTGGAGCAGCGAGAGAAGTGGAGGAACGATGGGTGTCATATGTAAAGCAAGGGAAAATGTTGAAAACAATGGAAATGAAATGGAAAGAAGAGAATGGAGATATGGAAAGACGCCTGAGATGGAGCGACTTCGGTCCACTTACTGTCGTCGCTTCAAGGGACCGGCAACTGGGTCCCGAAGCTCGAATAGATCGTGCCACTAAGGAGGATTTTTTCCAGGGTTATTGGAGGATAATGCGATGGGGAGATGGGGGAATGGTTTTGTATGGAGGCAATCGGCGAGGGGATAAGGGGGAGGCAGCCGTTGCACGACGGTTGCGGGTCTCACGTGACGACGGTCGTTAAGCCGACGATGAGATAAGGGGATGGAGGTTGGGAGTTGGCGGAGAAGACGGAACGGTCGAGGAAGAAGGGAGTTGATTAGAAAAAGGAAAAGAACCCTCACGTGCATGGCACTTGAGGTGATTTTTTATAATTTTATATTTTTTTTATTTTTATTTAATAAAAATGAAATAAAAAGATGCCAAAATGAGTGACACATGGCGGCTCCAGGAGCTGCCACGTGTCAACTCCAGAAAAATCGAAAAAAGACAATAATAAATCAGAAAGAAATAATAAATGACCTCGGATCGAAAAGTGCTCACCAGAGAAAAATTACTCGTTTCGATGAGATCTACAACTTTCATAAAGAGGCCAAGAGCAAACGAGGTCATATGTGCAAAACGATATTTTTGAGGTACTCTATGTGCATAAAATACCTTGATTTTTGGATTTTGTAATTTTTATAATTTTTAGTTAAGAGAAAAATCGAAAAAAAATAATGATAAAATCACAGATAAATATTTACACAATAATCTTTTTTTATTTTTAAAAATATAATAAAAAGGGAAATAAAATAAAGAAGAAAAAGTGAGAAATTTGTACAGACTCGCAAAGGACACTTGGACTAGATCAGTTTCTTTGATTTTAGTCTTATTTCAAATTTAGATTTTTGTAGATTTTATTAAAACTTTCATCAAAGAATATATATGAAAAGGAAATGAGCGAAAAAGAGTTAATTATGTACATAAAACAATAGGTCAAAAACAGGTAAAACACAAAACGCGTAAAAGAGGCCCAAAACCCAACTTTCACATACGAGCTCCGATTTTTATGAAATTGATCTTGTTTTGAAGGTCTTTGAATATGTATTACTTTAAAAGTGAGTAGACCTAAATTAGACATTGTGTGAGGAAGAAATGAGCATTTTAGTCTGTCTGGTCTGAAATTGGAGTTTTATCTCACAGGGCAATTATTTGAGTTAGTAATTTTTTTTTGTATTTTTCATTTAATCTTGTTAGTAACATGTACACAATGGAAGTGGTTTAGGTCAATTAGAGTTAGCATGAATTAGTTAAAAATGCATGAAGTTGGGTGCAAATGTGAAGATGATTATGAATGCAATTATGAGTGTTAAAACGCAAATATTAATTTTACATGTGTTATTGATAAAAATGCAGAATAAATGATGAAATACGGCTAATTACTCAGGAACGAAGCTCTATTTTCATCTTTTAGTATGACGAATCACAGATTCATCAACCCCCTATGCTTAAACCTTACTCGTCCCCGAGCAATTGAAATGAAATGCAAAAGTGAAATGATTTTGGGTTCCATACCAAAGTCATGAACAAAAGGTGAAAATGGAGCTAGACCTGACCTTTGGATTAACAGTGTGGCGGAACTTCTGTGAGACTTAGGATTTTAAAATCAACAATCCCCAAGTTATATATATCATTGTAACAGATTCAGCTCAGAAGTCATCTTAAATCAATCCATCTCCCAAAGCATATCCCATGAACATTGAACAATTGCCTCATGTGTGTGGAAGGTTTTAGCTCTCCCCATCAAGAATGTCGAACTACCATGCAAAACCCCCTCCCAGCTCGTCCTCGGGGAGTCAGGTATTTCCTTCTAAGGTCAGTCGCGTTGTGTTCACAATCGAAAGGGGGAGAAATTAGAAGAAGGGGGAAAACTGGAGGGTGACCAATGTAGTCACCTATCCTTGTGAAGCCGGCCAGTTTAGCCTAGTCTCCACTAAGATCTGCAGGTTTTCTTGAAGTTTGGACCTTTTTGGTCAGATATTTATTTGGTAATCTGGCTTCTTCTTGGTATGGATTTTTGGTGACTCTGCATGGATCTCTTTGTGCCCCAACGGATATGGAATCTTTTTTCGTACATGTTTTGGGGTCTTAAAAAAATTATGCCCAACTGTCCATCCCTTTTCCGAAGCTTTATTTCAACCCATACTCCGATCTTTAGATGTCTACGCTACCAGAAAAGAGACTCACACAGTCTTCCAACATCCCGTATGAGTTAAGATAAGTGCATAGTGCGAGAGAACATGTTTATTCCCCACTCAAAAGCTATACCCCGAATCAGGCGACCAGGTAAGACACTAAGAGTCAAAGGTTGTACATTGTCATGCAGAACTCAAAGAATTAAGTCAAAAGACCTGAAGCTTCTAAAATCTGCTTTCTCGGCGAAGTTCCTCTGGAAATTAGGTAGATTAAGGCTAAGTAAAGATCACTCTCTACTTCTACTCATAAATCGGTTCGGAACCCAATAACTTACCACTTTGCTTATGCTAGATATGCAAAATGAAATGCAGATGCATATGAGGTGCAGGATTATTTTTTTTATGAATGCAAGAATGACATGGAATAAAGAGAATTTTTCTCTCTCTTTTTGTTGGCAAGGATTATATGCCCGAGAGATTTTTTCATTTTTTTTTTCATTTTTTTTAATTTTTTGTGTGTTTTGTTTTGTTTTGTTGTTTTTTCGAAGACTTTTACCCATCCCGTAATTATTGCAAAAATATGTGAAAGTACGAGCTATGGGTAAAGTATATATGTAATATATACAAGCCCCACTATACTTAGCATGTGCTATGTCCTCAGATCACAAGAAGCGACAAGAAGACATAGCTCATGCTAAGCGTAGAGAGAGAGAGAGAGAAAAAAAATAAAAAAAGAGGTTAAGAAGTCGATCACCCCCTATACTTAGGCTATGGACAACCTAAGTATAGAAGAAGATAAAAAAGTGGAGCAGTCGAGGTCAAGAGGAGGAATGTATGGATATATACAGGGTGGGCATCGATCCCACCTATAATTAGGCTTTGGTCAGCCTAAGTATAGGACATGAGTGAATGTGAGAACCGATGAGATCTAGAGAATATACAGAGCAAATGAGGCGTAGAATGATGAATAAATACAGATGGCATTGGTCCCCTCCTACTTAGGCATTGGCCTAAGTATAGGAAGAAAATGTACAAGGGAGCCGATGGGTACAAGGGAAAGGGTGGTCGATGATCAAGGCGGTTTACAACTAATCTTTTTAAGAAATGTGGTGGAAGGGAATATTGATTGGAAGAAGATGAATAAGAAGGATCCCAGCCACTATCGGAGCTGTCATCAGAATAATAATCTAAGGTCACATCAATCCAACTATTCTTATTTTTTAGCTTTTTTCTCAGAGTTCGCTCGATTTTCGGATCAATTTTTTCTTCCTCTGAATATTCAGATGAACAAGTGTCAGTCTGGTCATAACATATTGTTCCCGTATATTGAATTGGACCAAGAGAGTCGGACTTAGATGAATAATAGGGAGGGGTGGGGAAAGTCCAACATGGGTCGACATATGACTTCTTGTTCTAATCAGGCTGTAGATTCTCCGAACTGAGCTCTCTCATACTGCTCTTATCCTCCAAACTTGATTAGTAATCTGAAATGTTGAAAGTGATATTTTTAGTCGGTTCAGAAGGTATTCTTTGTGAGGTGCTGACCATGAGTTCCCTATCAGATGAGTCTCCATATAAATAGTAATATTCTTGTAAGGTCAGCACATGTCCTGTGTATTTACTCTTTGTTGGATTTGCGAGTGTGGACTCGGGGAGATCCGACATAGCTTTGTCCGGGTGTGGTGAATTGGATGTGTCTTGTTTGACACCATTCACCTTCGTAGGCTCGTCAGTCGTTTCATAAGATGTCTCTCCTTCGTTTGTGTCTGTGATAAGTGGAGAGGTCTGAACATATGAAGATTCTTCTATGTCATGGCTGACGGTTTTTTGTTCAGTTGTGTCAAGGTTTGGTGTGTCCTCGAGAACTTGATCAATTTGGTTTGTGTTCGGGAAAATAATCTCTTGAGTCTCACAGTTAATACTCGCTCTAGCGGAAGCTAGAAACGGCTTTCCCAAAATAATGGGAGATTCATATATATGTCCTCGGTGTTCAATGTCCAGGACAATGAAGTCCACTCTATGTGCGACACCTTAGAAATTAATGTCAATGGAAAAGGTTCCTCTCGGTCTTTTTGTGGATCGGACAGGAAATTGAACGATCACTTGGGTCTTTTTGAGCGATCCGAGTTCGAGTCTGTCAAACATAGATTTCAGGAGGATATTAAGTGTAGAATTATCGTCAATCTGAACATTATTAAATTCTCAATTTCACAGGTCTCCTTGGTCAACCGTTTAACTTTTCAGACCTTGTTTGTTTGGGTCAGCACCATTGAACTGACCATAGTGATTAAATGATATTCTGTTCGAGATCTTTTCTTTCCCGTCTTCTTAGGTGATAATCGACTCTTCACAAATCTATGAAGATCGGGAACATACTCTATGCCCTTAATTAATGGAAGCTCTAAGATCAGACTTTTGTAAAATGCTTCCATATTGATGTTGTCCAGTTTTTTTGAATTTTTTGAATTTTTATTTTTTTGGAATTTTCACTAAAGTTGGTAGGTGGGTCAGTGGTATGTGGTGTTTGTGTGTAGGTGTCAGGCACATTCCGAGTTTCGGGTTCACTCTATGATTTTCTTGACTCCTCTTGGTTGATTATCATATCTTTGACTATTTGGATGGCATTATCAAATTGTTCAGTCAAAACCTCGATATTCTTATTGATCTGAGCTATGTCATCCATTATCGTCTCATGACTTGGAGATGAGTGACTATGCTCGGTATGCCACGACATTGGCATTTTCTCCTGAATCGGGATATAGTCAGTCTCTGTAACTAGAGTTTGGTCACGAGTCCTATTTCCTTGACTTTGGATGTCATCTATGTGGTCAAAGGAAAAGTGATCATACTCAGGTTGTGCATCATCTCGAGTAGAGGATAGTTCAAATAGTGAATTTTCACGTAACCGGGAATCGTGTTCCTCTATCGAAATTGGTTACGCCAATATTCATCCTCGAGTCCGCTCGCTCCATTGTGTCTTCATAGAAAATGTTTGGTTCTGAGAGCGGTTCGTATCCTAAATTTTCAACCAAGGGTGGGTGGGTGGGTGAAGAGAATGGTGGCTGGGGAGAAACTACCTCAAAGAGAGGGTTCCTCTGAAAAGAAGGTGGGTATGAAGATTGGGAATTTGTCATATGAGTGTGACCTATGGAGTCTGGGTATAAATGCCAATATTTTGTCATATTCGAATGGAAAATATTGATTCGTGAAAACACGATCTTTGTGTGCAAGTGCACTGTCACACAATTTAATACACAAATGCAAACCCCGATTTCACCAACTCAACTCAGTGAAGGCCCCGAAGCTGGGTTCGATTAATCTAGTTGGTTTTAAGTGTGATTTTCAAGCGAAGTTAGCAAGGTACGTGATGGTCTATAGGGGTGCCGGCTCACTGTCGGTTGTGTCTCCCCTGTTTAACATGTTGCCTAACATACCAACGCCCTTCCTACCTTAGCTCCTATCACCAGATTACTCGGTTAATACCGACAAAGTACAGGGACCTGTCCTTTCTATATACTGAAGTATGCGGAGGCTAACAAGGCTTGTCACTTCGCCCCGGAGGGTTACTAAGCAACTTGTCACGCCGTACCGATGGTTCACCCCTATCTACTTACCAAAGCAAGCGGAGGCTACTTGGTGCTGTCAGTTGAACTTCGAATACTTCAGCCTATGATATTTGCGAAGAGCGGGGTACGTTGATATGGAAGCGGGGATTTGGGCTCTATCTTAGTGTGTACACACACTCTCTGTATCCCCACTCATCCTGAAATTAAACAATGACGAGGTTGCTCTTCCGAGAACAATGATTTTCAATTTCATCCAATTTTAATTAATCAATAATGTTAGCAGTACCCTAGTTTTAATGTGTTTATCACTTTATTTTGAGTGGGGAACAATGCACGTCTACACGGGGATTCCAATTTCCTTTATTCCTATATGAGTGAAAGCCAAGAGAGGATCAAAAAAGATGTGCAGCAGGAAACACAATGATGAATGCTGAGTTAGAAATACTTATAGTGCTTTCTCACAATCTTCGTGCAATATGCTAGACAAAATTGAAATTACCCTAGAAAAATAAAGCTAATGCATGCATGGAAATCACACCTAGATCATGAATTTCTATTAGCGAGTGAAAGAACAATTTAATTTGGCTAAATGAGAGACGATCTATTGCGTATAATTTAATGAAAGTATGGTCCTAAATTAGGAAGAGCACAAACAAATTTGAATTTATACTACAGTGTGCATATACTTATTTCACCACTCAAGTCAGACCCCACCATCACCAGAGGGTGAAACCGGCCGACACACCACAGAAAAATGTTCAGTTCTTTTTACACATATGAGATCTCGATCGGGAACTGCTAGAAATGAGCAATTAATAAAAAACACTCTCTCTCCAAAAATTAAAAATTGTCATGTATCTGGTCGCTCCAAGATGCATCGGTTTCCAAGAAGACCGTCCAAGTTCAGCGGTACCTCGCACGAAAATTAGAGACTGAATATTATAGATAGGTTTATAGATAAATATACAGAAATAAAATGAAATAAAAATCTGAAAAAATGGAGAAATATTTACAAAAAAAACAGGGGTCAGACTACCCGAGGATGGAAAACCTAAAAACTTGATTTTCTTAAAAACAGCCTAAATTGTGCCTCCCCGACAACGGCGCCATTTGAAGACCTGCAAATTTACCATGTTTATAATGTCAAATTAACGATTTCATTGTAGTCGGATAAATTTAGGGTTAATCAAAAACCAATATTTTAATTAGTGTCAAATTAAAGTAAGCAGTCATTTTTTTGACTTGGGTAAGTCCAAGGTCGAACTCAGGGAGGCAACTTTCTCCTTAGGTCGGTTCAAAGTCGATTTTGAATTTAGGTTTTCAGAGAGGGATATTTTTTGGTATTTTTAAATGCAATTAAATGACACAAATGCAATCTTGGCAAAGTTTAAGGACGTAATTGCAAATGTCGATCAAATGAAGTCAAAAAGTCCTTTAACTTGGCCAGAATGTGAAATGCTATGAAAAATATACACTATAATCTTTTTGGAATATTTGGATGCAAGATGAATTTTCTGTGAATAAATGATAGAAATAATGAGATTTTCAATAATTAATTATAATAAATACTGAATCTACTTATTTTAGGAAATAAAATTATCTCAAAAAAATCCTAAAATTCTAAAAATGTTTGATTTAATACCTATTAAAAATTTATTAGTGAAATGGACGAGATGACTTTTAGAGAGAAAATTATGCATGCAAATGCAAATCTTTTTGGGCACAATGTTACTAATAATTAATTCTATGATCCGTGAATTTTTGACATTTTTTCGAGCAATGGTTAATTAAGTATAAATTTCTAAGCTCGGAGTGGGTAAAATATGCTAATTCTCAAAATAATATTAATAATTAAACAACCATGGAGAATAAAAATATTCCAAGCATGCCACAATGTAGAAAATTAATTGTATAACATTATTCAATTTTTAAATAAATAAAATAATGCCAGAATGATGTCCGAAATAAGTAGAAAATTCAGGGTTCTAAATGCAAATACAATCCATAAAATAAACTAACTAAAGTGAACAGGGACTAAAATGTAGATACCTAGACCTGGGAGGGGTCTGTTATAAGTTCTCCACTAGGGCACGTGTGTGGCACGTGCCTGCTTGAGGGGCGGGGGCCTGATTACGATTAGATGAATCTCTGGGTGGCTGTGGCGCAAATAGCCCAAGCCCTCATGCCAAACACATGGGGGGTCTCTGGAATTAGCTGAAGCATAATGGTGCCTTCCGCAACTTACCCAGGCCTCACGTGCCTTGCACATGAGGTGGGTTTTGAGAATGAAGAGAAAACGACACGTGATGGGGTGCTTTGCCCCCCCCCCCCCCCCCCACCTTCTTCTTTTTCGAAGGAGCCAAGGTTGGACTCTACAACGGGCGGAGGTCGCGGACTTCAGGCCGGTGGCAGGAGCTGGAGACACTCCTCGGCGGAGGGTGGTCGGTGGCCGAGAGGCCGTCACTGAAGGTTGGCTGGCAGTGAGCCTGGAGCGGGGGGGTTGAGGACGTCGCTGGTGGTGTGCCTCCGTGCGGGTGGTGCAACGGAATGAACGGCGAGGGACCTCCTGGGCGGTGCGGTCTGGAGTCGTGGAGGGTTGCGGAGGAGAACACGTGGCTTAAAGGCTGCGACATCACACGATCTTTGCGGTGGATAGGGGCTGCCACGAGTGGACATAGCAGGTGGTGGGCGCGCAACCTAATGGCAGGGAAGAGGCAAGGTGGAGCGCCTGGTGGTGTTGCTCAGGTCCAGGCAGCGGTTGCTGACGTGGTGAACGGCCGCTAGATGCGTCGGTACTGGAGCAGCGAGAGAAGTGGAGGAACAATGGGTGCGACATGCAAAGCAGGGGAAAATGTTGAAAATAGGGGAAATGAAATGGAAAGAAGAGAAGGGAGATATGGAGAGACGCCTGAGACAGAGGGACTTCGGTACACTTCGTGTCGTCGCCTCAAGGGACCAGCGACTAGGTCCCGAAGCTCTAATAGATCGCGCCACTAAGTAGGATTTTTGCCGGGGTCGGAGGGTTGTCACCACCTCCGCCCCGAGCTTTCTCTCTCTTGATAGGAATATTGGTGGATAATGCGATGGGGAGATGGGGGAATGGTTTTATAGGGAGGCAGTCGGCGACGGGATAAGGGAGAGGCAGTCGTTGCGTAGAGGTTGCGAGTCTTGCTCGACAACGGCCATTAGGCCAGCAACGAGATAAGGGGATCGGGGTTGGAAGTTGGTGGAGAAGACAGAACGGGCAAGGAAGAAGGGAGTTGACTAGAAAGAGGAAAAGAACCCTCACGTGCATGGCACATGCGGTAATTTTATTTTATTTTTAATTATTTTTATTTTTATTTAATAAAAATGAAATAAAAAGAGGTCAGAAATGAGTGACACGTGTCAGCTCCAGGAGCTGCCAAGTGTCATCTCCAGAAAAATCGAAAATAAAAAGGCAATAATAAATCAGAAAGAAATATTAAATGATCTCGGATTGAAAGGTGCTCAACACAAAAATTACTCGTCTCGATGAGATCTACAACTTTCATGAGAGACTAAGAGCAAAAGAGGTCATCTGTGTAAAACGATATTTCTAAGGTACTCTATGTGCATAAAATACCTTGATTTTTGGGTTTTGTATTTTTTATGATTTTTAATTAAGAGAAAAATCGAGAAATAACAATAAAATCACAGATAAATATTTACATAATATTCTTTTTTTGGATTTTTAGGAAATAAGAAAATAGGGAAATAAAATAAAGAAGAAAAAGTGTTTTACATATTTTTCTAATATTTTATAGTTTTTCTGGAATTTTTGCTAATTTTTATATATTTTTAAAATAAAAAATATTCAAAATAAGGGATTAAGTAAATTGGACAAAATCGATTTGAATTTTAAAAATAGTAAATAAGGTCAAAAATTACTCAAACCAATTTTAATATATAAATATGTACATAAAGGAAATTATAAAGCAGAAAACATAGTTTTGGATTTTTTTAATGATTTTTTAGATTTTTATAAAATATTTTGAGGTTTCTCCTTTTTTAAGCTTTTTCTTTTTTTATTTTTAGTGTTTTTGGTCTGTAATTAAAAAATAGTAAAATAGACTATATATTTTTTCGGAAATTTTAGACACGCTTTTATTTTTTTTGGTATTTTCTATTCTAAAAGGTACAAAAATTGGCTCCTTTTGATTTTTTAATAAATAAACAAAATCTATAAAAATGCTAAATAAATATTTGGCGTGAAAATACACGGCAAGAGGCATCTATCCATGTTTTTACGAATTTTTAAGAGCACGTCATCTATTTTTAACAAATATAGGAAGTACACAAAAATACATGTCCTATTAGGGGAGCATTTGCAATAAAAATAAACTTCATGGGCACATATGCAGTTTAGCCAAAAATATATAATGTACTTTAAATTTTATTGGATTAATAAACAATTTACAAAAATACCATGGGTTTACATGCAATTTTACCAAGTCACATGGGACGACACGTGATTGAGCCTAGGACTATAGGGGTGTTCATGGGGCGGGTACCCGCCCCATTTGATTGTGACCCGCCCCACCCCGTTAGTATTGGGTCATGGGTCGACCCGTCCCATTTCAACGGGTACCCTATTGTAACGGGTACCCAGTTAATGGCAATGGATATTGGCTATTCGTGGGTACCCGTGGGGATAAAGAGAGATACTTCTAATGAATGATGGCATATATAAAAATGCAAACGATATGCCCAACTATACATATCCGTATCTATATCAAATTCATAATGATAATGCCGGATATGAAAACATGAATGGTAGGGAATGCATTTAGTTAGGGATAAATAAACGTAGATAAATAAATTAATGAGGATGTATAAAACTATGTGGATAATGTAAACCATATGAATACATGCAATTGGAAGGAATACCATCAAATACGGATCCAATAGTGACACATTCACGTAGGTTCATCCTCATAATAAATCAAATACGGATAAAGGAGATGTAAATATATATAATCGGATGACAACATGACAAACAATATATAAGTATATATTTCTATTTGTATATGGGTATATTAATTATAATCATAATTGGTTATCGCAATGTGTGCGTCCGCGCTATGTGTGTGTGCGTGGGCGCATGCGCGCGCACGTGGGCATGGGCGTTTGCATGGGCGCGGGCTCGGGCATGCTTGTGGGTGGGGGGTGCATGTGTGCACGCATGTGTGCGATACATTTCATATTCAATGGTATTCATTATCATCAAGTTTGGATGTCAAAATGTATGCATATCGATTTGGATCGTATCTGATTCGTTATCATATATGTTAATTAAAATTTTGATATCCATATATATTTTGATTTCAAAATGGATACATATATGAGCCACCCCAAACATATAAATTTCATCTTATCTTTACAATTTTGATTCTATTATTTTCCCTTTCTAATTTGCATCCATTTAATTTTGGTATTTATTTTTAATGATTTCGCAATATATTTTCCATATTCACTGATATTTATATCGCATCCATTTCTATATTTTTAAAATAGATAAGAATAATGTAACATATATATTGGTGTTTATATCTAACCATTTGCATTTTTATGAATCAATTGATAGTGGAAGCTTCCAACTAGGTACCCGCGGGTACCCGTCAGGTTTTTTATATGGGGCATGGGTTATGACATTGCGGGTACCTGACCCATCATTTTCAAACGGATACCCGTGAGTTTAGGGTTAAAATGGACGGGTCAAGCCGGGTACCCATTGACCCGGATATTTTTGAACACCCCTATGGGAGGGACCCCAACGTAATAATAAATAACTACAGGGTTCTGTTTACAAAATTCCCATTTTATTTACACATAATATTTTAATTACAGGACTAATTACTAAATACAAAAAATGTAGGGAAAGATATGTAAACTACCCCAAATAGATACGCGATCAGACAGCTCGATGGATTCCACTTGACACACGTCGCCATCCGAACGGTCGATACCACTTCGTCGTGGATGCCCGAAATTAGATCACCCCTGATGATCTGACAGTTCTGGCATGTGGCATCCAACGACTAGTGTTGCATCTGGAGACGAAGCTCGATCCGACGGCCATGAACCTCCCAGTAAGAATAGGGATGAACAAGCCTGGTATTGAATTTTGGTTGATGTTCTAGCGCATCTCCAACGATCTTCTTCATATCCAAGGTTCGCAATGGATGGCAGGAGCTTCCCTCTACTTACAGGAGGCTTCAGAATGGCCTGAGGGTTATCGGAGCGCCACCACGAGGTCGAGGAAGAGGTAGCACTCCAGGTACCTCCGGCAAGGCGTGAAGTTGCCTCCAGGCACTTCTTTGCTTGTTTTTCCTGCACAGGACGAAATAAGGGACAAGGGCAAACTGCCTCATCCTGATAGAAGGGAGAATGAGCGAAAGGAAGAGAATGGTCGGCGCTCTTCGGTGGAAGGCAGAGAATGGAGAGTGTATCTCTAGATCTACGTGAGATCTGGGGGAGCTGGAGTGTCTAGGGTGAGGAGAGGGTGAAGGGGATCGAAATGGTGGTGGTCGATGCGGCGGTCAACGGGCGGCGCATAATGAACGTCATTCGTCGGAGCTGAGCTCCGTCGAACTACGAATCGGGCTAATTACGCTAAAACGCTACCCTAATCACTAAACTAACTGCAGAATTAAAATGATGGAGTTAAAATAAACCTAAAAACGATAAAGGGGACAATTCTTATACCCGGGGGTCAGCCAGGGAGTAGGGTCGCCGACGACGGTGGTCGTGGGTGCACGTCAGCCCTCCTTCGACCGTCGCGGAGCTCAGGGGATCTCCGTCTGTCATAGGGATGCTCGGTTTGGCCGAGCCACGGGGTTCCAAGGGGTAGAAGATGGCAAAAATCGCATGGAGGTGGAGGTTGGTATTTATTAACATAACAGGGCACCTTTATTGATCGGCCAATTGAAAGAATTTGGGTGTAAATACAAGGGATCCAGATGCTCGGCGTGAATAACGGACTATACAGGAGTAGTTCTTATGAAGGGATTGGCGTCGATTGAAGGATGGATCATGCGGTAAAAATAGAAGGAAACACCCGAGTTGACAGTCTTGAGAACAGTTAGAGCCAGATGGGACAGTTGACCAGGGGTCAACCATCGGGGTGACGTGGTTGGTCCATGTCAGCCCGCATAAAGACAAAACAGTGAATTTTATTCGAAATTAATTAATTAATTATAATAGATGGTTTTATTAATTTTAGGTATAAAATAAAAATGTTTATTATTTTATGTAGTATGATTTTTATTTATTTTTTGGGTGTTGTTTATTAGTAGTTAATTTTTAAGGGTAAAATTATAGGCATATTTACCAATATTTTAACTATTTTACTGTTATTTTGTAGATTTTATTTTATTATTTTATTTTATATATTTATAAGTTATTTTTATCAACGTAAATATATTTTTATTATATTTTTATGATGTTATTTGTATACATAAATAAATAGGTATATAAATTATATAGGTATACTTACAAGTACTTTATCTATATTATATATATTATTTTTTGAATGTATTTTCATGGGTTTTGTTTTAGTTTTATATTTTTAATAGAGTGCAAGTAACATTGACAAGAGTATAAAAATATAAACGAATAAATAATAAAAGAATAGGGTTCATTTTTATTTATATACAAGTAATAACATAGGTATTTTGCCTATATTTTTACATAGATTTATGTTATTTTGTGTGCTCTTTTAGGTTTTATCTTGGTTTTAATATGCCCATAAGTTATAAATAATAATTACCAAAATAAATAAAAAATATGAATTTGTAAAAATAATAAAGAATGAATATAATGAATATTTTATTTGGGTACAATGTACAATGAGGGTCTAAAATCTAAATTTCACACCTTAACTCCAAAAAATGTGAAACTACCTCCATTAAATAGCTTATGAAAAGTTATATACAATTAGAGGTGATTTTATAGATTTTGAGCTTTTATTTGGAAGATACGGGTATCTGAAGTTGGGGTTTTAGCTTTTTATTTTGTGTGTAGAATGTGCACTGTGCATTATTTTTGTACAAACTCAATTTGTATTTTTATTTATATTATTATTAACAATTTTCATGTACAAAGTTTCTTCATTTGATAAATAAATAATAACGACTAAAATAGAGGTCAAACATGAATTATTGAATGAATACATAAATAGGTTTTATTGTATTTTTGGCCCTTATCTCCCCCTACTTTATTCCTTGTCGATCAACTCAATTCTTGACTTGATCTCGGGATTTAGGGTCAAAAAATATCTTTGATATTTTATTCCCTTTTCTTTTCTTCTCTTTATTCTATAATTTTGGCATTAAAAACCATATTATTTACACAATAAATGCAATAAATGATGAATGCTATTTTGTACAAATTGATGTTATTTACATGCATTAGCTAGGTTTTTAAAGATCAAAATGATAGAATAAAGGTGATGAAATGGAGATTCATCACCCCCTATACCTCCCTTTGCTAGTCCCTAGCAAACACTTATGCAATAAGTATAAAAAGAATTAAGAAGAAAAGAAAAAGAAAGAATAAATAGAATCGATTTCAATTATTAAACTTGTCTTTACAAAGTCGAAGTTTGGAGCTCAGGTTAGACCTTTGTGTGAGAATGTGTGTGGAACCTAGTCAGAAACCAAATTTAAAACATAACAGCCTTTGAGAGTCGCAGAACTTGATTCAAACCACCTCAATAGTCATGTCAGAACTAGCCCGCATCATACACAAACCCTTATGACTATGAAGCTGACTTGTACAGTGTAAGTGATAGTGGCTCTCCCCAACTGAAATGACAAAAGAATTGACTTCTTCAGAATGACAACCCAATGATTCCCCAATCCAACAACTCTTGCCTCAAGGATCGGGGTATTACCTTCTAAGTTCAAGTAGCATCCAACTCAAAAGGAGGAGGTTAAGAGAAGAATGAACGGTAGCCAGTGTAGCTACCTATCTTGGGATGCATGACCAGTGTAGTCAAGTCATCCAGTTGCAAGCTTACATGGTATAACTTTGATGTTCAAGCTTGCTTATTGACTATACAATATATATACGTACTCCGGCATGCATTTTATTTTCAATCAGGCATGTCCACTTTTTTGGAGTTTTTTTAAATACTATTTACAGCAACATTTTCATAAGGAGTTTTTCCTCTTGAGCCAGAAGACTATCCTTCTTTTGAAGCATTATTGCAACCCACACTCTCCTGTCTTTAGACCTCATGGCTACTGGATTGGGTTGGGGTGCACTTCCCTCCCTATACGAGGACGAATGTTTCCACTCGTGTGCGTCGCGAACCGAAAAATCCATTCCCCTCACCACTCCAACTGAGTTGAGCCAAGTGAAAGGTGCAAGTGTCCAATTTAGGTCACGACCGACAAGAGTCATGCGTGTGTCTCTAAAAGTTCTAGTTAGTCGGTTGAGGTGGCTTGAACCCAGCCCTGAGTCACAAAGAATTAAGTCCCAATGGACCCGAAGTACCTTAAATCTAGTTCCCAAAAGGTTCCAGTGCAGTTAGGTGCAGTAAGGTCCAACCAAGCTCCAATCTTCGACTTTATTTGGACTAGACCAATCATCAAGCTCAATCCGAAAGAATGTGAATGCTATGCAAATGTTATATACAATGATGCAAAGAATGATGCAATTTTTCAAAAAAGAATTTGACACGATAACAAAATATAAACAACTATTTACACAGGTGTGCTGCTTTTTATTTATTTACAAGGACTAAGAATTTTAAAGAATTTACAAGTTTAAATGTTATTTTTATACATGTATACAATTGGTAAAGAATTTTATTTATATTTATATATATTATTTTTAATGGTGCATTTATTCCTCAATTTATTGGCAAATAATTTTGAAAACTATAGTAAAGAATATTTGTTGCAAATATTTATAAATATTTGAAAGTCATTTTGCAAAGATTTTTTCAAACAGTATATATAGTTTTTTCAAAATGTTATACAACCACTTTCACAATCATTTGCAAATAGGTTTTCAGAACTTTTATTTCATACAAAGAAAAAGAATTTTTACAAATCAATACATATTTATAAAAGGTTGATAATATTTTACAAAAAGTTTTCCAAATGGGTCAAATCATTTTTCAAATAATTTTGCAAAAGTATTTTTAACTTGATTTATTAATCAGTATATACAGAGAATTTGAGGAATAAAAATGCCTTTTAAATGAATTAATGAATTATATAAGCATATATATATATTATTTTAGCCATATTTGTTATTAATACGAAAGTATGAGTTATGGTTAAAGTATATACAGAGTATATACGACCCCCCTATACTTAGCTTGAGCTATGTCCTCATAGATTGAAAAGAAAAAGAGAGTACATAGCTCGTATTGAGTATAGAAAAGCCTATAATACAATGACTAAATAAGAAATGAAAGAAGGAAGAGATAAATGAATCAGAAGTTGACCTCCCCCCCATACTTAGGATCAAATAATCCTAAGTATAGCTGACTGTACACAAAGCAGGGAGGGTCAAGGGTGGGAATAAACATATCACTGCTCAGTCTGTGTAAAGCCTTCAACGTAGCATCTCTCGGTCCTATATAATAAGATTCGGCTCGTTAAGAGGAAACCAATGGAATTTGTTTCGTGTGAATCGGACTTCGTTTCGATTTGTTATAATTTTCGGAAGAAAGAGAAGTAAGGAGGTTTAAAATATCATTAACCCATAATGACTGTCATTAGAACTAATTAAGCATGATTAAAGAAACTAATGACAGATTGAAAACCACTAATGACCATAAGTGAACACTAATCAATAGTTAGCAAAAAAAACCCAAAGCCGTGAGAGTTAAATCGTAATTAGTAAAAGTTAATCATGATTAGCATTAATTAAGCGTCATTCGTGAATCTAGAATCCTCTAGAATATTATAACTTAAGCCCTATGTTTCGGATAAGTTTTGGCCAAAACCATGGGCCAAAACCATGGACCGCTAACTGCGGTTAAGGTCTAAACCATGGTTAGCCGTTTTCCGGAGCCTATAAATAGCCCCCCTACTCATTCATTCTTTACGATTTCCACTACCACCACCACCACCCCAAGGGCTAGGATCAAGAGGTCAGGAGGAGGAGTGGGAGGCGAGGAAGGAGAGATAGCGAAACGATGTCAGGAGAACGAGGAGAAGTAAGGTACGATAATCTCTTAGTTTGCTTCGTGAGCTAGGTTTTCGATTCATGTTCAGTTTCCTTGTTGTTTTCCTTTCGGTGATTTTATAAGGAGAAACTTTGCTGAAATTTTTATAGAAATATGTCCCGATATAAGGGGAAACTCTACCGAAATTTTTGTATAAATATGTCCCGATATGAGCGGAAACTCTGCCGAAATTTTCATAATGTCTCAATAAACTCTGCCGAAATTTTCCTAGAATTATCACCCCGTATAAGGGGAAGCTCTGTTGAAATTTTAAGAGAAAATATGTTCTTCATGTTCTTCGTGTTCTTCGTGTGTTCTTCGCGTTCTTCATATTCTTCGTTCGTTCTTCGCGTTCATGGCACGTTCTTAGCGTTTTTGATACGAAAATGAAATCTGATCGTTTCAAGAGCTATAAATCATCCTGTTGAAAAAGAATCACGATAAAGCATTGTATACAAGAGAGAGCTCGATTAGGTAATGAAATCCTTCCTTTTGCTGTTGGGTTTTCATACGAGATTTTGAAATTCCTGATTTTATGTTCTTCGCTATGAAAAATCCTAAGTTTAGCAATTTTTTAGATAATATGAAAAGTTGCTTTTTGATTCCTACTAAAATAAGGGTTAAGCATCAAATTGATGCAGTGGCTTGGAAAGATAGGGTTTGGGAGTTATCATAAGCATAAATATGTGTGTGTGTGTGTGTATGAATTAATATATATGTTGATCTATACTCGATATTGAGGAATATGCAAATTGAAGGCCTAACAGAAGAATTATATCATGGGAATTGATGTGTATTAAGTTAGATCCTGAAAAGGATCGTGTGCCACATTAAGAATGACTGGGAGTAGAAACACAGGTCCATGTCGAGCATGCAACCTGTAGGTTTGTTAGAAGGAACCCGTATTGCCGTGGCCCTACCTAAGTAGTACACGGTTGCCCTATTATGATAAATGTGCACGAAATAAATAATTTACAATGCGTGGTACCGGGGGTCAATATCTTCGGCTTGAATTACGGAAGATGTAGTCTTGCCATGTGGAGGCATAGGTGGTTGGATAGCGGCCGGGTCACGATAACATGTATTTAAAGCTGCTAGGTTATATGATTAAATGTTAGCATGAGGTTTTAAGCAATCAAGTCCTCGAGGACAGTGTGCTCCTTTGTTTGCCAGGCTGAGGGCTTGAGACCCTGATTAATAAAAGAAAAGGAAATAGGGTAGTATTAGAGGATTGGTTGAAGCGACGTGTGGCGGCATAAGATTACCAGATCAACGCAATATCCAATCCTGAAGTGTCCACAGCTTCAGAGTCCATATAGTGGTGAGGTAATTCCCTGGACTAATCCCTGATGTGGAATAGAAAGGAATATGACTTAAATTAATGAGAATGAATGAACCTTTTTGTAATAACAAGTTTTGAAAAATTACACAATTTATTTGTTCTTCTCTTCTTCGTTACTTAGCATTTGCTAATTGTTATCCTATGATTTATGGAAAACCTAACAGGTGTCGATGAGCCATCTCAAGGACAATAATAATCCAGCCAACTAACATAGCCATCCGACCAGTCACATTATCTTTATTCTGTAAGGTAGTTAGTAATCTTTTTGTATGTTTCCTTCCAGCTGATGTACATGTAAATGATTATAGTGGGATAATGTAAAATTTGAACTTTATTTAGTGAATGAAAAAGTGTTGAAATACTTCCTTCTAAGTATTTTTAATTGCAATTTGTTTCCGAATGTTAGTTATGATTGTTGAATAAATTATTACTGAGTAACTAGATCTGGATATGGGAGGTCCGACGGCCCAGAAATTGGGGTCGTGACAGTTTGGTATCAGAGCCCAATTACTCAAGTAATTTATTTAGTAATTGAAAACTACGAGCAGTATTCGGAAACTAAGGTTGTCTTAAGATCAGTTGATCTTAATAAGTGACTGCAGTACCATTCACAAGTCATTATCCCTTACGTACATCATGTTAAGACATATAGGATCTGACTGTTGGCCTTGATTCATCATAGGATTATGGCAGACCAAGACGTGTCTAGACAATTAGCGGTTATGATGACAATGTTACAAGACATGGGGCAAAGGCTGCAAGCATTGGAGGCGAGGCTCAATACACAAGCTGAGAGAATCGAGGCATCCAGATATGTGGATGATAGAGTTGAGGGTTCTGTCCACTTTTCTGATGAAGAATCGAGTTACCATCCTTCCGCTGAGTTTGCTCCGATCCCAGGTGAAGGAGCAATGGAGAAGCCCCATCTTAGACATCAAAAATTACTTGACAATTACCGAAAGGGAAATATTTCTCAATTCAAAGGCGTAGAGACACCTGCTGAGGTTGAATTATGGCTCGATGAAGTTAGCAGGATGTTGAGGATAATACATGCACCAGTTGACACCTGGGTGCACTTTGCTTATTACTCCCTAGCAGATTATGCACGATGATGGTGGATAGAATTTCCAAGAAATTAACAGATCCTGTCCCATGGGGTATCTTTGAAGAGAGGTTCTGAGCTCACTTTTGTCCCTCCCATTGGGAAGAATTAAATATGAGAGCGTTAACTTCTCTGAACCAGGGTTTTAAGACCGTACGAGATTATCATATCCACTTTACCGAGCTACTACGTTACTCCCCAACTCTAGAAGCTTCACCACAAGAGTGTCTTACCAAATTTGTTAGCGGTCTCCAGGGAGATCTGAGAGAAAAGCTTGCGGGTTTTAGAGCTACAACCATAGATGAAACAATGGACATCGCCTCTCGTATTGAGATGGAGAGGGATGAAACCGCCAAAGAAGAAGTTTCCACTTTAATGGTGGACCATCCAAACTCAAGGCAAATTATAACTGTAGAGATCATCGCTATCATCCAGCCGGTTCCAGTATAAGCTCACCACAGACCTTGGGTCAGGAGTTATCAGGAAAAGGGGGGTTTCTCTATACCTCCATTATTTCCTCGCAACTCAGCGCTAGGAACTAGTACCTCTGTGGTTGGGTCTTCATCTCAGACAGGAATACGTGCATGTTATCACTGTCATCAAGAAGGTCACAGTAGGAAAGATTGTCCGCAGTTGAGAGGTTCGTGGTTTAAACCAACTCCAATTAACAATATAACATCCACCCCAAGCAATGGAGCAACACGCGGAGGAATACAGAGAAGAGGTCGTGGCTCACAAGGAGCATCTCCTACACAACAACCATCACAAAGTGTTGCAGGTTCTAGCTTGCCTATTCCTAATGGCTAGCTCAATGCAATCACTGAAGAACAATCCTACAATTCAGGCACGGTCATACAAGGTACCGTTACTATTCATGTCCTTTCAGTACATGCCTTATTTGATTCAGGTGCTTTACATTCATTTATTGCTTGATGTATAGTACCCACTTTGGGTAAGTTACCAGTAGAAGTACAACAGTCCTGTTTGATCAAGAGACCAGGAGGACAAGTATTTATAATCCGAGAAATCCTAGTGTGTAGTACTGATAGTAGGACATCAGTTACAAGTTTCCCTATTACTTATTGAAATGGATGACTTTGATCTCATCCCGGGGATGGATTGGCTAGAAAGGCATCATGCTTGCCTTGATTGTTTCCAGAAGATAGTAGCTTTTCACATTCCTAACTCGATAGAGTTCTAGTTTATTGGAAAGACATCCAGTGATGATGTCAAATACAGCTCTACTCCAAAGGCTCAACAACGGTTAGAACAAGGGTGTCGAGGCTACTTAGCTTATGTATCCACTACATCAGGGTCAGATAGAATGATAGAAGATGTGCTTATAGTGTGCGAGTTTCCTGATGTATTTCCAGAAGAATTATCTAGGTTACTACCTGAGCGAGAGATTTAATTTCAAACAGGATGGCACACCTGATACTCAGCCTATCTCTATTCCTCCATATAGGATGGTGATAAGCGAACTAATCGTGATCTGGGTAAAGGTATGAATAGGATCATTATGACCTGAACCACAAACATAATCAACAAGAAAAAGAAATACCACCAATGAAAATAATAAAACAAGTCAAATATATAGCGGTCTCGCTATTTTATTTTACCTGGTATAGCTACCAGGGTCGAACACAAGGAGCACGGAATGCGTGGGCTACGAAGTAGTCGGGAATCAAAAATAAAAGGCAATAAAATATTTTTGGTGGATTTTTAGTTTTTCAATTTTTTGGGAATTTTTAATATAATGAAAAGTGCAAAAGATGGTAAAAAGGGAACAAACAAATAATTATTTAACACAACAAAAATGATCAGAAAATTAAAATAAAAATACTTTTGGTTTTTATAAATATGCATGTGTTTTGATTTTTTTTCTTAGATTTTTCAGATTTTTAGTTAATTTTATAAAAATGAAACAAGGCGAAAAATGCAAGCTACTGTGCAGCCAGAATCTAAAGGCTATTTAAAAATATCTAAATAGCTTATAAAATTCCAACAACAATTTTATAAAAACTATAAATAAAAACCTAATTACATAAAAGAAATTGTATTTTTTTGAATTTTCATGAATTTTTATTGATTTTTCTAAGTTTTTTTAGTTTTTTTTACTTTTTAGGATTTTTATAAGTCCAAATGCAACAAAAATTGTATGAATTAAAAACACAACAAAACAAACACACAGTAATTTTTTTGGATTTTTTAGAGGGTTTTTAGCATTTTTAGTTGATTTTTCAAATTAGACAGAAGCAAATTTTGGGGTTTTTTACATATTATTAAAAATAGAAAATGGATACAAAACAAGCACAAAAATTCACTGAAATTTTTACATAGTGGCAGGAGCCACGTATCCAAATTTTGTGAAATTTGGGTGAGATTTGATATTTATTTCAACCAATTAACGACATACATCACACAAGGACCTAGATGCAAATATTGAAAAGTATTCAGCCAAATAATAACACGTGGCATGAGTATAAGGCTGAAGATGCAAAAAACCCAAGGCCACACGAGGTCGGCATGTAAACACTCAATCAGGGGTATAAATGCAATTCTTATTTATAAAAGTTCAAACAACAACATCAATAAAGCTCAGGCAAAATTATGAAATTAACCCAGATAGCACGTGACAGACCACGTGACGCTCAAACAGAAGGACTTATGCAAATTCTAAAAACTTAAGGTCCTAAGGGTAAAATTTCCAAACTAAAAATAACTGCAAAAATATTTACAGGATTACAAAATAAATGCAAAAAGCAAATAGGGCCTAAGTGTAATTTACCCTTCTTATTACAGATCCAATAAACGAGGGGGCTTTACTTAAGATCGGACGGTGGAGATTCTCAGGTACCCCTTCGATGTTGGACGGCTCTGATATGATCCTCATAAGGATCGGGTGATCGAGATCCTTAGATGATGGACGTTTGAGATTAGAATTGGCGGGGAAGCTCGATCCAACGGCTGGGACAACTCCTGGAAGAACACCGATGAACTCGCCTCCATCGAGCTTCAATCGGTCGATACGCGCAGCAGGGGTGTCCTCTGAGGCTGCTAGGATGGGAAAAATGAAGCCGATGATGATCCACAGCTGTAGGGATGCTCCGATGAGGCCGAGGACATCTGGAGTGGCCCGGCGACGTTAGGCACCTGGAGCTCCTGTGCTTCAGTAGTTGAACCTCCAGATGAGGTTCGTTGGCTTCCAAACCTGCACAGAACGATTGCTGGGTTGAGGGAAAAATGCCTCGACACGTTAATGCGCGAAGTGGAGTGGAGGATGAGGTTGGGCGTAGCCTTCCGGCGAGGCGACGACGGAGGAAGGCTTCAGTCCTGTTCCTGGGCGAATCAGGAGGAGTGGAGGGGCGTAGAAGGTGGAAAGAGGACCGATGGAGATGATGGGGTGGCCGTAGCAAACATCACAAAAGTCCGATCACGGTGAACGGAGCTGAACGACTAAGTCTGACTCAAAACTAAAAACTCTAATCTAAAGCAAGAAGAAAGGAATCTAAGTTACCTGATGAAGGATGTCATCTGTGCTGGAGGTCGGGGATCTCCAGGGGTCTTCGCCTCGATGGATTGACACGTCCACAGGCTCGGGCTCACCTTGCGGCGGAGCACGGCAAGAAGCTCGCCGGACCTATCTCCTCACTGCAACGCTCTCCCGCACTCGTTGTCACTCAAGGAAGGAGACGAAGCTCACTGGCGACGAGGGCCATGGCCAAAGATGAGGAAGAAATGGCGGCTCCATGTGGTTATATACCCCGCAGGGTCTAAGAAGATGGGAGCGAAAGCGCGCAATCCGAGGAGCAGATCCCTACTAGAAGCATCGGGCATGAATCACGAATTGCTCCTCGGTATTCAGAGCCTCGGAGTGATGCAAATGGTTGGCGGATCCATTCGCGAAAATTCGGAGAAGGTCGGGTTGAAACCAGATCTGCGAAGAAGACCAGTCCAGGGGGCAGTTGACCGAGGTCAACATTCTCCCGTGGACCAATCGGAAAATAGGGAATCAAAATTATTTGTAAAATAAATTAAAAATAGGAAACGATTTTATTTTAAAATATTTACAAAATGAAAAATGTTTATTTATTTTCAAACTATTTTTAGTGATTTTTATTTATTTTTTTGAAGAATTAATATGCTATATACATTATATTATATTATATATAGGTATAAAATACCTATGTATTTTATATTATTATTTTTATTTTCTTATTTTTGTATAAATACTCTAATTTTATATTTTATTTATTTAAAATATAAAATTGAGAGTATAATGAGAGAGAGAAATTATTTTGTTTTAAATTTTATTATATTTTTCTCATTTTTATTTATTTTTAGAAATATATACAATGGGTTAGAAACTCATTTTTATTTTATTTTTGTGAAACTAAAATATTTACATAGAAGGAATATATACAAGGTTGAATGACCCTATCTCTCTCTACTTATTTTATTTGGCGGTCAGGCCAATGCTTGGCCCTCCTTTGGGTTTGGGTCACTCGATATTTATTCTAACTATATCCTTCTTTTTCTTTTATTCTTTATTCTTTTATTTTTGCACAAATACATGCTAATTATGAATATTTAAGAAAAGCATGCCTAATGGCAATTTATTGTATTTACAACTATCTACATGGTATTTTGCCAAGATATTTAGCTAAAATAAAAGAATAAAGAGTGATGAATGAGTAT
This sequence comes from Ottelia alismoides, assembly GCA_037367405.1. NCBI lineage: Eukaryota > Viridiplantae > Streptophyta > Magnoliopsida > Alismatales > Hydrocharitaceae > Ottelia > Ottelia alismoides. The sequence goes on from JAZKJV010009278.1 coordinate 74,513, forward strand.
TCATCACCCCCCTATACTTTACTTTTGACAGTCCCTTAGCAAACACTTATTTGAAAAAGAAGTGAAACGAAAAAGGAAAAGAAAAAGAAGGGAAAGAAGATGAATCAATGCTGATTATTAAACTTGTCTTCATTAAATTGAAGTGTGGAGCTTATTCAGATCTTTGGATTATTAATTTTTTGGAATCTTATTTGGACTTAGGTTTAAAACTCAACAGCCTCTAAGTTCCACTAATCTATAGTCAAGACTCCTCAACAATCCAGATCAAAACAAGTCTACATACACAAACTCTGATGACCATGAATCTTTTCTTGTACGGTGTAAGTGATATGTAGCTCTCCATCTCAGAGATAGCAATGTGACAACCCTCCCCAACAAGGTAACTCTAATACCCTAGTCTGGCAACTCTTTCCTCGAGGAGGCGGGTATTCCCTTCTAAGTTCAAGTTCAACCGGCTCAAGAAGAGGCGGAATAAGAGAATGGACCATGGTCAGTGTAGCCATGTATCCTTGGGAGCTCAACCAGTGTAGCTATGTCTCCATGCTGCAAGCTTCATGAGATGGGCATGGGTAACATAAGCTTTGCTCTATTTGACTATATACACTCCGGTGGGTATTTCATTTTTTATCAGACCCACCACTTTTTAGGAGTTTTTCTTTTTGCACACATTTTTTTAATGTGCATATGTACAACATATCTACATGGTGAAGCATATATACATAAGGAGCTTTTCCTCTTGAGCCAGTAGACTATCCCTCTTTTGAAGCATTATTGCAACCCACGACTCCTGTCGTTAGACCTCACTGCTACCAGACCAAGTTGAGACGCACTTCCTTCACTAAAAGAAGAAGAGAGGTTCTGCCTAGAAGTACTACCTTCATATGCTACCCCAAGTCAAAGAAGACTGCCTCCTCACTACCTCATCCGTAGAGAGCTAGGTGTAAAGTGTTGGTCCAAGTAAAGGCATTGTTTGTGAGAGTCATGCGTGTGTTATTAAGTGTTCTACTTAGTCTCATCATAATGACATATGATCATAGCCTAGTGGACTCAAAGAATTAAGTCACCATGGACCTGAAGAGTCTCAACCCTAAGCCCTCTAAGGTTCCTCTTGGAATTAGGTGGGTTAAGATCTTAACCAAGCTCTATTTTTCAATTTAATTCTAGGCTAGTTTAAATGTCAACTATGATTCAAAAAAACTGTAAAAATATTTACAAAAATGCAATTTTGAAATTTTTTGAAAGTGTGCAAAATTTTTGAAAATGTTTGAAAACATGGATGTATGCATGAATGCAGAAGTTTTGCAAAATATTTACAAACATTTACAAAAGGGTTTTTGCAAACTTTTTGTTTTTCAAACATTTTACAAAAATTTTGTACTATACATAATTTTGATATAAAATATGTACACACTATTTACACAAAACAATTTTACAAAAATAATTTTGTACATAGCTATGTATGTGCAATAAAGAATTTTATGTACAAGAAAAAAAATTAATTTTTATGGATTTTAAGGGTTTTTAGCCATTTTATTCATTAACACACTCACACAAGTACGAGTTATGGTTAAAGTATATATGAAATATATACGACACCCCCTATACTTAGCTCGAACGATGTCCTCAGAGTGAATCAAGAGCGATGAAGAAGACATAACTCGTGTTTAGTATAGGGAAGTGAAAAGGAAAACTATACTACAAAGACGAATGAAAAAATAGAATGGAAGGAATCTTGGGGTTTCCCCCTATACTTAGGATCAAGAAATCCTACGTATAGCAGGATGTATACAAAGGGAAATCCGAGTGGAAGAATGTACAGGGTCTACCTCCCCAATACTTAGGATATCCCTAAGTATAGGCAGCAAAACAGAGGCAAAAATGAAGACAGATATATACAAGATGGACGGGACGACATTACTCCCCCTATACTTAAGGTGAAGGATCCTTAAGTATATGCAACGGCGGGAGTAATGAAACAGAATGAAAGGTAACAACTCGATGTTTACACCCCCTATACTTAGGATAAGGTACATCCTAAGTATAACAAAGATAATCTTAAACGAGACCTGGGGTGTAAAATAAAAACGGAAGAAGCAAGGAACAAATCAAGACGAAACACATATATACAAAGAGTGCAATGTTGAGGTGCCTCTCAACAAGCGCTAGGTTTTACGCCCCTAGTTGGGCACAAATGTTAGGACAATGAAGTATCAAGGTTCAGAACGGCATCTGTAAGGCGAATGTCGTACTATCGTCGTAGTTGTGGTAGATGAACTACGACGAAATCAATAATGTAAACGAAGACACCCAAGTAGGCAATCAGGCAGGTGTCTGCTACCGGGCAAGGATATGGAAGGAGTAATCAGGATCCGATAGCATAAATGACATCATCAGCTCAAAATCAGAATAAAGTGGAAGTGTAGAGCCGAAGAAATAGAACATGGAGAAAGAAGGATCAGTCATGGAATCCTCCACGTTAATCATCGTCTCGGAAAGATATGGAAGATGAAGATCAGGAGTCGCACAGAAAGAACCAATATCTGATGCATAGAATGAAGGAATATCAGAAACATCATCGAATATCTCAAAGATCAGCTCATCCTCGCGAGGGTCGTCTAGGTGAGACAACTCAGAATCGGAATGATCAGAAGACTCATTTTCATGATCCGATAGATCGGATACACTCTCAGAAAGTGAAACCGAGTACACATAGTATGGGGCGTCCTCCCGTAGATAACCCCCGGGGAGTAATGCAAGATCATCAGTGTGAGTGAGAGGATAAGAGTCTATAAGGAAATCTGCGTTACTGGCAAGCACCCACTCCTCGCACCAGAATGCTTCATCAGCTGAAGTATGCTTCTGAACGATCTGGAAACCTGAAACAGTGCTGGTCAATAACGCGGAAGCTGTCAAAGTGTCTGACACTGATCCTCGAGCTGTGGCAGTGCTGGCTATCATCTGGTCCTCATAAGATGAATCTATCTCATCAAAATGGAGGACACCATGCTCAAATATAGGACTATTTATAGCTGGCCTCTCAAATTGATATCCCCCATCGAGCTCTGGCTGCTGGGCTGAGTCATGATATCTATCGGAATCAGAGAAGTACGTCTGTAGAGTAGAAGCTGAGTCGTCTGGAAATGGACAATGAAATGTCTTGATTGATGGCTGAAGTAGCGTGGGCTCCTCCATCTCCTGGAATATCAGAAGATCTGATTTCCAAGACACGTCAACTGCAAAGTACAGGACTGACTCGAACTCTAGCTGGGAGACCAACAGGAACTGTATCAATCTCTCGGCCAGAGCATCCACTATGGCAGTCATCATATCCCTCGTCTGTACTGCAGCAGAATCCATGTCCTCAATCTAGTGTGTGGAAGTTGTGTCCTCATGAAGTGTGGCACACACAACTGGTATCTCAACACCCTCGTGTGCTGCCCCGACTAATGTATCTCGTGAAGATGGAGTCTGTGAAAGTTCTCTCGAGATGGCATCAAGTAAAACATTGTTGGTGATGTGGTGTGAACTACCACACGAGGTCACTACCAGTGCTATCTGATCAGCGGTCATCCCCCTCATGGAGATTTCAATAAGGTCGGTCGGTGAAAGTCCATGATCTGGAAATCTCCTCAAGAGGTCAAGAAACCTCAGTCATGACTCCTACAATGGCTCATGGGGGTCTACTGAAAAATCTTTGATCAAAGACCGCATCATATTTGCTCTACGCTGGGGATAAAATCTATGTAGAAACTCTAATCGTAGTTCTCCCCACGTAGCAAATCTCCTTCTCAATTCTCTGTGCCATTTCATGGCTCTATCCTGAAGTGAAAATGGGAAGGTCTTCAACATCAGCTCCTCAAAAGAGATATCTGAATATTCATGGGTCACACAGAACTCCTCAAACTTGGATAGATGAAAATATGGCTCCTCGTGCACCTCCCTTGAGAATTTCGGCAGTCTCTGAATAAACTCCAAGTCAAGAATGAAGGGACTGAATGTAGAAGCTGACTGAGCTCCCTAGTCTGTATGCTCATCCATCATCCTGGCGTCGGAGGTGTCTGAAACTCGCGTCTGCTCTTTGTGCTTGTGCATGGAGTGCACTCTCATCCCAGCAATGAAATCGCTCGTGTCTCGCATCTGTTCAGTCTGATCTCTACGGACGTCTAGCACAACATGCCCAGAAGAATGGTGGGAAGTGGAAGGAGAGAATGGAAGGTCGGTCAGAGTTCCGACCTCCCTCGAGAGTAGACTGGACTGATGGGAATAAGATGGAGAAGCCGCAAGAGTCGGCAAGAAAGGGGAGAGACCCATCATCCAGGGGTAGATAAGGAGAAGAAGAAGAATAAAGGCTGGGTGGGAGGGAGAAAGATAGATGGCTGGAAAGAAGATAGACAGAGGAGAAGAAAGCGGATGGATCTAGAAAAGCAAACAAGATAGGTCATACAAAACCCCTAATTCACCTATGCACACAGAGCTGATGACCATGAAGGTTCAGTCTTTTTATCTTGTCGTTTTTATTTAGGTGATAAGACAGTCTATCAGAGCGATTAAGCGAGCAGTTGGGAATCCAATGCCTCCAGGAGACTGCCCCGATCCCAAGCTAGATCTTTCCCAGCCATTACAAGCTGTGGACCGCTTACCGGCTACCCGATCGACTCGCTCTGTTAAGGATATCACGGCCCGCTTTACGGGAGATCGGAGCGATCCTCACTGGAGAACGACTAGCTCAAAACCAGTAGTCTGAAGAAGGGTCGGATATGGCTCTAGCCTAGTGTGTGTGTCACTCTCTCGCCCATCCAAACCATACAATGAGGGGATTGCTCTCCCAAGACAATTTTTTATGAAGTGAATTTTAGATCAAGTTTGCTTAAACAGTCCCAATTTTATGGTTTTGATTTTTTAGGTCTTTTTCAAAAACAAACAACGCCTAACGAATTTTTCAGTTCTCCTGATTTTTATTAAGTCCAAAAACGGGGGGAGAAGATGAAAAAGCTGATGCGCGACTAAAAACGATGATGCATGCTGAGTAAGGGATACGTACCTGTCGCCAGCACTCTACATGCAAAATGATCCGCGCATAAATTTAAAGACAGAATTAAAACTAATCTAAATGATGCAACGAGGAAATCGCCCTTAAGTCAGAAATTTCTATACGTGAAGCACAATAGCTAACGGGTCAACGAAAGGGGTCAGGGTCCTGTCTCTGATGCCGATCAGTGTCTGCCATAATGGATCCTGCCAGCGATGTACACAGCCTCTAGCGGTACGTGACCCCTCGAGTGACCAGGTTAGCATTTTATTAATGAATTAATTAAGGTCCAATTATTCAGTATATAGGAACAGGCAAGGTAATTAAGGTTGGGCCCTAATTAATTACGTCACAAGGCAATATAAATTCCTAAGCTAAGGCTAAACCCTCGAGAATCAAATAAAAATAAAAAGGCGAAAAAAATTTAAATCGGTGAAAACCACGATGAGGTCCCCCAAGCACACCGGTGCTCGGCAAAACAAACCCTGAAAATCACCAAGTCAGATAATGTCTCTGAGTGTCCCGGTCATGTATTATTACAACAATAATAGTCTGCAGAAAAAGAAACTAGGCTAAACCTGCTCTAACACTCTCCTCACTCCTACTCTCCTCTCTCACGCTCTCTTGTGTCTCTATGCAAAAAAGAGCCGCCTTCAAATCCCGCAGGTGTGTCGACTTCCCGAAGAAAGCCGCCTCGATCATCGGGCCCTCGCAAGAAAGTCAAACAAGAGATGCGTCAGTCTACGGATTATTATAATAATGAAAAATAAAATGAAATAAAATATAATGCAAAAATAAAAATAAAAATAAAAATAAAAACAAACAAAACAAAATAAAAAGAAACAAAAAGAAACAAAAACAAAACAAAAAGAAAAAGAAAAGAAATCAAAGAAAATCAAAGAAAATAAAAGAAATAGAAAATACTGAAAAAGAAAAGTCGCAAAAGAAAAGACGACTACTACGTCGTGCTCCTCGGCAACAGCGCCATTCTGATGAGCGAGCTAATTATGATCTGGGTAAAGGTATGAATAGGATCGTTGCGACCCGAACCACGAAGCTCAATCAACAAGAAAAAGAAAGACCACTAATGAAAATAATCAAATAAGTCAAATAAATAGTGGTCTCGCTATTTTATTTTACCTGGTATAGCTACCAGGGTTGAACACAAGGAGCGCGGAATGCGTGGGCTACGAAGTAGTTTGGAATCAAAAATAAAAAGGAATAAAATATTTTTGGTGGATTTTTAGTTTTTCAAAAATTTTTGGAATTTTTAATATAAGGAAAATGCAAAAGAGGGTAAAAAGGGCATAAACAAATAATTATTTAACATAACAAAAATAATCAAAAAATTAAAATAAAAATATTTTTGGTTTTTATAAATATGCATGTGTTTTTGGTATTTTTCTTATTTTTAGTTAATTTTATAAAAATGAAACAAGGTGAAAAATGCAAGCTACTGTGCAGCCAGAATCTAAAGGCTATTTAAATATATCTAAATAGTTATAAAATTATAACAACAAATTTATGAAAAACTACAAATAAAAACCTAACTACATAAAAAGAAATTGCATTTTTTTAATTTCCAGGAATTTTTAATGATTTTTCTAATTTTTTAGTGTTTTTTACTTTTTAGGGTTTTTATAAGTCCAAATGCAACAAAAATTGTACTGAATTAAAAACAAAACAAACACACAGTAATTTTTTTGGATTTTTTAGAGGGTTTTTAGTATTTTTAGTTGCTTTTTCAAATTAGACAATAGCAATTTGGGGTTTTTTAATTATTATTAAAAATAGAAAATGGATACAAAACAAGCACAAAAATTCACTGAAATTTTGACATAGCGGCAGGAGCCACGTTTCCAAATTTCGTGAAATTTGGGTGAGATTTGATATTTATTTCAACCAATCAAAGACATAGATCACACAGGGACCTAGATGCAAATACTGAAAAGTATTCAGCCAAATAATAACACGTGGCAGGAGTATAGGGCTGAAGATGCAGAAAGCCCAAGGCCGCATGAGGTCGGCATGTGAGACACTCAATCTGGGGTAAAAATGCAATTCTTAATTATAAAAGTTCAAACAGCAACAACAATAAAGCTCAGGAAAAATTATGCAATTAACCCAGATAGCACGTGACAGACCACATGATGCTCAAACAAAAGGACTTTAATGCAAATTATAAAAACTTAAGGTCCTAAGTGCAAAATATCCAAAATAAAAATAACTGCGAAAAATATTTACAGGACTATAAAATAAATGCAAAAGGCAAAGAGGGCCTAGTGTAATTTACCCTTCTTATTACAGATCCAACGGTCGAGGGGGCTTTACTTAAGATCGGACAGTGGAGATTCTCGGACACCCCTTCGATGATGGACGGCTCTGATCTAATCCTCAGATGGATCGGGTGGTCGAGATCCTCGGATGATGGACGTCTGAGATTAGAGCTGGCAAGGAAGCTCGATCCAACGGCTGGGACAGCTCCTGGGAGAACACCGATGAACTCGCCTCCGACGAGCTTCAATCGGTCGACACGTGCACCAGGGGTGTCCTCCGAGGCTGCTAGGATGGGGAAAATGAAGCCGATGACGATCCGCAGCTGTAGGGATGCTTTGATGGGGCCGAGGACACCTGGAGTGGCCCGATGATGTTAGGCACCTAGAGCTCATGTGCTTCAGTAGTTGAACCTCCAGATGAGGTTCGTTGGCTTCCAAACCTGCATAGAACGATTGTTGGGTCGAGGGCAAAATGCCTCGATCCGTTAATGCGCGAAGTGGAGTGGAGGATGAGGTGGGGTGTACCTTCCGGCGAGGCGACGGCGGAGGAAGGCTTCAGTCCTGTTCCTGGGCGAATCAGGAGGAGCGGAGGGGTGTAGAAGGTGGACAGAGGACTGGTGGAGATGATGGGGTGGTCAGAGCTACACCATGAAGGTCTGATCACGGTGAACGGAGCTGAACGACTAAGTTTAACCCAAAACTAAAGCCCTAATCTGAAGCAAGAAGAAAGGAATCTAAGTTACATGATGTAGGATGTCGTCTGTGCTAAAGGTCGAGGACCTCCGGGGGTCTTCGCCTCGATGGATTGATGCGTCCAGAAGCTCAAGCTCACCTTGTAGTGGAGCAAGGCGAGAAGCTCGTCGGACCTAGGGCTGGACACCTCACCTCCTCACTGCAACGCTCTCCCGTACTCGTTGTCACTCAAGGAAGGAGACGGAGCTCACTGGGGATGAGGGCCATGGCCAAAGATGAGGAAGAAATGGCGGCTCCAGATGGCTATATACCCTGCAAGGTCCGAGAAGATGGGAGCGGAAACGCGCAATCCGAGGAGCGGATCCCTACTGGAAGCATCGGGCGTGAATCATGGATCGCTCCTCGGTATTCAGAGCCTCGGAGTGATGCAAATGGTTGGCGGATCGATTCGTGGAAAAATTGGAGAAGGTTGTGTTGAAACCAGATCTGCGAAGAAAATCGGTCCAGGTTTTTCAGAAAATAGTGTATCAAAATTATTTGTAAAATAAATTAAAAATAGGAAACGATTTTATTTTAAAATATTTACAAAATGAAAAATGTTTATTTATTTTCAAACTATTTTTTAGTGATTTTTATTTATTTTTTTGAAGAATAAATTATGTTATATACATTATATTATATACAGGTATAAAATACATATGTATTTTATATTATTATTTTATTTCCTTATTTTTGTACAAATACTATAATTTTATATTTTATTTATTTACAACATAAAATTAAGAATATAAAATAATTTTTATTTTATTTTTATTGATTATTTGCGAGGGTGAAATAAATAGATATAGATACATATATGCATGGTATGTACAAGGTGGAGAGAGAGAAATTATTTTGTTTTTAATTTTATTTTATTTTTCTCACTTTTGTTTTATTTTTAGAAATATATACAAGGGGTTAGAAACTCATTTTTATTTTATTTTTGTGAAAATAAAATATTTACTTAGAAGGAATATATACAAGGTTGAATGACCCTATCTCTCTCTACTTATTTTATTTGGCGGTCACGCCAATGCTTGGCCCTCCCATGGATTTGGGTCACTCGATATTTATTCTAAATATCTACTTCTTTTTCTTTTATTCTTTATTCTTTTATTTTTGTACAAATACAAGCTAATTATTAATATTTAACAAAAGCATGCCTAATGGTAATTTATTGTATTTACAGCTATCTACATGGTATTTTGCCAAGATATTTAGCTAAAATAAAAGAATAAAGAGTGATGAATGAGTATTCATAAGATGGCACCGGTGGAATCACGGGAGTTAAAGGTACAGTTACAAGAACTGTTAGACAAAGGCTTCATTCGTCCTAGTACTTCACCATGGGGTGCACCTGTTTTGTTTGTAAGGAAGAAGGATGGGTCAATGCAGTTGTGCATTGATTATAGACAGCTAAACAAGAGGACAATAAAGAATAATTATCCTCTACCAAGAATAGATGATCTCTTTGACCATTTACAGGGTTCCATTGTGTATTCCAAGATTGATTTAAGATATGGATACCATCAGTTGAAAATTAAAGATACAGATATTCCCAAGACAACTTTTCGAACTAGATACAGACATTATGAATTTTCAGTTATGCCTTTTGGACTGACAAATGCCCCAGCAGCCTTCATGGATCTCATGAATCGAGTATTCAGGGAGTTCTTAGACCACTTGGTAGTAGTCTTCATTGATGATGTGCTTATTTACTCTAAGGATAAGTACCAACATGAATACCGTCTCAGGCAGGCACTTGAAACACTAAGGAATAACAAACTGTATGCTAAATATAGCAAATGTGACTTCCGGTTGACTGAAGTGTCCCTCTTAGGTCATGTTATTTCATAGGCAGGTATATCAGTTGATCATGCAAAGGTTAGTGCGGTGATAAGTTGGGAACACCTGAAAACTGTCACAGAAATACGATCTTTTATGGGTCTAGCTGGGTATTATAGAAGATTTGTGAAGGACTTTTCATGAATAGCATTACTAATGACTAGACTGACTCGGAAGGAAGTCCCATTCATATGGTCTGATGCATGTGAAACTGGTTTTCAAACACTGAAAGAATGCTTAACATCTGCACCTATCCGTACTCTACCCTCTGGAACTGAAGGATTTACAGTGTACACTGATGCATCTAAAGGACTTGGGGCAGTTCTTATGTAACATGACAAGGTAGTTGCTTATGCATCACGATATCTCAGGACACATGAGAGGAACTACCCGACACATGACCTTGAACTAGCTGTTGTAGTCTTCGCTTTAAAGATATGGAGACACTACCTCTATGGTATTACTTTTGGAATCTTCACTGACCATAAAAGCTTGAAATATCTATTTGATCATAAAGAGCTAAATATGAGACATAGATGGTGGCTAGAGTTATTGAAGGAATATGATTGCACCATCTCCTACCACCTCGGTGAAGGGAACGTCGTAGCAGATTCCCTCACTAGAAGAACTTATTTACCTGTATTGGTGAGTGCTATCAATTTATGGGCTTTACTGTCAATGTTGAGTGAATGGAAACCATTTGATAGTAGTGCCGATAGTATAACTATTCCTCACTGATACTTACCAGAGATGTAGGATAGAATAAAGAAAGGACAGGAGGAGATCCAGTCCTTAAAGACTTGAGACAACAACTTGAAAAGAATGAGATAGAGGGATTCCAGATACAAGATGGGTTACTATATAACCATAACAGAGTTTGTGTACCAAGCACATCTGAACTGAGGAAAGACATCTTTCGGGAAGCGTATTGCTCTAGATTATCTATTCATCCAGGAATCACGAAGATGTATAAGGAGCTTCACTCATATTTTTGGTGGCTGGGAATGAAGAAAGATGTTGTTGAGTTTGTGAATTCATGTTTCACTTGCCAACAGGTAAAAGCTTCACACCAAAAGCCACCAAGATTGTTACAACCCCTCCATATACCTGAATGGAAATGGGAAAACATTTCCATGGACTTTGTTACTAGCTTACCTCAGACGACTGGTGATAAAGATAATATATGGGTTATAATAGATCGTCTGAATAAGGTAACACACTTTATTCCAATAAGCTTATCTTCAACTCCAGATCAGCTTGCTGAGTTATATATTACACATGTGATCCGCCTCCATGGTATCTGATGTAATCGAAAATCGGGTGGTCTTGAGTTCCACACAAGGCGGGAACTCAGTCGTTGAACCGACCACTTAGAAATCCAGACTACAATCAACAATTAACCCACAGTGTAATGTCAAGCAAGTGAAAACAAGTGTGGAGTCAAAATTTATTATTAACTCTACAAAAATATGTATAGTGCAAGTATGTGTAGAGTGTCGAACTCAGGGAGCAAACAGGATTGAACAAGCAAAAATGCACAAAATGTGATGTGTACTCAAGTGTCTACAATTATGCAAATTTTTTGTGGGTTTTTAATTTTTAATAATTTTTTTGTTTTTAACTTTTTTATATTTTTATATTTTGATTTTTAATTTACTGATTTTGTATTTTCTTTTTATATTATATATATATTTTGTTTTTATAAATAGAATATATGCTCATATAAGAAAAGAGGGTAATATAGTATTTATAAAAATAAAGAAAAATAACCAAAATTCAGAAAATAAAATGTTTTTGGTCGTTATATAATTTCTAGATGTTTTTGTGATTTTTAGCTATTTTTCTGAATTTTTTTGGTATTTTTAAAAGCAAAAATACTAAAAAACAGTGAATAAAATAATGGCTGAGATTAAAATGGAGATGAAAAATATCAAACGATGTCAAAAGATCTCCAAATTAATTTTAAACTAAAGATAATACAATAAAGAAAATTCAGGATGAGAAAACACAATTTTTAGATTTTTTATGATTTTTATAAATTTTTATGAAGGTTTTTAGAGTTTTTCTATTTTTATGAGTTTTCTTTTGAAATTTTTAGTGATTTTTGGTATGAAGATAGAAGACACTGAAATACACAAAATATATATTTTTGGAATTTTTTAAAAAGTTTTACTAATTTTTATGGATTTTCTAATACTAACAGTGCTGAAAATGCTTATTTTTTATTTTTAATAAATATGAAAAATGCAATAAAAATGAAAAGTAAAAATATATCGTGAATGAGCAATGCAACAGGAGCTTAATCTAATTTTTTGGTGCTTTTTAGTAATTTATAGATGCATGGAATAAATTCAAACAACAAATAAAAATCGCACAGCTGGTAGGGTATAAGTGCAAATAACAAGAAATACAAGGGCCAAAGAGTAATTTTTCCACAAAATTTATAACATATTAAACAAGTTCTAGGACTGAATACAAATAACACAACCCGCAAGGGTATGCCTACAAAATTCCCACCAACGCACGCGCTAAGCACGCGCCTTGGAAGGACCCAACTGCAATATCCAAAAACTCCAGGGGCTGATATGCAATTTACCCAAAAATATTACACGTAATATAAAAGTTCCTGGACTAAGATGAAATAAACAAAATAGTAGGGGGTCCAGCGCAAAATCACCACCATCCCACGTGCACAGATCACGTGAGGTGATGTGGACTGGACCTAAATGCAAATAAATAAAGTTCAAGGGCCTAGATGCAAATATTACAAAAATATTTAAACTTCATATGAAAGTTTATGGACTAAATAGAAATACAAAAATGGGCGAGGGTTGAGATGCAAAATACCCTCACCTAAAGCCCCCGTGCGCGATCCGACGGCTGGTGTACTTCCACTTGCCACGTGTCGAAGATCGGATGGTCGATGACGCTTCGGCCTCGACGACTACGATTAGATCCTCCAAATGTGATCAAACGGTCACGACGCGTGAGGATCTAACGGTGGCTGGATGATCTGGGCCCTGGCCTCGATCCGACGGCTGGCGACTTTGGACGAAGAACAAGGAAGAAGGCCGGCGAAGGCTATCTTCCCCGATCTCGATCTCGGCCGCCGGCGATGCTTTCGAGCTCCAAAATGGTCGTGCTCCTTCCTGGGGTCCTCCTCTAGCTGCTGGGCACTCCAAAAATCTCCGGTGTCGATCGGAGTCCTCGCAAGGTGGCGGTGGAGCTTTGGGGCCCCAGGCACCTCCGGTGGTCGACCAAAACGAGCCCCAAGCTCGATTTATGCTCCAAGGACATGCAGATAAACGTGAGAGGGTCCATGGCAAAGTGTCTAGACCCCGCGGTGGTGGAGTGGCGGCGTGAAGGGGCGTGAAGGGTACTCGGCCGGAGGTGCACTTCGGCAAGGTGCATGCAAAGGTGATTTGATGGATGAAATGTAAGATTCCTTGAGGGTAAATGATCCTAAAGCTAAGGAGAAGAAAATGCAAGAAAAATAAATGGGGGAGAGTGCTGCCTCGATGGCTGGAGCCAGAGGGAACTACCTCAACGCTGGCGAGAAGGCGGAGGTGGTGGAGCCGCCTCAGGTGTTGCTTGACCAGCCTGACGTGCTCGAGAGGAAGCTGTCACCTTCCTCGAGCGATTAGGTGCAAGAGCAGGAGCTAAACCTATGGAAGAGGGGTTCAAATTTCAAATGGAAGAGGAGGGTGCACTATATGGGGTTTGACTATGCGACTCTGGTGCTCCAAAGGCCGAGGAAGATGGCTCGAATCGCCGCTCCTCGGCCCAAGGAGAGCTTACGGTGTGAAAGAGGGTCTATCGAGGAACAAAAGTTGTTCAGGGATTGACACAAATGGAGGCAAGTTTTGACCTCAAAAAAATCGAGAAACTGGGGTCGAAAGGAGGTCTGACACAATGGCAGAGGGGGGGAACGACCAGTTGACCCGCCGGTCAACGAGGGCTAGCGCTTGGTTGGTCCACGTGGACCAACCAGGAAAAATCCCCGAGAAATGTTTTGGAAATTCATTTAAAAATAGAAAATGATTTTATTGATTTTAGGTTATTAAATAAAAAATATTTGTTATTTTCTCAGGTATTTTAATCTAATTTTTAATTATTTTTATGAGGTATTCTTTTACAAGTTACCTTTTTAGTCTATACACAGGTATATATCTCTATATATTTTAATATTTTATTTTTTATTTCGTGAATTTAATTTATTTGTTTTTGTTTTTTACTTTATATATTTATAAAGTATTTTTATACACTTAAATATTTTTTTATTTTATTTTTCTGAGGTGTTTTATGTACTTAATAAAATATAAGTATTAATTGTACAGGTGTAAGTGTAGGTATCATACCTGTGTATTATATACAAGTATTTTTATTTTGTTTTTATTTGAGTTTTTATTCTGATTTTAATATACAAATATGTTATAAATAATATTTACAAAATTATAAAAATACGAAATTATAAGAGGAATGAATAAATAATAAAATGAATATTTTAGTATGTACAAGTTTACAATAGGGGTCCATAACTCAACTTTCAAACCGTAGCTCTGCCAAATGCAAAACCACCGCTATTAAATAGCTTATTTTAAAGTATATACAATTAAAGGTGAATTTGATGCATTTGGAGTTTTTATTTGCGAGATACAGGTCTGGAAGTTGGGATTCTGGAATCTTATTCAGATCATAACTTTTTATCTGTATATTATTTTTGTGTGAAATCAATTTTGTATTTTTATTTATTTAATTATCTACAAATTTCATGTATTTTCTTTATTTGAAGTATAAAAAGTGGAACCAAAAATAGGTCCCAAAAAGTATAAATAATGAATAAAATCTTCATTGTACCTGGCCCTTATCTCCCCCTACTTTCTTCCTTGTCGACCTATTCATCAAGATGCCTAGGTCTCAGGGTTTTCGAGTCATAAAATATTTAAAATATTTTATTCTTTTTCTTTTCTTTATTTATTCTATAATTTTGGCTTTAAATACAGTATTTTATACACTATTTATACACATGTGCATGAATGCTAAGATGCAGGATTTAAGGGTATTTATACGCATTTGCTAGGGTTTTTGAGGCCAAAATGATAGAATAAAGATGATGAAATGTGGATTCATCATCCCCTTATACGTTGCCTTTGCTAGTCCCTAGCAAACACTTATGCAATAAGTGCAGAAAGAAAGAGAAGAAAAGAAAAGAAAAGAAAAAGAAGAAATTGGATTAAATTTAATTATCAAACTTGTCTTCACAAAATCAAAGTTTGGAGCTTAAGTTGGACCTTCAAAATTTTAGTGCGGGCGGAACCTTAATGAGAACCGAATTTGAAATCCAACAGTCCCTGAGAATCCCAAAACTCTATTCAAGTCTCCTCAATAGCCAGGTCAGAAATATCTCAACTCATACGCAAACCCTTACGACTATGAATCTGACTCGTACAGTGTAAGTGATGTTGGCTCTCCCCAACTAGAATGACAAAGAAACTGACTTCTCCAGTATGACAACCCAATGATTCCCCAATCCACTAACTCCTTCCTCAAGGAGCGGGGTATTCCCTTCTAAGTTCAAGTGGCAACCAACTCAAGAGGAGGGGGTGAAGAGAAGAATGGATGGTAGCCAGTGTAGCTACCTATCCTAGGATGCAAGACCAGTGTAGTCAAGTCATCCAGCTGCAGGCTCACATGACATGAATTTGGAACTCAAGCTTGCTTATTGGCTTTACAACATATGTACATACTTTGCAGGCATTTATTTCTGTACAAGTCTGACCATTTTTTTTGAAATACTATTCACAACTGCATTTACATAAGGAGGTTTTCCTCTTGAGCCAATAGACTATCCCTCTTTTGAAGCTTTATTGCAACCCACACTCTCATGTCTTTAGACTTCCTCATCACTGTATGGATTGGGGTGCACTTCCCTCCCTAGAGGAGGACAAGTGTTTCCACTTGTGTGCGTCTCATACCGGCAAATCCAATCCCCTCACCACCCCAACTGAGTTGAGCCATGTGAAAGTTGCAGGTGTCCAAGTTAGGTCATTATCAACAAGAGTCGTGCGTGTGCTCCGAAATACTCTACTTAGGCAGTCAAGAATCCATTGAACCAAGTCTCGTGATCCTCAAAGAATTAAGTCAACTGGACCTGAAGTACCTCAACTCCAGTTCCTATAAGGTTCCTGTTTTTAGGTAGGTTTTAAGGTCCAACCAAACTCCAATCTCCAGATTTTACTTAGACTTGTTCAACTATCAAACTCAATTTAAAAAATACGAATGCTATGCAAATGCAGAAAATATTTTTGTGATGCAATTTTCAAGATTTTGAACTTTTTATGGATTTTTGAAAAGATGATGCACATGCATTTTTTTGTATTTTTCACAAAAGTTTTTTTCAAATGTTTTTGGTATTTTAATTTTTGCAAATGTTTTTGGGATTTTTAAAAATAAAATATTTTGGATAAAAACTAGGTGAAAAATATTTACATGGGGGTACTTTTTATTTATACAAGAAGTGGATTTTAAGAATTTACAGGGTAAGTGATCAATTTTATAGGTAACACACATTTGAAAATCATTTTGCAAAGGTTTATCAAACAGTATAAATAGATTTTTCACATATTTTTGCAACCATTTGCAAATAATTTTTCAAATATTTTTATTTCACATAAAGAAAATAAAATTTTACAAACAACAAATTTTTACAAAGGTTGAAAACATGTAACAAAACATTTTCAAAATAGTTTTCAAAATATTTTTCACACAGATTTTCGAACTATTTTTCCAAACATTTTGCAAAAAACATTTTCACCTGATTTATTAATCAGTAAGTACAGAAAGAATTTGAGGAATAATCAACATCTTAAAGTTTTTAATGAATTTTAAAAAATCATTAACCATATTATCAAGAAAATACGAAAGTACGAGTTATGGCTAAAGTATATACATAGTATATACGACCCCCCTATACATAGCTTGAGCTATGTCCTCATAGATCGGAGAGAAAAGAGAAGACATAACTCGTACTAAGTATAGGCAAGTCTAAAGAATAAATAAATGAACTGAATAAGAAGTTGACCATCCCTCCTATACTTAGGATCAAATAATCCTAAGTATAGCAGACTGTACACAAAGTAGGGAGGGTCAAGGGTGGGAATGAACAGATCATACTCAAATTGTCTCCCCTGTACTTAGAGTAAGATATCCCTAAGTATAGACAAGAAGAGGAGACAATGGAGAGGATCGAAGAATAGAGAAAACTCGGGGTGCACACCCCCTATACTTAGGACAAAGTACATCCTAAGTATAGAATACTATGTAAAAGGGGCGATACCTTTTTGATACAAAAAGAAGATGGAAGAGAAAAAGAAGAAAAGAAGAAAATAACTGGTCACAGCTCAGTGCGTGTACCCCCCTATACATAGGACAAGGTGCGTCCTAAGTATAGCAGAATCAGAAGATGGAGATGGGGTAGCAGACATAACGGAAGAATGAAAGCATGATATGGACAGATGGATCTATATAGCGGAAGATGGAAGTGATCACCGTGTATGAGATGCAAATGATATAAGTCAAAGAGTACATCTCATACCAGAAGAATGGGGGCAATGTCAATGGTCGGTGGATCTTGGTCTAGATATAGCTTCAGGTGCTGACCGTTAACGCGGAAGGTAGAGGAAGATGACGGCTCGGATATATCAATGCTACCATTGTCATGTACCTTCCTGACCACATACGGACCTTTCCACTTGCTCTGTAATTTCCCTGGAAATAATTTCAGCCTGGAATCAAACAACCATGCACGTTGATCGGGCTCAAACTGTTTATGGCTGATATGGTAATCGTGCCATGTCTTCACTTTTTCCTTATACTGTAGGCTGCTAGAAAAGGTTGTATCTCTCAACTCCTCCAGGGCTGCCAACTATGCTTTCCTCTGTTCTCCTATACTCTCGGGATCCAATAATAACTCCGTGACTGCCCAAAGTGACTTGTGCTTGATCTCCACTAGTAGATGGCACGGCTTGCCATAGACGAGACGAAAGGGAGATATCCCTAATGGAGTCTTGAAGGAAGTCCGATAGGCCCACAAGACCGAGTCCAAAAGTTGTGACCAATCCTTTCGGTCTGGGCGGACAACCTTCTGTAAGATAGTCTTGATCTCCATGTTCGATACTTCAGCAAGACCATTAGTCTGAGGGTGATATGGTGAGGCAATAAGATGGTCAATGTTGAACTCGTCTGCAAGGGCCCTAACCTTGTCATTGATAAAGTGAGACCCCCCGTCTGAAATCAAGACTCTAGGTATCCCGAACCGTGAAATGATATTTTTCCTCAAAAAGCGACACACGGTCTTAGCATCTGCGGCTCGGGTGGGAATGGCCTCAACCCATTGGCTCACATAATCTACATCAAGTAAAATGTACTCAACCCCCTGACTCTTGGGAAATGGGCCCATGAAATCAATACCCCATGCATCAAAAATCTCACAAAAGTGAATGTGCTGCATGGGCATCATGTCTCTCTGTCCGCAAGTACCCATCTTCTAACAGTCAGTACATCTCTTCACGAACTCATCTGAATCCTTGAAGAGAGTAGGACACCAAAGGGCAGATTGGAGCACCTTTTGTGATGTCCGTCTCCCAGAATGATGTCCTCCTGCCTCAAGCTTGTGGCAGTATGTGAGGACACTATGTTGCTCTTCTTGAGAAATGCACCTCCTCTAGATGCTATCCCCTCCTTCATGGTAAAGGATGGGATCCTCCCAATGATAAAACCTGGCCTTCGCTAGGAAGGTCTCAAGTTTCTGCCTGGGCCAACCTTGTGGGACCGTCTTGGCAACAAAATAGTTCACAATGTCGACGTACCATGGAAGCGAGGCGACAGCCAAGATCGCCTCATCTGGAAATGTCTCAGTAATAGGTGCGTTGGGCTCAGATTCCTCAAGGTTTTCTAAGTGGGAGAGGTGATTCGCCACCACATTCTTAACTCCAGGCTTATCCTTAGTCTCAATATCAAATTCCTGGAGCAGAAGGATCCATCTGGTAAGGCGAGCTTTGGCATCCTTCTTGGCCATTAGGTACCGGATGGCGGTGTGATCGATAAAGATAGTCACTCTAGATCCGAGAATATATGATCGATACTTATCCAAGGCAAAGACTACGGCCAGCATCTCCTTCTCTGTCACAATATAATTCCGCTGAGCAGCATCTAAAGTCCGGCTAGCATAGTGAATGGCATACAACAATCCATCCCTCCTCTGTCCAAGCACAGTCCCAACGGTAAAATCAGAAGCATCCGTCATGATCTTGAATGGGAGAGACCAATCGGGTGGCTGAAGGATAGGAGCCGTGATAACCATACTTTTGAGAGTCTCAAAGGACGCGAGACACCTATCATCTACAATGAATTCGATGTCTTTTGTCAGCAAATCAGTGAGCGGTCGGGAAATCCGACTGAAGTCCTGAATAAACCGTCGGTAAAAACCGACATGCCCCAGAAAAGACCGCAATTGACGTAAATTAGACGGTGGATTGAGTTTTCTAATGATATCCACCTTGGCTGGATCGACCTCCATGCCCCTGTTGGAGATGATATGACCAAGGATCGTCCCTTGAGTCACCATAAAGTGGCTCTTCTCCCAAGACAAAACAAGGTTGACCTCTATGCAGCGCTGAAGCACACGGTCTAGGCAGTCAAGACAGGCATCGAATCCATCGCCATAGACCGAGAAGTCATCCATGAAGACCTTCAAACAGTCACCCACCATGTCCGAGAAAATGGACAACATGCACTTTTGGAATGTCGCGGGGGCGTTACATAGACCAAAGGGCATCCGTCTGAAAGCGTAAGTCCCAAACGGACAGGTGAATGTCGTTTTATCCTAGTCTTCAGTTGCAATGGCCACTTGATTGTAACCGGAGTACCCGTCAAGAAAACAATAGTGACTCTTCCCAGACAGCCTTTCGATAATCTGATCAATGAATGGCAGTAGGAAATGATCCTTCTTGGTGGCCGGATTCAATCGTCTATAGTCCATACAGACCCTCCAAGAAGTGGGTACCCGGGTAGCTATATCCTCTCCAGACTCACTCACAACTGTAGTGATACCCGTCTTCTTGGGTACCACATGTAATGGACTAACCCACATGGAGTCGGAGATGGGGTAGATAAAATCGGCGTTCCACCACTTCGATATTTCTTTCATGACCACATCTCGAAGATTCGGATTCAGCTGTCGCTGGAACTCACGCGACGGTCTAGCGTCCTCCTCAAGATAGATGTGGTGGGAGCACAGAGTCGGACTAATCCCCTGGAGATCAGCTATACTCCATCCTATTGCTTTGCGGTTTCGTTCAAGAACCTCCATCAAACGAGATTCTTGCTCTCCAGTCAAACCTGCTGAGATAATGACTGGGTGCATATCTGGCTCACCCGCAAGGAATCTATACTTCAGCGACTGCGGCAAGGGTTTCAATTCCAGACAACTGGGAGGTGGTAGATCTGGCTTCTGATATGTCTGTGTAAAAGTTACCAGGTCTGCATGAGAGAACTCTCGTTGTGTATGAGAATCTGACAAAGGGAATCCTGCTGAATTATTTATGAACTGTACTGGCTCGCACTCCGTCCTAGCTGTTGGCTCAGAAGTAATCAGATACGGCAAATACTCATCAAAATCATCCCAATCAATGTCTGAATCCTAGGGATCTGAACTAGATGAACAAGAATGAAAATCAACATCACCACTCGTCCCACAATTGTCAGCCTCAAATGTATCCTCGTCCAGGGGTGTGCTCTCCAGGATCTCAACTACCATAAGCTGTAAATATGGTGAATCTACGGGCAAGGCGAGGGCTTGTGCTACTGGATCTGTCCAATTGGATTCATCACTGTCATCACAAAATCACACTCATGGTATATGTCTAGCTCATCATATGTCATCTGCGCGGTATCACTGAACTACTCTGAGCATGCTGATTCTCTCGCTCTGGTCTCTTCGATCGTCTCTATTTGTATGCTCTCGCCCTCTACACGAAAACACACCTTCCCACTATCATGATCGATCACCGCCTTAGCTGTGGCCAAGAATTGGCGTCCAAGTATAATGGGGGCATTGGTTACTGACTCAGGGATCTCCATGTACAATACACTAAAGTCCACGGGGAATTTCAGGCCCTGAATTGCAACGACCACATCTCTCAACAACCCCTTCGGCCTATTAGTCGACCTATCAGCAAACTGAAGGATTGTCCTGTTCCGAAGAAGAGGACCAAACTCGAATCGGTCGAGTAAGGCTGTCGGAATAAGGTTGATAGACGAGCCGTTGTCTAATATAGTACGATCAAAACGTTGCTCCTTAATCTTGCATCTAACATAGGGAGCTCCTGCATCGGGTCTCTTGGCTGGCAATTTGTTCTGAATGGTGCAGCAAGTAGAATGGGTGAGCACATGGATCTGATCTCTATGGTCCCTCCTCTTTCTACAGACTGTAGTCTTCTCTCTTAAGCTTTTCTGGAAGAGGGGGTTGTGCTCAAGTGCTTCCTGTAGAGTCAGCTGGATTTGGAATCTATCAATCATCTGGTTGCTGAACTTTACATGTTGGATCTTTTTTGGATTTTCTCTTTTATTCCCCTTCGCCAAGCAGAGTGCTTGAGGGAAGGGGACGGTAGGGGCCTCCGTAGATGGAGGACCAGGAAGAGGTTCCTGTGCCTGTGAAGGAATGGAATCCATAAAATAATCATCATGCAATACATATGGACTCGAGGTGGATACAAAAACCTTTCCTTTATTTATTTTTTTGTTCTTTTTGTTACCACAGTCATGAGATACAAAAGGTGGCAACACTACATGTGGGAGCTCAACAAAAGTAGAATTGGTGGCCTCAGTACCACCAACGGCATCTGACTTCGTGGCCTCAGTACCGCGCTCTGGCTCTGCATCAAAATGGTGGCCTCAGCACCACCGTCTGCATCAGGTGTCACAACGGTCTCAGTACCGTCGTCTGGATCTCCATCATTGGTGGCATCAGCACCACCATCATCAACATCATCATCAACGACATCAGCACCGCTACCCTGCTCATCTGGTGCTCCTGATTCCTCGTGTAGCTGTCGCTCAGATGAGGTGTCGCCGGCTGGCATTCTACCGCTCCTAGTAGTCACAAAATCAGCATCATACAAAGAAGACATGTCACTCAAATAATCACTAGGAGAGGTATCCTCTGTAAACTGTACCTGCTCAGACTTCCTCTTCAGATTGCTAGGATTAGGCTCGATCTGTGCAGGTAAGGCGACCTTGCCCTTAATGATATCCCTCATCTCCTGTTGGAACTCATCCATTTCTCGACGGAAGGATGCATGCTGGTCAGAAATCAAGCGGGCAAGGTCATATAGAGCTGGGTTCTCAAAGGCGAGTGCCTGAGAACTGGACGTGTTCCCCTGCTGGAAATGAGGATGTTGCTGGTAGTGGGGAGGATGGGAGTACGTCTGGTGAGGCTGCTGACGCTGCCTCCACTGTTGTCCCTGATAGACGGGACGAGGACCCTGATGGTATTGCTGGTTGGCATACTGGGGCTGCTGCTAGTGCTGGTTGTTCTGATGGCCCTGAGCTGGAGACTGATGTTGGGAGGAGGTGCCACCAGTGGTCCAATGGAATCCGGGGGTGATCGCAACAAATCCCGAGCTGCTGTGGGTACCGGTCGTACCAAATCCCACTGACTTCCATCAATGGTTCCTTCTCAACGGGGGGTGGAAGAACTGCCAGTGGCTGATCCGACTGATAAACCACCATCTGAGTGTGGTAGTTGTGACGGGTAGTACTGTAGCTACTGGACCGGCTCTGCTTGGATGTTGTAAACCTGACGGTACGAGACAGAGGGCTGGGTGGAGCTGCTACTGCTGGGATCAGCCCATGATCTGGGGGGCTACGCGGACGTCTGTGCTTCCTGAATACACGAAATCTGTGTCTTCAGGTTACTCATGGTCTTTGTCAACTGGTCCATCTGGGACAGCCCCTGACTTTTCTTCTTCTCGAGGATCTCGATGCGATCCAGCTTCTCAGAAATGATCCCCATGTCAGCAGCGGTGGATTCAGCCTGAGCTGCGGCTGCTGATGGAGTGTGTGTACTGGCATCGATGCGTGCAATCCTCTGATATCCAACTGCATGTGGTGGAAGCTTCGGCTGTGTGTAGACGCGGGCTAGGGCCATGACTGTGGAATTCTCTACCATACCCTCATAGATCTCCCAAACCACGTCTTCTCCCTTGGAGAAGTAAGATCCACCACAAGAGGCATTGACAAGCCTTGCAGCTCCGATGTCAGCCCACAGAAGAAACTCTGAACTAGATTGGGCTTGGATGTTTCATGATGTGGACACCGGTCAATGAGCTCTCGGAATCGATACCAAGCCTCGTGGAACTGTTCATTTGGGATCATTGTGAAGTTGCTGATCATAGCTCGTGTTGCGTTAGTCCGGCCGAGTGGATAGTACTTGTTCAAGTACTCGCGCCGGAGTTGTTCCCAAGAAGTGACGTACCTCCCAAGGTGTTTCAGCCAGTAGGCTGCTCTGTCAACTAATGATAATGGGAAGGCAATCATTTTGATCGTGTCCTCGTCCACTAATCTGTCGTAGATAGTGCTGCAAATCATCTCAAACTCCTGTAGATGGAGATGAGGCTCCTCGGTGGCTAGCCCATGAAACTTGGGCAATAGCTGGATGGTCTGCGGACGGAGCTCGAAGTTCCTAACGATGGGAGGAAGCTGAATCCATTGGTGAGTGAGGGTCGCGGTTGGGTTATGCAACTGCCTCATGGTTATCGGTGGCGACCTCTCTTGGTTAGGGTCTCCTCCTTCGCCTTCAACATCTGGTATATCACCCCCACCGCCCCCAGGTCTGTCTTCTCTTCCTTCTCGCATCTGCGCGATCTCCCTCATGAGGTCACCCATGAAAACTCCCTGGTCTCTTATTTGTCTCTGCATACTCTCTAGGGATGCTAACAATGAGTTGTTAATGGAAGTTTGATCATATAGGAATGGTGGCGGTCTCTGCTCATCTGGGTGTTCCTCTCTGCCGTCCATGTCTTGGGTCTCTACAAAAGCAAAAGAACCCATCTCAGGTGCCGACAAATGATATGAGCTCTGTGCTACACTAAACTCTGACATTCTTGGACTGATGAAAGGAGAAGGGTGGTCGAGGGGGAACAGGGTGGAAGTGAACTCAGGCTCAGAGAGTGGGTCTGGACTCCCCGAGGACATCCTAGATGAATAGGGAGGAGTGCTAGATAGCGGTGCCACCAGAGACGGCCTAAGAGATCTCCTTCCCATCATCGTGATTATTGAGAAGAACAAGGTTGAGAAATAAAGAAAGGAGGGAAGGGGGCAAAATTATGCACAATTGTGCGGTGTTTTTGATCTTGACCTTAATTCAACTAGTAAATCAAACACAAAACAAGGGGTTCACCAACTCAACGCGTGAAGCCGTGAAGGATCGGCTTTTATCTTTGTAGTTTTTAGATTGAATTCAGGCAATTATCTTTGAACGAGTCCTTAGAGCGCTACACTTATAGGAGAGAGAGGGATTCCAGATACAGACTTGAGACAGTAACTTGAAAAGAATGAGATAGAGGGATTCCAGATACAAGATGGGTTACTATATAACCATAACAGAGTTTGTGTACCAAGCACATCTGAACTGAGGAAAGACATCTTTCGGGAAGCGTATTTCTCTAGATTATCTATTCATCCAGGAATCACGAAGATGTATAAGGATCTTCATTCATATTTTTGGTGGCCGGGAATGAAGAAAGATGCTGTTGAGTTTGTGAATTCATGTTTCACTTGCTAATAGGAAAAAGCTTCACACCAAAAGCCACCAAGATTGTTACAACCCCTCCTGATACCTGAATGGAAATGGGAAAACATTTCCATGGACTTCGTTACTAGCTTACCTCAGACGACTGGTGATAAAGATAGTATATGGGTTATAATAGATCATCTAACTAAGGTAACACACTTTATTCCAATAAGCTTATCCTCCACTCCAGATCAGCTTGTTGAGTTATATATTACACATGTGATCATCCTCCATGGTATCTGATGTAACCGAAAATCGTGTGGTCTTGAGTTCCACACAAGGCGGGAACTCAGTCGTTGAACCGACCACTTAGAAATCCAAACTACAATCAACAATTAACCCACAGTGTAATGTCAAGCAAATGAAAACAAGTGCGGAGTCAAAATTTATTATTAACTCTACAAAAATGTGTATAGTGCAAGTATGTGTAGAGTGTCGAACTCAGGGAGCAAACAGGATAGAACAAGTAAAAATGCACAAAATGTGATGTGTACTCAAGTGTCTACCATTATGCTAATTTTTTGTGGGTTTTTAATTTTTAATATTTTTTATTTTTAACTTTTTATATTTTTATATTTTGATTTTTAATTTACTGATTTTGTATTTTCTTTTTATATTATATATATTTTTTGTTTTTATAAATAGAATATATGCTCAATATAAGAAAAGAGGGTAATATAGTATTTATAAAAATAAGGAAAAATAACCAAAATTCAGAAAATAAAATGTTTTTGTCTTTGTATAATTTCTAGATGTTTTTGTGATTTTAACATATTTTTCTGAATTTTTTTGTATTTTTAAAAGCAAAAATACTAAAAAACAATGAATAAAACTAATGGCTGAGATTAAAATGGAGATGAAAAATATCAAACGGTGTCAAAATTCTCCAAATTAATTTTAAACTAAAGATAATACAATAAAGAAAATTCAGGAAGAGAAAACACAATTTTTAGATTTTTTTATTTTTATAAATTTTTATGAAGGTTTTTAGAGTTTTTCTATTTTTATGAGTTTTGTTTTGAAATTTTTAGTGATTTTTGGTATAGAAGACACTGAAATACATAAAATATATTTTTTTGGAATTTTTCAAAAAGTTTTACTAATTTTTATGGATTTTCTAATACTAACAGTGCTGAAAATGTCTATTTTTTTATTCTTAATAGATATGAAAATACAATAAAAATGCAAAGTAAAAATATATCGTGAATGAGAAATGCAACAGGAGCTTAATCTAATTTTTTGGTGCTTTTTAGTAATTTATAGATACATGAAATAAATTCAAACAACAAATAAAAATCACACAGCTGGTAGGGGTATAAGTGCAAACAACAGGAAATACAAGGGCCAAAGTGTAATTTTTCACAAAATTTATAACATATTAAACAAGTTCCAGGACTGAATACAAATAACACAACCCGCAAGGGTATGCCTACAAAATTCCCACCCCTGCATGCGCTAAGCACGCGCCTTGGAAGGACCCAACTGTAATATCCAAAAACTCTAGGGGTTGATATGCAATTTACCCAAAAATATTACACGTAATATAAAAGTTCCTGGACTAAGATGAAATAAACAAAATAGCAGGGGGTCCAATGCAAAATCACCACCCCCCCACGTGCACAGATCACGTGAGGTGACGTGGATTGGACCTAAATGCAAATAAATAAAGTTCAAGGGCCTGGATGCAAATATTACAAAAATATTTAAACTTCAGACAAAAGTTTATGGACTAAATAGAAATACAAAAATGGGCGAGGGTTGAGATGCAAAATACCCACGCCTAAAGCCCTCGTGCGCGATCCGACGGTTGGTGTACTTCCACTTGCCACGTGTCGAAGATCGGGCGGTCGATGATGCTCCGGCCTAGACGGCTACGATTAGATCCTCCAAAGGTGATCAAATGGTCAGGACGCGCAAGGATCTAACGGTGGCTGAATGATCTGGGCCCCGGCCTCGATCCGACGGCTGGCGACCTAGGACGAAGAACAGGGAAGAAGGTCGGCGAAGGCTATCTTCCCCGACCTCGATCTTGGCCGCCGGCGATGCTTTCGGGCTCCAAAATGGTCGTGCTCCTTCCTGGGGTCCTCCTCTAGCTGCTGGGAACTCCAAAAATCTCTGGTGTCGACCGGAGTCCTCGAAAGGTGGCAGCAGAGCTGTGGGGCCCCAGGCACCTCCGGTGGTTGACCAAAACGAGCCCCAGGCTCGATTTATGCTCCAAGGACCTGCAGATAAACATGAGAGGGTCCAAGGCAAAGTGCCTGGACCCCGCGGTGGTGGAGTGGAGGCATGAAGGGGCGTGAAGGGTACTCGACCGGAGGTGCACTCCGGCGAGGTGTACGCAAAGGTGATTTGATGGATGAAACGTAAGATTCCTTGAGGGTAAATGATCCTAAAGCTAAGGAGAAGAAAATGCGAGAAAAATAAATGGGGGAGAGTGCTGCCTCGATGGCTGGAGCCAGAGGGAACTACCTCAACGCCGGTGAGAAGGCGGAGGTGGTGGAGCCGCCTCAGGTGTTGCTCGACCAGCCTGACGTGCTCGAGAGGAAGCTGTCACCTTCCTCGAGCGATTGGGTGCAAAAGCGGGAGCTAAACCTATGGAAGAGGGGTTCAAATTTTGAATGGAAGAGGAGGGTGCACTATATGGGGTTTTATTATGCGACTCTGGTGCTCCAAAGGCTGAGGAAGATGGCTCGAATCGCCGCTCCTCGGCCCTAGGAGAGCTTAGGGCGTGAAAGAGGGTCTATCGAGGAACAAAAGTCCTTCAGGGATTGACACGAATGGAGGCAAGTTTTGACCTCAAAAAAATTGAGAATCTGGGGTCGAAACGAGGTCTGACACAATGGTAGAGGGGGGAACGACCAGTTGACCCGCCGATCAACGAGGGATGGCGCCTGGTTGATCCACGTGGACCAACCAGAAAAAATCACCGAGAAATGTTTTGGAAATTCGTTTAAAAATAGAAAATGATTTTATTGATTTTAGGTTATTAAATAAAAAATATTTTTTATTTTCTAAGGTATTTTAATCTGATTTTTAATTATTTTTATGAGGTATTCTTTTACAAGTTACCTTTTTAGGCTATACACAGGTATATATCTCTATATATTCTAATATTTTTTTAATTTATCAATTTAATTTATTTTTTTTTGTTTATTACTTTATAAATTTATAAAGTATTTTTATACTCTTAAATATATTTTTATTTTATTTTTCCGAGGTGTTTATATACTTAATAAAATATAAGTATTAATTGTACATGTGTAAGTGTAGGTATCATACCTATGTATTATATACAAGTATTTTTATTTTATGTTTTCTTTGAGTTTTTATTCTTATTTTAATATACAAATATGTTATAAATAGTATTTACAAAATTATAAAAATATGATATTATAAAAGGAATGAACAAATAATAAAATGAATATTTTAGTATGTACAAGTATACAATAGGGGTCCAGAACTCAACTTTCAAACCGCAGCTCCGCCAAATGCGAAACCACCGCTATTAAATATCTTATTTTAAATTATATATAATTAAAGATGAGTTTGATGCATTTGGAGTTTTTATTTGCGAGATACAGGCCTGGGAAGTTGGGATTCTGGAATCTTATTCAGATCATAACTTTTTATCTATATATTATTTTTGTGTGAAATCAATTTTTTTATTTTTCTTTATTTAATTATCTACAACTTTCATGAACAAAGTTTCTTTATTTGAAGTATAAAAAGTGAAACAAAAAA
The DNA here is from genome assembly GCA_037367405.1 of Ottelia alismoides. NCBI lineage: Eukaryota > Viridiplantae > Streptophyta > Magnoliopsida > Alismatales > Hydrocharitaceae > Ottelia > Ottelia alismoides. The sequence goes on from JAZKJV010009278.1 coordinate 102,987, forward strand.
TAGGTCCCAAAAACTATAAAGAACGAATAAAATCTTCATTGTATATGGCTCTTATCTCCCCCTACTTTCTTCCTTGTCGACCTATTCATCAAGATGCCTAGGTCTCAGAGTTTCGGGTCATAAAATATTTACAATATTTTATTCTTTTTCTTTTCTTTATTTATTATATAATTTTGGCTTTAAATACAGTATTTTATACACTATTTACACACATGTGCATGAATGCTAAGATGCAGGATTTAAGGGTATTTATACGCATTTGCTACGGTTTTTGAGGCCAAAATGATAGAATAAAGATGATGAAATGTGGATTCATCAGTATCCCAAAGGAAGTAGTTCTGATCAAGATTCACGATTCACCTCACACTATTGGGAGAACTTCATGAAAGCCTTAGGCACACAGCTATGATTGAGCACAGCATATCATCCACAAACATATGGTCAATCAGAACGTACGATTCATACTTTAGAGGATATGCTACGAGCATGTTCCTCAGAATGGAAAGGATCATGGGTGAAACATTTGCCTCTTACAGAGTTCACCCGCAACAATAGTTACCATTCAAGTATTGACATGGCACCATTTGAAGCACTATATGGATGTAGGTGTACTACTCCTTTGTGTTGGCAAGAGGTCGGTATAAAGAACCTTTACGATTCAGATAGACTTCAGGAGACACAAGAAGTTGTAGAGCTTGCTCGAAAAAGACAAATAACTGCCCAGAGTTGCCAGAAAAGCTATAGTAATACCATGCGAAGAGACCTTGAGTTTGAGGTAGGCGACTTTGTAATTCTCAAAGTATCGCCTATTATTGGAGTTCAGAGGTTTGACTTGCGTGGAAAGTTGACACCCAGATTCGTGGATCCCTTTGAAATTATTCAGCGGATTGGAAAAGTTGCATATAGACTTGCGCTTCCTCCACATATTTCGGCAATACATGATGTTTTTCATGTATCAAATATGACAAAGTACATTAGGGATCCATAGCATAAGAAAAGTTATGATGATTTACATGTTGAGCCAGACTTGACATACCAAGAAATACATGTGGAAATACTAGATAGAGATATAAATTGAGGAATAAAGAGGTGCCTCTAGTATTGTGGTGGAACCAAGAGTTTGAAGAAGCTACATGGGAACCTGAGGTGGAAATGAGAGAGAAATGCCCCTATTTGTTTCAGTGATAACACTATGTGTTGTATATCTTCTTTATAAATTAAATGGCATTCATTCTCCTTAAGGTTGTTATGGGTTCAATCCTTTTTAAGATTGTTATGCCATCATTATAAGTCTCGAGGATGAGACTTCCTTTAAGGTTGTTATAATTGTAAAGCCTTGAACCTGGCATCTCTCGTATCCTATATAATAAGATATGGCTCGTCAAGAGGAAACCAATGGAATTTGTTTCATGTGAATCGGACTTCGTTTCGATTTGTTATGATTTTCGGAATAAAGAGAAGTAAGGAGGTTTAAAATATCATTAACCCATAATGTTTGTCATTAAGACTAATTAAGCATGATTAAAGAAACTAATGATGGATTGAAAATCACTAATGACCATTAACGAACACTAATCAATAGTTAGCAAAAGATAGGCCTAAGATGTGAAAGTTAAATCGTGATTAGTGAAAGTTAATCACGATTAGTGTTAATTAAGCGTCATTCGCAAATCTAGAATCCTCTGGAATATTCTAACTTAAGCCCTAAGTTTTGGATAAGTTTTGGCCAAAACCATGGGCCGCTAACCGCGGTTAAGGTTTAAACCCCCCTACCCATTCATTATCTACGATTTTCACTACCACCCCCCCAAGGGTTAGGATCGAGAGGCTAGGAGGAGGAGTGGGAGGCGAGAAAGGAGCGCTAACGAAGCGCTGCCAGGAGAATGAGGAGGAAGAAGGTATGATCCTCTCTTAGTTTGCTTCGTGAGATAGGTTTTCGATTCATGTTCAGTTTCCTTGTTGTTTTCCTTTCAGTGATTTTATGAGGGGAAATTTGCTGAAATTTTTATAGAAATATGTCCTGATATAAGGGGAAACTCTGCTGAAATTTTTATATAAATATGTCCCAATATAAGGGGAAACTCTGCTGAAATTTTCATAGGAATATGTCCCAATATAAGGGGAAATTCTGCCAAAAATTTCCTAGAATTATCACCTTGTATAAGGGGAAGCTCTGCTAAAATTTCGAGAGAAAAAATGTTCTTCGCGTTCTTCGTGTGTTCTTTACGTTCTTTGTGTTCTTCGTTCGTTCTTCACGTTCTTGTCACGTTCTTAGCATTTTTTATACGAAAATGGAATTCGATCGTTTCAGGAGCTATAAATCATCCTATTGAAAAAGAATCACGATAAAGCACTGTATACGAGAGAGAGAGAGAGAGAGCTCAATTAGGTAACGAAATCCTTCCTTTTGTTGTTGGCTTTTCATTTGATATTTTGAAATTCCTTATTTATGTTCTTCGCTATGAAAAAACCTACGTTTAACTATTTTTGAGATAATATGAAAAGTTTCTTTTTTGATTCTCATTAAAATAAGGGTTAAGCATCAAATTGATGCAGTGGCTTGGAAAGATAGGGTTTGGGAGTTATCATAAGCATAAATATGAGTATGTATGTGTGTGTGTGTATGAATTAATATATATGTCGACTATACTCAATATCGAGGAATATGCAAATTGAAGACCTAACGGAAGAATTACATCATGGGAATTGATGTGTATTAAATTGGATCCTGAAAAGGATCGTGTGTCACATTAAGGATGACTGGGAGTAGAACTACAGGTCCAGATCAGGCATGCAACCTGTAGGTTTGTCAGAAGGAACCCGTATTGGCGTGGCCCTACCTAGGTGGTACACGGTTGCCCTATTATGATAAGTACGCACGAAATAAATAATTTACAATGAGTGGTACCGGGTGTCAATATCTTCGGGTTGAACTAAGGAAGATGTAGTCATGTCATGTGGAGGCACAAGTGGTTGGATAACGGCTGGGTTATGATAACATGTGTTTAAAGCCGCTAGGTTATATGATTAAATGCTAGCATGAGGTTTTAAGCAACCGAGTCCTCGAGGACGGTGTGCTCCTTTGTTTGTCAGGCTGAGGGCTTGAGACCCTGATTAATAAAAGAAAAGGAAATAGTCATGGTAGTATTGGAGGATTGGTTGAGGCGACGTGCGACGGCATAAGCTTACCAGATCGACGCAATCTCCAATCCTGAAGTGTCCACAACTTCTGAGTCCATATAGTGGTTACGTAATTCCCTAGACTATTCCCTAACATGTAATAGAAAGGAATAGGACTTAAATTAATGAGAATAAATGAAACTTTTTGTGATAACAAGTTTTGAAAAATTACACATTTTGTTTGTTTTTCTCTTCTTCGTTACTTAACATTCGCTAATTGTTATCCTATGATTTATGGAAAACCCAGCAGGTGTCGGTGAGCCATCGCAAGGACGATAATAATCTAGCCAACTAACATAGTCATCCGGCCAACCACAATATCTTTATTTTGTAAGGTAGTTAGTAATCTTTTTGTGTGTTTCCTTCCAGCTGATGTACATGTAAATGATTATAGTGGGATAATGTATAATGTGAACTTTTTTGTGAATGGAAAATTATTGAAATACTTCATTCTGAGTATTTTTAATTGCAGTTTATTTCTGAATGTTAGTTGTGATTGTTGAATAAATTATTGCTGAGTAACCTGATTCAGACATGGGAGGATCCGATGGCCTGGAAATCGGGGTCGTGACAGTCTGTCTCCCCTATACTTAGGGTGAGATATCCCTCAGTATAGTAGAGTAAATCAACAAGAAGGGAGACAATGGAGTGAATCAAAGAATGAAAGAATCGAGGTGCTACCCCAATACTTAGGACACAGTACGTCCTAAGTACAGAGAATTGTCAAAAGGGGTGACACATTTCTTGTAGAAAAACAAAATTGAAAACGAAAAGAAGAAAAGATATCTGAAGGTATATGAAAAGATTGCAGAGAATGTACGCATCACTCCCCATATACTTAGGGTAAAGGATCCCTAAGTATAAGCAATGATCGGAGTGATGAAACAGAACGGAGAAAGAACAATACGGTGAGTACCCCCCCCCCATATTTAGGTCAAGGTACATCCTAAGTATAGACACACATATATGGCAAAAGATCTGGGGTATGCTTGACATACGGGAGAAAGAAGGAATGCAAGACAAAACAAGTATATACAACAAGTAAGACACAGTGCTCTCGTCATCGTCTCCCTGTGAAAACGGTGAAGCAATCAGAAAGTGAGAAGACACCCAGATATACACTCAAGTGGTTGTCAGTTACCGATGAAAACATATCAGAAACTAAACCGGGAACCAGTAACAAGAAGTAGATCATCGGCTCATAGGAAAAGAATGCGAGATCAGAGTCGATACCAGAAGACAGGGAGGATGAGTGAGCAGTACAGAATCCTCAAGGTCAATCAAGGTCTTAGGAATATGAAAGGTGAATCGCGAGAGACTCTCTCGGCAGTAGCATGATATCTGGTGGTCATGAGATCATAATGGTCAAAGGGACACCCCGAATACCACAAGACATGGCTCAAGCCTGCGAGGGTCCTCACGGTGAACAGACTCAGATGAGTCAAGGATCTCAAGATAATAAAGAGACTCAGCTCCATGCTTCAACAGAGAGGAGACACAACAAGAGCGGAGACTGAGTACACATGTCAGAAGACTCAGTTTTGTGCTCCATTAGATAGGAGACACCAGAAGTGAAATTGAGTACCTACCAAATGATGTACCCTCCCGCAGATAACCCTCAAGGAGCGGTACATACTAGTCAATGAATAATCAAAGATATCTTACCCTTGTGAGGGTCGTTAAGGTGAGTGGAAAGGAGTTAGATCCATCAAACGAATCATCAGAAGCGGTCTCGATAGACGACAGATCGGCCACCAACAGAAGAGACCGACAAACTGAGAAAATGTGGTAGCATCCCGCAGGTAACCCTTGGGGAACATACTACCAACTGATCCAAGAAAAACCAGATAAGGATGGCTCGTCCTTGCGAGGATAGTCAAGGAAAGCGTACTCAAAGGATTCGGGACAGATCAGTCCTGTGATCTGACAGATCGGATACACATGAAGGCAGTGAGACCAATGGCATACAATGGATGAATCGGTTCCGTGCTCTACCAAATCGGATACACAATCAGTAAGTGGGACGGGGCATAAAGAAAATGTTACATCTTCCTGCAGATAGTCCTCGGCGAACAATGCAAACTAAGCAGTGAATAATCAGAATAGATCTTGTCCTTGCGAGGGTTGTCAAGGAGAGAAGACTCGAAGGAGTCTGAAAGTGTGGTCTCGGTAGGCGACAGGTCGACTACCAACAGAAGAGACCGACATATCAAGAAAGATGTCATACTCTCGCAGATAACCCTCGGAGAGCACTATGTACTAGGCAGGGAAATAGTCAGCAGAAGCAGAACTCATCCTTGCGAGGACCGTCAAGGAGAGGAGACTCAAGGGAGTCCGAACAGAATATGACTCGTGCTCAGACAGATCGGCTGCACAATCAGACAGTGAGACCAAACAGACATCCGACGACTCAGTTTCGTGCTCCAACAAATGGACACACAAGCCATGAGTGAAACCGAGCGTAAAGAAAATGTTGCATTTTCCCGCAGATAGTCCTGGGGGATCAATGCAAACTAGGGCAATATAATCATGGCAATGCTTGCATCCTATCTCAGGTCCTCGAAATCAATGAGTTAATCCAATCTCAGTCGGGGGGCATAAGATCACAAAAGGGATGAGAAAGTCAATCTCGTCAGGCCGTCCATCCAGTCAATCAACATAGCTGAGATGGCTCAATATGTAATCAAATATCCTCTATGTGCTACCGGTGTATTAGGAATCAGTAAAAGAGATGAGTTAAATCATGTGGGTTCCTGGACATCGTCGCTCTGAAGTATGAATCCAGATAGTCACTCAAACCTCTAAATCAAGACGGGAGGAAACGCGAAAAAGATCGTCTAATCATAGCTCATGAAATCATCATCAGATCATCAAAACACATTACATCCTCAATACGGTGTGCGTGATCAGAATTCTGCAAATAAGAATCACACCTTGTAATCGTGCAAATATCAAAATCCTTAGTAGTATCTATGCACAGGGCTGAGTCAAATCCACCTAAAGTAGCATACCGATCTCATCATCCTCAAAATGTGCCTAACTTACTTAAATAATCGATGTAAGTCGCAAACCTCGATGCGGGCCCAATCTCTAAGCGCAACAATCCCAAGTAGAAGAAGGGATGATATAGAGGGAACGAGGAGGGTGGGAGGGATTAAAGAGGACATAGACAAAATTGTGGATCAAGGAGAAGGTCTCCTTGATCCGGACCAGTTATGGGTGATATGGGCAAGGAGAAAAACCGCAAAATCCGATGAAGATGGTGAAGCTCAAGACCCAATATCACGACTCGGATGTAAATGAGGAAATAAATACACAAGAGATAGAGAGACTCAATAAAAAATGATGACTCACACTGATGAGACCGTAGACTCAAAGAGAGATGAAAATGCAGATGGGCTCAAGGCACAATCAATGTACAGAGCAGACCCCCAACTCACCTACTCAACACAGTGGAGACCGGGATGTTGACCTTTTATCTTTTCATTTTTAAAGTTAGGTGATTTTCAAGAAGTTGTACATACCGAAGATACGCTTGGGATTTGGGCACTAATCCTTAGCAAGTACATAGGAATAAAATGCATAAACAATGAGAGGGTTGTGATGAATCTCCATTCATCGTTCTTTATTCTATAATTTTGGCCTTAAAAACCCTAACAAATGCATGTAGATAGCACTATTTTGTATATATTAACATTCATCACTTATTACATTCATTCTGTAAATAATATTGTTTTTAATGCCAAAATTATAGAACAAAGAGAAGAAAAGAAAAAGGAATAAAATATTGAAAATATTTGATGACCCTAAGCCTCGAGACCAAATCAAGAATTGAGTTGGTCGACAAGGAATAAAGTAGGGGGAGATAAGAGTCAAAAAGACAATAGATACCTCATTTATTCATTCTTTAATTAAGTATTTTTGACACATATTTTATTATTTATTACTTATTCATCAAATGAAGAAACTTTGAACATCAAAGTTGTAGATAATAATGTAAATAAAAATACAAAATTGAGTTCATACAAAAATAATACAGAGTATGCATTTTATACACAGAATAAAAAGCTAGAAACCAACTTCACATACCCATATCTTTCAAATAAAACTTAATATATATATATATATATATATCACCTCTAATTGTATCTAACTTTTCACAAGTTATTTAATAGTGGTGGTTTTATATTTTTTGGAGTTGCTGTGTGAAAGTTAGGGTTTGGAGCCATCATTGTACATTCTACCGATTAAAATATTCATTTTATTCATCCCTTATTATTTTACTAATTCTTATTTTTATAATTCTGTAAATATTATTTATAACACATGTGAATATTGAAATTAGAATAAAATCAAAAACAAAATGAAATATAAAATAAGTCAATGTAATTATATAGGCAAAACACATAAAATTATACATGTATATAAATAAAAGGAAAAACTTATTCTTTATTTCCTATTCTCTTATAAATTTATAATATTCTAAACATTATTCTTATTCTATTAAAAATATAAGACCAAAATAAAACCTAATAAAATACATTAAAATAAAAGATGTATATAAAATATAGGTATAATACCTATAAATATACATATACAATATACATACTTATTTATTTAAGTGTATAAACTACATCATAAAAATAAAATAAAAATATATTTAAACTCACAAAACTAAGTTATAAATATATAAGATAATAGAATAAAATAAAAAGTAAAATATAAAAAATAAAAATAAATGAATATACCTATAAATACACAAATAAAAATAAACTTGTAATAAAATACACCCAAAAATTAATAAAAATCATAATAAAATACTAAATAAAATAATAAAAAAATTTATATTCAAAAAGTAATAAAATCATTTATTATTTTTAAATAATGTTTTCGATTAAATCTGCTATTTTGTCTTTTAGCAGGCCGACGTGGCCCAATGGTGACACGTCAAGAGTTGACATTCGGTCAACTCGTCCCCCAGCCTCTGACTCTTGTGAGGACTGTCTTTTCCCACGATTTCATGCATTTTTCCCGGTCAATCTATCCATCAAATGATTTCGATCTCTTCACGAGATTTGATCCTCATTCCTCCAGGATCCACGCCGAGCCTTCAGATCCTCTGTACATAATTTGATTTCTTTACAAGTCGTCGGTCAATAAGGGTGCATATGCATGTTCATAAATAAACCTCATTCGTCCTCCGTTAATTTTCGATCATTTCCTGCGTCCTAAAGCCCATGGGCTTGGCCAAGCGTGCATCCCTGTGACAGGGGGAGGTCCCATGAGCTCCACGACGGCTCGCGGATGGAGGAGGTGCACCCACGGCGGTCTGCTCCGGTGACCACCTCTGCTCATTGGCTCCAGCCAGGTATGAGCTGCGTTTTTATTTTTATTTAGATAGATTTCGATTCAAGCAGTTTATTCATGCTTTTAGTTTAGTCAATAACCTTTATATTTAGCGTTAATCGGTCCATTCGTAGTTCGACGGAGCTCCGCTCCGGCGAATGCTCCATCCTGCTTCGACTGTCCTCCGACCTAGCATTCTACCTCATCTTCTTCCCTCTACATTTCTCCATCTCCCAGCCACCCGAAACCAACCAGATCTGCCCTATATATGTGAATCAATGCTCAACTACCACCTCTCATCGGAGAATTGCCACCCACCTTCGATTTTCACGCTCACAGCTTCACTTCCGGTCGAGGAGAACCGCCTCGAGCTGTATTGCCTTCCCGAGCAGGTTAGGCGCGTAAATAAGAGCCATGAGCCGATTTTGAAGACTGTTGGAGGTACCTGGGGATCCTCGCCTTCCCCGACCTCTCTAAGAAGCTCCGGTCGCCTTCGCGCCATTCTGATGCCTCCAGGAGATAGAGTGATCTGATAGGAAGCCTTTGGGACCCTTTAGAGAAGGGAAGGATGACAGGGGAGGGAGAAATCGCCGGAGGAAGTTCGCCTAGGCGAACATTCTTCCTTGTTCTTCCTCAACCCTCCCTTGTCGTTGGATGAAGAAGGCACACCCAGTTCTGATCAGAGCCGTTGGATCGAGCCACGCGTCAATCATCGGATCACGTCCAGCGATCTAATCCTAGTCGTCCATCGCCCAAGCGTCATCAACCGTTGAGGAGTGGACACATGTATAAGTAAAACCATCTCAGTCGTATGATCGCGCCTATTATGGGATAAATTTCACTTTTTGCCCCAACTTTTACTTATTTATTATATAGTCCTGTAAATAAAATATAGTGTGTAAAATAAAGTGGAATTTTTGTATAAAGGGCCATGTATTTACTTTAATTAATATGAGGTCCATTCCACGTCACCTCACGTTCTGTCCCACGTGAGGTGGCGAAATTACAGGGATACCCCTATAAGTTTTTGTATTTATGATTTAGTCCAATAAATTGAAATTCACGTTATATATTTTTGTAGAAATTACATGCAGCTCCCTGAACTTTCACATATTTGTATTTTGGTCCCTGCCTGTATGTGTCTTGTGTTGTCCCACATGTTGGTAAAATTGCTATGATGCCCTAGCGGATTTTGAAATTGTTAAAAAGTACAATAAATTTTAATTACGTATAATATTGTCGGGCAAATTGCATCAGATCCCCATGGACTTTATTTTATTTGTAAAAATGCCCCTACTAGGGCATGTATTTTTGTGTGTTTTATCTATTTATTAAAAAACTATTGAGATCCTAAAAATACAAAACAAATAGGGATAAATACTTCATGCTTTGTAGTTTCACACCAATATTTAATTTGCATTTTATTCATTTATTAAAATTAAAAGGAGCCTAAATAATCCATGTCTAATTTGTAAAATACAAAAAAAAAATATAAAACATTTTGAAAAATTTTGAAAAAAAATTATATATGGTATATTTTTGTATTTATTGAGTCCAGTTAACAGAAACACTAAAAGAAAATTTAAAAAATCAGAAAGCTCCAAAATCCAACAAAAAATATAAAAATTCTATAAAAATACCAAAAAATATGTTTTTCTATTTTATAATTATATATATATATATATATATATATTATTTATATATTGAAATTAATTTGGGTAATTTTGGGACTTATTTATTCTTTTTTTAACCCAAATTAATTTCAGATTATTTATTAATCCCATATTTGTGATATTTTTGACTTAAAAATACATAAAAATTAGCATAAATTTCCTGAAAAATATAAAAACATTATAAAAATATTGAAAACCCAAAAACAAATTATTTTCTGAATTTTATCTATATTTAATAGTATTTAAAAATATATTTCTATGTATTATGCAAATGAAGCCGTATATAGGCTTTATTGTTTGAATAAAAGAAAAGAAATTATAAAAAACAAAAAATATAAAAAGAAAAATACAAAATCAGAAAATTAAAAATCAAATATAAAAATTAAAAATCAAAAGTAAAAACAAAAAAATATAAAATTAAAAATCCATAAAAACAATAACATGGACAAGAGATAAAAGATGAAAATTTTGTGCATTTCTCATGCCTTCTCCTCCCGTATGCTCCTAGTATTCGACCTCTACACATGCTTACACCTATACACATTACTTGTAGATTTATAATAAATTTTAACTCGCATTTTTTATATTCATTTATTTATTCTTGTTGTGGGTTATCTGTTGAGTAATTGGGATTTGTGGGCGATCAACGCATCGACTATTGATCTGCTTTGTGGATTAATACGACCCTTGCCAAATCCCAGTTATCAAATGGCGTCGTTGTCGGGGAGCAACGTCGCGTAGTTGGAACTTATTTTGTTTTGTTTGATATATATTGTTCATCCATCTATTTATTTATGCATTCATTTCTTTATTTATTTTTCACAATTATTTCATATTATTGATTGACTGTCTAACCACTCTACTTGATTTGCCTTTGATGCGAGGGATCGCCGCACGAAGGAGGACCTCCTAGGAGGACTGGTGCACCCAAGCAAGGGGGAGTCGGCCTTTCTTGCTCGGCTAACAGGAGAGAGCATCATATGCTGATGGAGAGGAATTTTTGAAGACTAATCTGCTTTTGTATTATTCATTTATTATGTAAATTTAAGTGAGAGAGTGACATTTGGCTTGTAATAACTCAGGACTCTCACACTCCGACTTTCCGAGGTCCAGTGCCCGAGGGATTGTTCCCTTGGGGGGCTCGACGGTTTTGACGCTTTTTCATTTTTAATTTTATTTTTATCATTTTGTGTGAATGAGCCTTAGCCTAGGAAATGCTTGCTCGATAGATTGAGATCCAAATCCCCTAATATATCTGCATGTACCTATAGCTTCACTTTTGGACTTGGTTAAAATAATAATTGCTATTTATTTAGATTTGAGATTGAGTGCCGAGAGAAGTGCTATAGAGCGCGTGCATGATCCGTTGTGGTGGACACCGATGCACTTCAGAGACCGGACTTTTAGATCTCAATTCTAGATACTTAGCGCTTTGTGCTTCACGATAATAGCAGTTACTATTTTAGGGTGATTTCATCGGATTGCATTTGCATATAGCATAAGCTTTCAGTTATGCCTTGCATCTCTCATGGAGAGAGATGGGAAGCACGGTAAGTCCTCTTACTTTGCATACATCATCGATTTCCGACTTGCATGGCTTTTCCGATCTTCTCCCTCTGTTTTTGCTCACCTAGGATGAACATGGAACTGGAAATCCCATTAGGCACGTGCATTTAAAGATGTGGAATGTAATACCAGGCATATCTTAAGTAAAATATTATTATTTTTTTGTGTTATAAATAAGTCAAGGAATTATAGGAGAGCAGTTCTTTTTGTTACTAGGATCAAAATAATGGCTCACATAAATAGATTATTAATTAGGATGGGATTAAGAATGCTGTAGTTTCCTTCTAATCTTGTTGCATGCTCAACCCTGGTGGGTGCATGCACGAAATAAATATAAATAAATGAGGATTTTAAAAGATCATGCATATGAATATGGAGATAATATCTGTAAGGAATAGATTTGTATTCGCATGTCATGCATATAAACCTTATACTGTACGCACAGATTTTCATCTATTGGTTTTGGCCATGTGTACAGTATATAATGGAAATCATGACATTAAGGGTGTGCAAATAGATATATTGTTAGAGAGGATGGACTGTTTCTAACTTTATGTTCTTTTCATGTATTTAATGGTAATAGAAATAGTAATCCTAATCTACACGTATTTCTATGTTGTAATATATGAATTGTAAGAAGAAAAAAAAAGCAACCAGACCATGAAGATGAAATATAGTGGATTATGATACCGTTAGGATTAAAGCAAGGGATTTATTTATATTCTTATTCACTGTAATATATATGGAGACTAGAAGATGTGGTGGAATAAGTTTGTTTTGTCCACATATGCATATTCTTAATGTCCTATCTTGATTTCTATTATAGGAAGTTGAGGCCTGATCAATAAAGTGAAGTGTGTCAAATAGGTTAATTTAATTGAAAATTTCAAGGTGAGTGGTTCATAAGTTGAAGGCCTTATTATTATTTTATTCCATGCAAGTGTTTTTACGATGCAAGCTTTTAATATTTCAGATAGTCATTGCATTTCAAGTTATATTTTTTAGTATACTAGATGCTAAGTTTAACAAGCTTTATTCTTCCCCATTGTACGGTCAATGCATCTTTATGGTTTAAGTATGCAAATTTAAATGATATGCAACATGAAGATTTTAGGTTCTATATGATTCTTGTTCAAGAAATTATGTTAAGTTAAGCAAGTTCTTTATGATTTTTATGTTAATTAAGCGTCATTAGCGAATCTAGAATCCTCTAGAATGTTCTAACTTGAAAAGCTGTCTTGGGAATAGAGTATTCAAGGAGTTCTTTGATCACTTTGTAGTAGTCTTTATTGATGATGTGCTTATTTACTCAAAGGATAAGTATCTGCATGAACATCATCTCAGGAAGGCACTTGAAACTCTAAGGAAAAACAAACTGTATGCTAAATATAGCAAATGTGACTTCTGGCTATCTGAAGTATCTTTCTTAGGCCATGTTATTTCTGGGGAAGGTATATCAGTTGATCCTACAAAGGTTAGTGCGGTGATGAGTTGGGAACGCCCGAAGACTGTCGCAGAAATACGATCTTTTCTGGGTTTAGCTGGATACTATAGAAGATTCGTGAAGGACTTTTCACGGATAGCATTGCCAATGACTAGACTAACTCAAAAGGAGGTCCCATTCTTATGGTCTGATACATGTGAAGCTAGTTTTCAGACACTGAAAGAATGCCTAACATCTGCACCAATCCTTACTCTACCCTCCGGGAGTGAAGGGTTTACAGTGTACACTGACGCATCAAAAGAAGGACTTGGGGCGGTTCTTATGCAACATGGTAAGGTAGTTGCATATGCATCACGACAACTCAGGACACATGAGAAGAACTACCCAACACATGACCTTGAATTAGCTGCCGTAGTGTTCGCTTTAAAGATTTGGAGACACTACCTGTATGGTATTAGAGCAAAGGTTTTGAGTGCTGGAAAAAAAAGTCTAAATTTTACAGAAAAAAAGTCTATGTTTTATTAAATTTATTTTATAACTAATATTTTGTGTATTTTCCTTTCAAGCTGATGTACATGTAAATGGTTATAGTGGGACAGTGTATCATCTGAACTATATTTTGTGAATGGAAAAGTGTTGAAATACTTTCTTCCGAGTATTTTTATTTGCAATATATTTCTGAATGTTAGTTGTGATTGCTGAATAAATTATTGCTGAGTAACCAGATCCGGATATGGGAGGATCCGACGACCCGGGAAACGGGGTCGTGACAAAAAAAGTGACAACCAAAATAAAATCGGGACTGCTAACTCTATTTGATGTTTAAAATAAAAACGGATTCCTTGTATTGGGGAGAGCAACCCTCTCCTTGTATGCGCATTTTATTTCTACGCACACGTTAAGGATTAGTGCACAAATCCCAAGCCTATCTTCGGTGTGTGCAACTTTGTGATGATCACCTAAATTTAAAAATCGACAAGATAGAAAGACCACATCACGGTCTTCACTGTGTTGAGTAGGTGAATCGGGGGTTTGCTTTGTGTAGTGATTGTGGCTTGGAGTCCCTTTGCATTTTTATCTCTTTGAACATGCGGTCCCATCCGTGTGAGTCATCCTTTTTCATCTTTGAGTCTCTCTATCTCTCTTACACATATATCTCCTCATTTGCATTGAGTCGTGATATTGGCTCTTGAGCTCAATCATCTTCGCCGGATCTTTCAGTTTCACTTCTTGCCCACCCTTCTCGTGTCCCCAGTATCATCTCTTCTATTACCCGGGATTGCTGTGCTGGCAGGTATCACCCACATCGAGGATTTTGACTTACATTGATTATTGGAGTAAGTTGGGCATGTTTTTAGGACGCTGAGATTGATACCTTACTCTTAGTGGATTTGACTTTCGATATGTGCATCAGAGCTTATTGAGGACTTTGAGGGTGCACGAGTATTAGGTGTGACTCTTATTCGAGGATTTTCATCTCGCACATCGGATTGAGGATGTGATGCTTTGTTATGATTTGATGACGATATCATGAGCTTTGATTGATCTATCTTATTCGAGGGTCCTACCATATTGATTTAGAGGATTGATTGATTATTCTGATTTGGAGTTCAGAGCAATGGTAACCGGAACTCACATGATCTCTCATCTTTTTGATTAACCCATCCTCGATCGCTCGATTCTTTATTATCTACCTGTGACACTTAGAGGTTTTCTGTTCATTTTTTGTGTGTCGTCTCAGATGATTGATTGACTTGAGGAATATGTTGTGATTGACTTGATTATGCCTCATCCCTCACATGATCTTATGCCCTCATGAGGTCACATTGATTGATTGCTTTTGAGGACCTGAGATTGGATGCCAACAATCCCAAGACTTGATTGACCCAGTTCATATTACTCCCCGAGGACTATCTGCGGGAGGATGCGACACATTCCTTACGCTCGGTTCCACTTACTGTTTATGCTGCCATCTGTTGGAGCGCGGGACCAAGTCGAATAATTTGACTGTTTGGCCTCCCCGCTGATTGTGCGCCAAATCTGTAGGTGCACGAGGCCAATTCCATGGACTCCTTTGAGTCTTCTCTCCTTGACGATCCTCGCAAGGATGAGCTATACTTTTTCTGGTTATTCTTTGCCTAGTTCATAGTGCTCTCCGAGGGTTATCTGCGAGAGACTATGACACCTTTCTAGATCTTGTGATCTCTTCTACTGGTAGACGATCTATCGTCTACAGAGACCATTCTGATTAACTCCTTTGACTCCTCTCTCCTTGATGACCCTCGCAGGGATGAGATCTGATATGACTATTCCCTGATTAGCTTGCATTGTTCCCCGAAGACAATCTGCGGGAAACGGCAACATTTTCTTTACGCTCGGTCCCCTTGCTGATTGTTTCTCCTTTCTGTTGGAGCATGGAACCGAGTCGTCTGATGCATCTTTCGATCCCACTACCGTGATATATATCTGATCTATTGGATCCTGGGACCCATTTGACTGGACTCCTCTAGGTCTGTTATCCTTGACGGTCCTCACAAAGATGAGCCATCTTTCTCTAAGTATTCGACGCTTAGTTGGCAGGTACACTCCCTGAGGGTTGTCTGCGGGACGCTGCCACATTTTCTTGATATGTCGGTCTCTTCTGCTGGTAGACGATCTGTCACCTATCGAGACCATTTTTATTGATCCGTCTAATGGATCAGACTCCTTTGAGCCCGCTCACCTTGATGACCCTCGCACGGTGAGCTTCTGTTCTGATTATTCACTGACTAGCATGTATTATTCCTCGAGGGTTATCTACGGGAGGGTACATCATATTTTAGGTACTCGGCTTCACTGTTGGTGTCTCCTATCTGTTGGAGCATGAAGTCAAGTCTGTTGATTGTGTTGTGCTCGATCTCCTCCCTGGCTGTGTCTCCTTTTTTGTTGGAGAACGGAGCTGAGTCTTCTGTTTATTTTGGATCCTTAACTCCTTTAAGACTTCTTACCTTGACGACCCTCGCAAGGGTAGAGCCCTGGTATGTGGTGTTCGGTGTGTTCTTCTGACCTTCTGATCTTATGACCACCACGTCGTTGCATTATGAAAGTCTCATGTCTTCCCTTTCATATATTCTAAGACTTTGATTGCCTTGGAGGAGTCTGTAATGTTCTTTCTTCCTCCAGGTTGTACGGTACCGGCTCCGCTCGCTCATTCTTTCCTTATGAGACGATGTTCTGTTCACGCTACTGGTCCTTCGTTTAGTGCCCGATATGTTTTCCCATGTAGCTGACACCCACTTGATTGAATATCTGGGTGTCTTTTCACATTCTGACTGTGTCCTCGTTCTCACAGGGAGACGATGACGAGAGCATGGTATTCATTTGTAGGATACCATCCCGTACTTCACATTCTTTGCTTGTTGTATATATGTGTTGTGTATTCTATTCCTTCTTTCATCCGTATGTCTATTGTGTGCCCCATATCTTTCGCCATATCCATGTGTCTATACTTAGGACATAACTTTTCCTGAGTATAGGGGGTACACACCGTATTGTTCTTTATCCGTTTCGTTTCATCACTCCTATTGTTGCTTATACTTAGGGATATTTCACCCTAAGAATAGGGGGAGTGATGCATACATTCTCTACGATCTTTTCATCTATATGTATATTTATTTTCTTCTTTTCCTTTTTATTCTTCTTTTTCTACAAGAAAAGGTGTCACTCCTTTGTGATAGCTTTCTGTATTTAGGATGTACTTTGTCCTGAGTATAGGGGGTGCACCCCGATTCATTCATTCTTTGATCCCCTCCACCGTCTCCTCTCTGATCTGCTCTGCTATACTTAGGGATATTTTACCCTAAGTGTAGGGGGAGACAACCCGAGCTGTGATATGTTTATTCCCACCCTTGACCCTTCCTGTGTTGTGTACAGTCTGCTATACTTAGGATTATTTGATCCTAAGTATAGGAGGGTCGGTCATCTTCATATTCATTTATCTCTTCATTCTTTCATTTTTTATTCTTTAGTCGTTGTAGTATAGGCTTTTCTATACTCAGTACGAGTTATGTCTTCTCTTTTTCCCTTCGATCTATGAGGACATAGCTCATGCTAAGTATAGAGGGGTCGTATATACTCTTTATATACTTTAGCCATAACTCGTACTTTAGTATCATTATTAATAAATGTGGCTAAATATACCATATATATACATAAATAATTCATTAATTCATTAAATAAACAACAATCATTCCTCGAACTTTTTATATATACTGATTAATAAATCAGGTTAAAAATATTGTTGCAAAATGATTTGGAAAATGGTGTGACCCGTTTAGACAACTTTATGTGAAATGTTTTCAAACTTTGTAAAAACATTTTTATTTGCAAAAATTCTTTTCTTTGTGTGAAATAAAAGCTTTGAAAACCTATTTGCAAATGATTTTGAAAATGCTTGTAAATATATTTTTGAAAAATGTATATATATATTGTTTGAAAATCTTTGCAAAATGGCTTTCAAATGTTGTAAATATTTGCAAAAATTATTTTGTACCATAGTTTTGAAAATGTTTTCAAATAAATGTAAGGAATGAATGTATAATTAAATAGGAATAAAATGTGTATATAAATATTTTTTTTTAACAATTGCACATAGATACCTAAATAAACAACTTTTTGTAAACATGTAAATCCTTTAACTCTTAAACTATTATTAATGAAAGGGACACGCCCACGCAAATAACTGTAAATATCTATACTTTGTGTGCCAAAATTCTTTTTATTTGCAAAAATTCTTTGTATACAAATCCTTTTTGTTTTCAAAATTCTTTGAAAAATTGTATCATTCTTTCTGCATTGTACATAGCATTTGCATACCATTCATATTCTTTTCAATTGAGCTTGATGATTGAACTAGTCCAATAAAGTCGAAGATTGGAGCCTTGTTGGACCTTACTACACCTAACTGCACTAGAACCTTATGGGAACTAGGTTTAAGGTACCTCAGGTCTAGTCAGACTTGATTATTTGAGACTCAGGGTTGGGTTCAAGACACCTCAACTGGCTAACTAGAATTTTTCGAGACACACGCATGACTCTTGTCGGCTGTGACCTAACTTGGACACTTGCACCTTCCACTTGGCTCAACTCAGTTGGAGTGGTGAGGGGGTTGGATTTGCCAGTCTGAGACGTACACGGGTGGAAACATTTGTCCTCGTGTAGGGAGGGAAGTGCACCCCAACCTGGTCCAGTTATAATGAAGTTGAATGACATGAGAGTGTGGGTTGCAATAAATCTTTAAAAGAGAGATAGTCTTCTGTCTCAAGAGGGAAAACTCCTTATGTAAATGTTGTTGTAAATAGCATGTTGAAAAAAAAACAAACTCCAAAAAAGTGGACAAGACTGAAAATAAAAATAAAATGCATGTCGGGGTATGTATACATGTTGTACAGAAAATAAGTAGCTTGAGCATCAAAGTTATACCACGTGAGCCTGCAGCTGGATGACTTGACTACACCGGTCATGCATCCCATGATAGGTAGCTACATCGGCTACCGTCCATTCGTTTCTTCACCTCCTCCTCTTGAGTTGGATGCCACTTGAACTTAGAAGGGAATACCCCACTCCTTGAGGACAGAGTGCTGGATTGGGAATCATTGGGTTGTCATTCTGGAGAAGCCAATCTCTTTGTCATTTCAGTTGGAGAGAGCCACTATCACTTACACTGTACAAGTCAGCTTCATAGTCATAAGGGTTTGCGTATGATGTAGGCAAGTTATGACCTGGCTATTGAGGTGATTTGAACCGATCTCTGTGACTCTCGAGGGCTGTTGTGTTTTAAATTTGATTTTCAACCAGGTTCCACACACATTTTCACATCAAGGTTTAACCTGAGCTCCAAACTTTGATTTTGTACATACAAGTTTAATAATTGAATTCAATTTCATTTATTCTTTATTTTTCCTTTTTTTTGTCTTTATTCTTATTGATACTTATTGCATAAGTGTTTGCTAGGGACTAGCAAAGGCAAGTATAGGGGGATGATGAATCTCCATTCATCATTCTTTATTCTATCATTTTGACCTTAGAAACCCTAGTAAATGCATGTAGATAACACTATTTTGTATATATTAACATTCATCACTTATTACATTCATTATGTAAATAATATTATTTTTAATGCCCAAATTATAGAATAAAGTGAAGAAAAGAAAAAGGAATAAAATATTGAAAATATTTTATGACCCTAAACCCCAAGTCAAGAATTGAGTTGGTCGACAAGGAATAAACTAGGGGGAGATAAGGGCTAAAAAGACAATAAATACCTCATTTATTCATTCTTTAATTATGCATTTTGACACATATTTTATTCTTTATTATTTATTCGCCAAATGAAGAAACTTTGAACATAAAAGCTGTAGATAATAATGTAAATAAAAATACAAAATTGAGTTCGTACAAAAATGATATATATTGTGCATTTATACACAGAATAAAAATCCAGAAACCAAACTTCATAGACCCATATCTTTCAAATAACAACTCAAAATGTATTAAAATCATCTCTAATTGTATATAACTTTTCACAATCTATTTAATGGTGATGGTTTGTATTTTTTAGAGTTACTGTGTGAAAGTTAGGTTTTGAGCCCTCATTGTACATTCTACCGATTAAAATATTCATTTTATTCATCCCTTATTTTTTTACAAATTCTTATTTTTATAATTTTGTAACTATTATATATAACACATGTTAAAATTTGAATAAAATCAAAAAGAAAATGAAAAATAAAATAAGTCTACATAATTATATAGGCAAAACAACTATGATTATACATGTATATAAATAAAAGGGAAAACTTATTCTTTATTTCCTTATTCTCTTGCAATTTTATAATATTCTAAATATTATTCTTATTCTATTAAAAATATAAAACCAAAATAAGACCTAATAAAATACATTTAAAATAAACGATGTATATAAAATATAGATAGAATACCTATATATATACCTATACAATATACATACTTATTTATTTAAGTGTACAAACTACATCATAAAATAAAAATATATTTATACTCACAAAAATAAGTTATAAATATATAAAAGTATAATAAAATAATAAAATATAATATACAAAATAAAAAAAATGAATATACCTATAAATACACTAATAAAAATAAACTTGTAATAAATACATCCAAAAATAAATAAAAAAACATAATAAAATACTAAATAAAATAATGAACATTTTTATTTTATATTCAAAAATTAATAAAATCATTTATTATTTTTAAATAATTATTTTCAATTAAATATGCTATTTTGTCTTTTAGCGGGCCGGCGTGGCCCAATGGTGACGCGTCAAGAGTTGACCTTCGGTCAACTCGCCCTCCAGCCTCTAACTATTGTCATGACTGTCTTTTCCCACAATTTCATGCATTTTCTCGGCCGATCTATCCATCAAATGATTTTGATCTCTTCACGAGATTTGATCCTCATTCCTCCAGGATCCACGCCGAGCCTTCAGATCCTCTGTACATAATTTGATTTCTTTACAAACCGCCGGTCAATAAGGGTGCATATACATGTTTATTAATAAACCTCCTTCGTCCTCCATTAATTTTTGGTCATTTCCTACGTCCTAAAGCCCCTAGGCTTGGCCTAGCGTGCATCAACGTGACAGGGGGAGGTCCCCTGAGCTCCACGGCTGCTCGCGGATGTAGGAGGTGCACCCACGGCAGTATGCTCCAGCGACCACCTCTGCTCCTTGACTCCGGCCAGGTATGAGCTGCGTTTTTATTTTCTTTATATAGCTTTCGATTCCACAAGTTTATTCGTTTATTTAGTTTAGTCAATAGCATGTAGATTTAGCGTTAATCCGTTCATTCGTAGTTCCACGTGCTTCGACAGTCCTCCGACTTCGCATTCAACCTCATCTTCTTCCCTCTACATTTCTCCATCTCCCAGCCACCCGAAACCAACCATATCTTCCCTAGATATGCGAATCGATGCTCACCTACCACCTCTCGACAACCTTCATTTTTCAGGCTCATAGCTTCACTCCCGATCGAGGAGAACCGCCTCGAGCCTTATTGCCTTCTCATGCAGGTTAAGCGTATAAATAAGAGCCAGGAGACGATTTTGAAGATTATCGGAGGTACCTGGGGCTCCTCGCCTTCCCCGACCTCGCTGAGGAGATCCGGTCGCCTTCACGCCATTCTAATGCCTCCAGGAGATAGAGAGATATGCCATGAATCCTTTGGGACCCCTTTAGAGTAGCGAAGAACGGTGGGGGAGGGAGATATTGCCGGAGGAAGTTCGCCCAGGTGAACCTTCTTCCATGTTCTTCCTCAGCCCTCCCCTGTCGTTGGATGAAGAAGGCGCCCCCAGTTCTGATCAGAGCCGTTGGATCGAGCCACGCGCCAACCGTCCGATCGCGTCTAGCAATCTAATCCTTGCCGTCCATCGCCCAAGCATCATCGACTGTTGAGGAGCGGACACGTGTATAAGTAAAACCATCTCAGCCATCCACCCACGCCTATTATGGGGTAAATTTTACTTTTTGACCCAGCTTTTATTTATTTATTATATAGTCTTGTAAAATAAAATATAGTGTGTATAATAAAGTGGAAATTTTGTATAAAGGACCCCGTATTTACTTTAATTATTCTGAGGTCCATTCCTCTCACCTCACGTGCCGTTCCACGTGAGGTGGTGAAATTACAGGGATGCCCCTGCAAGCTTTTGTATTTATGATTTAGTCCAATAAATTGAAATTCATTGTTATATATTTTGTGGAAATTGCATGCAACTCCCTAAACTTTCACATATTTACATTTTGGTCCCTGTCTGTATGTGTCACGTGCTGTCCCACGTGTTGGTAAAATTGCTATGATGCCCTGGTAGATTTTGAAATCGTTAAAAAGTACAATAAATTTTAATCAGGTACAATATTGTTGGGCAAATTGCATCGGAGCCCCTAGACTTTATTTTATTTGCAAAAATGCCCCTGCTAGGGCATGTATTATTGTGTGTTCTATCTATTTATTAAAATACTATGGAGCTCCTAAAAATCCGAAAAAAGAGGGATAAATACTTCATTCTATGTAGTTTCATGCCCATATTTCTAATTTGCATCTTTTTGCATTTTATCCATTTATTAAAATTTAAAAGGAGCCTAAATAACCCTGTCTAAATTGTAATATACCAAAAAAAATATAAAAACTTTTTGAAAAATTCCAATATATATGGTATATTATGGTATTTATTGAGTCCAATTAACAAAAAACCCTAAAATAAGAAAAAGAAAATTAAAAAATCGAAAAGCTCCAAAATCCAACAAAAAATAAAAATTCTACAAATTACTAAAAATATGTTTTTCTATTTTATAATTATCAATATATTATTATTATTTATATATTGATTAATTTCGGTAATTTTGGGACTTATTTATTTTTAAAATCCAAATTAATTTCGTATTATTTATTAATACCATATTTAGGATATTTTTGACTTTAAAAATACATAAAAATTAGCATAAATTTCTGGAAAAATACAAGAACATTAGAAAGATATTAAAACCCCAAAAAATTTATTTTCTAAATTTTATCTATATTTAATATGTATTTAAAAATATATTTCTATGTATTGTATATATAAAGCCGTACATAGGCTTTATTATTTGAATAAAAGAAAAGAAAATATAAAAAAGATAAAAATATAAAAAGAAAATGCAAAATCAGAAAATTAAAAATCAATTATAAAAATTTAAAATCAAAAACCAAAATAAAAATAAAAAAAATATAAAATTAAAAACCCACATAAACAATAACACAGACAATAGATAAAAGATGAAATTTTTGTGCATTTCTCATGCCTCCTCCTCCCGTTAGCTCCCAGTGTTTGACCTCTGCACATGCTTACACCTATACACATTGCTTGTAGATTTATAATAAATTTTAACTCGTACACTCTATATTCATTTATTTATTCTTGTTGTGGGTTATCTGTTTAAAAGTTGGAATTTGTTAAGCGGTCGATGCATCGACTACTGATCCACCTTTTGGATTAATACAACCCTTACCAAATCCCAGTTATCAGGTTGCCCTCCCCAAAGCAATGAATCCATTACATTTTATTTAGGTCCAATAGAGTTAGCAGTCCCAATTTTATTTTTGTTATCACTTTTTTTGTTTATTTGTCAATGCACATGTCTAACCATGTTTCC
Source organism: Ottelia alismoides (assembly GCA_037367405.1). Taxonomy (NCBI): domain Eukaryota; kingdom Viridiplantae; phylum Streptophyta; class Magnoliopsida; order Alismatales; family Hydrocharitaceae; genus Ottelia; species Ottelia alismoides. The sequence goes on from JAZKJV010009278.1 coordinate 126,404, forward strand.
AATTTTATTTAGCATCTTAGGTGAGCAAAATCAGAGGGAGAAGGTCAAAAAAAGATGTGCAAGTCAAAAATCGATGATGCATGCAAAGTCAGAAGACTTGCAGTATTTCCCAGCTCTCTCTATGCGTGATGCATAACAGAATTGAAGCATATACTATAAGCAAATGCAATACTTTGAAATCTCCCTAGGTACAGAAATTTCTATTATCGTGAAGCACCATATGCTAAATATCTAGAGTTGAGATCCAAAAGTCCGGCCTCAGAAGTGTATCGTTGTTCGCCACAACAGATCCTGCAAGCGTTGTATAACACTTCTCTCGGCGCTCAATCTCAAATCTAAATAAATAACAATTCAAAATTTGACTAAGTCCAGAAGCAAAGCTATAGGTACATGCAAAATTATTAGGGCTTTGGACCTTAATCTATCGAGCAAACAATTCCTAAGCTAGGTCTCATTCACACAAAATATATAAAATAAAAATCGAAAAACAAATAAAATAAAGTGATAAAAACTCGAAAAGTCGGCGAGTCCCCCAAGGGAACAATCCCTCGGGTAGTGGAGCTCGCAATGTCGTTGTACCTAAGAGAGTCTAAGTTATTACATATAGAAGTACCACTTTCTCACATAAATTTACAGATTTTTTTAAGAAAAATGCATGAAATAAAATGTATCCAGAATCTGTCTCAAAATTCCTCCAACTCTGTATTGGTTTATCTCTCCTACCGGCTCAGTCAGAAGACCAGCTCTGCATTACTTGGATGCATAGGTCCTCCTAAGAAGTCCTCCGTCGCGCCACGGTTCCTCGCAACAAACTCAAACATGAAGGAGTGTTAGATAGTTCACAGTTAATATCAAATGATAATAAAAAAATAGATGACAAAAATAAATAAATGCAAAAATAAACAAATAAATGAACAAGAGAGAATAGACAAAAATAAAAGAATCCCAAATTATGTGCCGTTGCTCCCCGGCAATGACGCCATTTGACAATAGAGACTTTGCCGAAGTTGTGTCCATCCACAAGGCGGATCGACAATCGTCGAAGTGACCTCTGACGAAACCTGATTAATCAACAATTAACCCACAATACGAACATAGCAATTAAACATCAAAAATGTGGAGTTAAAATTTATTATAACTCTACAGCAAAATGTGCATAGGTGTAAGTATGTGTAGAGGTCGAACTCAAGGAGCAAACGGTAGAAGGGAGGCAAAAAGAATCCACACAAAAGTTTATCTTTTATCTCTTGCCCATTTTTATTGTTTTGTGAGTTTTTAATTTTATATATTTTTTATTTTATTTTTTCATAATTTTTATTTTGCTCTTAATTTTATCATTTTATATTTTCTTTTTTATATTTCCTTTGTTCTTTTAAATATATATATAGGACATAGAAGGCTATATATGCTTATAAGGTAATACATTTATACATATAATAAATATAAATAAAATTCAAAATAAAAATGGTTTTGTGTTTTATATATTTTTCTGATATTTTTGTAGTTTTTTGTATTTTTCACTAATTTTTATATATTTTAAAATAAAAAATATCCCAAAAAAGGGATTAAATAAATAGATCAAAATTGATTTGAATGTTAAAATAGTAAATAAGGTCCAAAATTACTCAAACACATTTTAATATATAAATATGTAAATAAAGAAAATTATAAAGCAGAAAAATATATTTTTGGTTTCCTAATGATTTTTTAGATTTTTATAAAAGATTTTGAGGTTTCTTAATTTTTAAGCTTTTTATTTTTTCTTCCATTTTTAGTGATTTTTGGTTTGTAATTAAAATATAGTAAAATAGACTAAATATGTTTTTTGGAATTTTTAAACACACTTTTATATTCTCTTGGTATTTTCTAAGCTAAACAGTACAAAAATATGCCCCTTTTGATTTTTAATAAATAGATGAATGCACAAAAATACGAAATAAATATGGGGCGTGAAAATACACGCAAGAGGCATCTTTCCCTGTTTTTATGAATTTTTAGGAACACATCATCTATTTTTAATAAATATAGGAAGTACACCAAAATACATGTCCAAGTAGGGACGTATTTGCAATAAAAATAAATTTCAAGGGTGCATGTGTAATTTAGCCAAAAATATACAACATACTTTAAATTTTATTGGACTAATAACCAATTTACAAAAATGCTAGGGGTTTACATGCAAATTTACCTAGTCGCGTGGGACGACATGTTACTGAGCATGGGGAGGGACCCAAACACAATAATAAATAACTACATGGGTCTGGTTAAAAAATTCCCATTTTATTTACACAATATTTTAATTACGGGACTAATTACTAAATACAAAAAATACGAGGAAAGATATACAAATTACCCCAAATAGGCGTGCGATCGGATGACTCGATGGATTCCACTTGACACGCGTCGTCATCTGAACGACTGATACCGCTTCGTCACGGACGCCCGAGACTAGATTACCCATGGTGATCTGACGATACTGTCGTGTGGCTTCCAACGGCTAGTGTTGCATTTGGAGATGAAACTCGATCCGACGGCCATGAACCTCCCTGTAAGAACAGGGAAGAACATGCCTGGTGTCGAACTTCAATCGATGTTCTAGCGCATCTCCGATGATATTCTTCGAATCTAAGGTTCAGAATGGGTGGTAGGAGCTTCCCTCTATCTGCAGGAGGCTTCGGAATGGCCTGAGGGTTGTCAAAGTGCCACCACAAGGTCGATAAGAGGTGGCGCTCCAGGTATCTCTAGCGAGGTGTGAAGTTGCCTCCATGCGCTTCTTTGCTCGTTTTTCATGCACAGGACGAAACAGGGGATGAGGGCAAACTGCCTCGTCCCGTTAGAAGGGAGAATGGGCGAAAGGACGAGGATGGGCGGCACTCTCCAGCAGAAGGCAGAGAATGGAGAGTGGATCTCCATATCACGCAAGATCTGGGGGAACTGGAGTACCTGTGGAGAAGAGAGGGCGAAGGGGATCGAAACGGTGGTGGTCGGCGTGGTGGTCAATGGGCGACGCACAATGAACGGGGATCGTCGGAGCTGAGCTCCGACGAACTACGAATCAGGCTAATTACGCTAAAACGCTACCCTAATCACTAAACTACATGCAAAATAAAAATGCCAAAATTAAAAATAAACCTAAAAAATGATAAACGGATAACTCTTATACATGGGGGTCAACCAAGGACCAGGGTCGCCGCCGACAGTGGCCGTGGGTGCACCTCAGCCCTCCTTCCACCGCCGCGAACCTCAGGGGATCTCCCTCTGTCACAGGGATGCTCGCTTTGGCTGAGCCACAGGGTTGCAAGGGGTAGAAGATGACCAAAATTGCGATGGAGGTGGAGGTTGTTATTTATCAACATAACAGGGCACCCTTACTGGCCGACCGATTGAAAGAATTTGGGCGTATATACAAGGGATCCAGATGCTCGGCGTGTATATCGAACTATAAGGAGTAGTTCTCATTAAGGGATCGACGTCGATTGAAGGATGGATCATGCAGGAAGAAGGGAAGGAAACACACGAGTTGACAGTCCTGACAACAGTCAGAGTCGGAGGGGGCAGTTGACCAGGGTCAACCATCGGGGCGACGTGGTTGGTCCACGTCAACCCGCAAGAAGACAAAATAATGAATCTTATTCGAATTTAATTAATTAAAAATAATAAATGGTTTCATTAATTTTTAAGTATGGAATAAAAATGTTTATTATTTTATGTAGTATTTAATTATGATTTTTATTTATTTATTGGTGTTATTTGTTGGTAGTTAATTTTTAAGGGTAGAAATATAAGTATATTTACATGTATTTTGACTATTTTATTTTTTATTTTGTATATTTTATTTTATTATTTTATACTTTTATTTTATATATTTATAACTTATTTTTATGTACATAGATATATTTTTATTATATTATTGTGATGTTATTTGTATACATAAATAAATACCTATATAAATTATTTATGTATACTTACAGGTGTTATATATATATTATTTTATTTGAATGTATTTTCTTGGGTTTATTTTAGTTTTATATTTTTAATAGAATACAAGTAATAATTACAAGAGTATAAAAATATAAAAGAATAAATAATAAAAGAATAGGGTTCACTTTTATTTGTATACAAGTAATAACATAGGTATTTTGCCTATGTTTTTACATAGACTTATTTTATTTTGTGTTCTAGGTTTTATTTTGGTTTTAATATGCACATAAGTACAAATAATGATAATCAAATTATATAAAAATATGAATTTGTAAAAATAATAAAGAATGAATATAATGAATATTTTATTCGGAATAATGTACGATGAAGGTCCAAAACCTAACTCTCACACCTTTAACTTCAAAAAATGTGAAACTATCTCCATTAAATAGCTTATGAAAAGTTATATACAATTGGAGGTGATTTTGATATATTTGACTTTTATTTAGAAGATATGGGTATGTGAAGATGGGGTTTTGGCCTTTTATTTTGTGTGTAAATTGTACACTGTGCATTATTTTTGTACAAACTCAATTTTGTAATTTTTTTTATATTATTATCTACAATTTCATGTACAAAGTTTCTTCATTTGATAAATAATTAATAAAGAATAAAATTGAGGTCAAAAATGAATTATTGAATGAAAAAATAAATGGGTTTTTATTGTATTTTTGGCCCTTATCTCCCCCTACTTTATTCGGGAGGGGGGGGGGCTGACGTGGTCGGCGAAGCCCATGCGGGGACTGGTGGGGCCCAGGCAGGGGCTTGCAGGGTCGGCGGAGACTAGGCGGATCCCATGCGAGGGTTGCGGCGACCCCAGATGGGGGTTGTGAGGCAGAGGCATCCTATGTAGGGAGGAGGAGAGGAGAGGGAGGGGGTTAGGGTTTCGGAACTCTGGTCTAGGACCGTCGCTCGGATACTGTGTTGGGAAAAACGAAAGAGATATTATTCCTTGGGCCCTAGGCTCTCTTATATTGGAAGAGACCTAGGAAAAAAATGCATAAAGTGGACAGAAGAACGGGAATATATAAATGATACATAAATGTGAAATATATCTCTACAATTTCATCCTTCCTCAAACTACTATATGCAGTTCCTAAAGGGAAGAAGGACTTCAATTTGTTAAAGGTTGAATCCTCAGTTGATAGACTTCTTTGCAACGTTCCCGTTCTTATAAGATCAATATCATTTATTTTTCATATTATAAATATTTCTTGTGTGATTCAACTGAAGTTTTTTCTTCTTTTTCTATTTTATAAATATTTAAAATTTCCTCCATTCAAAATTACACGTGATTGGGCACTTTCACACATATTATAACAATTCCTTTTTTATACAAGTGCTTTTTTAGTTTGTGGATAAGTCATCCCTGAAATATTTTCAAACAAAAACACATTTATTTGATCCATCTCATGTCAACTTACATACTGACATCTTATATCACTTTCTTGCCCAACCTGTCGTGATACTTTGATCGTAATCGACAACTACACTTGGCGAATCTGAGTGTACATTTTTATGGTATTCCATCTAAAAAAATAGGTTACAATCAAGGATTTCTATAAGTTGTCCCCCCCTGAGATGTTGCAACTTTTTGGTAGTATCGGTTGTGCCCCCTCAACTTCTTACTGTTATATCACCTTTGCCCCTCGGATTAGTTATCGTTCATTCCCAACGCAAACAAACGTTAATTTTGTGGCCAAACACGAAAATAATTAGAAAAAAGGGTCTAGAGATGTCTTTCTTGACCCTCCTCACCCTCTCCCTCCTCCCTCCTCTCCTCCTCCCTAGGCTGACCTTCTCCTCCCTCACCTCCTCCTCCCCCTAGACAGACCTCCTCCTCTTGGCCGACCTCTTCCTCCCTCCCATCCTCCTCCTCTCCAGGATGACCTCCCCCCCCTCCACTCATCCTCCTCCACATGTTGACCTCCTCCTCTACCTCCCCTGCTCCTATGCCCCCAGCTTCCCCCTCCTTCGCCCCCAACCTCCTCCCTCCCCCTCCGCCCCCATCCTCTCCCCTGCCCACATCCTCCCCGTCTCCTCTGTACCGTCCTCTCTTCCACCCCAGCCTTCTCCTCATCTACTTCCCCATCTTCTCTGCCCCCAGCCTCCCCACTCCTTTGCCTTCCCCTCGTGCTCCCCCAGCTCCCCCTTCTTCCTCCCTGTCCTCTCCTCTGCCCCCAGCCTCCCCACTCCTCCGCCTACCCATCTCCTCTGCCCCCAGCCTCCCCAGGTTGACCTCCTCCCCATCTCCTATCGGCCTCCTCCTCAGGCAACAGAAGAATCACTCCTCCGTCACTGCTCGTATTATCTTCGTCACTGCCGCTGTCACAATCCCCTCACCCAACGATCCCTTACTATCATGTACCCGAGCTCCATCATCGTCGTTGGATGCCCACATGTCGAAGGCATCGGGATCGGAGGGATCGAAGGAAGAGGTGGGGGCTTTTCTTCCATATATGCCCCTCTTCAATACACCATGGTTTGATTGACCTATGGTCAAGTTCAACTTATTGACGACCAAAATAATGCAGGGGCACAAGTGATATAATGATAAGAAGTCGGGGCACAACTGATATTCTCAAAAGCCGAGTGGCATAACACGATAAAAAGCGTACAATCAACAACGCCTGTACAACCTACGCCTGTACAACCGCGCGCTACTAAATATTTAAAAAGGCGTGGAAATTAAACCATCAAATACTGTTATCGTGGACTAACCATGAGATGCTAATGTAGTAAACATGATAGGGAAAGAGTAATTTAGTACATTGATAAAAATGATTAACAAAGAAAACCGTAGTTTAAACTACTATTTACTCTCCTTTGCTTATGGTAAAGAAGCCATTGAATTCCCTAATTGACGCCACACCTGAGTTTAGACATTGCAGAAGTCTAGAATGTGACCACATAAAAGAGTTTATAAGAACTTTGTTTGTCTTTGCTATGAAAATCCTTTAAATGCTATGTATTTATTTATGCATATATTTATATTCTCAAACATTCTTATCCTGATAACCATAAGCGATCCAAGTTTTCTTACACATCGATCACGGGGAAGTTTATCTCGTGGCCTTATCTTTAATTTGAACTCGATGAAAAACCATCTCATCAAGTATGGAACTTTAAATTGTTGTTAGGGAAATCAAATTTGCATTACAAGGCATGAAGATGAGAACAAAAATTTTTGTATAACATTGACAGTAGTGGAGGCGATGACTGGTGGTGGAAGAGGCGATGGTTGGAGGTGGTCGACGGGTGCTGATCAATGGTGTGGTGGGAGGTTACGCTTGGCAGTGGAGGCGACATCAGTGAAGTTCTCTTAGAATGTGATGGAGTTGACGATCAGTGGAGATGGAGGCGACGATGCTGTCCCAAGGAGGTGGCAAAGTTGACATCCGATGGCGGCGGAAGCGACGATCGACAACAACTGAGGATGCGACTTGTGGTGCGATGCGAGTGCGAGACCTTGGGCGTGAGGTTCGGGACTCAGGGAGTAAAGAGAGCAAAACCACACGATGGGTTAGGGATTTTAACTTTTTTTGCCCTCCACTATTTGCTTATGTTTCTATTTACTTATGCATCATTCAATCATTTTACTTTACTTTTGTCTTTTGAGTATGTATTAAACCACGAAAAATGGCTCATTCCGAGTCAACTTGGTCCGGTTCAACTAGACCGGACCATCGATCGAACTCGTTTCATTGTTTTTTTAAATACATACATGAAACACGCCAAACCAATCGATAGGGGCCGGTTCCCGATGTACTGGTTCGACCAAATAGTTTGATATGTTGTTTTAACTACATTTTAGATGCTTATTCAGATATCATTGCATGTGTCAAATTAGATGTCATTCCACATGTTTACTTATACATCAAATGATATGTTTAGATTAAATAATCACATATGCTCAGTTGAATAGAATCACATGTAATTTATCCATGCATCGCTTAGAATGAAGGGATAAAGGAGGTATGACTCTATAACTGCAGAGTTGAACGCATGAAGAATGTCGCTGGACTTCCCGTAGCCAATCCAGAGGCCACTGAATTCCAACAGCAACGTCGAATATTTGCCAACATTGCTACTTCAAAATGCACCATGTCTCTTGTTTGAATATTAATAGAGCTTTAAACTACATCGAAACAGGAGATAGGTGGGCAACAAGCTGCACCGCTTTTATTTTAATATACGACGCAATTAGCACATCATTAAGCTATACTAGTATCACTCACATACGCGGTACCAGTGCCTTCTCTTTAAAATGCGATATTGTTGCGGTAATCATGAGAAGAAACTCAAGAACACCTTACAATAATAATTTAGATGTGCACACGCACACCGCCATTACTGGATAGACCTGGTCAATGGGCTAGGTGCCCGCCCGCCCAGCCCGTCCAGCCTGATCATGGGCCGGATTTGGGCTAGGATATTTGAGCATGGACCGACCCGGCCCGACACACAAAAAATAAAAAAATATATAATCATAAGATGAATAGTACATGTATTAATATGATACACTTCAAAATTTTCATATGTGAAACTAGTTTTAAATAAAATTTAATAGTTTACATGTCAAATAACATGTAAACTACTTATATTAGCTATATAAAGTACATAGGAAAGAGAGCCTACTTCATGAAGCAGGTAACCTTACATGCTTCATGTCCATTTTTTTGAAAAACACTACAAATGATTTTTCATAACTATATCCCTCTAATATGTCATTCAAATTTTGTAGAAACAGAGACTCCTATACCCTCAATCCAGAATATGTCGATTACAACAAATCTAAGACTTTTAAAATTAAATGTTCTAGATAGAGGGTATAGGAGTTCATGTTTCTGACAAAATTCGAATGACACATTAGATGGAAATAGTTATGAAAATACATGGTATTATTTTTCAAAAAATAAAAATAGACAAAAAATAAAATTATTAAATATTAATAAAATTATTACCTACTTTATAAAGTAAGCTCCCTTTCATCTAACGTATAAATAATATTAATAAAATTATTTATACATATTAAATATTATTAAAAAATTCATTGAAGACGAACTCTGAACATAGATTTTTATTCCCGACCCATGGGACCCGACCCGCATTATCTGAACCATCGGATCACCAGTATATAATGCGTCCACATCCCTCGAGCGTACCGTATGCAAGCGAAAGATAGCAGCAAGGCCGCTCTCTCGTACAGTTTCCAGGAGCTTCGCGCCACAGTCGCGGCGAGCACTTCCCTATGGCGGCCAGCCACCCCATCTCGCTCGCCGCGGCCCCTCCCTCCTTTTCCGGACCCTCGCCGCTCTACATCGCCCCCATCCGAACCTTCAGGAGCCCTAGTTTCAGACGTTCCTCGACGACTTCGCTTTCCGTCTCGTCCATGTCGCCCGGGAGCAGCTCAGGGTGCGCTGCGCGGCATCCGATCCCAAGGTGCGCCTCTGTTCCTCTCGAAATCGTTCATTTTGCATCGAGAGATCGGTGCTTAATGTGACAGATTGCCGGTATGCAACTTTGTTTACATCTCAACCGCCTAATCGTCAGCGGCTGTAGAACTTCGAAATGGACGGTACTCTGCGGAGATTCTAGTGTATTAGGGGCGTGGCGTTGTGGACTAGATGCGATGGTTAGACAGCAGCTGTCGAGTTTATCATATGATTACCTTCTAAGTTAACCTTGTTCAACATATCCGACCTTCCGTACTCTTTTCAACATATATTCTTGGTATATGAGGATCATTTTCCCACTTTTCACATATATGCATTCTTTTATTCCTACCCACCGATTCACTGTTCTCTACACACATAATGGTTTTTTTCCACAATTTTTTCAATTGAAAATGATACAAAAGTAAACTTATTCTACCCAGCCACTCATTTCTTCCATCTAACTCAAGTGGAGGTTTGCTGGATTCACAATGGGGGATGGTTTTTAAGATCGAGTAGAGCAACATTGCCAATAGCTCCCCATTGTTTATTATTGCTAGCATCAAGTCGACAGTGTGCTCATGGCAATGGGTGATGTAAACAATTACGATCAATGTTGTGGTATGTGATGATGTGGCACTCATAGCATAAAATATTATGATGGTTATGAGTTTTATCGATATAGAATTTTCTTTGGCCTAGAGATGACTCGTGGCAGCATTTAGGGCTTGTTTGGTTACTGGGTTGGGCTTGGTTGGGGTATTCTCACGTGAATAGTAGCTGTTTGGAGGACTGGGAGGGTTGGAATGATAATTGTGATGTGATGTGACCTTGATTATGTATTATATTAACTTTTTTAATGATTATAATATTTGTTTTATGTTAATAAGTTTATTTGAGCATGGTTAAAAAAATATTATACCAAAGAAATTGTAAGGTCAAAACAAGCAAACACAACCCAGAAATGCAGAGTTGGAGCTAAGGGTATGCCAGGGTACCCCGATGTACCCTGGCAACCAAAGGGGTGAATATTTTGGTTGAGAGCATGCGTATGAGGTGGTGGCAACGGTGCAATTTTCACTGTTAAGAGCAAGGTGTAATTAATGTTGATCCGGGTTTTTATTTTCCTGCCCTTCATGTTCTAGAGACTCGTCAACACTTCCATTTAAGCATACATATGGCTATGAATAATTACATAATCATATACCTTGGTCACACAGATTTGCAATATTAACAATAGTATCTGCAACTGATCCATATTAGACATATTTTTATACTCACAAATGCTTCATGTCCAGAAAACCATGTCCATCGCAATATTTTTTATATGGTTAAAACTTAAAACTCATAAATGTCTCTATAGTTAGGCTTATAAATGTCTCTATAGTTAGGCTTTCTTTTTGTAATTTGAATTCTCCTTGTGATAATTTCGTTCTTGGGAGCATATCAATATATCTTTATCATTGACGTGTTTATTTATTTTTTTGAAGTATGTCCAAATCGTTGTGTAAAAACTGGCCGACCAGGTAGACTAGTCGAGTCGGTGGGGTAGCCGACTCGACTAGGCCTTGTCGTCCATTAGTCGGTCAATCCGACTAATTGTGCCGGCTAGTCGGCCTAGTCGGACGATTACTCGACTGACTTTTACACGAGCTTTTTTATTTTTATTTATTTTTTGCTTTTTTAAAAGCAAACTTATTCTGATATGCTTAATGTTATATTTAAAATCAATTCTTGGGAAGTACTGCTTTTGGTCAGTTGGGCAATATACATTCTGATTGTAAAAAAACCTTGCTTGGTCCAAGACAGATTATCAAATGAATTGGTTGAAGATATTGCATGTGGAGCATGCCATGTGGTTGTTGACGTTGTTCTGACATCACAAAGTGAAATTTTTACATGCGGAAGAGGTCCGATGAGAGATTGTCATGGAGATGTAGAGGATCGTAAGACCCCCACTTTTGTGGAAGCTCTGAAAGACATGCACATGGAAAATATATCGTGTGGTTCAAACTTCACAGCAAGCATTTGCATTCATAAATGGGTGTCTGGAGCTGACCGATCAGTTTGCTCAGGTTGTCGACAAGCGTTTGGGCTTACTAGGAAAAGACATAATTGTTATAACTGTGTTATGGTGCACTGCCACAGTTGTAGTTCCAGAAATGTAATGCGAGCTGCATTTAGCACCAATTCTAGGCAAACCATATCATGTATGCGATTCTTGCTAGTGCAAAACTTAAAGCAGCAAAAGCTGGAAATAATACAACTGTTAACAGAAAAAATGTTGTCCCTCATCGCTCTATAGATAGTATAGAAATTATATAATCTATGCAAATATATAAGAAATATGTATAAAAATGATTTATATATTTAAAATAATTAAAAATTCAAACTGACTAATTGCCGACTAAATTCGATTAGTCGCCTGACTGCCGATTAATCCTTAGTCAGTGACCCCGCCGATCGAGTATCGACTACCGATTTCTGCAACCTTGGTCCAAATAGCTGCACTTTACCTGCTGTGCATATTCACACTTTTACTTAATGTTTCCTTTTCTTACATTTGAAAGGATAAATGGTGTTTTTTATGAAAAGCCAAAATAAAAGAGGAATCCACACTTATAAGTAGTAGTATAAATATATATTACAATAATAAAGGTCATTTCAAGATGCTTAGGAATGTGAGTGCACTAGCTCGAGATCATACTATATTCATACTTATGTTTTATAAGAAAGAAGCCCCACACCCCTTGTACTTATTGAGAGATTGTAGCAGACGACCCGACCCTTTGAGGGCCTTCTCCCATTGTTTCATCCCACTCCTTCGGGAGTAGGGTCCCACGTTAAATCTTGAGCATCCATGTTTTATATTTCTTTATTTTGTTTGTTTTTGTTCTAACTACAGTTGCACATTCTTATTTTCAACACATACATTGTCCCAAAAGTCATAAAGAAGAGATACATGGCAAAAGCTGATATGCAATTGCAAAAGAATATCTCCGAAACCTCTCCCTGTCAAGAAGTTTTGAATCATTTTGTATGGCAACAGGACTTGCCGATGAGTCATATTTTCTTGGACAGGAGCAGTTGCAACAACCATAATCACCGATCTCCTTAGAAACCATGTACAATTTCACTTCCACTTTCCCAAGGAGACATTCTTCATCCGTCTGCATACTCAATATCATTGTTATCCTAGACACGGTGCATAGATTGCCGTAAGCTTTAGTAGTGTACTGTTGTACAATCTGAATTATCTTGTGAAAATTCTATTGAAGTAATCTTGTGAATTAATTGTGAAGCCAAAGGATTACTTAGTAGAGGTTATCCAAGAATTGCAATGTATTGTGTGAATCGTGTTGTGTCAATATTCTCCACATGTTTTGGAGCTTCTCCTTTCTTTAACGTACATGACAATATTGTAAATATATGATAAATGTAACATGTATAAGGCATGGCGAGAGGTTGAGAAGTGAGCAACGAATGAAAGCACGCCTGCACTGGCGAGTCCGTGAAGGCGAGAGGGAATCGGTGGGGGCCACTGAAATCGGATTGAGGAAGGAGTGGAGTGCTACCAAACATGAAGAAGATAGGGGTGATGAAGACTGGATGCTCGTCTCTCATTACAGGTGTGGCCAACGTCGCTTCAGATGTGGGGTTTATGGTCATTGGACGTCCATTTGCCCAACCTTCCCTCCCACTGCGTTGGGTGTGGTGTGTGGGGTATTAGCGGGCTGATTGTCCAGTTAAACATTTGCGCTCTCCCTAGGTGCCATCGACTTCAGTTGCTCCTAATGTCATCACCATTTATATGGAGTGGGTCATCACCGCACTTATGCTGAAGTGGTGAGGGATGTAGTTCCTCCTTTGGTGGGAGGAAGGATAGTTTGTTAATTGGAGCTTGCTAGGAGGGAAGTTGGATGTGGCTTCGATCTCATTGGCCATGGATCGGAGAACCGTATGCTCTTTTTCAGGTGATGTCGTCTTGCTAGAGGAGGAGACTTGCTGTTCTAGGGGTTGTCATCCTTACTCTTTTGAAGTTGGATTCCAATATTTGATGGAGATTGCCTCGCTTCATGGATGGAGTAGAATTAACTTCCTTATTAAGGGGTTGTACGACTACTTGGAGTCTCGTTCCTTCCTTGTACGGTGGAGTCTTTAGGTCCATCATTGCAGGAGCTTAGTGCTGTTGCGAAGGTTCTATTTGGTGGCCGTCAACCTGGGTCCGACCCTCGTACCACCATTGTAGGTGTCGAGGGGCGAGAATCATCAATTTGGAGTTGTTTTGCTTCCTGTTCGTTGGTCGAGCACGATTCTGGCTGTTGGCCCATACTCTACCCCCATCTTTATCGTTGATATTAGTTCTTGTTGATGAGACTAGTGACTCGTTGTTGGGAAGCTTGCCGAAGATGGAGGATCAGTGGCAGTCGATAGACTGGTTGTGATAAGTTCGTTCCAGCACATGAGATGATTCTCTCGGAATGTTCATGGCAAAACCCACGGATTCAATTTTGAAAATTTAACTTCAGAGGAGGGCGGTGATTACTCTACGTCGAATCTTTCACGATCTTAAGGACCTCTCTTTCCTTGGCAGGATTCTTCGGATCCAGGGTTCTGTTAGCAGTCTGGTTAAGAGGTCTCTCGATGGGTAATCGAGTTTGGGAGTCGACACCCTTTCACTCGCAGGTGGAGTGCCAACAGATCCATTCCAATTTGGCCATTCTGATCAGGTTTGGTTTGGACCTAAATGCTGGTTTTGATCCTCAACACCTTTGGCGGGCAGAGTACACTACTTCGATCCATTTTTGCTGTTCCTGCCAATTGTGGATCTCTTCTTTCGGGCAACACATGTCTCCCCTTGACACATGCTTATGGTTCAAAGTGCCTTTTGTCAGCCCTCCCACTGTTGTCTTTACCATAACATGCTCTTTGAATGCTTTGGAGGTCCCTGGAGGGTTAAGGTCTGTGGCTGATGCCCCTCCTTGGCTTTGGACTTTGGTCGAGGCGGTGATTTACTGGATTTAATATGGCGGTCAGGAACTCTCCCCTTGCGTTCCTCATTCTTCTTTTGGACTTGTGTGCAGATCCCCTAGTGCTACCCGTTCTCTTCTTCCGTATCCTTTGACCCGGAGAGGGGGAAGGGAGGAAAAGCTAAGCGTTACTGCAAGCAGAAGAAAACCATAGTTTAGACAACATTGCCTTTCTCTTCGCATAAACTTAGTGTGGCTCAGGTTGTCGAGATGGTCTCGACTTCGAGGGACCTTTGGTTTCTAAATGAAGGTTTTAACCTGGAATGTAATGGGAGAAGTGGAGGTCGATCGGAGCTCTTATGCAGGATTGGGGTTGCGATATAGTCACGTTGCAAGAAACAAAGCTTGCCTCTTGTTCAGACTTTTGTAGAGAATTTGGGGGATGGGTCACTTTCTCATTTTAGAATAATTGACGCCATTGGTAGTAATGGGGGGATATCATTCGGAAAATCTCCCCCTTTTCTTTCATCTCTGAGTATACAAGAAGTCATGTAACGACCATCCCCCAGAATATTTGTATCGACTCGTATTTGGTTATCTGTTGTGTATATGGGCCTACCTCATCAGTCCAAGGGACGAATCTTTGGATTAAGCTTTGTGATGTCAGAAGGATGACCCACTGTGTAGCTTGGTTAGTTGGGGCCCTTGAGGGTGACTTTAATTTGTCACTTCTTTCCTCAGATTGACCCGGTCTTCAAGGGGCCATGATCTGGGTTCTTTGGAGTTTGTAGAGCTGATTGCTAATCTATAGATGGATGTTATTAATGTGACATACACGAGGTATAAGTGGAGAAATTCTAGATCCTGTTCAAGGTTGGACCATTTCCTAACCTCGGTTCAGCTTTCAGAGATGTTCCTCGGATCCTCGGCATCGTCCAAGCCACGATTTATGTTTCATCACACCTCACTGATATGGGATTTTAGAGATATTTCAGTCCCGCAAAACTTCTTCAAATTCAAGAGAGCTTGTCTTTTGTAAGAGAACCTAAGAGAGCTAGTGTCTGACCACTGGTCCTCTACAGTGTATTTCGGTTTCGTCGTTGCGTGCTTGGCCTAGAAACTAGAATCTTTGCATTCTAGTTTTTGTGTGTATAAGAAGGAAGTTTGTAAGGAGAGAAGAGCTCGTCGGAAGGATACATAGGCGTGAGTATGTGCACTTGACGGGATCAAGAATAAAGAGATCTTGAGGCAGGAGAACTTAGAGAGAGGGCAGACTACTAAAAGATTATCACGCTAGAAGATTGAAAATCGTGATCGAGTGGAAACAAAGATCGAGGCAAACCTGGCTCAAACAAGGTGATGCAGATACTAAGTTCTTCCATATGATTGCAAGTGGAAGACGCCAACACAATTTGATTTAATCTGTGGTGGTGGATGACATGAGGGTGGAAGGAGATCGAGAAATGGGCTTTGCTCGGGCAGAACACTTCGGAGATTTTCTTGTAGAGCCATTGGTAGACCTTGGAGGTGGACATGTATGTGGGTGATATCGTTATAAGAGCAACACACGAGACACTTGATCCAGAGCTTTACGATGGAGGAGGTCAATGATGCAATGTGGAACTTGAATGCTGATGGGACGCCTGACCCTAATGGCTTCCCTGTTTTCTTTTTTCAGGAGTTTTGGATGTTGGTGGGGAGAGAGGTGGTGGAGATTGTGGAAGAATTCACAGGTCACAACATGGTTTTCGACTGGGTGAACATGACACTCATTGTCCTCCTTCAGAGGGAGGTTTTTGAGAGGGTAGAAGATTTCAGGATGATTTCCTTCTCAAACGCGATCTATTTGGTGATTGCAAGGTCTTGGCAAACAAACTCAACATAGTCATGGAATATATTGTGTCCGTGGTGCAGTCAGTATTTATCATGGAAAGCCGTATCGATATCGATATCGTTTCGATATCGTATCGATACGATATTTCGACGATATATCGCCGAAATATCACCCATATCGACGAGCCTTTGTGAAGAAAATGCCTGGAAATCGGGATATATCGCCATATCGGTGCCCATATTGGTCCCATGTGCCGATATATCACGATATTATATCGCCGAAATATCACCCATATCGACGAGCCTTTGTGAAGAAAATGCCTGGAAATCGGGATATATCGCCATATCGGTGCCCATATTGGTCCCATGTGCCGATATATCACGATATTTCCTTCCATGGTATTTATACATGGAAGGTAGATTGGTGATAGCATGGCCGTGCTGATTGAGATCATTGCAGACTGGAAAAAGCGATGAGTGAGTGTACTTCTCAAAAGCGTATGATACTATGGATTGGCGCTTCCTTTGGGTTGCTCTAGTAAGGAGGTGTTTGGCAGATGTCTGGATCACATGGATGAAGAGATGCGTCACTACATCATTTTATCCGGTGCTTGTCAATGACCATCCCGAGGGTTATTTTTTCCAGCTGTAGAGGGGTGTGAAGCAGGGTTGCCTCCTGGCCCCCATGCTGTTTGTTACGTTGTTGATGTGCTGGCTTGCATGGTCGATCAAGTGATACAACATGGTGTTACTGCATGGTTCTCTCTTGGGAAAATTACGGTCCCTATCCTTCAACGCAGATGACATTGTCTTCTTTATTGAAGGATGTCAAGAGGAGGCAAGGGGGGGATGGCTGTGACTCTCGAAGTTTTCAATGAAATGTCTAGTCTTGTTATTAATTAAAACAAGTCGATTGTAACACCTTTGGTATGTCTATAGCAAAGGCGTTGGCCTATGTGGAGGTATTAAGGATGATACGTGGGTCTCTGCCAATCCACTACCTTGGGCTCCCCAATCTGCTACTTGGCCTCTCTTTGGTCTGTGGTGGATTTAGAAGCGATGATTGGATCCATTATTATCGAGAAGTTGGAGCTAAAAATATCTGGATGGAAGACGTCCGTCCTCTCTAGAGGTGGTAGACTAGTGTTAGTAAATGTTGTCTCGCGATGATTCCTATTTTTCTGTCATCAAGTTTTCTGCTGGTCAGTATCTATAATCGCCTTGAAATGATTATGTGGAGATTTTTCTTGAGTAAATTTGGTCAAGATGGTACAAGTATTCACGTGTTGACAACTTGACTGGGATACTGTTGCACTCCCTAAAGCCAAAGGGGGCCTTTGGTTTTACACCTCGAGACCATGAATAAGGAGCTGCTTCTTAAATAGGTTTCTAGACACTAAGGCAAGAATGAGGATTTATGTTGAAAACTCATCCGTCAGATCTATGGCATCCATGCTCAAGGCATGTCGAATCACCCTTCTTTCTACTCTTTGACCATTCTGAAGGGCATCTAAACTTTGATGCTGCAATCCGGAGCTCTTTTTGCTTGTTCTCGAAGATGGTCAGTCTTTCGCTTTTGGACAGACAATTGGACTAACGATAGACTTTTAAAGACCTGCTTGTCGCGTTTTTCTGCTTTGGTCGTTGATTGGGAAGATAAGGTGCCGGATTGTTGGGAGAATGGAAACTTGATGCCCTTATTTTTATCGGACTTATTTGATAAGAGCGTGGAGGATTTTCTTCAGGTCCTAGATTCTCTGAGCTTGTTGCCTGGTTCAATTGGAGGAAGAGATCATTGGACTTGGAAGGATGGAGCCTTTTCGGTAAAACACATATATAAAGCAGTGGACATACATTCAGTCCCACCATCGGATCACTTCGCTCGTGACTGTAAGCTTATTTGGAGCTTAAGGCACCAATCAACGTAGGCGTGTTCTTATGACTATTGCAGATATAATGTATTCTGACTAGAGATTTTTGCTCTAGTTTCTTTACGGGCGCATCTGAGACATGCCTGCTTTGTGACAACGAGGTCGAGACAATTGATAATTTATTATTCTCTTGTGAAAAGACCTCCACGGTGGCAATAACTTGGATCTGTTTGATCGTATCTCCAAAATCTACATACCTTTTGGGACTCTTTGTATGCGAATAAGCATTGTCCCAATGGGAGATCCTTTTCCCGATAGCGATTGTTTGGGCTATCTGGTTAGCTAGAAATTAGATGATCTTTGTTCTGAGCGATTTTATACTGAAAATGTAATTTCCCATACCAGGACTTTCCTAGAGTCTTGGCTATTGTAAGTATTTCTCTTTTGAGTTAAAATGTTTAAGGCAGACGCCGTAGCGCGTTTCCCTTTTTTAGCTTTAAAATGTACAAAGCATGGCTCTCTTTGTTCAAATTCACTAGCATGTAAAGAAGAGCTACTATGCAAATACTAGTAGATAACCTTCAAAATGTATGAGACTAGATTTTTAGAACTAATCAAACGAAGGCAATTTGTATCGTCATTAGCTAGCTATCTCCTTTACTTTATTGTTTTTATATTTTTTGTTCTTTGATTAGATTCATATGTAATTATCCCAATACTCTTTACCTATAAAAGAAAGTCAAAATTTTATTATCAAATGGGCAAACACATTTTCTTTAACATGGTATCTGAGTAGCAATCCTAGATCCACGTCTCTCCCTACTTATTTCCTCAATTGACACCGCTTCACTCTCGATAGTTTCTAGTCTTTGGCCCTCTGTTTGTTGCTCGTTGTGGCTCCTTCAATTGCTATGCACCATGCTAATCTTAGTGGCTATATCAACCACCTAACCAATCAACACTAACTTGGGGAGCTGTCATTCTCGGTTATTTCTCAGTGCTTCCACAGATTGTAATGCCCGTCACCACTAGTAGCCCCTACCATATATCCCAATGGTTGATCAATATATTCCTTCCATCTTTCCGTCAGTTATGATCTAGCTGCTTACAACGATATATTTTTTATGGTTTTTTCATTTTTGAAACTAATGTATTTTTGAACATCCATAGGTTGTATGCACATGTTATTGTCTTAGAGTATGTAATACAAGAGTAATTCGATCTCTCCAAGATTCAATTACCCTCACTCATGTTTAGTCCCACATCCTCTATAAGTGGGACTTCGGTTTGTCTGAGAGGTCATATAAGAAGCCCCACACCTCGTGCATCCATTGAGAGATTAAAAACATATATCCGACCCTTTGAGGCGTTCTCGTGTGGTTTCATCCCGCTTCTCAGGGATTAGGATTCCACATAAGATTTCGGTGTTCTTATTTTTATGTTCTTGTTCTGATTTCACTTTCGCTTGTTTATTTCAACAAGATATCATGTCGAGCCGATTTTGGGATTGTTTTCAAGATTTAGTTTTGATTACTATCTTATATGAATTCTGGAAGTTCAATTCGAGCCGAGGGCTCAACGATTCCATGGCACGATCTCTATCTTCTCAAGCAACATATGTTCGTGCATGACAAAAGGGTTTTCTGAAACCCTAATCCCATTCTAGGAAATGCCCCAGCGGGATCTCGGGTTCTTCAATCTCCACCGTTATAATTAGCACATGCACGATCTTCGAATCCATGTGTGGCCGTGCGCTACTCATCCACGCTCTGATTCCAGCACAACAAGGCAAGAACGTAGCAAGGTTTACATAGGTCTCCATCATCATTATCATCATCGACTTCAATCTAGGCCAACTATTTCTCAGCGTAAAATCTTGCTCGTACGAATCCTATTCCGGCAGCATTTGATCTATGCACGATCTGTGCACGAGGTGTATGGTGCACGTAAAAAAAGGAGGGCAGACGATCATGCGGGAATAGGTTTTAGGCGACAATCGCTATTCCTCGAGATGAACTCTGAGTTGATCCAGCATCACCGGTGGGTCCAATTGTGCGACGATATCACCTCCAGATCTCCTATCTCGCGAGGCAATCTCCCCTTATGCAGCACTTGCTAGATCCAGGTGGCGGCGATCCTTCCAGACTTCCTTCTCTAGCATGCGGCGGCGTGCGGCTTTATTAGATGGCGACGACGATTTCCATATGGGTTCATAAACCCTAAGAAGTGAAGATGCGATGCTTGGAGATGCCACGTACGACACGATGGTGGCACAACTCCAGACTTCGGTGGTGACACCCTATTCGTGTGGAGGAGAGAAGGCCCAATACCCCCTTCAATTGCTTTGTGATTTAAAAAGGGGGGTGGACCTAATGAGCTGGGTTGCTTTTTTTTGAAACTTTGTGTACGTCCTACAACTGGGCCAATGTCTGGAAGTAATAACAAAAGAAAAGGGGGGCATGGTGGGCCCGATTGGGTCGTGTTTGCAAGGGGCCTTTGTTATAGTATTCAAAAAAAGAGGTCTGTTTTGAAAAAAAGTAAACATCTTAAAAGAGAGAGAAAAGTCGAAAAAAAAGAGAAGAAGACAAGTCAAAAGAAAAAAGAAGAGAAGATGGATTTAAAAAAAGATAGGAGAGTAGCCAAAAAAATGAACGGCTACAAAAACTATTACCCGGCATCAACATGGACTTCTATACTTGGGATCGTCTCAGTCTTCTAGTGCCCTTCCACGTCATGAAGACTGACATTCCAGACTATTAGTCTACTACTGTTATCAACCATCTTCATCGATCATCAACTACTTCCGCACATTCTATTCCGCAACTACTCTCCACGACGGAATTCTTCTAATGACCCACTCCGGGCATGACTTGGTCGTTGCAGTGACTCGACTACAGGCACGTCCTGATCGTCGCAGACTCGTTCTCGTGCACGGTCTTCTACCAACAACAACTACTCCGAGCGAGTCTTCTCCTGTCCCTCTCGGATTTATCGAGTGGAGATGTGTTGTGTATATTTTCTTTTGTGCTGTAGCGTTAGTCAACTCCAGCTTGAGGGGGAGTGTTGGAGTATGTAGTAAAGGGGTAATTAGATCTCTCCAAGATCCAATTATCCCACTCTTGTTTAGTCCCACATCTTTTATAATTGCGATTCCGATCTGTCTGTGGGGATATATAAGAAGCCCCATACCCCCTGTATCCATTGACAGATTCAATACATAATATACAGCCTTTTGAGGCCTTCTCCCATGGTTCATACCGCTCCGTACACAATAGGGTTCAATGTAAAATCTCAGTGTTCTTATTTTTTATGTTCTTGTTCTAATTTTGCTTCCTTTACGTTTATTTCAATATTCCTAAAGGCCCTTTGCACCAGTTTTGGCATCATGCATCCTTTACGGTATTATATTGTATTGGTCTATGGTTACCAAATATAGGATATATGGTAGTGAAGTGTTTAGGCTTATCCATCTTTCTTCAGGTTAGGAATGCGGTTGTCAGCTTTAGGGTACTAGTCCCATGTCTTGCCTTTCTGAGCAGTATGGAAGGCCATATCGCGATATATCAACGACATATTGGTATCGACAGGTGACCAATATATCACCGATATGACCGATATTTGGCCTTGGAAGGTCATTTTATTCATTAAATCGGTTCGATATCGACGATATGGCGTCGATATATATATTTATATATATATATATATCAATGATATATCGTATGATTCGTATCGACACGATACCGATATTGATACTGATATGGCCTTCCATGCTGAGTAGTTCAATGTCCAAGTTATTAGAGACTTAGAGTAGGGCCTCCGGATCGGGAGGGCAAAATGATATTCCATTTGACGTGACTCGTCAGTTGCTACTTGTCTATAATGAATAAGTTATTTGTGTGATTCGCTTCTGACTACCATCTCATGATGTCGACTTCTTTGACTATTTTCAGTCCAATCACCATTGAGATCGAGGCATGGGTCTCCCCTTCCTCCCATATGATTCGAGGTGTCATCAACAAATTAAATGGTGCCCCAACTATACTCTTTGTCACAAGCTATCCAAATAGAGAAATATGAGATCTTTTTCCTCGTCCCGCTAATGCCACTGTTATAGCTTGGTAAAAGGAATGCGTTGTTAAGTACTGTTGGAAGAAATGAGTGCCATGATTTTATTCCACAAACCCTAGGCTCTCTTATATAGGAGAGGCGCCTATGGGTAAATTACATAAAGAGTTCATAAGAAGAAGGAAAATAAGAAACAATACAAAATAACATAGCCGCATAACATTACATATATCTCTACACTCCCCCTCAAGATGGAGCATAGATGTCGATCATGCTCAACTTGGACGAGCACTTCTGGAATGGTCCTCTAAGTAGGGCCATGGTGAAAATATCTTCTGTATGATCTCCTGAGCTGACATGAGATGTGGAGATAAAACCCTTCTGAATCATATCTCGTATAAAGTGACAATCGACCTCAATGTGCTTGGTTCGTTCATGAAATGCTGGATTATTTGCAATAAATATAGCAACTTGATTGTCACATTCCAGCGCCGTAGGAAGTGTCACATCTATATATAGATCAGTGAGAATGGCTTTAACCCACATCATTTCTGTACTAACCCGGGCCATTGCCCCATATCTAGACTCTGCACTGGATCTGGCTACCACAGTTTGCTTCTTGCTTCTCCATGAGACGAGAGAATCACCAAGATATACAACAAATCCAGTGGTGGACTTCCTATCTTTAGGACATCCTGCATAATCTGCATCTACGCATGTTGAGATAGTGATCTCCTTGCCCTTCTTAAATAATAGACCTGCGCCTGAAGATGATTTAAGATACCCGAGTATCATATGTATAGCATCCATATGTACCTGACGTGTTGCTCCATGAACTGGCTCACTTGACTAACAACAATGGATATATCGGGTCTAGTAATGGTAACATAAAGAAGTTTTCCAACCAGTTCTCTATATGTCCTCTATCAACTTCGTCAGTATCATCATCATATAGTTTCATGCTTGGATTCATAGGTGTAGTGGCTTGCCGACATCCAAGCATTCCTGTTTCACTCAGTAAGTCAGTGACATATTTCCTCTGAATCATCACGCGTCCTTGTTGATTCCTGGCAAATTCTAGTCCCAGA
Organism: Ottelia alismoides; assembly: GCA_037367405.1. Lineage (NCBI taxonomy): Eukaryota > Viridiplantae > Streptophyta > Magnoliopsida > Alismatales > Hydrocharitaceae > Ottelia > Ottelia alismoides. The sequence goes on from JAZKJV010009278.1 coordinate 149,647, forward strand.
AAATATTTAAGGACTCCAAGGTCCTTGGGTGACAAACTCACGACCCATCACTTCTTTTGCCCTCTTGATTCCTTGTATATCATCTCCTGTAATAAGAATATCATCAACATATACCATAATTGCAATTATACGTCTAGATGTTTTCTGTATAAAGAGGGGATGGTATGCATTGGAACATTTGTACCCCTGTTTTTCAAACAGGTCAGACAGCTTTTGGAACCACGCTCTAGGACTCTGCTTAAGGCCATAGATTGCCTTATGAAGTCTACACACCCGTGAATACTCCCCCTCAACAGCAAAATCAGGTGTCTATTGCATGTAGACTTTCTCCTGAATATCACCATATAAGAATGCATTCTTGATATCTAACTGGAGTAGTGGCCAATCTCGAATAACTGCAACAGATAGAAGAATCCGAAGGGTGGAATGACGAGCAACATGTGAGAATGTGTCAAGATAATCCACCTCATATATCTGTGTAAACCCTCGTGCAACTAGACGTGCTTGTATCTATCGATGCTACCATCTGCATTGTGCTTGACTGTGAACACCCATTTACAACCAACCGTAGACACGCCCATAGGAGTAGGAACAAGACTCCAGGTACCTCTCGACTGAAGAGCAACCATTTCTTCCTCCATAGCTAATCGCCATCTATAATCCTTCAACGCTTCCTGGTAATTCCGTGGAATTTCCACAGTAGATAGGGCAATAACAAAGTTCCTGAATTCACATACGGACGATCAAAAGAAACCACAGATGCTATAGGATATGACGCACAACTATGCTTCTGTTTTCGAAGCGCAATAGGTAGATCCAAATCAGTAGCCTCCTCATATGTATGAAGCCTGCTCAGGTAAACCATTAGATCCATCATTAGAAATAATATTCTCAGAACTTACCTCATGCAAGCTAGATGATGAGCAATGACCATGAGTAGATGCAGGCCGACGAGTATAATGATGTGGCGATGGTGGAACATGAACTGTAATGGGAAGAGAGGACGGAGTAGGCAGAGGTGGTGGTGGCAGAGGTGGTGTTGGTCCCGAAGTTGGTTGTGGTGGTGGTGGCATGTATATGGCTTCATCAGTGTCAGACGACATCAACCTATCACCTGAAGGGGAGAAGTACATAACAGACTCAAAAAATGTAACATCAACACTAACATAATATTTCCTGCGCAGCGGATCATAAAACCGGTACCCTTTTTGTGTCATGGAGTACCCGAGAAAAACACATTTGATAGCTCTAGGAGAGAGCTTGTCACTACCTGGAGATAACTGGTGGACAAAGGCAACTGAGCCTAACACACGAGGGGCAAGTGAAAACAATTTCTTTTCAGGAAAAGCCACAGAGAAAGGAATCTTCTCACCCAAGACTGACGATGGCATGCGATTGATAAGATAGCATGCCGTAAGAACCGCATCGCCCCAGAAGGAATGAGGAGCACGACTCTGTATGAGAAGTGTCCTAGTGACATCAAGCAGATGGCGATGTTCTCTCTGCAACACCATTCTGTTGGGAAGTATAGGCACAAGTTGTTTGGTGGATAATTCCTTGGGTTGAAAAATAACTAGAGAGAGTATTGGTAAAAAATTTCAAGGCATTATCAGTCCTCACAATTTTCACAGAAGCAGAAAAGACATTACGAACATCAATTATGAAATTTTTGATAACATTTCCAGCTTCAGATTTATTCTTTAATAAAAATACCCACGACAAACGAGAAAAATCATCAACAACGACAAGATAAAACCTGTGTCCATGATGATCAGGGACAAGACTCAGACCCCAAATGTCAACATGAAACAACTCAAAACTGGAGGTACTCCTCCGACTCTGACGATTGGGAAATGTAGACCGATGACGCTTTCCCAACTGACAAGCCTCACATTGAAAAGACGTGTGAGGCAAAATCTGGGGCAGAACACGATATAACTTCTGAAACGGAAGATGACCAAAACGCAGGTGCCACATAAATGGTGAAACATGTCCAGTAGGTAGAGAGGAGATTCCGGCATATGAAGGCCGAACCAAGCGATAGAGACCTTGCTTACGTCCATGACCAATCACGTTGCCCGTAAGGATGTCCTGAAAAATAAGAGAAGATGGATAAAAAATGGCTCGACAATGTAAATCCTTCGTAATCTGGCTAATTGACAACAAATTCGTAGAGAAATCAGGCGCATGCAACACATTATTTAGATGCATAAAAGGTGTCAAGCTAATCTCCCCCTGACTAGTAATCGAGGAGTGGGTCCCATCTGCAATAACCACAATGCGTCTTGGAGAAACCTATTTGTAAGCTGTAAGTTGACCTCAGTCTCCACACAGATGATGTATAGCATCAGAATCCATAATCCACTCCATAGTATCAGATCCACTACTGCTAGTGAGAGCATAAGTACTACCTGAGGTACTAGAGGAGGCTGAAGCCGCAGCATCTGGATGACTCTCATATACTGGCGAAGATATCACAGGACCAGATGGAGGTATAATACCCCTCAAACGAGCTACACGATCATCAAAGCATTGATCCAACGAGGAAGCAGCTGGAGGTTCAATCTGTTCAGCCACTCGTGCAGAAGCCGGGAATCCATGCTTGGAGTAGCATGTATCCTCAGTATGTCCAGAGCGATGACAGAAAGTACATGGTTGGCGAACACGACCTCCCCTTCCTCGAGGTCCACGTCCACGAAACGAAGAAGAACCATCGCGACCTCGGGATGTTGCCATTGCTGAGGATGTCTGATTTGTAGTAGGAGATGAGACAGTTATATGACTGAGTCTGCGAAGAGCTTCCTCCATAGGAGGAATAGTAGAGTCTGCCAGTATCTGAGACCGTGCCGCCTCGTATTCTGGATCAAGTGCTGCTAGGAATACACCTACCATGGTGGCATTCCTATATGTCTTTTGCTGCTCAGGAGTAGACGTGAGAGACATAAAGCTATACAACTTTTCAAACATCCTGCGTATGGATGTATATAAAGAGTGTAGTGACCATCCATTCTGTTTGATGGTGAATATATCATGTTGGAGCTGTAATATCTTCGTCTCGTTCTTAGCTTGTGAATACGTCACAACAAGAATATCCCACATCGCTTTGGCTGTGGGCTGATGGAGTATATCATTGGCAATCTCTATTGCCAACGTACCTGAGAGCCATACTTTGGCATATGCATCATTTGCCTCCCATGAGGCGTTAACCCCAATCTACTCAGCCGGTTCTTCCTCGGTAAGAATGTGTTTCTTACCAGTAGACTTCATCATACTCATGAACTGCATAGCCCACAGTTCATAATTTGGCCCATCCATCTTGTCTATGGGCGCTGGACCTCTGAAGGCGCCTGTGGAGGGAATATCCACCTTGTTCTCTGACATATCGGCTTGAGAAGACTAGGGCTGAATACTTGACTGGATTGTGTCTACACCAACATAAAGAGATTGGATTGCATGTGTAGACTCATGCACCGAATCTCAGCATGCCAGAAGGCTGGTTGACGGTGAAGACGTGCACACAGAGGCCCGCGTGAAGACGCACGGGCTCACGAGTAGGCGTGCACTCGCGTGCAGGATGGGGCACACATCCGCACTAGGCACGCACAAACACTGAGCAGTGCACGCTGTACTGGGTGCATAGCCGTACAACCACACCTAGGGCTGGGCACGCATGCGCACTTATGCTGGGTGCGCGAAGGCTAGGTCACCAGCGCACAAGGGCACGACAGAGAGGAGCGGCGTGCGTGAGAGGGAGGCGGCGGCACGCACGAGAGGCGGCGGGCAGGAGAGTCGACACTAGCGGCGGAAGACGAGAGAGAAAGAGAAAGAGAGACCGACGGGTGGGGATTAGGGTTAGGGTTAGGTATTCGAGCTCCGGTCTAGGACTGCCGCTCTGATACCGTGTTGGAAGAAATGAGTACCATGATTTTATTCCACAAACCCTAGGCTCTCTTATATAGGAGAGGCGCCTATGGGTAAATTACATAAGGAGTTCATAAGAAGAAAGAAAATAAGAAACAATACAAAATAACATAACCGCATAACATTACATATATCTCTACAAGTACGATTTAGGTGGTTTAATCGAGTGTCCACCTGTGCTGTGGTTAACTCCTATCATGTGGTTAACTTAGACAGTTAGACCTATTTGATGGATTATTTTATGACTTTTCCTTATATGAATAATCTCTATTTTTTAAGTTATCTTGTCTGCTGTGGTGAATGAGAACTGACTACTCTACTAGCGTGATACAACCATGGTTCAAAAGAACATGCCTTGAGGCGCACGAAGCGTACGCCTCGAGGTGAGGCGGTCTGGAAAAACCCCAGAACGGCCACCTCAGCAGGTCTTTGAGAGGCGACCGCCTCATCTGCTCGAGGCGGTCGAGGTGGTGGCGAGGTGGTCCTCAAGGTGTTTTTTTGTTTTCGAATTATTTTTTTATATAAATCATTTGTCCCATTAGCAATTTTAGATGCTTATAAAGGTCTAGTTTTTTATGATATAATTATACAGGATGAATGCTTACATTTGACCGCTTTCATGTTCATATTTACCATTCAACATGTCCAATTATGTCAAAAAACTCTGAAATTATACCCTTAAACATACAGCTCAACAAATATTTTTTTGAAGCAACAGATCAACAAATATCACAGAAAACAATACTCGTAAACTTATTTTTAAGGGGTGATCACATAATGAGCTATGTAATATACCGAGAAGGACAAACGAGATAGAATTTAAGGGGAGTTTATATACTACTTCCATATAAACAGATCCATATATTCGAATAGAAATAAAATGCAGACGACAATTCTTCAACTTGGGTTCGATGGTTAGAATTCATGGGAATATCAACAGATTCATTCTTTGATTGGATGGAAAAGTAGTAAAAGAACATATACAATTGTATACCTTTTCTTTCGGTATTCCTATCTTTGTAATTTCGTCATATATTATAGTGATATAAATATATCATATGTTAGTCAAAATATACATAATTTCATTAATATATATTTTATTATGGGTTAAATGGGGCTGCCCCCTGGGAGTAGCCAACTTGGCTACTCCCACCCATATTTTTCCCTCTTTTTTTATTTCTTTGGAAAATAAAAATTTGTAAATTCATCATTATATCCCTCTAACATTCTATTAAAATTTTGTCAGAAACAGAGACTCCTACGACCTCCATCCAAACAGGGTCGATTTAAAAAATCCTGCGACCGTTAAAAAAATGACGTCTGGATGGAGGGCCTAGGAGTCTCTGTTTCTGACGAAATTTTAATAGAATGTTAGAGGGATATAGTGATGAATATACAAATTTTTATTTTCCAAAGAAATAAAAAAATGAGGGAAAAATAGGGGTGGGAGTAGCCAAGTTGGCTACTCCTAGGGGGCAGCCCCATTTTACCCTTTTATTATAGTTTTTATAGGTATTTATCCTTGTAAATTTAAGCTTACACCTCGACCGCCTCGAGGCTACGCCTCGCCTCGATTCCAGGGAAACCGCCTTGTTCCGTTTTTAGTTTTTTCAAACCTTGTATATAATTAATGCATTCCATTATGCTGACCTTACTGAAAAGGTGTTCTCGGCTCAACTCAACCTCTAAGAGATCGAGGGAGAATATATATATATAGGTTAAAGAAATGTGCTCATTGTCTTAGGTAGAGCTCCATAGCATGGTTTTGCATGTTTTGTGAGATTGTAAAGATTGAGTTCTCCCACGATATGTTGATTGTTTTGTCTTCTCTAGTAAGAAAAAGGGTGAAATTAGAATTTACAGAATGATATGAACAATGCATTTTGTAACTTTGACGTTGCTGAAAATGTACTCATGGCTCAATGCAAGCATGGAGCATGGATTTCAACAAATTAAGATTTCCTGTCCATTACTAATTATGTTAAGCTGGTCGTTGATTTTTGTTTTTATTAAATAAACTGACATCAATTAGAATCTCAATGTTTAGGATAGTTAAAGTCATTTTAGGACTTAATTAAGACTTGATTTGATTTAATTTTAGGGTAAATTTTTAAAAGGGGACTGATCTTTACATGGATTTCCAAATTAGAGACTGATCTTTAGTTTGTAACAAATAAAGGACCAAAGTTTATCTTAATGTTCTAGTCCCCAACGCCATCATTGGCAGCTCAATCCATGATTTTACTTGACTAAATTACCCTTGGCGAAGAGCATCCTCTGCCTCTTCTCCTTCCCATCAATATGGACGTCGGATATGGGCCTCTAGGCTTCAGCCGCAGCAACGTGTTCGACCTTCAGCGCATGAGCACCACCCGCCCCCTTCAAACAATTCTCTGCTATAAATCTCGTGCTCCCCTCTCTTCTGCGGCGCTCACATCCTCTCCCACCCTCTGTTAGATGGCACTCGCAGCTGATGGCTGCTGTGGAGATTTCTCGGTCCTCCCCGTACCGAGAGATCGTCAGACGCCTCCCTCTGATAAACCGCTGTCGCCTCTGCTTCGTCTGTCGTTGGTGGTTGAACAATTTCCCCGACATGGAATGCAAATCAATTTCTCTGCAATACCTTTTCTACAAGGATAGTGAGAAGTCCCTGTGGCTGATGGCTCCCGTGGGAAGGGGCACCCATCACGCCCTCTACGATGTCTGCTCCGCCGCCACGTTCAGAGTGACCGACCTCCCGCCCATCCACTTCGTCGCCGTCATGTCCCCATGCTGTTGGGTGCTTCACGTGGATGACTATGGAGACCTCCGCACCCTCGACATCCTCGCGGGAGAGCACATCTGCCCCCCACCGCTTACTACCTTCAGCGGCATTGTCGGAGTGGATCACGGCACCTAGAGCCGTGTCACCGATACCTCTCCCGGAACACGGCTGAGAGCGACGATCATTATCACTATTACTCCTACGAACTGTACATCATCCAATCCTTTTATGTTCATATTCTCATCCTCTTCCCTGAGAGCAACTCCTCCACCGGTGTCCGAGGTTGCTGGCTCATCGTCGTCAGTCACGGTCTTTGCCAGAAGATCTGTTATGCATGGGAAGGAGATGACTACTGGACGGATTCTTGGCCACGTTTAACAAAAAAATGGCAGCGTCGTCTCTCTTTCGACCCAAAACACCCCACGGATCCTTGGTCCTGGACGTGATGGCCTTGTTCCTGGGCGTCAACCAACTGTTGGTGCTATCCATCTTTGACTTCCCACAGCTCGAATCTGGCTGCATCTACTTCACCGACAATACTTGGGGGGATCCGGCGTGCTCGAGTGGACGGTAATGACAACCTCGGTACCGAACCACTCGAGCTCCTACGCTAAAGGTCGAGTATGTTGCCGTGGCGGAATCTTAGAGGTCAATCTCCACCGTCCATAGCGAGGGGAAGGAGAAGAGGTCGGAGGGTGCTCTTCGCCAAGGGAAAATCCGTCAAATAAAATCGTAGATTGAGCTGCCTATTGACGGTGTCGAGGATTGAATGTTACGTTAAACTTTGGTCCCTTATTTGTTACAAACTAAAGACCATCCCCTAATTTGGGAATCCATGTAAAGACCAGTCCCTTTTTTGTAATTTACCCTTAATTTTATTCTTTTTTGATTTTTGTAATAGGCTATTGTTTTTGGAGTGCTCCTTGATGAATCACTAAATGTTCTAGTTAATTTGTCGGAATTATGTTGCAATCGGGTATATAACGATTTATCAAAATCACTCAAAGATTGATCAATTAATCAATGTGAGTGGTAATTTATTTTTTGTTTGGGCAAGCCCAAGGTCGATCACAAGGAGACAACTATCGACTTAAGGCTATTTTTTAGATCATTAAGTACATATAGTTTTCAAGAAGAATATTCTTGTGATTTTAAAATGCAACTAAGTGAATCAATGCAAATGCTATCAATTCAGGGGTGTTTTGGCAAATTTTCGATCAAATCAAGTCCAAAAATTACGAAACTCGGCTAGAATGTGAAACAATGCAAATTTAAGCTACTGTGATTTTTTGATAATTTTCTGATGAAAAATGAAATGTAGAAATAATGATTATGAGTGATTTAATTTTCATAAATAACAAACACTTATTATTTTACCAAAATTATCCTAAATAGCTCTATTTAAGAGGAGTCTAGAACAACATTAAGATCCTAGAAATTCTAAGCGATGGTCTAATTAAAAATCAATTACAGTAAGCACCAAACAATTTATTTAATCCATGATATGCATGCAATTAAGATCATTTTTTTGATATAAGATAGAGAACAATTAATCCTAACAAATATGATTTTTCAGGATTTTTTAGAGCAATGTATGTTTTACTACAAATTATCAAGCATCGGCCAGGTAAAAGATCCAATGTTTCGCGACAATAATGTTAATAAATCACGCAAATCTTCAGAAAATTCCAATAAATATTCACAATGAAGAAATAAATCGTTCAACAATATGTAATTTTTAGAATTTAAATTGATGATAAAATAGTTCTAAAATGATGTTTAAACGGAGGGTTCTAAATGCAATATAACAAATAAAAGGAATCAAACAAGACAGTGCACGTGGGCACTTATTGCATCTCCCAAACTTGCAGGGTACGTCTGCAAGTTATCCCACCGCAAGTGACTATCACATGGTGCATTCAGACGCGGTTGGAGGCCTGGCAAGGAGCTCCACATGGCGTGATGTACGAGCTTCAAGAGAGGTGTGGTGACTGGCTCGGAGGAGATTCAGAAGGAGGCTCGTGTCCGTTAGATGAGGAAGGAAGGGGGGCTATCGAATGGTAGCTGGAGTTTCGCCTCTTCTCCCCTCTCTTCTCGACGGTAAAGCCTACACATGGAGGAGCTCTGCTTCTACGTTTGGTCCACAATCGTCCATGGTGGAATGGGGAGCTGATGATCTCCAACTGAAATCCTTCGAAGAAGGTGGATTGGAGAAGCTCGGTGATGTTGATGTTGGAAGCCCGTCTATGGTGGAGTGCGAATCCTCGAGGGATGGAGCTACTGTAACAGGAAGGTAATCTCTGATCTTGCTCTCAACTTGTTGACACATGACTGAGCTGTGAGGATGCTGGGGCTTGGTCAGAGAAGAACGCTGCTGAGGAGCTGCTACTGGACCTATAAAAGAACGGGGGCATACTCGAGCCAAAGCTCGGTGACGATCTGGCGGTGAGTGGTGACACATACGAGGTGTTGGCGGTGGTGCTCCACCAGAATTCAAGTGACACACGCTCGCCCAAGGGGAAGATGCTGGAGGTGTAATAGTCTCCTGACAACGATCCTCTAGACTTGTACCTGTAGGGGTTAGCTTGCAAACACAATGGGGGAAGGAATGGAATGGATGAAGGTGAAGTGAGGCGGAGATCCAACATTTGGCGGAGAAGACAAGGATCCAATCGTGGCCTCTTCCTGTACGAGGAAGAGGATGGAGATGGAATGAGTTGATCAGTTCGGATTTGGGATTTTTATAGGAAGAGAAGATATATTGGGAGATAGCAGAGGATAAAAGAGCACAAGAAGAAAAAAAAAGAAAAAGAAGAATGAGGAAGAAGAAAGATGAGTACTTGGTCGGAGACGGATGAAGGAAGGAGCCTGGGATTTGCTGAAACACGATGGTTGGCCTGGTTCCCCGCTCAAGACCTCGGCTGAAGGTCGAGCTCGAGCAACGTCGGGTGGGCACATTGTGGCGTGAGCAAAGGCACATCGGATCATGTCGGAGAGGACAACCATTGTCGCTCGATGTTGAGGCTCTGGCTGTCACTTGGAGGTCGAGAGAGCTCGGGTGTTTCTCCGTGATGGCAGATGATCGTGAAAATGGGAGGTGATGGGGTTTTGTTCGGGTGGTCGTTAGGGTTCACGAATCTTGCGGAGAGGGTTAGGGAATGGGTTGATGGAGGGAATGAGGGAGAGGTGGAGGCGAGGGGCATGGATTACGATCGTGGATGGCTGGGCGGAGTCGGTTGTCGTTGGTGGTGGAGCGGAGAATGCAAAAGGTAGGGGACGAGTTCCTCATCGTCCGATCAGATCGCATCGAAGGGCAAGGGGATCACCTTGTGGCAAAAAGATGGAAAAAAAGAAATAAAGTAAAAGAGAATAAATGAAAAGAAAAGAAAAGAAAAGAAAAGAAAAGAAATAAAGGGCATGATCAGGACAGTTGGATCATATCTTATCCAACGATGGGAAAGAAGGGGCGTTGGAAATAAATGGGAGGGCACATGACGGCTCCAAGAGCGGCCATGTGTTGCCTCCATAAAATTCAGAACATAAAAACAAAATAAACAACAACAAAACCTTTTCCCACATTAAGTAGTGTTGGCTTCATGAATTCTTTGCTTCTATTCACATCTATCTTGGTTCATTCTCGAGCTTAGATCTAAAAAACTAAGATCTTTTCGTATAGTCTCATTTCAAGACTTCTTGTGCCTTCCTCACCCTCTCTTAGCCGTCTCAACATCCCAAAACTCACATCTCTTCTCCGGTGCATCAGCTGACCTCCTTTGCAAATGGTCAAACCACCTTAAGCGATTTTCTCGCATCTTATACTCGACTCAATCGGAGCTTCACCAACTTTCCTTCTGATTGCATCATTCCGAATCGGATCTTTACGTGTGTATCCACACAACCACATAAATAAAAATTAATTAAAACCAAAATAAAATAGAAAATAACCACAAATAAAAAAGTTTTTTCATGAAAATTGTTTGTATCGATGATATCTACAACTGTGAAGGGACCAAAATCAAAAAACGTTATTTATACAAAATGATTTTTTTGGTTTTATTCTATGTATACAAGATATTGTATTTACTATTTTTATATTTGCAATTTTTCATGATTCTAATTATATAAAAATTCAAAATAAAATCAATGGATATATTCACACCTAATCTATTTTTGGGACTTTTAATAATCAAGAAAATAAAGAAATAAAATAAAGGGGACTTACACACATACTTTATATACAAATTCAACATTTTTTTCTTTGATTCCTTGTGTTTTTGAACTTGGATTGTTGCACACTTTATTAAAACACAAATCAAAGAAAATAAATGAAAAAGAAATAAATTTAAAAGAGTTAATTATGTATGTTGAGATTCTTATATCTTATGGTGTTTATTTATATTTGTTTTTTTTTTCAGTTTATCTTATGTAATTTTCCCATAGAGCTTTTCTTCTATATAAGAGAGCTCTAGGGCCTTCGTGAAATACAATTTCATTTTTCCTTTTCACTTGGTATCGGAGCAACGATCCTAGACCGGAGCATGTGCCATAGAGCCCTACCCCACACCAAAACCCTACCGCGCGCCTGCGCCGCCTCTGCGCAGTCAACGTCGCCTGCGCGTCTCGCGAGCCGCCAACGTGCTCCCGTCTCTGCCGCACCACGTGGGGTTTGCTCGTATGTCGCTGGCTGTGAGGACCGTGTGGTCTCTGCCCTTGCATAGCCAGTAGAGATTCGACACCGTGTTCTTGGGTACTTAGGGTGTGACGTGAATATCTTAAACACCCCAGTTACCCAAAGGAATCTCTAGAAGAATGGAAGAGGTTGTGGTATGAGCAAGGTTTAAAAAATCGCGAGGCGGTCCGAGGCATTTTTTTCGAAATTGAGGCGAGGCATAAGCCTCAAATATTTGAAAAAAATTAAAATTAAAGCAAAATACATTTAAAAAAGTATATAATAATATTAAATTTTGCCGAAAACACATTCAAGAATAGTTTAAAACTAGTAAAGATACAATACATAAGAGATGAAGGCAAGTTCAAAAAAAACTAATACTAAGTCACTAATATACGGAATATCAAGTTCCAATTCCAACTACATGAGTATTAAACTAAAGTCTATTCTTAATACTAAAGTACAATAGAATTCATAATCCTTAGTGCGAAGTAAAAAACATTAATATGCCTCGAATCCCAACCTTTTGTCTTGTTGGACGTAGTTGGAGAACCGTCATATGCATCCCCTCCTGCCATATCATACCCCAACAAGACGGGGGTCTCGCTGCCCGGTCAGTGAGCCTGTGGGGGGGTCTAGGAGGGAGCAGGCGCGCTCCCCCCTACGGGGGTGTGTGGGCAGAGCCCCCGACGATTTTTTTACTAAATGATATTACCTATATTCAACTACTCATAATAAAAATGTAATAATTATTTTACTTCACGTGTTTATTTTTCAATTTTTTTATATATCATATATGTGATAACTATTCTAAGATTTACCACTTATACAACCAAACAATAACATCAAGTTGCAAACTTGCAACTAATATAAAATTTTTATTACAATTCAAACAAAAATGTGTGTAATAGAACTAGTATGTGTAGATGTATGATAAATTGAAATATGAGATCATGAAACTTCGCTTGTTTCAAGCGATCTTTTCCCTTTGCATGGAGCTATATATATTAAAATATGCAAGGTTTAACATGGAAACAAAAATACAAACATAAAGAAATATAATGCTAACGGAAAAAGAGGGCCATGTGCAATCAAAAATGTAAAAAAAGCCCCGTGGTTTGAGGCTTACGCCTCAGCCTCGCCTCAAGCACCTCGCGCCAAGTCAAGGCGCACGCCCCACCTAGAGAACCCGAAGCGTGCGCCTCAGGGCGAATTTGGTATGCCTCGCCTCGAGGCGTACGCCTTTGCGCCTCGAGGTGACGCTTTTTGAAACCATGGGTATGAGTCTACACCCACAACCATCTTCCTGTATGTCGGTGTAGACACATGTATTTCTTGTTGCTGACCCAATCTTGTAGATAGTTGTCATCATATCTAACAACAAAGTAGAAGTCCCATCCTTGGGTGCCTTCAAAGGTCCAACACCCATCGTCAAAATGGATGGAACCAATTATGAACTGTGGGCTATGCAGTTCATGAGTTTAATGCAATGCAATGGCACGAAGCACATCCTCACGACAGAGGAGCCACGTGACAAGACTGAGACAAATGCCTCATGGGAGGCAGATGATGCATATGCATGCGTGTGGCTATCCAGGATTGTGTCTATGGAGATAACTAATGATATCTTGAATCAGCCTATTGCAAAGGCTATGTGGGATATTCTCGCTGCTACATACTCTCCGGCGAAGAATGAGTTGAAGATACTGCAGCTCCAACATGATATCTTCACATCGAAGCAGAATGGTCGCCCCATTCATACCCTCTATACTTCTTTGAGGGGTATGTTTGAGAAGCTACATGGATACATTCCCTTGACTGCTACACCAGAGCAACTCAAGGCTTACAAAGACTCTGTGATGACTGGGATCTTTCTAGCAACCCTTGACCCCGAGTATGACGCAACTCGTGCCCATATCCTTATTGATGCTACCATACCTCCGATGGAGGAGGCATATCGCAGATTGAGTAGATTATCTATATCCTCTGGTAGTACTTTACAGTTTCAGACATCTTCAACTATGGTGGTGTCACGTGGTAGAGGAAGCCCTACACCATAACATGGTAGGGGAGGCCCTAGTTGAGGCAGAGGAGGGGTAGTCGACCCCGTCAGCCGTGCACCTAGTGCCACAGGACAGGCCACTCTGAGGAAACCTGCTATTCTAAGCATGGGTTTCCTGCTTCAGCTCGAGTTGCAGAGCAGACACAACAGGCTAGGATTCCATAACCTAGACCAAAGATTTGACGAGCTTGTGGCACGACTAAGGGAGATTATGCCTGTTACTTCTGGATCAACCAACTCTTTTTCAGATACCTCAGAGGTAGTTGCCTCAACATCAACATCTACGTTAGGTATAGAATATGCCTTTACTAGTTGTTACAGGGCATACTTGTCATAATGGATCATTGGTTTCGGAGTATCCCATCATCTCTGTGGTGACAGAGGCCAATTTAGTGACTTCCGTCCGACTCAACCTGGACGATCTGTTGTGATAGCAGGTGGGACACACTCCCCCATTACTGGTCAGGGGGAGGTTCAATTGACTCCTGCATGGAGGCTTCAGAATGTTTTTTATGCTCCTGAATTTTCTATGAATTTACTATCAATTAGTCAAATCACCAAAGATTTACATTGTCGTGCAATATTTGGTCCATCTGCTCTTGTTTTTCAGGATATACTCACGGGCAGGGTGATTGGAGCTGGTCGTGAGCAAGGGGTCTCTACAGACTAGTGCAATCTCCATATGTTGGTGCCTCTTCTCTTCGCATCGGATCTGTTTCTCTATATATGTGGCATCTTCGATTTGGTCATCTTCCTCTGTAAAAGTTGAGTCACATTCTTCCATATATTTCTCCTGGCTCTATTTTTCAGTGCGAGGCCTGCCAGCTTGGGAAGCATCATCAGTCCACTTTCCAGAGTCGTCTGGGTCGAAGTAATCACAGTCTGTTTGAGTTAATCCATTTTGATATTTGGGGTCCCAGTCGTGTCCCAGATCATGAGGGACACATGTTTTATCTTGTTGCAGTTGATGAGTTTTCGAGATTGTTTTGGGTCTTTCTTCTTTTTTTCTTTGAAACTCAAAAGAAGGGGGAGACACTCGTTGGTGTTCGCCCCAGTATTATATATAACTAAAGGTATAGAAAGAGGTACTTACAGGGTTAAGGGGGGAAGAAGGTGGGAAGAGGGAAAGCCAAGTTAACAACATACGAACACAACAACCGGGCCCCGTAGCCCAACTATATACACCAATCTGAAATTAAACCAACGGCCGCGGATGCCACATTCTCCTTGTAGAAACGCGTCCCCGAGAAGATAGTCTCATTGCGAGCCCTCCAGATAGACAAAAGGCGCGCAATGGGACCCAGCAGATCGGACCGGGGTCGCTTTCTGTTGACCCAAAGGATATCGTAGAAGTCCTCAGTATTGGCCGCACGAGCCCAGGCCACATCGTCCCAAATCCGAGTCACCGACAAACACTGAAAGAAGAGGTGGTCGGCCGACTCATCCGACCCCCCGCAGAGCTGGCATTGGACGTTGGGGGTGGGAAGGAAAGAGGCGCACCGGTCGCGAGTCAACAGTCGCCGATGGTGAAAGACCCAAAAGAAGAAGGTGATCCGAGCGGGCAAGCGCAGCCCCCATACGAAGGCGCAATCACGAACCAAGGGAGCAGCCAAGGGAGGGGGAGGAGGAAGCAGAGCACAGCAGGCCTTGCGAGAGGAGAAGGGACCGTCCTTCCAAGCCCAATGGTCCCTCCCACCAGTAGGGGAAACGGAAGAGGAAAGAGCCTCCAGCAGGGAGGCAAGGTCGTTGGCGCGTTGGGTCGAGAGAATGCCCGAGAAAGAAGGGCACCAACCGTCGATGATCCAGTAGTCGGCAACGGAGGCCAACCGATTAGCCGCCAGAGCGAAAAGCCGCGGGAAACGATGCTGAAGGGCGCCACCCCCCGACCAGTCGTCCTGCCAGAACTTGAAGACGGAGCCCGACCCCAGCACCGGAGAGAACAAAGAGCAGTTCCTTTGATAAGCCTCAAAGACGTAACGCCAAAAGAGAGAGGAGTGCACGGGGCAGCTCCCGCGCATGAAAGTGTTCCAGGCCTCGCCCAAGATCGCACGTAGCACGTTGACAAAAAAGGAATCATCCTTGCCCCAAATCTTATGCACCCATTTCAGGAGAAGAGCCTCATTGACGCGAGCCAAGTGACGGACGCCAAGACCGCCTAACCTCTTAGGCCGGGTCACCACATCCTAAGCAATCAAGTGTATCCCGCGGCCACTGCCGTCCGCGCGTCCCCACAAAAAACGACGCATGCATTTTTCCAAACGAACGCGAACACCCACCGGCATCTTCCGAACCGAGAGGAAGTAGATGGGGATAACAGAGAGAACCGAATTAAGAAGAACAAGACGTCCGCCCCGGGACAGCATAGAAGCCTTCCAACCCGCCAAGCGCGACTCCATCCGATCCAGAATAGTCCTCCAGTCATTAGAGCGGTTCCGGCCAATCGAAAGAGGGACACCAAGGTATGGGAGAGGAAGCTCCCCAATGTGAGATCCAAGTATACGGCTGCACTCAATTTCCTCCGCCGCCGACAAGCCAAAGGGCACCATACTGCATTTATCAACATTATTCGTCATTCCCGAAAGCTCACAGAAAATAGAGAGAGTCTGCGCCATCCCAGCCACCGCGTCGGGCCCCCCCTCAATGAAGCAAATAGTGTCGTCCGCGTACTGAATAATAGGCACGCATAAACCTCCCTTCACAAAGCCCGATGTTAGGCCGGCATCAATGACTCCGTGCACCATCCGAGACAAGACATCCGAGGCAAGAACGAAGAGCAAAGGGGCCAAAGGGCAGCCTTGGCGAACCCCCCTGCGCGGCTGGAAGAACCCCCCTGCGCGGCTGGAAGGACCCCCCAACCGGACGGCCGTTGATGAGCACAGAAAGAGAGACCGTGGAGATACATCTGCGCATCCAAGAAATCCAAACATTCGGGAATCCCCGCCGATGTATAGCAGACCAAAGAAAGCGCCAATCAATCGAATCGTACGCTTTTGCAAAGTCGATTTTCCATAAAATTCCTTTCTTTTTCTCCCTCTTCCAATCAACCACAATCTCCGACGCCACAAGAATACAATCCGCAATATGTCTTCCTTTAATAAACGCACCTTGGACCAGAGAGATGAGGCCGTCTAAGATCTGCGATAAACGGTTGGCAAAGGTTTTAGCAACAATGAGATAAATAGCGTTGGAGACGGCAATAGGACGGAAGTCGTCGAGGCGAAGGGCTGGGGACTTCTTCGGAATAAGCACAATGTGCGCCCTGTTGATACGATCAAAGCCAAGGTTGCCAAAGCAAAAGTCGGAGACCACCGCGAGCACGTCCCCAGAGACCACGTCCCAGAAATCCTTGTAAAAGGAAATGGGAAAACCATCCGGACCCGGGTAGGAATCACTATTCAGGCCCCACACAACAGTCTTAAGTTCCGCCAAGGAAATAGGGCGAGTGAGAAAAAAGGAGTCCGCATCCGAAACCCGAGGGCCCCCCCCCCCACCCCGAGCCAGCGCCACCGCCGAGGAGGGAGAGCAGTAGAAGAAAGAAGAACGTCTGAAATGGTCAGTGATGGCAGTACCCATCGCATGATCGCCCGAGAACATTTCATCATTGATGGAGATAGATCGGATATAGTTAATGCGCCTCCGGTTGCTAGCCGCCCGATGGAAGAAGGACGTGTTGGCGTCGCCTTCTTTGATCCATTTTTCCTTAGACCTTTGACGCCATTCAATACAACGCTTTTTATCCTCGGCCTGAACCCGCGCAATAGCATCAGAGCGCTCATGAAGCTCGACCATAGAAAGGTCACGATCGTTTTCCGTGGAGTCAAGGAGCACAATAAGATTCTCCGCATCGGTACGAGTAGCCTTACGCGAATGCCTAGTGGTAGCTTTGAAATCAACCAGAACCCGACGCAAAGAGGAGAGCTTCTGAGAGAGTTTAACCGCCGCCGAGCCCGAGGCCGGGAAATGATTCCAGTGATTCATGACAATATCTTTAAAGGAGGGTTCCAGGAGCCAACTTTTCTCATATCGAAAAAGCCCGCGCGGAGTGAGGCCGGCGCCATCGTCCCAAATGATAGGCGAATGACCCGAGAAGGCACGGGGACGCGAACCAACCGAGCAAAGAGGGTACGAGTCCAAAGCCAAACCACTAGCAAGGAATCGGTCGATCCTGGAGCGAGAAGAATTGTTCCACCACGTTTAGTAAATATCATTCGGTACCAAATTAGTGAGCGCCAAATCATGAATTAAGTCTCGAAAATCTTGTGAGTCCGGATCGCGACCTCCCCGACCGCGAGGACGATCGGAGGAGTGGATGGTAACGTTGAAGTCCCCGCCAATAATCCACGGGATCCCGGAGAAGGAATTATCCGCAGCACGAAGATCATCCCATAACTCCCGACGAAGAATGTGGCAGGAAGGAGCGTAAACACAGGAGATAGCTATAGGAGAGCCCGACCAAACATTTTCCAGAACAATTGAGAGAACGTGTCGGCCAGCAAGCATAGATCTGAAGGAGAACGAGCGAGGTTGCCACGTAATCAACAATCCGCCCGCAGCGCCCACCGCGTTAATCGCACGGAATTCAGAGAAAGAGCCAGCACCAAAAGAACGCCACGAGTAGTCATCAAGAGCAGCGAGTTTAGTTTCTTGAATACAAGCTACATCACACTCCCATTCCAAAAGCCGGGAGCCCAGAGACCGTCGTTTTACCACGTCACCCAGACCGCGGACATTCCATGACAGAATCTTCATTAAAATAACAAAGATAACGACCCGATAAAGGAAAAGCCACGCACACATCCCAGACATCAGTCGGAAGTCTCCGACCCCTGCGGAAGCACTCCCTGCGCATCTTCGACCGTCGTATCCAAGCCTGCGTTAATGACGCACACGCCCGCTGCCTCGACAACAGCCTGTCGAAAGGTCGCGCAAGAAAGAACAACAGAGGGCGTACGGGAGGAGGTGATACGCCTGCTGTAAGTGGACCCATATCGTCTGAAGGGGGAGACCGTCCCTGCACCTGTAAGAAGAGCTCCCGACCCTGCACCTGTAGGAAGAGCTCCCGAGACCTGGGGAGAGAAAGCCATAGTGGGGGGAGGGCGGTCACGTATCGGAGTCGAAGATACCACAGTGGAACAAACATCCAACCGAAGGTGCTCTATTTGAATAACCACGGAGTCGGGCACCCGAGACCCCCGACCCGATACCCGCGGCCACGATCCGCCAAGGAAGGAGTAGGCGCTCCGAGAATGAGACAGATCCGCCCACGGGTCCGAACAACCGACCCGAACAACCGGGGCCGAACCAAATCTAATAGGAAAGGAAGCCGAATCGTTCTCGATACCCCCCAAGCCAGCACCATCCGAAGATTCGCGTGTCAGAAGCGATACCTGAAGAGGCGTCTCGGAAAAGCCCACAACATCATTAGAGAATGGCGCCTCCAAAGAAATAACCGGTGTCGCGTCCACGTGGCATGTGGGAGTCGAAGCGTCACGTGCCACGTGGGGCGGCGAAGACGAAGTGTCCACGAACACCGGCAGGTCGACGACCGCCGTGGCCGTAGGAAGTTGGTCGTCAGTCAGAGATGGAGCATCGGAGTCCGTCGAAGGAGGCGGGAGAACAGTAAGGATCGGTCGAAACTTCCAGGAGCCTATCTTGAGGGACCCAAAGACAGAGCGCCCATTCGACTCGCGGAGGAAGGCTGGGCTGCACTCGAATAACACCTTCATGGTCTGCCAATCGGCCAAAGGGGAGAGGCCGTCCTCGAAGATGGAGAGAATCGATCCCCACCGGTGGAAAACTTTGTTGAGCACAGGAATCGATTTTGAGAGGAAAGGGACCCCCGAAATGGAAGCCATGCAAACCTCAGTCGAGAGCGAGAGTCCATCAGCCACACGGGGGGGACGCCAGTAAACAACATCGTTAGAGCCATGAGAAAGCATGAAGTCCCGAAGCTGAGGAGAGAGACCACGAAGGCAACAATGGGAGGCGTCCAAAACGCAGAAGTCCCCAAGGAACGAGGGACCCAACGCGCCAAGAACCAGCTCCTTGACCGCCTCCCAGCCGACGACGGGGTGACGAGCGACCCCAATAATCACCATAGAAGAAGGCCCACTGCCCACAGCCGACGTCGAACCAAGACCGCCAGCACCAGAAGCAACACCCAAGATGCCGTTGTGCTCCGTCGCCACCCCACCGGGATACTGAGGTGGACGAGGAGACACAACCTGCGCGAACGAACGACCCTGGATGGAGGGGCGGGAAGGAGGAGGATCGAGCACAGCACGCACCGAGAAGGGAGGTCTCCCGGACCTTAGCTCGCGGCGCTGACGGAGCCACCCGCAAGAGGCACGACGATGACCAGTATCCCCGCATGCAAAGCAACGAGGAGGTTGTGGGCAAGCAGAGGCAATATGGCCTCACTCCCCACATCTGAAGCAACGTTTCCCAGCCTTACGATGAGTAACCGATCTCCACCCAGCCGTCGAATTGAGAGCCAAGCCCGCAGAGCCCTCGTCGGTGGAGATGATGTCCTTGCCCGTCGAATCGCCAGACGAGACCACCGCATTGCTGACCGCTACCCTCGACCCGTTGATGTGAACCTCCGAGCCCACGAGAACCGCTTTCGACCCATAAATGACCCTTCCGAGCGCCCATCTTCCGAGCGCCCATCTGGAGCAGCTCCCACGACGACCGCCCGCGAGCCACGGCCAACGAAGAAGCCACTCCCACTTGCACCACCACCCACGAAGCTTCCGCGTCCTCTCGCACCGCCTTCGAAGCTCCCGCTTCCACTCGCACCGCCCTCAACACGCCCGCTACCTCTCGCACCCATCTTCCGCCAACTTCGGATCTTGTCTTTGGCGCCCATCTCTTGGGTCTTTCTTCTTAAGAACAAGTCTGATGCTGGTCCTGTTATTCAGTCCTTTATTAATGAAATAAGGAACATTTTTTCAGCAAAAGTCAAGTTTATACATTCAGATAATGCACTAGAATTTTGCAGTACTCTGCTTTCTCAATTCCTTAGGTCTCATGGTATTGTGCATCAAACATCTTGTGCATATATTTCCCAACAGAATGGGGTGGCTGAACGAAAACACCGTCATCTTTTGGACGTTACCAGAACTCTTTTGGTTCAGAGTCGTGCTCAGTGACTGAAATCTCGCGAAATTTCGCCGAAATTTCGACGAAATTTCGGTTTCGATGGGTATCGGGTATCAAAATCACACTGTATATCGAGATCCCCGGTTTCGGTCGAAATATCGCGAGATATCGCCGATATCTCGCCCGACATTAGGAATCTTTGAATAGAAAAATCTGGCCACTTTCGAAATATAGCGAAATATCGGTCGAAATGTCCCCATTTCGACCGACTTCGGGCAGTGTCTCTTCTCTTCTTCCTCCAAGACCTTCATCCCTTGAGGTAAGCCAATTTATGATAAATCTTCTTCAAATTCAGTAATTTTTTTAGGGTTTTCACTAAATGGTTGTTGATATAGCTAGGCATGGTGTTTAATTTGAGAGATTTCCCCCAAAATAGGTATAAATTTGGAGTAGAAATTTGGGGCTTTTGTGTTTTTTTTGCACAATAGTGCTAACTATGATCATTGTATCACAGATCTGAAGTTAACATGAACTAAAACATTGTTGGAGATTATTTTCTTGGATCTATGTTAGAAGAAATTGGGGGTTTTGAAGTTTAATGTGGAACGATAATGAGTTGTGGTGTTATATATTCGGATCTTGTGTTTTGGAAGTATAAATCATAATCTGGAAATTGTTTTGGATTAATAAAAATTAAAAATATAGAAAATCCGAAAATGATTTGTTAAATATTTACGTTTTTATTCATATTTTGTGTCAATAATGTAGTCTTTCATGAAATTGGTCCCCTAATTTGTAGATCTAAGATCCTAATGTATAGATCCAAGGTTTTTTTCTGTAAATAAGAAAAGTAGGTGTTGGAAAAATTAAATATATAATAATTCCGAATTTAAAAAATAAAATAATTTGCATATTCATAAGAAGTTGCATTGTAATGCCAACTTAATGTTTGTTCTTGATTTTCCTCGCAGATTTCGACGTTTATACATGGCACATTCTGCGACATTCTGGTTTCGGTTCCGGTTCTTCATTTGGATATTCACCATGGCACATTCTGCTTCCGGTTCTGGATCTGACAGTTCAGATGATCAGAGGGAAGAATTCAGTGGGGACATTGGGTGGAGGTATGCGTCCGCTCCTGATGGAAATAAGGCGAAGCCGCAATGCAATTTCTGTGGGAAGAAGTTGGGAGGAGGCGGGATCACAAGGATGAAGCAACATCTTGTTGGCAACAACAAGAATGTTGCCAAGTGCACGCGTTGTCCCAAAGATGTGAGGGACAAGGTCAAGGCGAGCTTGGACGGAAAGAAGGAAAAGGAGACGGAGAGAGTAAGAAGGGAAGAACAAATGAAGGAGTTCATGTTCGAGAAAGAATTCAACGTCCTTTCTGATTCAGATGACGATGATTTTGTGTACCCCGCCGACATTCAGACTGCATCAGAGAGGAGGGCATACAGAAGGGCTACACAAGAATCATTGAGGAGCGAGTTCGAGAGGAGAGAACTCGGTGGTGCACGGGGCGGCTTCTATGGTGCAGGTGGGAGTGGGAGTGGTTCTGGAGGCGCACCAGTACCACCACCCACTAAGAAACACAAGGGGAAGGGAATTGAGCCCTTCTTAACGAGGAGCGGATCCATGCAATACAAGGCAAGCAAGGATCCGAGGCAGAAAACAGTGAAGGGAATGTTCACCAATGCACGAGAAAGGGTAGGAAAAGCCATCAGCAAGCTCTTCTTTGGGGAGAGCATTCCTGCCAACATTGCAAGCGGGCCATTCCTGCAGCATGCCGTTGATGAGATCGCTGCAGCGGGAACGGGAGTGAAGGCTCCTACATCCTACGAGATCATGAACAAATATCTTGGGATGGAGAAAGAGGAGATGAATGAGTACGTCGCCGAGTTGAGGAGGAGATGGCCAGAGTATGGGGTGACATTGATGTGCGATGGGTGGACGAGCTACACAAGGAAGCAGATCATCAACTTCCTTGTTTACTGCGATGGGAAGACAATTTTCTTGAAATCTGTTGATGCATCTGAGCATGTGAAGGACCACAGGTACCTTCTGAAGTTGATGAAGGACGTTATAAAGGAGGTTGGGAAAGAGCACATTGTGCAAATTGTGACAGATAACGGCAGCAACTTCAAGAAGGCTGGTGAAACAATTATGAAGTCCAGCAGCTACGGAATTTTCTGGACACCGTGTGCTGCGCATTGCATTGACTTGATCCTTAAGGATTTCAGCAAGAGGAAGCTCGTCTCAAGGGTGGTGGAGAAAGCACGAACGATCACCACATTCATATACAACCACAGCAAAGTGTTGGCACTAATGAGGCGGATGTGCAATGGGGAGTTGGTGAGGCCTGGCATCACACGCTTTGCAACCAATTTTATAGCGTTGCAAAGCCTCAAGCAACATAAGACGGGTTTGAAAACCATGTGTTGCCAGGGTGAGTGGTTCGAGATACCTGAAGCTCGGACTGAAGGAGGACGGAAGGTGGAGATATTGATCAATGATATCTCCTTTTGGGATGACGTGACTCGGGTCACGAGGATCATGGATCCAGTGGTATCTGCATTGCGGATCGTGGATGGCGACAAGAAGCCCACCATGGGAGTCATCTACGAGGCAATGCGCTGCATGAGAGAGAAGGTCCGAGAAGCGGTTGGGAAGGGATCAAAAGCATGGTTGGACATCATAGACGAGCGATGGTCTAAGATGCTCTCACATCCTCTTCACAAGGCCGGTATGTATTATGTAAAAAAGGTTTTTTTTTCAATCATTTAAATTTTTATAGTTGGACATCATAAATGAGCTTGT
This sequence comes from Ottelia alismoides, assembly GCA_037367405.1. Taxonomy (NCBI): domain Eukaryota; kingdom Viridiplantae; phylum Streptophyta; class Magnoliopsida; order Alismatales; family Hydrocharitaceae; genus Ottelia; species Ottelia alismoides. The sequence continues at coordinate 172,981 of JAZKJV010009278.1, forward strand.
TCGTGAATTTCTGTGCAGCTTATTACTTCAATCCTAAGTACCACTACAAGAATGGACTTGGTACAAATGGTGACCTTCTCTCAGCCGTACAGATTGTGGTGGAAAAGCTCGTCAAGGACGAGAAGTTGCAGAGCATGTGCATGAATGAGGTACTAATATCCTCAATTTCTACCTATATTTTGACTTTTGAGTCACAAGATATTTGGGTTGAACCTATTTGTGCGTTGTGAAGGTTAAGTATTACCGAGATGCATTGGGTTCCTTTGGTCGGATTACTGCGGTCAACGGTCGTGGCAATACTCTTCCTGGTAGGGACGGAGGCAAATAAACCCATTACTTGTGTTGATTTTGTGTACATTTATTTGTACTTATGATTTCTATCTTTTCCTTTTTTGCAGCCGAATGGTGGATGTTATACGGGATGGAAGTTCCCAACCTTCGAAGTGTGGCAGTGAAAGTGTTGTCTCAAACCGCATCTGCTGGCGGTTGTGAGAGGAACTGGAGCATGTTCAATTTGATACATTCGAAGAGAAGGAACAGGTTGGGAGAAAAGAAGCTCAATGACCTTGTCTTCGTGCATTACAACTTGAGGCTGAAATTGAAGCATGCAACGGAGGGACATGACAAAGATGACTATACGGACCCTATTGACCTTGCATACATTTTCAAAATGCACGATGACGATGCTGATGAGGACGTTCTCCAGAGGTGGATGGATTCCAATGGTGCCCCAGTTCTCGATCAGCCAGGTGGAAGACCGAATGAGAACATCAACCAACAAATGGGAGCAGACGTTGGTGACTTTTTGGCCAGATCCGGGCGGATTACAGACCCTGTTGGAGGGTTGGAGGGCAAGATTGATGCAGCTGTTGATGAAATTCTCTCCAGTAGCTCCAAATCCAAGTCACAATCAAAGGATGACAGTGGAGATGATGATGATGACGATGTTGGTCGTGCTGGACCTGGTGGTGGTGGAGAGTCAAACTCAGGTGGGTCAGGAGGGAGTGGTCGTGGGCCACAAGCTACCAGACTTGAGGAAGGCCTACAAGCAGGACGTGAGTATATGGAGAGACAACGGAACACACACGGACAATTTGTTTCAAGTCCGAGTCCAGGGCCTACGGATTACGAGTACGGTCGAGGCCAGCGTCCAACCGACAACTACATGGAAGATTTGACATCATCTGTAGGTTCTTTGAGCTTCATGGATATCGACAGCCCATATCACGGAGGAGCACAAAGTCCTTTAGGCGGATATGGATCGTCGCACGATGAGAGATCATTTGGCGTCTTCCCGGAATACTTTCAAGCTCCTCCTCCGAGACCTCCTCCTCCTCCTCCTCAGTACGCACCACCAGCATATTCATATGGTTACAGTGGATATGGGGGATACAATAGCGGAGACAACTACCAAAGTAGCCAACCTGAGCAGAGCCAGGGCAGTTTCTTTGGGGGTGACAGCTACGGTTTCTTTCCTGACTACTACACGGCAGTTCCTCCTCCTCCTCCGCAGAGATCTTCTCCTACTCCGTCGTCGTCGTCCCGAGGATCTCAGGGCAGTAGTTCGCAGCAGCCTCGTCGTGCCACTCGTGATACCGGATCCAGTGCTGCTTATCCTCGACTCGGGATGCTCATAGGCATCGATGACCATCAGTACAGGCAGTATGTCATGGATTACAAGGCCATGTACTCGTACATGACATGGGAGAACTACTGCGAGTTTATAGAATCTGCGATGCGCTATGAGAGACAGCAAGGAAGGGGTGGGCATTCAGATCCACCACGAAACTCCTGGTTCTGACCAAAACATGTCACCAGGGCAGGTACTATATTTTAATCTTTACTCTCTTTTATTGCATTTATCAGAAATATGCATGTTCTTAATAATTTTAACTTGTTGTAAGTTGTATTGTATTTGTAAGACTAGACTATTACTCTTGTTTATTATGTATTAACAATGTTACAACTTACAACCATGGTTTCAACTTTTATATATTAACTGTCTTATGAGATTTCGGTCGAGATAGGTTGTAATAGAGGGGTGGAGATCCTCAATTGCAATGATATGGATAAAATATGGGTCATTTCGACCCCATATCGATCGAGACATGTTGCTTGGGTTCCAACAATATGTCCACCGATATGACCGATATGACCGATATGTCTATATATAGGGTATAGATGACCAATTTGTGTGAAATAAATGTGTATTTGTATGTTATTTACTGTTCTAATAACTTGGAATATCGAAATTTTCAATAAAATTGGAAAAAATTGGGTTTTTTAGCCTTTTTCGACGTTTCCACCGAAATCGTCGAAATTTCCCGAAATTTCGGCGAAATTTCGGTATTGGACCTTACCGAAACGATATCGAAATCGAAATTTCGAACCTTGGTCGTGCTCTTTATTCATACTGGGAGGATGCGGTTCTAACTACTTGCTATCTGGTAAATCGTATGCCCTCTTCGGTGCTGGGGGAGAAGATCTCGTTCTTGATTGCGTTTCCCGAGACGGATCTTTTCTCGCTTATGCCTTGTGTTTTTGGTTTAGTTGCTTTTGTTCATCAAATGTCTCATGGTCTTGACAAGCTCTCTCCCAAAGCTGTCAAATGTGTGTTTGTTGGCTATTCCAAGACCCAAAAGGGATATCGTTGTTTTGACCCTATTCGACGAAGGTACTACGTCAATGGAGATGTCACCTTTTTTGAGTCCATTATGTATTTTTCTCCTACAGGTGACATGCTTACTCTTTCAGAGGATGGAGAAGAGGTCTATATGCCTCTTCCTCTGTCATTACTGCATTCTACTCCACCTACGCCACCACCTCCTCCACCACCTCCTCCGTCGCCACCTCCACCACCACCTCCATCGCCACCTCCACCGTCTCTTGCTTTCTTTCCGCAGGTTTACCAGCGACGGCCCCATGCTCATGTGCCTCCATCATCCAGCACGCCCAAGGTATGTACTGAACATTTGAGTTCTTCTAATGGCACTGGTGATTTGCATGTACAGACTGAGGTACAAGATGTCGTGGATACTATATCTTCTACAAGTAATGTGGATCTAGACATACCTATTGCTCTACGGAGGCAGAAGCGGGCTTGTACTATGCATCCTCTTGCTTCACATATTTCCTTGGATCGTCTTTTTAAGGATTTTCAGAGGTTTATTGTGGGGCTGTCTTATGTGGAGATACCACACACCTATCATGAGGCGTTGCAGAGTAGCCATTGGCGTCTCGCTATGGAGGAGGAGATGACAACTTTACAATCTCGTGGCACATGGAACGTTGTACAGGCTCCACCAGGTGCGTCTGTGGTTGGCAGCAAGCGGGTGTTTACTGCGAAACACCGAGCGGATTGTACTGTAGATAGATATAATGCCAGGTTGGTTGCTCGAGGGTTCACCCAAACTTATGGGGTGGATTACCAGGACACTTTTTCTCCTGTTGCGCGTCACTCTACACTACGAATTATTGTTGTTGTTGCTGTGGTACGTGACCGACCACTTTTCCAATTAGATGTTAAGAATGCGTTCTTGTATGGTGACCTGCAGGAGGAGGTTTACATGCAGCAACCACCTGGGTTTGCTGCTGAGAGGGAGTCCAATATGGTGTGCCGTCTTCATAAGGCCATATATGGTCTTAAGCAGAGTCCGAGGGCTTGGTTTCAGAAGCTCTTAGAGTTGATTGAATAGAAGGGGTTCGTCCGATCCACTGCAGATCATTCTCTTTTTGTTAAGAGAACTCAGAGAGGTACAGTTGTTGTTCTGGTTTATGTTGATGACATCATTGTTACTGGTAGTGATGAACATGGCTTTCAGGTAGCTAAGGATTTCCTTGGACAACAGTTTGTGACCAAGGACCTTGGTACACTACGTTACTTCCTTGGCTTGGAGTTTGCACGGAATCAATAGGGTATGGTTATGATGCAAAAGAAGTATGTCACTGACCTTCTATCTGAGACATGCATGACAGGATATAGACATGCTACTACACCAATGGATCCTAATGATAGGCTCTATGATGATGACTCTGAAGAGGTGGATAAGAGATGTTACAGAGAGCTGGTAGGAAAGTTTTTATATGTTACTAAAACCGGGCTTGATATATCATTTGCTGTGAGTAGAGTCAGCCAGGTTATGGAGCAACCCAGACTGGCTCACATAGATGCAGTGTGCATGATTTTGAGATACATGAAATCTTCTCCAAGGACAGGTCTTCTTTTTAGAAGAGATACATCTCTCACAGTTATTGGATGTGCAGATGCGGATTATGCTGGGTGTCCCAGGGATAGGAAGTCCACCTCAGGCTTCACTGTGTTTGTTGGTAGCTCAGTGGTCTCATGGCGAAGTAAGAAACAAACAGTTGTTGCTCGATCCAGTGCTGAATCAGAATATAGGGCTATGGCCCAAAGGAGTACAGAAATGATGTGGGTTAAATCCGTTCTGACTGACCTAACTATTGAGGTGCCCCTTCCTATGCACCTCAAATGTGATAATCAAGCAGCACTGTTCATTGCTAACAATCCAGCCTTTCATCAAGAACAAAACACATTGAGGTAGATTGTAACTACACTCATGACTTGTTCCAGAAGGGGCTGATCTCCACTACTCGCGTTTCTTCAGGTGATCAGATTGCAGACATGTTTACCAAAGCTCTAACAAGGGGTCCTTTTCATCGTTGTTGTTCCAAGCTGAGCATGATAGACATATATGCTCTAGCCGAGGGGGAGTATTGAGATTCTTATATCTCGTGGTCTTTATTTATATTCGTTTACCTTTCAGTTTATCTTATATAATATTCCCATATAGCTTTTCTCCTATATAAGAGAGCTCTAGGGCTTTGTGAAATACAACTTCATTTTTCCTTTTCGCAATGTACATTCAATAAATATTTACAATATACAATGGTCCCAATATCCAAATTTCACATATAATCTCTGATTCTTTTAAATTTGATCTTGAATTGTAGGCATTTGAATGTACATTAATTCAAAACTGAGTACATGTTCATAGGAGATTGTATGCGAGAGATTTGAATTTATGTCTTTTTGTCTCCGAATTAGGTTTTGATTTTATTTCATAGATATAAGGTTAGTATTTTCTGTTATTTTTTCTTTGTCAACGTTAGTGATATGTACAAAATGGAGTTGATTTTATTTACATTGGAGTTATTATCGATTAATTGAAAATATGTGAATTAGGTCAACATACATGTGAATATATCCAAAAAGAGATGGCTTTTATTAAGATTTTAACATACAACAATTAGTCCAATTATATACAACACTATGGGTTGATTATTTCATTATTTTAAAGGGCTTATTGATTGAATTGTCTTGGAAATTGAGCTAAGATCAAAGAATAAGGTTGATGAATCATGGATTCATCACCCCCTATACTTAACCACTACTCGTCCCCGCACAATTAACTAATAGCAAAACTTCAGTTAAATCCCCAACTGTGTAAGTGATAAAACAAGACTTAAACACTCATGCCATGAGTTTCAGATGAATCTGATTCTAAGTCACTATCAAAGCTTATCCAAAAGGAATTCAACATCTGTGATTTTTAAACTCTCCATAAGTACATATATTACATGCATAACAGTAAGTGTTGATCACATCTTCGAATGCACAATCCAAGGCCCTAAATGTCGGTTTTGGTCACCATTTCGGTATCGATCAAAATATAATTTCGATCGAATTTCGGTGGAATTTTGACCGAAATTTCGGTCATTTTTTGTACTAGGACCCCCATATATCGGTCATTTCGGTCATTTTGGTCGAATTTCGATTTCGACTGGATATCGATATTCGACAGAAATTCGACCAAATTTCGCTGAAATTTGAGGCCATGGCACAATCTTTGTTTCACCCAAGGTTCTAGTCCAAGATGCTAGTTTAGGAATCCAATCCTCGGCTCTAGTTTCAAAGCCGGGTTTCACCTCAATTCACTATATTTTCAATGTTATTTGGCGAAGCAAGAAAATTCCTTTGAAAATCAAAGGAAAGTTTATAAAGCAGCCGTGCTATGCTCTATGGATCCGAATGCTGGCCTGTGAACCATAGACATGTGCATAGAATGACAGTAGCAGAAATGAAAATGCTAAGGTGGATGTGTGGACAAACACACACACATAAAGATTGGATTAGGAATGATTTTTTTGATAAAAAACAGAGGGTGAACTCCCAAGTTGGGAGACACCGCAAAATGAAATTCATTAGAAGCTATTAGATTACATTACCGAGATGTCCAGAAATTATAAAGTGATCTACAATGTGATACAATATTTTCTGAGTAGAATCTCTGATTGTTGAATATAAGGTCATTCCTCCCAACCCATATTGCCGAAAGAGCCACGGACGAGATGGAAATGTCATCCGTAGAGCTGTGCCCCACCGCACGAACCGATCGCCAGTAGTCTACCGACCCTCCTGTCTCCAACCACTCAGGACTGTATTCTCTCCACACCTGTGCCGATGCCACACACTTGAAAAAGATATGATCGGTATTCTCTACCTGAACCTCACATCTATCACAAACCGCATCCTCCAAGCCGAATAACCGCCCCTCCACGCCTTGTCACACAAGCGATCTCTTCTCAGCACTACAGAAAAATCTTGACTCTACACGGGATCTTAGCCATCTACGCCAACTTCATGTCCTAGTTGAACTCCAAATCCTGTTCTGCTACGGTCTCCGTAGCTCTTCATACGTCTTCTTGGTTGAGAACATCTCCCCTTCCCACTCAAAATGGTCGGCATACTGGGCAAACATCCCGATGCTGGGATCTCAGCTTACATCATGAAAAAATCGTCCAAACGTTGTTCCGAGAGCGCCGTCATGAACTCCGGAGTCCACATGTTGGAGCCCGCCACCTGGCAGAGCAAACTCTCCTTCGAATCTGCCAGAGCAAACAATCTAGGGAAGCTATCCCCGAGCACCCCCTCGCCCATCCAATCATCACCCCATAATCTGAATAACTACTCGTCCCCTACCTTCGGCCGTAGCTTGAGGGCAAGAGCAGGAAGAGTCTCCCGCACACCGGCCCCTAGTGGCGATTCCAGCCGCACTCTTCTCACTACTAACTCGCCCCTAATACCATAAATTTTCCGCACTAGCCCGACCGCATGCGAGGATGAACGACCCAGATTTTAACCACCCATATGGCTAGAAGAGCCTTGTTCATGCATTCCACGCCGCGTACGCCTAAGCCACCCTCCCTTCGTCCCTTCATCACCTCTTTCCAGTTCACCAGATGCACACTGGACTTATGTTGCTTTCTGTCCGACCAAAAAAACCTTCTCACCAAAGGCTCAATCTTCTGACTGACCCCAACCGGCATCAGGCGCATGGAGTAGAAAAAAATCAGAATGGTCGAGAGCACATGCTTCAACAGAATAAGTTTACCTCCTCTAGACAATGTGATCGCCTTCTAGCCCGCAAACCTTTGCTCCATCCTCTGAATAACACTGTCCCAATTCGATTTCTTTAGCTTCCCGTCCACCAACAACAAACCCAAGTAAGAAATGGGTAGGTCGCCCAGAGGACAGTCCATAACTGCTGCGATACTGGTCTCACTCATTGTCATCCATCCCAAAAGTGATAGCCACCGACTTGCGTTTATTAATCTCAAGCCCAGAAAGGCTGCTAAAAATCTCAACCAAGTGGACCACATTACCAGACTGCTCCTCCGAGCCGTCGAGCAATTATAATGTATCATCCGCATACTGTAATAAGGGTATAGAAATATCCTCCAAGCGAAAGCCCTCACACCAACCATATTCCACTGCCTGCTTGAACAGAACCGCCAAAGCATTAGCTACCATGATGAAAAGCATAGGGGTCAAAGGGTAGCCCTGCCGAACACCTTGCTGAGGTTGAAACCAACTCCCCCCCTCTGGTTTGCCATTCACCAGGATCGAGTAGGAGAGGTTGTTACACATCTCTTCATCTAGCCAATCCACAGTTCTGAGAAGCCTCTTCTTCACAAAGACGCCCATAGGAAATTCCAATCCACACAATCGTATGCTTTTGCAAAATCAATCTTCCACAAGATCCCTTCTTCTTCGTCCGCTTCCACTCTAGGCAGATTTCCGTTGCCATCACCAAACCGTCCGCCATCTGTCGCCCTGGTATGAAAGCCGACTGACCCTGCAGAACCACCAAGTCCAACACAGCCTTGAGTCTCTTCACCAAAGTCTTGGCCACAATAAGGTAGACCACATTGGATAGAGCATCGACCGAAAGTCCTTTATCTTCACCGGGGAGTCCTTCTTTGGAAGCAGAAAAAGCAGAGCCCTATTGATCTTTTCGAAGCCTCCTTTCCCATCCCTGAACTCATTCATTACCTCCAAAACTTCCTCCTTCAACACATCCCAGAATTCCTTGTAAAAAAGGATCGGGAAACCATCCGGTCCCGGTGTCCCATCCGCATTCAGCCCTCAAATCGCGTTCCTCACCTCCTCTTTCGTGAATGCGGCCTGTAACCCCTCCTCGTGCTCCCCAGAAAGTTGCTTAACCCCTCTCCCCAACCATCCCCAACCATCCCCCCTCCACCTCCGTGAAGCCTCCACAAAGTGCTCCCGGAGCGCGCCGCCAAGTTGTGCCTCCCTTGATACCTGCAGACCCCCAACCTCGAACTCGTGCAGAAGATCCCTCCTCTTCCTTCCTTTTTCCATGAAATGGAAAAACCACATATTGACGTCACCTTCTCTTAGCCACTTCTATCTAGACCTTTGTCTCCATTCGACCTCCTCTTTACGGTCCTCTAGCATTAGCTCCTCCATAAGATTCAGCCCTGCAGCCAACTCCTTCTGATCGAGGCCTTGCACGTCTTCGAGAACGTCGAGGCGAGTCACCTCGTCCCACGCCTCCATTCTCCTGATTCCGCGCCTCTGCTTCACCTCCATGCTGAACTTTGTAAGAAAAGCCCTAAGCAGCAAAATCTTTGTCGAGAAACAGGCGACCGCCGACCCCACCGGGGACCAATCTCTCCAACGCCATGCAACCTCCTTCCGGAAACCTTCGTCCAAGAGCCAATACCGCTCGAAGCGAAAGAAAAACCAGTTCCTCACCTCCTCATCGGATTATGAATGATGCAATCAGAAGGAAAGTTGGTATAGCTCTGACCAAGGATAAGATGCGATAAAACCGCTTGAGATGATTTGGCCATGTGCAAAGGAGGTCATATGATCCACCGGTTAGGACTAGGAGATGCGAGTTTGGGATGTTGAACTAGCTAAGAGAGGCTGAGGAAGACCAAAGAAGTGTTGGAATGAGACTATATGAAGGGATCTTAAGTTTTTGGACCTAAGATCGAGATTGGCCCAAGATTAGATCTGAATGGAGGCAAAAAATCCATGTAGCCGACCCTACTTAATGTGGGAAAAAGCTTTGTTGTTGTGATACTAAAAAATGTGAACAAACACACACTTGTATATTTTTTTGGTGTGGATCAATATGTCTGTTAAGAAGTTCGAACCGTCTACACTTGTTTTTGTGGGATGCACCAGGGTGCGTCTTTTTTGACTATCTAATATATCTTCTACACCCAGGTTTGTGGCATTTACGATGCAGAGCCCTTTCTTCGTGCTCGCACAGCTCTTATTTGGTGGCCTAATAACAATACAAAGAGGCAATATTGTGGCCTACTTCTTGGTCTAAGTGGACTCTCAAAAGATTAGAGCGCTCACCAGCTATTCTCAAGCTCTTTTTGATTGAAATTTTCTAGAATTTTGAGTTTTTTCTCTAATAACATAGTGATGGGTCTGTCTAGCTCCTCAACTCTTACCAAGTTGGTGCATGTTGATCCACAAATTATTATGTTTTCACACAATGACACTCAGGTTAAATCAATGTAGTACATGGATCCTTGTCCCCATACTGGTTATGTGCTGACACTCATGTTTCATGAGGTGATTCTCGGCTCCTTCTCATCTTCAAGTATCTTTAAATTACATCCCAATTTAAGTTCTCAAATCATAGTGCCTTAGGTGAAACGATGATTCATCACGAGAAGTATGTAATCATGTATGTGTAGTGCATGTCATATCGTTTTAAGCCTATAGATTCTACATGCGATAAAACGTGTATATCTTCATACCAGGGAGTTTGAGTAATTAAGTCATAAGACCCTTGTTGAGATATTTCTACATTCCTATGTACCTCTCCAATTATTTTATTTTTTTATATCTGTCTTATGTAATTTGCCCATAGGTCTCTCCCCTATATAAGAGTGCCAATGGTTACATGAATAAACGAATCTTTTTATTTCCCAACATGTTATCAGAGCGACGGTCTGGAGCTCTCGAACCCAAAACCTTAGCCCTACCTTCTAGCCCTTTCCTTCAGCACGTCGCCGCCCCCGCCCCGCGCTGCCGCCCACGCGTCGCCCGCGCACGCGACCCCCTCTCCATGCGTCGCCGCCAGCCCACGCGTGCACCACTACTGCCTCCTGCGCGTGCGTGCGCCTCTTCCTGTGCGTCCGTGCGCCGCTGTCTTGCGCGTGCATGCGCCGCCTCTGCGTTGCCTCTTGCGTGCGCGTGCGCCTCCTCTTGCGTGCGCGTGCGCCGTTGTCTTGCGCGCTCCACCTGCGCCCTTTGCGAGACGATCTCTTCGTTTATGTCTGAGAACAAAGTCGATGTACCTGCTACTGGTGCATTCAGGGGTCCAACACCTATTGTCAAAATGGACGGGACAAATTATGAGCTCTGGGCTATGCAGTTCATGAGCCTGATGATGTCAAATGGTAAGAAGCGTATTCTTACCGAGGAGGAGCCGGTGGAGAAGACTGGGGTAAATGCCTCATGGGAGGCGGATGATGCTTATGCCAAAGTTTGGCTCTCTGGTACATTGACGATCGATATCGCCAATGATGTGTTACATCAGCCTACTGCTAAGGCGATGTGGGATATCTTTGCGGTAACATTCTCAAGCGAGGAACGAGACATAGATCTTCCAACTCCATCATGACATATTTACTATCAAGCAGAACAGACGTCCTTTGCATTCACTATATACATCCTTGCGTGGGATATTTGAGAAGCTCCACAGTTTAATGCCTCTAACAACAACTCCAGAGAAACAGAAGACATATAATGCTACCATGGTAGGGGTAATTCCTAGCAGCCCTAGACCCTAAATATGATGCTGCTCACACCTAGATTCTAGCGGATGCCACTGTCCCTCCCATGGAGGAAGCGTTTCGCGGGCTCAACATACTATTCCTTCCACAACCTCTAGTCAGACTTCCTCGGTCATGGCAACCTCTCAAGGAAGAGGACACCATTCTACCTCCCGTGGATGCGGACCTCGTGGTAGAGGAGGTCACACTCGTCAGCCCTGTACTTTCTGTCATCGTCCAGGTCATACTAAGGAGACATGCTATTCCAAGAATGGGTTCCCGGCATTAGCCCACGTTACATAACAGATTGAGTCTCATGCTGCTTCTGCTCTAGATCAGAAGTTTGATCATCTCGTAGCCAGATTGAGGGATATTGTACCTCCTTCCGCTTCGCCATTATCAGGAGATCATTCAGATGTGGCATCCTCAACTTCTGCCCAGTACCTCTGCTACAACCAACACCTTAGGTAGTTATGCTTTTACATCGTGTCATGGATCTGCCATTACAGAGTGGATTATGGACTCCGGCGCAACACATCATCACATCATCTATGTGGAGACATACATCAGCTTACGTCATATAAACAGGTTCCACTAGGGAGAACAGTTGTGATAGCTGATGGGACTCATTCCCCGATCACAGGTAGGGGGAGATCACTTTGACAGCTTTGATGCATTTGCAGAATGTTCTACATGCTCCAGATTTCTCTATGAATTTGCTATCTATTAGTCAGATTACAAAGGATTTGTACTGCCGAGCTATTTTTGACCCATCATCTCTTGTTTTTCACATGGCCTCAAATTTCAGCGAAATTCGGTCGAATTTCTGTCGAATATCGATATCCAGTCGAAATCGAAATTCGACCGAAATGACCGAAATATGGGGGTCCTAGTACAAAAAATGACCGAAATTATCGAAATCTCGATCGAAATTTGACCGAAATTCCATCGAAATTCTATTTTGGTTGTCACCGAAATGGTGATAGAAACCGATATTTAAGGCCTTGGTTTTTCATGACATTCTTAAGGACAAAGTGATTGGGTGTGGCCATGAGCAGGATGGTCTTTATCGCCCGGTACGGACTTCCTATGCATGCATATCTTCTCATTCATCTGGATCAGTCTCTCCGTTTACTTGGCACCTCCGGTTTGGTCATCTCCCTCTTCAGAAGATGTGTCATATGCTGCCGCATATATTGCCTAGTTCTTTTTTTCAGTGCGAAGCTTGTCAGTTGGGAAAGCATCACCAGTCTACCTTTCCCAGTCTTCAAAATCGGAGCAGTAGCTCCCTTTTTGAGTTATTTCATATTGACATTTGGGGTTCGAGTCGTGTGCCTGATCACCAGGGACACATATTTTATCTTGTAGATGTGGACGATTTTTCACGATTGTCATAGGTGTTTCTTTTGAAAAATAAATTTGAAGTAGGGGATGCGATCAAAACCTTTATGACTGAAGTGCAAAATGTCTTCTCTACCTTTGTGAAGTTTGTGCGAACTGATAATGCTTTGGAATTCTGCACTCGTGATTTATCAAATTTTCTTTCATCTAGAGGGATTATTCATCAATCATCTTGTCCTTACACCTCTCAGCAAAATGGTATTGCTGAGAGAAAGCATCGTCATCTTCTTAATGTTACTCGGACTCTTCTCATTCAGAGTCATGTGCCACGTTCATTTTGGGGTGATACAGTTCTCACAGCATGCTATTTGGTGAATCGTATGCTGTCATCTGTCTTGGGTGAGAAAGTCCCTTTCTCCATAACTTATCCCGAGAAGGAGTTATTCTCACTCACTCTTCGTGTGTTCGGATATGTTGCTTTTGTTCATCAGTTGGCTCCTGGTCTTGACAAGTTCGCTCCTAGAGCTATCAAATGTGTGTTTGTTGGATACTCCAGGACTCAGAAGGGATACCAGTGTTATGATCCTTTGCGCAAAATATACTATATCAGTGTGGATGTTACATTTTTTGAGTCTGTGATGTACTTCTCTCCTACAGGTGATAGAGTGGCCTCATCGAACTCAGATGATGAAGTCTAGATGCCCCCTCCTCCTGTGCCTACTGTACCACCTCCACCAACTCCTCCACCTCCTCCACCACCACCCCCTCCACCCCCTCACCCACCTCCTCCTACTACCCAGTCACATGCATCACTTGTTCCATCATTACCTAAATTCTACAGTCGTCGGACTGCTTCTACTCATGGTCATCGCCCATCATCCACGGAGCCCTAGGTTTGTTTTGATAACATAGCTTCTAACGATGGGTCTGGAGATATATCTGTGCAGGAGTCATTGCAGGAAAATAGCACACAGATGGAGGACGTTACCTCTGACCTGGATATTCTTATTGCAATCCGAAAGCAGAAGCGATCTTGTGCTTCCTACCCCCGAGCTTCTCAGGTCTCCTTTCATCGTCTAACAGGGGATTTCCAGATATTTGCATCAGCTTTATCTGCGGTGAAAATTCCACAGAATTATGAGGAGGCATTGAAGGATAGTCGCTGGCGCTTGGTTGTGGAGGAGGAGATAGCTGCACTATAGTCACGTGGTACGTGGAGTCTTGTTTCTGCTCCAGTTGACGCGTCTGTTATGGGATGCAAATGGGTGTTCCCTGTGAAACACCGTGCAGATGGCAGTGTAGATTGCTATAAGGCGAGACTTGTGGCACGTGGGTTCACCCAGACATATGGGGTGGACTATCGGGATACTTTTTCTCTAGTATCCAGGCATTCTACTCTGTGTATTCTTCTTTCAGTTGTTGTGACACGAGATTGACCACTGTATCAGCTTGATGTGGAGAATGCCTTCCTCTATGGTGATCTACAGGAGGAGGTCTAGATGTAGCAGCCACCTGTGTTTGCTGTTGAGGGGGAGCGTCAGAAGGTTTGCGGGCTACGCAAGGCTATTTATGGCCTTAAGCAGAGTCCAAGAAAATGGTTCCAAAAGCTCTCGGACTTGATAGAGCAATAGGGGTTTGTACGATCAACTGCCGATCATTCCTTGTTTGTGCAGAAGACCCAGCGAGGTACTATTGTCATTCTTGTGTACGTTGATGACATTATTGTTACAAGAGATGACAAGCAGGGCATTCAGGGTGCCAAGGACTTCTTAGGTCATCAATTTGCGACCAAGGATCTTGGACATTTACGTTAATTCTTTGGGTTGGAGTTTGCCAGGAACCAGCGATGTCTTATGATGACCCAAAGGAAGTATGTTGTAGATCTTCTTTCAGAGACATGCATGGCAGATTGCAAACCTGCCACCACTCCTATTGACCCGGGTATGAAGCTATATGATGATGACAATGAGGTCGACAAGAGGAGGCACAGGGAGCTTGTTGGCAAGCTACTATATGTGACCATCTCCAGACCCGACATATCCTTTGTCGTGAGCAAAGTAAGTCGGTTTATGGAGTAGCCCAGACATGCATATATGGGTGCAGCCCATATGATTCTGAGATAGCTGAAGACTTGACCTGGTACGAGACTTCTTTTCAGGAGGGGCACATCTCTCTCAGTTACAGCATGTGCAGATGCAGACTTTGCTGGATTTCTAAATGATAGAAAGTCTACCTCGTCCTTTGCTGTGTTTATAGGGAATTCCCTGGTTTTATGAAAGAGCAAGAAGCAGACTGTGGTTGCCAGATCGAGTGCTGATTCATAATATAGGGTTATGGCGCAAGCTGCCTCAGAGATGATGTGGGTCAGATTTGTTCTTACTGACCTGACTTTAGAGGTGCCTCTTCCCATGCACCTCCAATGTGACAATCATGCTGCTCTTTTTATTGCCAACAACCCCACATTCCATGAGAGAACGAACCATATTGAGGTAGACTGCCATTATACTAGAGATATGATCCAGAAGGGTCTGATATCTACTTCTCATGTTAGTTCAGAGAGCAAACAACAAATATCTTTACCAAGGCATTACTCAGGGGGCTATTTCAAAAGTGTTCGTCCAAGCTGAGCATGATTGACATCTACGCTCCATCTTGAGGGGGTGTTAAGATATTTCTACATTCCTATGTACCTCTGCAGTTATTTTATTTCTTTGTGTCTATATTATGTAATTTACCCATAGGTCTCTCTCCTATATAAGAGAGCCTAGGGTTACATGAATAAACAACTTCTTTTATTTTCCCAACAACCCTAATGAACAAGAGTGATGAGACTCGGAGTCAAGAGTCGCTCCAAATCGAGTAGCCTAGTACACAAAGTCTTCTGTGAAGTGTACGTGTCTGTTCGGATTTTTTTTATTTTCAAAGTGTTTTTTTCAAAAACTTTGTTATACCCCCTGATTCTGATAAAAATGTACAAAATCGGTATACTATCCACATATATACAAAAGTGTACACATTTTACAACCTTCACACAATCTTATACAGTTTTTATAAGATATTAGAAATTTTACGAAGGTTACAAACTATATGAGTATTTTCAAGTATTTTACACAATGTACGTATTTTCAAGTATCGTTGGGGCGTTCCCTACGTGCGACGTGTTGCATCGCCCGAATGCAATGAAAAATGAGCAAGGGCCGCTACATCGCAGCCTGGATGTAGTTCAAAATTTGCAAGGGTTCCTGTTGGGAAAAACGAATGACTTGTTTATTTCATAAGCCCTAGGCTCTCTTATATAGGAGAGTAGCCTATGGGTAAATTACATAAAGTATACAACCAAAAATAAAAATAACGAAGAGGTACAGACACTACTCTATATGCATCAACACTCCCCCTCAAGATGGAGCATAGATATCAATCATGCTCAGCTTGGACGCGCACTTCTGGAATGGGCCTCGAAGTAATGCCTTGGTGAATATATCAACAGTCTGATTCTCTGAGGTGACATGAGATGTAGCAATGAACCCCTTCTGAATCATGTCACGTATGTAGTGACAGTCAACCTCGATATGCTTGGTCCTCTCATGGAATGCTGGGTTGTTTGCAATGAACAAAGCTGCCTGATTATCACATTCCAACTTCATAGGAAGTGGTATATCAAGACATAGATCTGTAAGTAGAGCTTTCACCCACATCATTTCTGTGCTAGCCTGGGCCATAGCCCTGTATTCAGATTCAGCACTGGATCTAGCTACCACTGTCTGTTTCTTGCTCCTCCACGAGACTAGGGCATCTCCAACATAGACTGCAAATCCTGAGGTGGACTTCCTGTCCTTGGGGCATCCTGCATAGTCTGCATCAGCACACGCTGTGATAGAGATCTCCTTTCCCTTCTTAAATAGCAAGCCTGCACCTGGAGATGATTTTAGATATCTCAGAATCATGTGTATTGCATCCATATGGACCTGACGTGATTGCTCCATGAACTAGCTCATGCGACTCACTGCAAATGATATATCAGGTTTAGTGATCGTGACATACAGTAGTTTGCCTACCAGTTCTCTGTACCTTCTCCTGTCCACCTCCTCTGTGTCATCATCATAGAGCTTCATGCTGGGATCCATTGGTGTCATAGCAGGCCGACATCCAAGCATACCTGTTTCATTCAGTAGATCTGTAACATATTTCCTCTGCGACATTACTAATCCATATGGATTTCTAGCAAACTCCAGCCCCAGAAAATATCTAAGGACTCCCAAGTCCTTGGTGACAAATTCGGTTCCCAGTTTTTCTTTCGCCTGCTTTATGCCCTGCTCATCTTCTCCTGTAAGCAAGATGTCATCAACATAAACCATGATTACAATGATACCTCTAGCAGTCTTCTGTACAAACAAGGAATGATCAGCATTGGAGCGTTTGTATCCTTGTTTCTCGAAGAGATCTGAGAGCTTCTGAAACCATGCTCTGGGACTCTGCTTAAGGCCATAGATAGCCTTATGTAACCTGCATACCTTGGAACACTCCCCCTCAACAGCAAAACCAGGTGGCTGTTGCATATAAACTTTTTCCTGCAAATCTCCATATAGGAATGCGTTCTTCACGTCCAACTGATGAAGCGGCCAGTCTCGAGCAACTGCAACTGACAACAAGATCCGTAGAGTGGAATGACGTGCTACAGGCGAGAATGTGTCAAGGTAATCCACCCCGTATGTCTGTGTAAAGCCACGTGCAACCAGACGCGCCTTGTACCTGTCAATAGAGCCACCTGCATTGTGCTTCACTGTAAACACCCACTTGCAGCTCACTGGGTTCACATCTGGAGGTATAGGAACCAAACTCCAAGTTCCTCTGGACTGAAGTGCCGCCATTTCTTCCTCCATTGCTAGCCGCCATCTACTATCCTGCAGAGCATCATGATGATTCTGTGGAATATCTATAGCTGAAAGTGCCACAACAAATGACCTGAAATCTCCAGATAGCCTCTCAAAAGACACGGATGCTGATAATGGATATTTAGCACAACTCCTCTTCGACTTGCGTAGAGCAATGGGAACATCTAAATCAGCTGTAGTCTCATCTGGCCCCTGCAACATATCCTGCTCAGAAGTATCATCAGATCCATCAACAGTAATATTTTCATTACATACCATAGACGAGCTAGTGGACGAGTCATGACCATGAGCGGGAGGAGGCCTGCAGGTATAATGGAACGGTAGCGGTGAGATAGGTGGTGGTGGTGGTGGTGACGGCATATGAGGTGGTGGTGGTGGTGACGGCATCTGAGGTGGTGGTGTCATGTATATGGCATCAGGAGGTATAGGTGGTAGCTGCTTGTCTCCTGAGGCTGAAAAATACATAACAGATTCAAAAAATGTAACATTTGCACTGATCATATACCGCCGACGCAGAGGATCAAAGCACTTGTACCCCTTTTGAGTTCTGGAGTACCCAACAAAGACACACTTGACAGCCCTAGGAGAGAGCCTGTCAGTACCAGGCGACAACTGATGGACAAATGCAACCGACCCAAACACACGAGGAGTAAGAGTGAACAGATCCTTGCCAGGATGAATGAGTGAAAACGGAATCTGTTCATTCAAGACAGAAGAAGGCATACGGTTGATTAGGTAACATGCAGTGAGAACTGCATCACCCCGGTAGGAGTAGGGAACATGACTCTGTATAAGGAGTGATCTTGTGACATCAAGAAGGTGACGGTGTTTTCTTTCAGCAATCCCATTCTGTTGAGATGTATGAGCACAAGATGTTTGGTGAATAATCCCTTTTGAGGAGTAATAATTGGCAAGAATATTGGTGCACAACTCTAAAGCATTATCACTTCTCACAAACTTCACAGATGTGGAGAAAATATTTTGTATTTCATTCAGAAAATGGATAATGATATTTCCTGCTTCAGATTTATTTTTCATCAGAAACACCCATGACACTCTAGAAAAATCATCCACAAATACTATATAAAATCTGTGTCCCTGATGATCGGGTACACGACTCGGACCCCAGACATCAATGTGAAATAACTCAAACTTGGAGGTACTACTCCGACCTGGACGACTGGGAAAGGACGACCTGTGATGCTTTCCCAACTGACACGCCTCACAATGAATAGGTGTGTGAGGGAGACCATAAGGTAAAACTTGACGCAATTCTGAAGCGGTAAATGACCAAAACGCAGATGCCACAATAAAGTTGATACTTGTCCAGAAGGAGAGGATGAGGTTCCAGCAAAAGGAGTCTGATTCAGGCGGTAGAGGCCTCCTTGCTCATAGCCACGACCAATCACGTTGCCCGTATGGATGTCCTGAAAAATCAAAGAAGATGGATCAAAAATTGCCCGACAATGTAGATCCTTCGTAATCTGACTAATTGACAACAAATTCATTGAAAAATCAGGTGCATGTAGCACATTCTTGAGCTGCATAGAAGATGTCAATCTAATCTCCCCCTGACCAGTGATGGGGGAATGTGTGCCATTTGCAATTACTACTGTCCGTCCTGGAGGGATCTGAGTGTATCCTGAAAGCAGACTCTGGTCGCCACATAGGTGATGTGTAGCGCCCGAGTCCATAATCCATGGTAATGTATCTGATCTACTACTGTTGAGTGCAAGTGTACTACCTGAGGCACTATTAGAAGCAGAGGCAGAAGCAGCGGCATCAGACTGAGGCTCTGTAGTCGGTGCTGGACCAGATGGTGGAATAATGCCCCTCAGACGGGCAACTAGATCGTCGAACCGTTGGTCCAAAGTAGCAGCAGATGGAGGCTCTATCTGCTCAGCAGCTCGTGCGGATGCAGGAAATCCATGCTTCGAGTAGCATGTGTCTTCATTGTGTCCAACTCTGTGACAATAGGTACATGTCGGTCTAGTGCGGCCACCTCTTCCACGAGGTCCACGTCCACGGCCCTGTTGATGAAATCCGCGACCTCTGTTAGCTGCCATGGCTGAAGAATTCTGACTAGGGGCTGTGGAAGGAACTGTGATCCGACTCAGTCTATGGAAAGCTTCATCCATGGGAGAAATAGTAGAATCGACCAAAATCTGGGATCGTGCCGCCTCATACTCAGGATCAAGTGTAGCTAGGAACACGCCCACCATAGTCGCGTTCCTATATGTCTTCTACTGTTCAGGCGTGGCTGTCAGGGGCATGAAGCTATAGAGCTTCTCGAACATCCCTCTCAGTGATGTATAGAGAGAATGTAGAGGGCGACCATTCTGCTTGATAGTGAAGATATCATGCTGGAGTTGCAGAATCTTTCTCATTCTTCGCCTGAGAATATGTGGCCGCCAGAATATCCCACATATCTTTGGTTGTGGGTTGATGTAGAATGTCATTAGCTATCTCAATAACCAGTGTACCGGATAGCCACACTTGGCATATGCATCATCCGCCTCCCAAGAGGCATTGGCTCCAGTCTTCTCAGCAGGCTCTGGTTCGGTAAGAATGTGCTTCTTACCCGTTGACTTCATCATACTAACTGCATTGCCCACAGTTCATAGTTTGTACCGTCCATCTTGACAATAGGCGCTGGACCACGAAAGGCGCCAATAGACGGGATATCTGCCTTGCTTTCTGACATACTGGAGATGGAAGACTGGAGCGACTGACAGAGGATGAGATTTGTCTACAATGACATAGACGGGCTTAGTTGCATGTGTAGACGTCAAGCAACTAACCCCATGCAGAAGAAGTTGTGTGTGTACCCTAGGGCTTAGCACACATACACGCGTGCAAGGAGCACGCACACACGCAATTGGAGATGCGCGTTAGATCACTTGGAGATGCACAGAGATGCGCTGGAGATGCGCTGGAGGTGCACTGGAGATGCACAGAGATGCGCTGGACACGCACAGGCGCAGGCGATGCACCGGCGGCAAGGCTGACTTGCGCACTTGCGCAGGAAGGCGCACATGCGCACTGGCACTGTCGCGCAGAGGTGCAGCACCGGCAGGAGGGCGCTACAGCGTGCAGGCTACGCGCAAGCTCAGCGTGCTACGCGCACAGGTGCTACAGCGTGCACGCTCGCGCACAGCGCGCAGAGGAGCTGCGGCGCTACGCGCACAGGTGCACGCGCACAGGAGCAGCGGCGCTGGAGCGGCAATGGCGATCTCCGGCGGCGCCGATGAGATGGGGAGAGAGAAGAGAGGCCGGCGGGTGGGGTGGGCTAGGGTTAGGGTTTCGAGAACTCCGGTCTAGGACCGTCGCTCTGATACCATGTTGGGAAAAACGAATGACTTGTTTATTCCATAAGCCTAGGCTCTCTTATATAGGAGAGTAGCTTATGGGTAAATTACATAAAGCATACAACCAAAAATAAAAATAACGAAGAGGTACAGACATTACTCTATATACGTCAACAGTTCCCGCATGAGGAACGCATGCGGGTAATTAAGCTAGTTCCGCTGCATCACCGCCCTGATGCAGTCCAAAATTTACAAGGGTTCTCGCATAATGGACGCATGCGAGTAAAGAAGTTAGTCCAAAAGAGATTGGAACGGAAGTTGCGGATTGGTAGTTGGAATATTGGCACTTTAACTGGAAAGTTGATGGAGATAGTGGATACGATGGAAAGAAGGAAGACTCATATACTGTGTCTTCAAGAGACTAAATGGGTTGGAGAGAAAGCAAGGGAGATTGAGAAGACATGCTTTAAACTTTGGTATTTAGGTAAAGATAAGGGTAGAAACGGTGTTGGAGTGGTTGTTCATAAGGATTTGAAGGATTGTGTGGTTGAGGTGAAAAGATTCGGGGACCGAATTATTTTGCTAAAATTGGTGCTTGAAGAAGAAATTCCGAATATCATCTCAGTTTATGCACCGCAAATTGGTTTAGATGAAAGGACTAAACAAGCTTTTTGGGAGGATTTGGATAAGAGTCTACAAGGAATCCCACAAAGAGAGATGATTTGCATCGGTGGAGATTTTAATGGACATGTGGGAAAAGATGCTTCAGGGTATGCTAGTGTTCATGGAGGACATGGTTTTGGGGATAGAAATGAAGAGGGAAAAGCCATCCTGGATTTTGCAATGGCATATGATCTTTTCATAGCAAACACTCTCTTCAAGAAGAGGGAGGAACATTTAATTACTTATAAGAGTGGGTCAACTAGAACACAGATAGATTACTTTGCATTGAGGAGAAGAGATCGGTTGTGTTGTAAAGACTGCAAAGTAATCCCAGGAGAGAGTTTGACAACCCAACATCGTTTGTTAGTCTTGGATGTACAAATGAAAGGGCTGGTAAAGAAAAGGAGAGTTTCTAAGATAACTAGAACTAGATGGTGGAATCTTCCACTGAAGCAAGCGAGCTTCAGGGAAGGTTTTAGAAGACTTATCTTGGGATTGTAGCGGTAGTGCAAACGAGATGTGGGAGGCAGTAGCATCTTGTATCCGAAAGGTAGCCAAAGAAATGCTAGGCGAGTCAAAGGGAGGAGCTCGGGGTCAAAAGGAGGCTTGGTGGTGGAGTGAAGGGGTGCAAGAGAAGTTAAAAATAAAAAGAGCTTGCTTTAAAGCTATGTCTAAGGATAAAACAGAGGAAACTGTCACAAACTGCAAAATAACGAAGAAGGAAGCAAAGAAGGCCGTAAGCGAAGCTAAGTCAAAAGCTTATGAAGTTTTGTATAAAAATCTTGACTCTAAGGAGGGATAGAAGGATATATTCAGGTTGACCAAAACAAGAGAAAGAAAGACCAAAGACCTCTCTCAAGTAAGATGCATTAAGGACGAGGAAGGTCATGTGCTTGTTACTCATAAGGATATAAAGACTAAGTGGGAGCAGTACTTCCATAAACTTTTCATTGGGGAAGGAAATAGAGAGATCACTTTGGGTGATCTAACTTGTAGTGAAAGTTACTTGAATCGTGCGAGCTATAGACGGATGCAAAGAAAGGAAGTAGAGGAGGCTTTGAAGGTTATGAGACCCGGGAAAGGTGTAGGACCAGATGACATCCCTGTAGAAGTATGGAGAGTTTTAGGTGAGTGTAGGTTGACTTGGCTTACGAATCTATTCAATGTTATTTGGAGAAGCAAGAAAATGCATGAAGATTGGAGGAGGAGTATCGTGATGCCTTTTTTTAAGAATAAAGGAGACATTCAAAATTGTTCAAATTATAGAGGTATCAAGATGATGAGTCACACTATGAAAATTTGGGAACGTGTGATCGAAAGAAGGTTGAGGCAAGTTTCCAATGTAAAAGAAAACCAATTCGGATTCATGCCAGGTCGCTCAACGATTGAAGCCATCTATTTGCTGAGGAGAACAATGGAGATTTATAGAGCTAAAAGGAAGAACCTCCACATGATCTTTATTGATTTGGAGAATGCTTATGATTCTGTCCCACGAGAGATATTGTGGAGAGTGTTGGAGAAGAGATAAGTACCTGTCCTATACATTAATCTCATAAAGGACATGTATGATAGAGCTTTATCTTGTGTAAGGACCCCGTCTGGGAAGACTGGATATTTTGACATCAATATTGGTTTACATCAAGGTTCTGCTTTGAGTCCATTTCTTTTTACTTTGATTATGGACGAGTTGACAAGTCACATTCAGGATGAGTTACCTTGGTGTATGTTATTTGCTGATGATATTGTGTTAATTGACGAGACTTGAGATGGAGTAAATGAGAAGCTTGAGGTCTGGAGACATGAGTTGGAGACTAAATGATTTTGTATAAGTAGGGCCAAGACGGAATATATGGAGTGCATCTTTGATGGAAGCAATGGTGAAGGAATCGAGGTGAAGATTGGTGACGATACCATTTAGAAGAGAGATTCCTTTAGATATCTGGGATCTATTCTGCAACATGATGGGAAAATTGATGGAGATGTTACTAATAGAATAAATGCCGGCTGGCTAAAGTGGAGAGGAGCCTCTGCTGTTCTCTGTGATAAGAAAATTCTTTTAAAAATTAAAGGAAAGTTTTATAAAGCAGCCGTGAGACCTGCTATGCTTTATGGATCCGAATGTTGGCCTGTGAATCATAAACTTGTGCAAAGAATGAATGTAGCAGAAATGAAAATGTTAAGGTGGATGTGTGGACACACACACGTAAAGATCGGATTCGGAATGATGTAATCAGAAAGAAAGTTGGTGTAGCTCCGATCGAGGATAAGATGCGAGAAAATCGCTTAAGATGATTTGGACATTTGCAAAGAAGATCAGCTGATGCACCGGTTAGGAGATGCGAGTGTTGGGATGTTCAGCCAGCTAAGAGAGGGCGAGGACGGCCCAAGAAGTGTTGGAAAGAGACCATACGAAGGGATCTTAGTTTTGTGGATATAAGCCCGGGATTGACTCAAGATAGATCTGAATGGAGGCGAAGAATCCATGTAGCCGACCCTACTTAATTGTGGTAAAAGGCTTTGTTGTTGTTGTGTACATAAAATTTACAAGTGATTACCCATTATTCAATATTTATTTACAAACTAGTGAAAAGTACGAGCTATGTATAAAGTTTATATCACATATATACCCCTTATATTTAGTTTGTGCTATGTCCTCATGGGACTAGATGATAAAAGGATAGCTCATACTGTATAAGTGGATGAAATAAAAATTGACCTGCCCCCTATACTTAGGGTTTTAAAGGCCTAAGTATAGAAGAAGACAAAAAATAAGGTGGTCGAGGGCATTGTATGAAAGAGAAAAAGAAATGAGAATACACAACGAGCATTGACTCCCCTATACTTAGGCTCTGGTCAACCTAAGTATGGAAGTGTGGGATTGGGGGTCCGATGAGATCTGGATAATTTACGAAGGAAAAGGAATATGAATCTTTTCAGATGATGCTGATGGCTAGAGATCACTGTTGCAAGGGGCTGTAGGTGTGTTTTCTGAATCTGTCCCACACATGAATACAATCTTCTCAACATAGACCAACTGCTCATTTGATTCAACAAAATGCTTCAGTAGTTGTCCATTCATTAGGAATGTCTGTGCTCCATCTGTAAGATCTGAAATCTCTACACTACCACTGTCATGCACAACACAGACTAGATACGTGACCTTCCACTTGGAATTAAGTTTCCCTTGGAAAATCTTCCACTTTGCATTAAACAACCATACCTTTTGTCCATGACAAAGCCTTAAATGTCGGTTTCGGTCATCATTTCGGTGACGACCAAAACAGAATTTCGATGGAATTTCGATCAAATTTCGATCGAAATTTCGATCATTTCTGTCATTTTTTGTACTAGGACCCCCATATTTCGGTCATTTCGGTCGAATTTCGATTTCGACTGGATATCGATATTCGACAGAAATTCGACCGAATTTCGCTGAAATTTGAGGCCATGGTCCATGAACGAAGGTTTTTCGTCTGATAGATATGTCATGCCAGCGCTTGACCTTGTCCTTATATATCAAATTGTTTTCGTATGCTCTGTTTCTGATCTCCACAAGTTCATTTATATCCATCTCTCTCTGTTTATATCCCAGATACGGTCCAATTTACTTTCTTAATTGCCTATTCTGATTTGTGCACTAACTCTACAAGTAAATGACATAATTTTTCAAATACAATAATGAATGGAGAGATTCCTAATGGTGACTTGTAAGCCGTCATGTAAGCCCAAAGGGCTTGTTCCAAGATTTGGGACCGATCCTTTCTGTCTGGACGGATGAGCTTTTGTAATATGCTCTTAACCTCCCTGTTTGACACCTCTGCCATGTCATTGGACTGTGGGTGGTACGGACTAGTGATACGGTGTTCGATGCCGTAATTCTTCACAAGCTTCTTCAATTCTATATTCACAAAATGGCTACCCCCATCTGATATCAGTACCTTGGGGACCCAAATCTATAAATAATGTGCTCTCTCACAAATTTACAATCATACTTTCTGTGGCTCGGGTTGGGATAGCCTCCACTCACTTTGACAAATAATCCACCTCGAGAAGGATGTACTCAAATCTGTGGCTAACTGGGAATGAGCCCATGAAGTCATTGCTCCAAGCATCAAAGACATCACAAATGATGACATGCTTCATCTGCATCTCATCTTTGGAACCAACGGTTCCTCCCATTTATTGGCATACTGGACACGACTTCACGAAAGTGAGAGCATCATGAAACAAAGTTGGCTAGTATAAGACACACTGCAGTACCTTCCACACAGTCCTCTTCCCGGAGTAGTGTCCTCCTGTCTCCAAGGAATGACAATGAGTAAGCATACTATGGTATTACTCTTGAGGAATGCACCTCCTTCATACACAATCTGGTCCTCCAAAGAAAAGGATCGGATCCTCTCAGTGGTAATGTCTCGAATATGACTTGAGTTGGTCATTGTTGCTCTTGATCCAATCTTGAGGAACTTTCTTGAAGACAAGATAGTTCAGCATATTGACCTACCATGGGAACGAGTCGATAGCAAAAATCGACTTGTTAAGGAAGGAGTCTCGAATCGGTATATCATCAAAAGGATAAGGGGTTTCGAGACGGGAGAGGTGATCAACCACTACATTCTCCACTTCAGGTTTATCTTTAATACCCAAGTTAAACTCCTGGAGGGGTAAAATCCACCAAAGAAGGCGTGTCTTCACGTCCTTTTCCATCAAATATCGTAGTGTTGAATGGTCATTGAACACAACAACCTTGTATAATAAGAAGTGATCTGAACTTATCCAAGGCAAGCACTACCGCAAGCATTTCATTTTCTATAATCGTGTAGTTATGCTGAGCATGGTCAAGTACTTTGCTTGCGTAGTGAATTGCGAATGAGATACCATCCCTTTTCTATCCTAACACAACCTCAACAACAAAATCTGAGGCGTCCGTCGTGATCTCGAAAGTTAGACAGTTTGGGACTTGTACGATCGGGGCATCCATGTACCATTCCTTTCACTTGCTCAAAGGTCTCAAGACACTTGTGATTGACAATAAACTCCGTGTCTTTGCCTAAAAGCTCAGTTAGCGGTCGTACGTTCTTTAAAAAATCCGTAATAAATCTCTTGTAAAATCCGACATGCTCGAGGAAAGACCGCAAATTGTTTCACATTGGTTGGCAGTTGGATTCGTCTGATCACGTCTACCTTGGCAGACTCGACCTCCATCCCTCTCTTGGAGATGATGTGCCCCAACACAATGCCCTCCGTTACCATAAAGTGACTCTTCTCCAGGATAACACCATATTAACCTCACAATTTTTTTGGAGGACTCAGTCTAGATGCGTAAGATAGGAATCAAAACAATCATCGTGGACTAAGAAGTCATCCATGAATACTTCCAGGAATTCACCGACCATTTCAACGAATACAACAATAATGCACCTTTGAAAAGCACCTAGAGCATTGCATAACCCAAAATGCATGCACCTGAAAGCATAGGTACCAAAGGGGCATGTGAAAGTGGTCTTCTCCTGGTCCTCAGGAGAAATTGCTACTTGATTGTAGCCCAAAAACCCGTCCAAAAAAACAGAATAACTCTTTTCTCGCCAGTCTCTCCAAAATCTGATCAATAAATGGTAGGGGAAAATGATCATTCTTTGTTGTGGCATTCAAATGTATGTAATCCACACAGACACGTCACGACATGGGTACTCATGTCACGATCTACTCTCCATCCTCGTTGGTGATCGTCTGGATTTCAGACTTCTTCAGGACAACATGAACGAGTACCACCTATTTATAGTCGGAGATGTGATAAATAAAACCCGCAACACACCATTTCTTAATTTCCTTCTTCACGATCTCACAAATTTGGATTCAACCTGTGCTGGAATTCACGAGAGGGTTTGACATCATCCTTAAGATAGATATGGTAAGGACACAGAGCGAGATTTATCCCATGAAGATCGGAAACACTCCAGCCTATCGCCTTGTGGTTTTTCTCCAGGATCTCTAACCAGCGAGATTCCTGCTCCTCGTTAATCGCGAACTGATGATGACTGGAAACTTCTTCTCTTCTCTACAAGGAAGGCGTATTTCAGTGTTGTGGGTAATGTTTTGAGCTCAGGTAAGGCATTATCATCAAGTATATCTGGCTCAACTGAATTTGGATCTGTGCTGATAGTGACTATATCCATTTCTGAAATATCTGCCACCAACTGATTTGACTCAAGAGTCGGATCGCTAAATGTATCCAAACAATCGGCAAAAGCCGCGTCCGACTCGTCATCCTCATCTTCTGATTGTCCTAAGGGGGGAAGGACCGATAGGCTAAGGTGGGCCCCCATGTCGTCTAGGATATAGGGAGATGCATACTCTGGTTGTTCTGTGGCTGTTGGGTGATTACAAAGGATCTCGCAAACTGCATCATGTACAAGGTGCTCTCTAGGTGAGAGGGACTCATATGTAACTGCTGGGTTTTGTCTCAATGGTCTAACGGTGTCGGCATGACTACATTCTACTTCTGACGAAGAGTGCTCAGTGCTGGACTCGGAATACGATCTTTAATACTTAGTTTGCTTCATCTCTAATTCCACGTCTTCACTTGGAGAGTAGAACTGAATCTCCTCGACCTTGTAGTCAAATGCGGCCTCTGTTGTCCTCAGAAAATGCCGACCAAGTATGATATTAGAATCTCTCCAATTTGTAGGGAACTTCATATCAAGGACCATGAAGTCCACCGTGTAATCTCGTTCCTTATTAGTGGTGGTAATGTTCCTTAATTCTCCCTTAGACGTCTTAGTCGACTTATCTGCGAACTGGAATAGGGTTTTAGATTTCCTAAGAGGTCCTAGGTTTCGTTCAACCTCTCATAAAGAGCTGTTGGAAGTATGTTGATTGGGGATCCATTGTCTAGGAGAGTGCGCGGAAATACCGTGTCATCGATATGACTCACCACATAATGGGCACCCATGTCCTTCGTTTCCTTGGAAACTCATTCTTATTGGCGCAAGCAGCGACTACTGACAAAACATGCTTATCAACACGATCTCTCTTCTTGCTGCTGGTCCTTGTAGGTGTGCATTTCACCTTGAGGTGCTTCTGGAATCCAAGTGTCACCTTGCATACATACCAAATAGGATTGTGACCTTGATATATTTATTACAAATACCTGCCATCTGGGTCATCTTTTTGGATTTTTTTGATTTTCTTCTTTCTACTCTTGAGGGTATGGGATGGGGAAGGGATCATTGAAGACAACTCAGATTCTCAAACTGAAACGTAGCCATTCTTATTCAAATGAGAAGCTGAGTTATGTACAGGACATAGACTCTGACTCTGACACCATTTTGAAAGAAATTCATGAAATGAAATTGTGGGGACTCCGCTGCTGGTGCGACCTCCTCAGACGGAGGTGTGATCTCCTCCTCGTGCTCACTTGATTCATTTCCGCTGGTGCTCCTCTCCGTCTTTTTGTGCCTTTTCTTACTCCATTTTTTTATTTTTTTGGGATTCAAATCCCTTTTATTTTGCCGATGATGGTGTTGCTGCCGGTGCCTCTCCTCCTTTACTTTGGAGTTCTCCTCAAATAGAGACTCAACGACATCCTCCTCCCGTTCTCATGCCTGATCAGGTACAGTCACAGTCCTTCCGCTCTCGAGGGACATATGATTCACATCATCATACGAAAGGATCTCATGTTCACATCTAGAGTGGTCTGACTAGTATACCTGATCACGCGCTCGCTTTGACTCTGGTTCAAGCTGTTGGGATTAGCTTGAACTTGGGCTGGAATAGGAGTCCTTGGTGCCATCTGTTTATTATGAACTTGTGAGATGCACTTGAGATGTGTCCTCATATCATGGCAATCATTCTTGATTTGCTGGACTGCATCAGTAAGGGACTGTATGGTTAAGGTGAGGGATCCCGTATCACTCAGGGTGGGGTTTGCTGCTGTTGGTGGTGGCTAGAGGATGGATGGTATTGCTATCGGTATTGGCCCTGCCTGTATTGATGCGGCTGGTGAAACTGAGAGGTGTAAGGCAGTGGTGGGCCTCGATAGCCCGACTGGTAGGTATGCTGCTGCTGCTGCTGATGTTGGTGTCCTTGTCCTGGCCTAGATTGTACAAGACAAAATGTGGGAATAGCGTTGGTGTCCTTGTAAGTTAGATAGGGCCAGTGTAACTGACTGCTCCCTATCCCCGGCTGTCTGCTGATGGGCTCTTAGTTGTACTACAACCCATTGACCTCAAACACCTGCGAAGGCTCTTCGAAGACTGTGCCAACATGTGGGGTGCATTCTGATCTTGCTGAGTGTACTGTTGATCCTCTACCCAGCTGCTCTGAGGCCCCTGTATTTGCTCCTGTACGAGACAAACTCTGTGTACATGTGCATGTGGTGCAGAAGGGGCATGTAGCCTCATCTTGGCTATCTTCTCAGCTAACTCCTCCACTTGCTTCGACAATCGGGAAGGCTGTTAAAGTCGGTGATCGTCTTGTTGTTTTGCCCTACCATCGTAAGTTTATCATCTATTATCCCCATGCTGGGATGATATCATCTGTCAGATCGACTCTAGTCTTTCTAGGCATCTCCTTAGATAGGAGTGAGGGAGATACCTGATAGGCCTTGGTGGCTTGAGATTTGCTTGTTTCTGCCATCTGATCTAGGATCTTACATACGGCTTCTTCCTTCTTGCTCAGATATATTCCTCCACAAGTTGTACTCAATAACCCATGCATCTTGTGGGTCATACAATAGAACAAGGTCTGAAATAAGATCACCTTTGCAATGCCATGACATGGGCATTTATGTAATAAATCATTGAATCTCTCTCAGGTCTCATAGAATGGCTCATAGGGAGACTGAGAGAAGTAAGCTATCTTGGATCTCATCTGGTTAGTTCTACTGAATGGGCAGGACTTCTTCAAAACTAAGTCTTGAATTGCAACCATGTAGTACATCTAACCCTGAGTTTCTTCAACCAATAGATGACCTTGTCTCCTAAAGCAATCGAGGTAGCCTTCAGCCGAATGTAATCTTGGTCAACCCTAGGATGGCTAAAGTTGTCACAAACCAACTCGAAGTCTCGTAGTAATGCGTATGGTTCCTCAATGGCATTCCCATCAAACTTCGACAACAACCCTAAGAAATGGAGCTTCAACTCAAATGCCTCAGCTGGAATAATCGACACAAGCCAGTTATTGTCCACATTAAGTGCTGGGTTGTAAGCATCCACCATTGGTCTATCTAATCCACCCGCCTCAATCACATGTCCCATCTGAGCCCTTAGATCTACATTTTGTTGTTCTGCTCTAGCTAATCGGGCAAGGATTTGCAGCAAAGGCTAATCTCTCTGGTCTTCATCATCACCGGACTGCTTCTTAGGAGACATCTCTTCGGAATTCTCGTCACCTTCATCAGAAAAGGGAATTGGAATTATAACGGTGTGAAGAGCTCATGTTATAATCACCGAGGTGAAACTCTTCCTCGGTGAGAAAAGAAGATGGAAAGGGATTGGTCTGGGACTGGCCAAATCCTTGACTAAAATTATTGAAGTTGAACTCAAAACAAGAGTGATATTGAGCCCAATGAGGTCCAGGATGAGATGTATCCTGGATAGCAGAAGACGATAGATTTGGAGTGTTCAGTGAAAGGTTCGTGAAATCTGAACAAATATCACTCCAATTCTCCATGTCGATGTCAAGCGGGTCGGAGAGAGATCACAAGAATTGAATCAAAGAGAGATGGTAAATGCACAAAAGTGCAATCTTTGATAGTCAATACACCCACAAATCAAACACAATTCAAACTTCAAGTTCACCAACTTTACACAGTGAAGGCCGCAAAGGTCCGACCAATCATCTTTTCAATTTTACATTGACGATAATATAATCTTGTGAGTCCATTACACACAGGTGTGTCTCCCTGACGCTCAGATGTGGTTTTGCTACACCTCAATCAAAGGGATAATCTGCCTGGGCTGCCGGGTTATATCATACCCCTAAAGGTAATAGTAAACAAACACCAAAGCATCTATTATAGTCGGAGACGGGCGCTTGCAGTTACCAAACCTGCAAAATCGATTCTGGAAACTTAGGGCGCAACTACATAGTTTTGGTCTCTAACCTTAGGGGCTATGTCCTCATCCACTCATAGTTTTGAGGTAAGTACCTGCGTACGAGGACAGGGTTACTCTCATTCTATGCAGTTCTTGATTTTTTTTCTTTATTTCTATCGGCCTTGTTTAGCAATCCCGATTTTAGTCATGTTATTACCGAAATCTTAATGAGCTAAATATTTACTTTTACCGTTCAATCCCAATTCCTTTTTATACTTATGTAAGAAATAAGGGAAGGAATCGAGAAAACCGATGCACGTGAAAAACGATAATGATATGCTCAGTCAGAAGACTTACAATGCTTCCCGTTTCTCTCCATGTGTAATGCAAAACAATATTGGAAATTTATTCTAGATGAAATGCAAGCCGATAAAAAACTGCACCTACCAGAAAGTTCTATTAGTCGGGAAGAAATTGATTTGAATTTTCGACTAAGTTGAACGATCTAGAGTGCATCTCATTTAATATGTGGTGTAGTCTTAAGATAGTACGAGCATAAGCAAATAGTTTGACCAAGTAAAAGCTTTAAGCCGCAAGTGCAAGTCCTATACTACGAGCCACTCAAGTCGAATCCCATCTTGTGAAATACGTCTCGACACATACAAAAACAAGATTAGAATGTTGAAAGTCCTGTGTACCGATGCGAGAACCCAAATGGAAACCACTGGAAAATAAATGCAATTATTACAAATAATTACAAGAATAAAATAAAATGATGAAATATAATCTTAGGGCTCTTCAATCTCTCATGTCTCCACTCGATCTTAATTTTATGCGCTTCTTGCTGCATGTTGGTCCTCAAAATCTCTTGTCTCTGGTCACATTGAGATGTGTCTGCTTTTGGGAAAGTCGCTCCAAGTGCGTCGGCTCCTTCGCACAAAAATAAGATGGATGTCAGAGAGAGAATACACAAATAAATATTAACAACAACAAAGCCTTCTCCCACATTAAGTAGGCTCGGCTACATTGATTCTTCGCCTATATTCAGATCTATCTTAAGTCATTCTCGGGCTTAGATCCAAAAAACTAAGATCCCTTTGGATAGTCTCATTTCAACACTTCTTGGGCCCTCCTCGTCCTCTCTAAGCCAGTTCAATATCCCAACATTCGCATCTCCTGAACAACTCCACGTTCCGAGGGAAGGGGGAGTGGATGGCGAGTGGAGTGCGAAGGGCGAGTTGGGAGCGAAGGGTGGATGGGACGCGAAGGGCGTGGTGGGAGCGAAGGGTGGACGGGACGCGAAGAGCTTTTGGGGAGCGTTGGGATTCTGGGAAGCGAAGGGCGTGGAGACCTAAGGTTCGGGAAGCGAAGGGCGTAGACGCGAGGGAGCGCCGCGGCACGGTAGGTGGCCTTTCTCGTCCTCATGGTGCCGGGCTAGACATGGAGTCTGACGAGGTCGGTGGCGGGTGGACCCGGGTTTCTCACGCCAAGCCGGGTAAGCGGTGTTTCCGATGTGACTCTCGTGGCCATATTGCTTCCGATTGCTGTGCTCCCCCCCGTTGTTTCCTCTGTGGCAAGCTTGGCCATCAGAGGTCCTTCTGCTGGTCTTTGGCGGTCGTCGCTGGTTCGACGCACTTCGCTCCACCGATGCGTGGGAGTGCGCAAAGTCTGCATGGGGGTCGCGATTCTCGTTCATTCGCACAGGTGGTTGGCGCTGGCGTTGCACGTGATGAGGGTCTCTCCGACGCTCCTCTTTCTACTGGGGGAGCGTTGCATGGCTTCCAGGCGGGAAGCGGTCCGGGTATCGCGGTGGAATCTGGTGATGCGGACGCCTCGGAGTTGGGGGTGGAAGCCGAGCCCGAGTTGATGGGTAGCGTGGCGGAAACGACGCAGGTGGCGGAAACGACGACGGTGATGCCTCAGGGGGGGTCGGGGAAAGCTTCCGTAGGTGGCGGCGCGAGGGTGGTTTCGCTACCAGAAGTCGGTTCTTTGGACGAGGGGGGTGAAGTGGAGCGGTCGCAAGGGGGGAGGGGGCTTGATCAGAAGGAGGTGACGCCGGAGCTTGGGAGTTTGGGGGGCTGGAGCGACCACGCAGGTTCGGCCTCCTCGCTCTCCATCGTGGTGGGGGTTTTGCAGAAGCATGATGATGGGTGGGAGCGCATTCGTGCTGGTACGTTGGATTTCTTGGGCGAAAGCTTTGCTGGGGATTTCGTCATCCTGGATGCGGCTCGATGCTACGTTCGAGGTCTCTCCCCGGAGCAACGGGAGAACCTTCTTCGTTTCCATGGCGTCGCCGGAGTCAAGTGGCGGAGCTTGCGGGTTTCTGATGGTGGCGCCTCCACGACGGAGGTTTGTGTCGCTGAAGTGAGGGGGGTGCCCTTCCTCTCGCGAACGGTCCATGCTCTTTCGAAGGTTATTTCCCGGTGGGGGCAAGTCCTCAAAATTCTTGATGATGGCCTTGCTCCTGGTGCTGATTGGAGATGCTCCCGTGTTCTGATTGAAGTTTCTTCAGCCTTCATTGCCGAATCGGCAGGAAAGGTTCTCTTTGAGTTGATGTCATTGGGTCGCTGGACCTTCAGGCTTCCGAAGCGTTGCCATGCATGTCTATCTGCTCACGTGGGAGCGAAGAGGCACCTCGGGTCTTGCAATCGCGCGGTGCAATCTTTGATTTGGTGGATGTTGATATTCTCGACAACGATTCGCTTCCCCCTGAAAATTCCTTTATGACAGCGGGTCTTTCGCACGTGGACCACTCCACGCACAAGTCGTTCATTCCTTGTGACCCACTTGTTAACAGTATTTGGGCTCCTCAGAGGGCCTATTCGGAGCAGCTGCTAGCGGATCCTCTATCGCTATCGGATCAACTTTCGCTTTCGGAGCATCTTTATTGGGGACCCGATGTTTTGTGTCCTCGGCCTATCAGATCGGTGCCTTTCTCTTTCGAGATCCATCTGGAAGGACCGCAATCTCCTCCCTCCCCGCGGTCGCGGCCGCTGGCATCTTATCCTGGAGGTGATCTTCCTTCGTCCGTTGCGGGGGACGCCTTGGTGCTCCCTCCTGTCTCTACGGGGTGGTCCCCTCTTCCGGAATGCGATGATCTTGACTTGTTTGCCGATGGGGTGGCGACGACCCCCTCGGCTGATGATGCTATGGTTGCGGGACTCTCCCCCTCGTCTCGTTATGGTCGGAGCTACTCTCGTAGGCGGCACTTTTGCTCTGATTCACCTATCTTATCTTCCTGTCAGTCTTTGCGCGAGGCGGTGGCGGAGGCGGCAGGCCTCTCCTAGCTCGGTGACCGGTCCCATGATGGTCTTTGATGACCCCTTTCTGCCTTGCTGCGGTTTTTTGGGCTTCCTTTTTGTTTTAATGAAGATTTTGTCCTGGAACGTGCGTGGTCTGGGTGACCCTGATCGTCGGCGCATTTTGGGCTCGCGCCTTGTGGAATGGGACTGTGATATTGCTTTCATTCAGGAGTCGAAGCTTTCGGTGTTGGATGATGACGTTTGGACGTCTTTTGGCGCTGGTCATCTCAATGCTTTCCGTGCTCTGGATGCGACTGGTGCTAGGGGTGGTGCTATTCTGGCTTGGCGCTCTACGCGTTTTTCCTTTTCTTCCATGAGGATGGGCCGTCACTCCATCTCGGTGGTGTTGAATTGCTGTTTGTCAAATACTTGTATGGCGTTTACTTGTGCTTACGCCCCTACTTGTCATATTTCTCGCCGCGAGCTTTGGGAGGATTTACGCGAGGATGCAATTATTTTGGGTGACGTGCCTTGGTTGCTAGGGGGTGACTTCAATGTCACTCTGCATTCGCAGGATCGCCCTCGGGGTCGCAGTGGTCTCGACCCGGGTTCTTCGGATTTTATGGATCTTATTAATGACTTGGCTCTTGAACCGCTTGTCCCTAATGACATTTCATACACGTGGCGGAACAACTCCTCGCGGTCGCGGATCGATCGTTTCTTGGCGAATAACAGTATGATGGACTCTTTTCCTTTTTGCGAGGTTACTTCGAGACCGCGATCCTTTTCAGATCATAACCCCATAATTTGGTCGGCTGGTGATGATATTCGACCTCGTGGCATCTTCCGTTACGAGCGTTCTTGGCTTATGGAGCCTGGTTTTCGGGACTTGGTTCGGCATCATTGGACTCAGGTATCTTCGACGGGCAGTGCCGCTCGCCATTTTGATCATAAGCTTTCGTCTCTCAGAAGGATGCTGGCGTCTTTTAAGAAGGATACTCGCTCTGCTCGCATCGCCACTCGCCTGGCGGCTGACGAGGTGATTCTGCGCTTTGATCGCATTGAGAACGACAGGGACTTGAATCAGGACGAGTTGGTCGTGCGCGCGGATGCTATGGATAAGGTGAAGCTTGAGGATCGGAAGCGTTTGGTTGAGTGGCGCCAACGATCTCAGATGCGGTGGTTGAAGGAGGGCGACGCTAACACCGCGTTTTTTCACAGGATCGCTAGTGGTCGGCGGCGTTCTAACTCTATTTCTTCTTTGCTGGTTAATGGCGCTCATGTCCAGGGGGAGCGGGACTTGGGTCATGCACTGGTGGCCTACTTTAAGGAGTGGTTCGGGCGCCGGTGGCGTTGGTCGGGTAGTGGGGCTAGCGTGCTCCCTCAGGCGGATGCGATGTGCCTAACTCGTCATATATCTATGGAGGAGCTGAAAGAGGCTGTTTGGGCCCTCAACCCCGACGCGGCGCCGGGACCCGATGGGTTCCCTGTTTCTTTCTATCGGGAGTTTTGGGATGTGTTTTCTCAGGATGTTTTGGACGTCGCCCGCGAATTTTGTGATGGCAACTACGGGTTTGATAAACTCAACAGGTCCCTTATTGCTCTCATTCCCAAGTCTTCGAGTGCCAACCGTATTGAGGACTTCCGGCCGATATCCATCTCCAATGCCATCTACCTTATCATTGCTAAGGTCCTTGCTCGGCGCCTGGCACCGCTTCTCGATTCTCTCATCTCGACTTCTCAAGCGGCTTTTGTTCGGGGACGGCAAATTAGTGATTGCTATGCGGTGGCATCGGAAATTTATCACGCTTGGAGCAAGAACGGAGTTGGGGGGTTCTTTGGAAGATTGATTTCGCGAAGGCGTACGACTCTTTGGATTGGCGATTTCTTTGGTCTGTTCTAAAGCGGCGGGGATTTCCCTCGCAATGGATTTCGTGGGTGCGTCGATGCGTCTCGACGGCCTCTCTCTCGCTTCTTCTCAATGGCCGCTTGGCTGGGGGCTTCTTCCAGCCACGCCGGGGGATTCGACAAGGTTGTCCCCTTGCCCCTTTGCTTTTCGTCTTGGCCGCCGACGTCTTGCCCTGCATGATTCATAATGTGGCTGCGGCTGGCCTTACCCGTGGGTGCTCTCTTGGTCCTTACCATGTCCCAATTATTCAGTTTGTGGATGATACGATTTGCTTCATCGAGGGCGATGCTTCGAATGTGGCGGGTATGGCTACCACGTTGGAGCTCTTCAGCGAGGCTTCGGGCCTCCTCATTAATTATGCTAAATCCTCTATGGTTCCCTTCTCCA
The DNA here is from genome assembly GCA_037367405.1 of Ottelia alismoides. Classification (NCBI taxonomy): domain Eukaryota; kingdom Viridiplantae; phylum Streptophyta; class Magnoliopsida; order Alismatales; family Hydrocharitaceae; genus Ottelia; species Ottelia alismoides. The sequence goes on from JAZKJV010009278.1 coordinate 209,887, forward strand.
CTCCACGGGATGAGGTTGCGGAGTGTATGCGGATTTTGGGCTGCCCGGCGGGCGCTCTTCCCTTGGAATATTTGGGGCTTCCCTTGACGGTTGGGCGTGCTCGCTTACGTGATTGGCAGGCCGTGGTTGATCGGATGGAATCTCGTTTGGCTGGCTGGCGTGCGGCCCTTCTCTAACGTGGTGGTCGTTTGGTTCTTCTCAAGTCGGTATTATCTTCGATCCCAATTTATTTCTTCTCTGTGAAAGGTATGCCTAAAGGGACCCGTCGGAGGCTGGATTCCTGCTTGCGGAGATTTCTTTGGGGGAAGAAGGGGGACGGGAGGAGGGGTGTTCATTTGGTTGCCTGGGATGAGGTTACACGGCTAAAGAAGGAGGGGGGGCTGGCGGTGAGAAGGTTGGAGGTGGTTAATGAGGCCCTTCTACTCAAATGGGTGGCTCGTCTTTGGGGCAGGGAGGAAAATCTTATGCTTAATTTCTTGAGGCTGGCGGTGGGGGTTGACCGGCTTTTTGGTTTGGATGGTCGCCTGACGGGGTCTTCCTCATCTTTCTCCCGTGATATCGTCAATACACTGTCTCCTAATCGATCCCTTTTTGGCATTAAGATGGGGGATGGGTCTTTGATCCGTTTTTGGGGTGACGATTGGACCGGCAGGGGTCCTCTTAAGGAGTTATTTCCTCGCCTATTCGCGCTGGTGGCGGATAAGGATGCTAATGTTGCCTCCTACTGGGATGGTGCTTCTTGGGGCCCCAGGTTTGTGGCTAATCTCTCTGACCAGCGGCAGGTGGATTTCATGGCCTTACTTGCTATTCTCGCAGACGCGCCCTCGCCCTCGGTCGGACGCGATCATCTGTCTTGGAAGGACGGCACTTTCTCCACCCGTGCGGCTTACCTGGCTATTTTTCCTCCTCTGGCTGCGGCTGATGCTCCTCTTTTCCGGGATTGTCAATTCTTTTGGGGCCTCAGGGTCCCCGAAAGAATTGGCATTTTTCTGTGGCTTTTCCGTCGTGGGCGTCTGATGACTCATAGCCGGTGTGCCTTACTATTTCCCAATGTCTCTTCTATCTGTGGCCTTTGTGATTTGGAGACAGAGACTATCGATCATCTATTCTTCCGATATGGCAGAACCCATGATATCTGGGCTGATATGGACTGGCTTGACGTGTCGGATTCTTCCTCCTTCTGTGAGAGCTTGGTTAGCTCTCGGGCCAGGGCGAGGACGGACCTCCTTACATCTATTGCTCGGCTTTGGTGCATTTGGATTGGTAGAAATGAAGCCCTTTTTGCTCGTCAGAGGTTTATTCTGAAAACGTGCTCATTTCGGCATCTCGTTTACTTCGCGACTGGTCCGATGTTTAGGGGTTCTATGATGTAATGGGGGTATCTGATTTTGATACCTTCTGTTCTTACACTTGTTTTCCTACTGTACGCATACCGTCTGTAAGTTTTCTCTTAACTTTTTAATAAATTGGGGCGAGCACCATCGAGTGCCTCCCCCGCTTTTGAGCGTCAAAAAAAACATTCGCATCTCCTAACTAATGCATCACCTGGCCTCCTTTGCAAATGACCAAACAACACTAAGTAGTTTTCTCGCAACTTATCCTCGATCGGGGCTACACCCATTTTCCTTATGATTGCATCATTCTGAATTCGATCTTTACGTGTATGTCCACACATCCACCTTAGCATTTCATTTCTGCAACTGACATTCTCTACACATGTTTATGGTTCACAGGCCCACATTCAGATCCATAGAGCATAGCAGGTCTCACGATTGCTTTGTAAAACTTTCCTTTGATTTTCATAAAAAATTTCTTATCACATAGAACAACAGAAGCTCCTCTCCACTTTAGCCAACATGCATTTAGCCAACCTGAATTTCCCCATCATGTTGTAACTACACAACTAAATATAACAAAATAAAAATTAATAAAAGAAATCCTGAAAATAAAGAGAAATAATTACAATTAAACTCGGAGGTTAGACTACATGAGAGGAAAACCTAAGCAATAGATTTTCTAAAACTTTACCCTAAGCTGTGCCTCCTCGGCAATGACGTCATTTGACGGATCACGAATCACCCTATTTAATTTGTCGGATTTGCATTGCAATCAGGCAAGTAATGATTTATTAAAAATACTCAAAGATTGATAAATTAATACAATGTGTGATAATTTATTTTTTACTTGGGCAAGCTAAGGTCGATTACATGGAGATAATTATCAACTTAAGATTATTTTTTAGATCATTAAATGCATATATTTTCAAGAAGAATATTTTTGTGATTTAAAATGCTTTTAAATGAAGCGGTGCAAATGCGACCAAGTTCAAGCCTTCAAGGGCATTTTAGCAAATTTTCAATCAAATCATGTCCAAAAATTATGAAACTTGGTTAGAATGTGAAATGATGCAAATTTAAGCTATTGTGAACTTCTGGGAATTTTCAGTTTCAAAATGATTTTTTTGATGAAATATTAAATGCAGAAATAATGGTTATTAGTGATTTAGTTTTAATAACTAACAAACACTTTTTATTTCCAGTAGTTCTAATTAAGAGGAGTCCATAACAACTTTAAGATCTTAAAAATACTAAGTGACGGTCTAATTAAAAATCAATGATAGTAATCACTAAAAACAATCTATTTAGTCCACAATATGCATGCAATTGAAATGATTTTTTTTGACACAAGATAGAGAACAATTAATCCTAACAAGTGTGATTTTTCAGGAATTTTAGAGCAATATATGATTTACTACAAATTTGCAAGATCGTCACCACCTCTCGCACTATAGAATGCTATGAAGGGGACAATAATATGCGTTAACGGGATCGATTGAGATTGGATGGTCGTTCACAACATTGTTATCAACTTCTTCCTCAATTTCACCCTCTATCTCATCGTTAGTGACCTGCAACGGACAATCATTCAAGACATGATTGACTTCTCTCAATATAGCTTCCCTGATGTAGCTACTCTCATGTGTGAACAGAGTAGGTGGGACACTGAAATATTTATCCAACCATAGGCAACAGACCACGTGCTCTCGAGGTGTGGTCATCAATCGGACCTTCAATTGGAGAAGTCTCTACTACCATCTCATTGGGAGATGATTTCACAATTGTCTCGGTGTAAAGAACTATACCCTAGACATCATCATCATTTATGATAGATGTCCACATTGTGTTGGAACTCGTGGCACTAGGAATGCAGTATGATATCTTGATGTTGTGATTGTTCCTATCCAATGGACATTTCCGGTACATCAAATCCAACATCTCCCCAAAAGACATAGTCATTCACAGTTCTAGACCTCGTAAGACGAGACAACTTAAGTCACCGTTACCACTGTTCAAGGTTGCAAAAGTCGGTAGTCGGTACTCGATCGGTCGGGTCACTGACTAAGGATTAATCGACAGTCGGGCGACTAATCGGATTTAGTCGGACTTTAATTGGCTTTGAATTTTATGATTATTTTAAACATATAACTCATTTTTATACATATATTTAAATAGGTTTTGTACATTTTTATTCAATCATAATAAAATAAAAGTAGTTGAATCTAAATAAAACATTACGCATATTGTAGTAAGTTTGCTTATGAAAAACAACAAAATATTGTATCTCGGAGCAAAAATTGGTCGACTAGTGTGCCTAGTTGGAATTAGTCGGTACTCGGTCGACCACCTCACTGACTAGACTAGTTGAATCTAATAGTCGGGCCATTCGGGTGACTTTTACAACACTGCCACTGTTCAATTGAAACATGCAATATACGAAAGCCATTGAACTCGTATAAAATGCATCAACATGATCTTAATATGTAGAAAACGCAAATATTTCACTTATAAGACCGTTAATAATGACAAACTACCATACAAAATCCTAAAGTAAGGAACATGTTGGCAGGCATTGAACTTACTGCTATTCGCTATCATAAGATGCCCTAAACAAGCGGTGCTTGGAGGAGGCTGCAGGGTTGCGGTGCTGCAAGGAAGGAGGAAAATTCGTTCGGGAGGTATGTTTCGAAAAATATTAGCCTTATATGGTCGCCGATAAATTTTTTTGTTATGTACTTTAGGTAAGCTTACGGTACATAAGCTTCCCTATTTAATTGTGGGAAAAGGCTTTGTTGTTGTTGTTATGTACCATCGGTAAGCCGCCTCTTCAAGAAGCGTCTTTGCCCTAAAAGTTTTCATGTGTTACATACCAATGAGAGTCGCCTCTTGAAGACGCGGCTTTGGCTAAAATCAAAGCTGCCTCTTGAAGAGGGGTCTTTGCCAATAGAGTTTTTGTGTTACATACTAGTGAGAGCTACCTTTCGAAGAGGCAGCTTGCATATGGTACATAACAAAAAAATATTGACGATCGTATGGAGTCAGTATGTTTCGAAACATGCCTCCCAGGTGAATTTGCCTTCACAAGGAAGGATTGGTCGTGGTGGTACCAGGTCGCGGATCGTGTGATGGTAGAGGGGTTGAAGGACTCACACGAGAGAGATAGAGAGCTAGCACACAAGGGGATTCGAAGTTTGAGTGGCGCTTCTAGGAATGGGTATGGTTTATTACCTAAAGGCATATCGCCTATATAGACGACACTCAGATGCCTAAATTCAATGTATTATGGAAAAACTAGCTACTTTACACTTAAAAAAATGTTGACCTAAATGTGGAATGTTTTATGGTTGTTGTTGAAGGGAAAATGAATTGAATTAGTTAATGATGGGCCCTTTGGTTCTCTTATATAGGAGAGGAACCTATTGGGCAAATTACATGAAGAAGACAAAATAAATAGATAAAAATAAAATAGTACAAAAAATAGGAAATATCTCAACACCCCCTCAGGCTGGAGCGTAGATATCGATTAGGCTCAACTTGGAACAACATCTCTGATAAGGCCCTTTGGCTAGGGTCTTAGTAAAAACATTTGCTGTCTGATCTCCAGAGCTGACACGAGTAGTTGGCAATAAGACCCTTCTGTATCATGTCACAAGTGTAGTGACAATCTACCTCTATGTGTTTGGTCCTTCCATGGCAATGAAAAGAGCAACCTGATTGTCTTATTAGAGGTGCATGAGAAGAGACACCTCTATAATAAGGTCAGTAAGAACAGATCCGACCCACATCATCTCCGTGCTAGCCTGCGTTATGGCCATGTATTCTGACTCAACACTCGATTTGGCAACCACGATCTGCTTCTTGCTCTTCCAAGAGACTAGGGAATTCCCTATGAACACCGTAAAATCTGAAGTAGACTTCCTATCCTTAGAACATCTGGCATAATCTGCATCTGCACATGCTGTAACTGAAAGAGGTGTACCTCTGCTGAATAGAAGTCTCGTACATGGTGAAGTTTTCAGATACCTCAAAATCATATGGATTGCATCCATATGTGCTTGTCTAGGATGCTCCATAAACTGGCTCACTTTGCTCACGACAAAGGATATGTCGGGCCTAGAAATATTCACATAAAGTAGCTTGCAAACAAGCTCTCTGTACCTCCTCTTGTCGGCCTCCTTAGTGTCATCCTCATATAACTTCATGCTTGGGTCAATAGGAGTAGTGACAGGTTTGGATTTTTTTATGCCTGTCGCTGAAAGAAGGTCTGTAGCATCCTTCCTCTAGGTCATCACAAGACCTCGTTGGCTCTTGGCAAATTCCAGTCCAGGGAAATAACGTAAATTACCAAGGTCTTTTGTCACAAACTGCTGACCTAGGAAGTCCTTGACACTCTAAATACCCTGCTCATCATCCCCTGTAACAATAATATCATCAATATAAGCAAGGATAACAATAGTACCTCTCTGGGTCCTGTACACAAACAAAAAGTAATCTGCAGTCGATCGCACAAATCCCTGCTGCTCTATCAAATCCGAGAGCTTCTGAAACCATGCTCTTGGACTCTGCTTAAGGCCATAGATAACCTTGTGAAGCTTGCAAACCTTCTGATACCCCCTCTCAGTAGCATACCCAGGTGGCTTCTGCATATAGACATCCTCATGTAGATCACCATAGAGGAAGGCATTCTTCACATCCAGCTGGTAAAGGGGCTAATCTCGTGTCACAACATCAAGAAGTAGTATGCGCAGAGTAGAATGTCTGGCAACTGGAGAGAAATTATCCTGATAGTCCACCCATAAGTCTGGATGAACCCACGTGCCACAAGTCGCACCTTATAGCGATCCACACCGCCGTTTGCCCAGTGTTTCATAGTGAACAACCAATTTGCATCCCACAACGGATGCGTCAACTGGAGCAAAAACAAGACTCCAAGTACCACGTGACTGTAACGCGGTCATCTCCTCCTCCATGGCTAATCTCCATTGACCGTTCTGAAGAGCCTCATGATATGTACGTGGTATCTCCATGACTGATAATGTCAAGGTAAACCTCATGAAATCCTCTGATAGTTTGCTCAAGGAAACCTGGGCTGCAAGAGGATAAGTAGCACACTATATTTCTGCTTACGCAGAGCAATCGACACATCCAGTTCATCTGCCAAGGGCACCTACTCATCATATGGAATCCTGTTGCACAAACAACTCAGTATTGCCATTAGTAGAAATAATTTGCTCATTACATACCTGAGGCGTAGTGGATGATAGGCAAGGCTTGTGAGCAGGGGGAACCGAGTGAGACCTGCGAGTAAAGACACGTGGCAAAAACTGAGTAACAGTATGAGGTGTAGCCACAGAAGCAGGTGTAGAGACAGGGGTAGATGTAGGAAGTGGTGGTGGTAAAGCAGGAGCAGAGGGAGGTGGTGGGATGACAGTAAGAGGTGGAGGCACGTAGATCTCATCATCAGAGTCAAAGTCAGCAAGTTTGTCGCCTGTAGGAGAAAAATACATGACATATTCAAAGAAAGTAACGTCAACACTCATAAAGTATTTCCGCTTTGCAAATCAAAGCAACGATACCCCTTCTGGGCACGAGAGTAACCGACAAAAACACACTTGATAGCTCTGGGGGAGAGCTTGTCACGACCTGGAGAGACATCATGAACAAAAGCAACAGAACTGAAAACACGAGGTGTAAGAGAGAAAAGATCCTTCTCGGGAGACGTGATTGAGAAATGAATCTTCTCTCCCAACACAGACGAAGGCATGCAGTTCACCAGATAGCAAGCCGTGAGGATCTCATCTCCCCAGTAGGAATAATGAACACAACTTTGTATCAACAATGTTTGGGTCACATCAAGTGACGATGTTTGCGGTCGGCAACACCATTCTGTTGGGATGTATTGGCACATGAGGTCTAGTGAGCAATGCCAAGAGATCTAAGAAAGTAAGAAAGTTGTAACGTGCAAAACTCTAAAGCATTATCAGAACGAATATATCTGACAGGAAAAATATTCTTTATCTCATTAATAAAAGATTTGATCACATACGTGGCTTCAGATTTATTCTTTAATAAAAAGACCCAGGGAAGTCTAGAAAAATCATCGACAGCCACAAGATAAAAACGGTGTCCCTGGTGATCAGGAACCCGACTCGGACCCCAGATATCTAAATGAAGAAGCTCAAATAACTGAGAACTTCTCCGACTCTAACGAGATGGGAAGGATGAATGGTGACGCTTCCCAAGCTGGCATGCCTCACACTAGGAGGATCTCATGGAAATCTGAGGGAGAACATGACATAGCTTCTGCAGAGGAAGGTGGTCAAACTGAAGGTGCCATAGATATGGGGATATCGGTTTAGTAGGTCCAGTAGAAACACCAACATGAGGAGGTTGGACCAGTCTATAGAGTCCCCGTTGCTCACGACCACATCCAATCACCGTGCCTGTGAGTATGTCCTGAAAACAAGAGACGAAGGGTCAAATATAGCACGACAATGCAGATCCTTAGTATTCTGACTAATGGAAAGTAAATTCATTTGAAACTCAGAAGTATATAAAACATTCTGAAGATGCATGGACGGTGTCAAATGCACCTCCCCTTGTCCTGTAATGGGTAAGTGGTCGCCATTGGCAATAACAACCCATCTACCATGTGGTATGGTCCTGTAGGACCTCAGTTGTGCTCTGTCTCCACAAAGATGATGGGAAGCACCAGAGTCCATAATCCAGTCTGTCATATCTACACTATTACTACCAATGAAAGCATAAGCGATGCATGAGGAGCTTGAAGAGGCTCGGACTACGGATGCAGTTTCTGTAGTGGTGGTTCCTGCAACATGACTCATCATCTCTTGGATACGAGAGACGATATCATCCAGAGGAGGATCAACCTGGGAAGCAAGTATATCTGAAGGCTCAATCTATTCTGCCACGCAACCAGAAGCGAGATATCCATGCTTCTAGTAGCATGTATCCTCTGCATGTCCCGGTTGACGGCAAAAGGTGCACGGGCCACGCAGACGTCAACCACCTCTGCTACGAGGGGTGCGTCCTCTAGATTGGGTCGTTACTCCTCGACCACGAGACACAACCATGGCTGACGAGGGCTGAGGAGTGGTCATAGGAGGCATGATGATCTGATTGAGACGTCTATGGGCCTCCTCCATGGGAGGTAGGGTAGCTCTAGTGAGAAGCTGAGTACGTGCTGCATCATACTCTGTATCAAGGCCAACCATGAAAACTCCAACCATCGTAGAATTCCGATATGCCTTCTGCTGCTCAAGAGATGTCGTAATAGGCATGTAGCTATGAAACTTCTCAAGCATTTCACAGAGTGAACTATAGTACACATGCAGAGGAAGACCATTCTGCTTGGCCTTGTAGATGTCAAACTGTAGCTGAAGAATCTTGGCCTCATTCTTTGCCTGAGCATAGGTGTAAGCCAAAGTGTCCCACATCGCCTTGGCAGTGGGCTGGTTCAGAATATCATTGGCTATCTTTGTGGTGAGGATCCCACGTAGCCAAACACGCGCATACGCGTCATCTTACTTCCAAGAAGCATTTGCCCCAATCTTATCCGTTGGCTCTGGATCTGTCAAGGTGTGCTCCTTGTTGTTGCATTGCATGAGGGTGGGAAACTGCATGGACCACAACTCATAGTTGGTCCCATCCATCTTAATAATGAGAGCCAGGCCCTTGAAGGCGTCAGACGAAAAAATATCACCCTTGTTCTCTGACATGATGGGAAAATAGTCGAATGACGGAACTCGACTAAGAGTAGACCGATATCAACAAGTCTAAACGATCATATTAGAGGTTTGGTTGTACGTGTAGACTCATAAACTTCCTCATCAATCTCTGCTGTGCGCTGGGGCTGGCGGTGAGCTGGGGGGGGGAGGGCTTGGGTGGCCTAGGGAAGTCTGATCGGTGGCCTGTCCAACCTGCATAGTGGGCGATAAGGCCAAGGCGGCCTGGACGGTGGCGGCATGTGGCCCAGAAGAAAGCCTGGGCAGCACTAGGGGAGGGTCGGGTAGCGACGGATCACCAAGGAAGGGTCGGCCAGTACTGTAGGATGTCAGACAGCTTGGGAGGCGGTGGCCTGGGCGGCGGCGATAGCCTGGGGTTGGGCGACATGGGAGATGGGGGGCTATGGTTTTGGTGGGATAAGAGAACTCCGGTCTAGGACCGTTGCTTCGATACCATGTTGAAGGGTGTTGGAGTATTTGGTTGTGCGCCTCTTATGTTGTAGATGGGTAAATGAATACCTCCAAGATCCATTTACCCCATCCATGTGTTTAGTCCCACATCTACCAGTTGTGGGACTTGGAGGCTCTGTGGAGGCTAAATAAGGAGCCCCAGACCTCCTGTATCGATTGAGAAAGTTCAATAGAATATCCGCCCCTTTGAGGGCTTCTCCCGTGGTTTCATCCCGCTCCTTAGGAAGTAGGTCCACGTAAAAATCTTGTGTTCCAAGTTTATTTTTCTGTTCTTTATGCTCTGTTTATCATTCCGCCTCCGGATTTTTTATTTTTCTAACATGGTATCAGAGCGGGTCGATTCTCGAGGATTTTCCTTATGTTCTTTATTTTTGTGTTCGAGATTCGAGATTCTAGGGTTTCAATAAACCCTAATTATGTTCGTGAATACTATTTTGAAGATCATATTGAAGATTTCTTTTCCGATTCAAGCTTGCATTCAAGATCAAATATCATTGGTTCTAGGGTTTCGTTTTGAAACCCTATCTGAGCAGATCAGGCCTCTCGTTCCAGGCAGGACCCTAGCAAGCGACACGATGCTTCCACACCAGCCTGCGCTTCTTCAAGATCTTCCAGGAGGCGATGACCTTCAGACCCCAGCCGCAACTTTTATAGTCTCCCAGGTGGAGCCACAAACGCCTTCTCCTTCGCGCAGGCGGTGCACATGCCCCAGATCCATGCGACGACACGTAGGCCCCAGATCCATGCGGTGGCACCAACCCCTTCTCCATCCAGGCCGTGCCCAGGCGGCGCTCCAGATCGCCATATCCTCGAAGCCAACCCAGCCCTTGGTCAACGTAGAGGCAAAGGAGGCCCCCCGAGCGACGCAACCTCCAGGCGGAGGTCGTGCGCGGCGCTCCTCCTCCTATTTCGATGTCCCAGCGCGATCCTCAGGCGGGAGTCTCGACTCTCGTATCGGCACCTGGCGGCATGCCCTATCCTGGGCGGAACCCTCCGCTCCGCACGATGAACCGAGGCGGTCGTCTCTCCATGTGCCTCTCCTTGCCCCAAGCAAGGGGTGCACCTCCAAGCTCCGGGCGACAACTCCTCATTCATCTAGGCACCGCGCATGAACCAACAGCTCCAGGCGAGCCCCGCTCCTCTCCAGATTGTGCTCGGCGGTGACTCAGGCGCATCTCCAGGCTCTTCCCTCCTCGCATCAGGCGCATCTCGCGCAACCACACGCGCAGGCGACGCATGCAGCATGCGATGGGAGAGCCCTCATCGTGGGCGGCATCACGATTGGGAACCCTAAGGGGCCTGCATATCCCGATGGCTCGTTATTTAAAAAAATAGTTATTTGTTTAAAGAGCCCAAGTGGATCGTTTGTTTTTTTAAAAGAAGGGGGGGAGTTATTTTGTAAAGCCCAATTGGGCTAAGGCATCTTTGAGTCCAAATGGGTCATGATTATATTGTTCAAAAAAAGTGAAAAAGACGTGTACAATTAAAAAGCCTTACGTAAAAGATAAAAAAATTGCAAAAAAAGGAGGAAGGAAAAGCCATAAAAAAATTGTTGAAACAACTTAAAAAAATATTTTCAACAAAAAAGTGTGACGTCGTATAAAAAACGGAAGAAAAGCCGCAAGAAATTTTGTGAGAATATTCATGTTTAGCCCCATTTTTATTGTCTTCTCCCTGCATTGTCGATGTCATTGTTTTTTGACAAGTACGGGAGAAAGGGGGAGTATTATATAGAGTCATAGGTCTATTCAGATTCTCCAGATACAGATATTCCAGACCATCCAGATGTTCATACTCTACAGAGATCATATATTCAGACTCAACGTCAGAGATTCCGAGTCTTCAGTTTCAGACACGCACATGTATGCGGTCTTCTTTTCTGTTGTGCACATGTATGCCATCATTTGTCATGGTTCCCATCAGTCTTGTTTTATCGGCTAGAGCTTTCATGCGAGCCATAGGGACTCCAGAGTAGAGTACTATTCTCTATGCCATGTGGGTAAGGGTTTTCATGTGGTATCATAGGGACTCTAGAGTAGAGTACTATTCTCTGAGCTAGATGGGAGAGACCCAGTTCTCCGACGAGGGACTACATGCGTAGTTTCAAACTCGATGGTCAGATTCCGAGTCCTCTGTTTGACTCACACTCCGGCCCGTTCGTCCTCACCTGCACGACATGAGAACCAACGTCCTCGACAACAGCCGACAGTTATGCGCGTTGAGTTGATATTGCCCGTAGTTGTATGTGAGTTGAGTTTCTTTCTGTTTGTCCAAGATGAGCATTGCATGCTCCAGCTTGAGGGGGAGTGTTGGAGTGTTTGGTTGTGCGCCTCTTATGTTGTAGATGGGTAAATGAATACCTCCAGGATCCATTTACTCCATCCATGTGTTTAGTCTTACATCTACCAGTGGTGGGACTTGAAGGCTCTGTGGAGGCTATATAAGGAGCTCCGGACCTCCTGTATCCATTTGAGAAAGTTCAATAGAATATCCGTCTCTTTGAGGGCTTCTCCCGTAGTTTCATCCCACTCCTTAAGGAGTAGGGTTCCACGTAAAAATCTTGTGTTCCAAGTTTATCTTTCTGTTCGTTATGCTCTGTTTATCATTCCGCTTCTGCATTTCAATTTTTCTAACAAAGGATAAATTAATTAAGTTAATTAATTAGGGGCCCTTTGGTTCTTTTATATAGGAGAGGAACCTATTAGGCAAATTACATGACAAAGATAAAATAAATAGATAAAAATAAAACAATACAAAAAATAGGAAATATCTCAACAGTTGAATTATTCAGGAATTTGCTTTCCACCGAGATTTTCTGTACTCTGGTGGCTTTATTCATCCCGCTCCTCGAGAAGGATTTCACGTTAATCTTGTTTTGTTCTTATTATTGATTCCAAACTTCTATATTTTTTCATTTTCAGAATTGGCTATCTTCAAATCCTTTTCATACATTTATATTTTTTTGGTCAGACTCATATGTAGCTCTCCCAACCCTATTCTCCTCTGCTGGTGGTTCACTATCGACTAAGCAGAGATATTCTCTCCAACATGTACTTTAGAAGCTTTTAAGTAGCTCGATTGTCCTGTGCTACTAACAATTGAGCTTATCACAACTTTATGAGGTGCACGCTGCCGTTATCACCAGCTTTAATCTCCATCCACGAGAACTGAGCCCCTTATTGGTGATTTTTTCCTTTAATTGTTGGAATTTCTTCCATTGTCTATTTTTTCTGCATTTTCCCGTATCAAGATCTTTTACCTTTGTCCATGAGGTTTACGTGGTAATTGGTAAGATTTGGGTAATTAGTCATTCACTTATTTTTGGTATTGTCCTAGTTATGTGGCCAGGCTTCTACTTTTTACTGAATAGTTAAACTGACAGTTGTTGATTAGTTGTTCATTATAAATTATAAACTACTATATTGATTCCTTCCACGTTGTTTCTCCTTAAAAACAACAAAAAGTGCTGACTTTATTGGCTTTTATATAGATGACAGAGGGGGAAGATGGCCAACCGGGTCAAAACAAATCTGGAGATGAAGCTTATAGGTCACTCAGTATGCAAGCTCTCATTAAATCATACAAGGAGGCTATTATTAATGGAGATGAAAATGATATCCCTTATTTGGAGGCAGCTATATGCAACATTGACAAAGAAAAAGCTGACTTACTCAACAAAGCTACAGAGATATCAGCAGAAATTGCTTCGGCAAAGGATAAATTTCTTCGGTTGAATGCCGACTTGGAAAATTTCAGGAAACGGTCTGACAAAGATCGTCTTAAATTCTCATCTGATATTCAAAGGGAACTAATCGAGAGTCTCTTGCCTTTGGTCGACAACTTTGAGAAAGCCAAACAGCAAATAGTGCCAGAAACTGAAAAAGAAAAGAAGATTTCCACAAGCTACCAAGGCATTTACAAGCAATTTGTGGAGATCATGAGAGCCTTGCGTGTTTCAGTTGTTGAAACAGTTGGCAAGCAGTTTGATCCATTGGTAAGAATTTTCTAAATAACATCGCACCTTCTTCCATGAGTTCTAATTATTATATTTTACTTCTATTTCCCATGTTAAGATGATTTTTTCACCAAGCATGAGGTGTATTGTCACATGTATGTTTAAGCAATTGGTTACACTTTATCTACTCAAGAAATGGTCACATTCTGTGAAGCAAAACTGGCTTAGACATATAATCACACAATGTCATCAGTGATGGTCTCTACAAGATCTTGCAAAGGCCTAGATGATCACTGTTCCCAGAAAGATGATATTGTTGCAAGTATGGTTATCTCTGTGCCGTGCCCCTGTGAAGCACCCACCAGAGTTTGAACAACTTGGGGGAAGTAGATGTTGGGACATCCTCGTGATTGATGAGTGGGGAAGCCCTATAAGATGTTTTAGTCACGAGAACGTATTCAAAGAAGCAAATGCATGGATGAGTCATCCCCGTTGCAGTTTTTCCAAAGTATGGTCTCACTTTTTACATCCCTCACTAGGAAAATGTTTCGAAGCCTCATAACCACTGCATAGAAGGTGTAACTTGATCACTTAAGTGCATAGATTTTGCACCATACAGTTCCTAGTCTCAGGGAAATTGGAGCCCATGATTCGAGCATGCTGTCCCTCAACCTGACAAATAATATGAGACTGCCTTCCACTTTGAATGCCCATTGCATATTGTTGAAATTTGAGAAGCAGAAGCGGAATCGATAAAACAAGAAAGATAAATATGAAGAACAAGGATTTAACGTGGAACCCTACTCCCTAAGGAGCGAGATGAAACTACGGGAGAAGCCCTCAAAGGGCTGGATATTCTATTAGAATTTGTTGGGAAAAACGAATGACTTACTTTATTCCATAAGCCCTAGGCTCTTTTATATAGGAGAGTAGCCTATGGGTAAATTACATAAAGAAGACAACTGAAACATAAAATAAAATAAGATAAGAGGTACTCTATATGCGTCAACACTCCCCCTCAAGATGGAGCATAGATATCAATCATGCTCAGCTTGGACGCACACTTCTGGAATGGGCCTCGAAGTAATGCCTTGGTGAAAATATCAGCAGTCTGATTCTCTGATGTGACGTGAGATGTAGCAATGAACCCCTTCTGAATCATGTCACGTATGTAGTGACAGTCAACCTCAATATGCTTGGTCCTCTCATGAAAGGCTGGGTTGTTTGCAATGAACAAGGCGGCCTGATTATCACATTCCAACATCATAGGAAGTGGAATATCAAGACATAGATCTGTAAGTAAAGATTTCACCCACATCATTTCTGTGCTAGCTTGGGCCATAACCCTGTATTCGGATTCAACACTAGATCTAGCTACCACTGTCTGTTTCTTGCTCCTCCATGAGACTAGGGCATCTCCAACATAAACTGCAAATCCTGAGGTGGACTTCCTGTCCTTGGGGCATCCTGCATAGTCTGCATCAGCGCATGCTGTGATAGCGATCTCCTTTCCCTTCTTAAATGGCAGGCTTGCACCTGGAGATGATTTTAGATATCTCAGAATCATGTGTATTGCATCCATATGGACCTGACGTGGTTGCTCCATGAACTGGCTCACACGACTCACTGCAAATGATATATCAGGTCTAGTGATCGTGACATACAGTAATTTGCCTACCAGTTCTCTGTACATTCTCTTGTCCACCTCTTCTGTGTCATCATCATAGAGCTTCATGCTGGGATCCATTGGTGTCATAGCAGGTCGACACCCTAGCATACCTGTCTCACTTAATAGATCTGTAACATATTTTCTCTGCGACATTACTAATCCATATGAATTTCTAGCAAACTCCAGCCCCAGAAAATATCTAAGGACTCCCAAGTCCTTGGTAACAAACTCGGTTCCCAGCCTTTCTTTTGCCTGCTTAATGCCCTGCTCATCATCTCCTGTAATCAAGATATCATCAACATAAACCATGATTACAATGATACCTCTAGCCGTCTTCTGCACAAACAAGGAATGATCAGCATTGGAACGTTTATATCCTTGTTTCTCAAAAAGATCTGAAAGCTTCTGAAACCACGCTCTGGGGCTCTGCTTAAGGCCATAGATGGCCTTATGTAACCTGCATACCTTGGAACACTCCCCCTCAACAGCAAACCCAGGTGGTTGTTGCATATAGACTTCCTCTTGCAGTTCGCCATATAGGAATGCATTCTTCACTTCCAGCTGATAAAGCGACCAGTCTCTAGCAACTGCAACTGATAACAGGATCCGCAGAGTGGAATGACGCGCCGCAGGCGAGAATGTGTCAAGGTAATCCACCCCGTATGTCTGTGTGAAGCCACGTGCAACAAGGCGTGCCTTGTACCTGTCAATAGAGCCATCTGCATTGTGCTTCACTGTAAACACCCACTTGCAGCTTACCGGGCTGACATCTGGAGGTATAGGAACCAAGCTCCAAGTGCCTCTTGACCGAAGTGCCGTCATTTCTTCTTCCATTGCTAGCCGCCATCTAGCATCCTGCAAAGCTTCATGATGATTCCGTGGAATGTCTGTAGCTGAAAGTGCCAATGCAAATGTCCTGAAGTCTCCCGATAGCCTCTCAAAAGACACGACTACTGATAATGGATATTTGGCACAGCTTCTCTTCGGCTTCCGTAGAGCAATTGGAACATCCATATCATCTGTATTCTCATCATGCTCCTGCAATACATCCTGCTGAGAAATGTCGTCAGATCCATCAACATTAATATTTTCATTACATACCATAGGCGAGCTAGTTGACGGGTCAGGACCATGAGCTGGAGGAGGCCTGCGGGTGTAATGGAATGGTAGTGGTGAGACTAGCGGTGGCGGTGGCGGTGGTGGTGACGGTGGTGGTGGTTGTGGCGGTGGTGGTGGTGCTATCTGAGGTGGTGGTGTCATGAATATGGCATCAGGAGGTATAGGTGGTAGCTGCATGTCTCCTGATGCTGAAAAATACATAACAGATTCAAAAAATGTAACATCTGCACTGATCATATACCGCCGACGCACTGGATCAAAACACTTGTACCCCTTTTGAGTTCTGGAGTACCCAACAAAGACACACTTGACAGCCCTAGGAGAGAGCTTGTCAGTACCAGGCGACAATTGATGGACGAATGCGACTGACCCAAGCACACGAGGAGTAAGAGCGAACAAATTCTTGTCAGGATAAATGAGTGAGAACGGAATCTGTTCATTCAAGACAGACGAGGGCATACGGTTGATTAGGTAACATGCAGTAAGAACTGCATCACCCCAGTAGGAGTAGGGAGCATGACTCTGTATAAGAAGAGATCTTGTGACATCAAGAAGGTGACGGTGTTTTCTTTCAGCAATCCCATTCTGTTGAGATGTATGAGCACAAGAGGTTTGGTGAATAATCCCTTTTGAGGAGTAGTAATTGGCCAAAAAGTTGGTGCATAACTCTAAAGCATTATCACTTCTCTCAAGTTTGACAGATGTGGAGAAAACATTTTGAATTTCATTAAGAAAATGGATAATAATATTTCCTGCTTCAGATTTATTTTTCATAAGAAACACCCATGACACTCTCGAGAAATCATCCACAAATACAATATAAAACCTGTATCCCTGATGATCGGGAACACGACTCGGACCCCAGACATCTATATGAAACAACTCAAACTTGGAGTTACTACTCCGACCTGGACGACTGGGAAAGGATGACCTGTGATGCTTTCCCAACTGACATGCCTCACACTGGATAGGTGTGTGAGAGAGACCATAGGGTAGAACTCGACGCAACTTCTGAAGCGGTAAATGACCAAAACGCAGATGCCATAGGAGAGGAGATACTTGTCCAGTAGGAGAGGATGTGGTTCCGGCAAATGGGGTCTGATTCAGACGGTAAAGGCCTCCTTGCTCATAACCACGACCAATCACGTTGCCCGTACGGATGTCCTGAAAAATCAAAGAAGATGGATCAAAAATAGCTCGACAATGGAGATCCTTCGTAATCTGACTAATTGACAACAGATTCATAGAAAAATCAGGTGCATGTAGGACATTCTTGAGCTGCATAGAAGATGTCAATCTAATCTTCCCCTGACAAGTGATGGGGGAATGTGTGCCATTAGCAATCACTACTGTCCGTCCTGGAGGAATCTGAGTGTATCCTGTAAGTAGACTCTGGTCGCCACATAGATGATGTGTAGCGCCCGAGTCCATGATCCATGGCAGTGTATCAGATCTACTACTGTGGAGTGCAAGTGTACTACCTGAAGTACTAGTAGATGCAGAGGCAGAAGCAGCAGCATCAGTATGACTCTCTGTAGTCGGTGCTGGACCAGATGGTGGGATGATGCCCCTGAGGCGGGCAACTAGATCATCAAATCGTTGATCCAAGGTAGCAGCAGATGGGGGCTCTATCTGCTCAGCGGCTCGTGCAGATGCAAGGAATCCGTGCTTCGAATAGCATGTGTCTTCATTGTGTCCGACTCGGTGACAATATGTGCATGTTGGCCTAGTGCGGCCACCCCTTCCACGAGGTCCACGTCCACGGCCCTGGTGATGAAACCCGCGACCTCTGTTTGCCGCCATGGCTGAGGAATTCTGACTCGCAGCTGCTGAAGGAACTGTGATCCTACTCCATGTGAGGAATAGTCGAGTCTGCCAAAATCTGAGACCGTGCTGCCTCATACTCTGGATCAAGTGCAGCGAGAAACACACCCACCATCGTCGCATTCCTGTATGTCTTCTGCTGTTTTGGCATGGCGGTAAGAGGCATGAAGCTATAGAGCTTCTCGAACATCCCTCTCAGTGATGTGTAGAGAGAATGTAAAGGACGACCATTCTGCTTTATTGTGAATATATCATGTTGTAGTTGCAGGATCTTTGTTTCGTTCTTCGCCTGAGAATATGTCGCCGCCAGGATATCCCACATGTCTTTGGTTGTGGGTTGATGTAGAATGTCATTGGCAATTTCAATAGCCAATGTACCAGATAGCCAGACCTTGGCATATGCATCGTCGGCCTCCCGTGAGGCATGAACTCCAGTCTTCTCTGCAGGCTCAGGTTCGGTAAGAATGTGCTTCTTACTTGTAGACTTCATCATACTCATGAACTGCATTGCCCACAGTTCATAGTTAGTACCATCCATCTTGACAATTGGCGCTGGACCACGAAATGCGTCAATATACGGGATATCTGCCTTGCTTTCTGACATACTGGTGATGGAAGACTGGAGCGATTGACAGAAGATAATCTTTGTCTACAATGACATAGACGAGATTAGTTGCATGTGTAGACGTCAAGCAACTATCCCCATGAATATGTGCGCGCTACGGTCTTGACACGCGCAAACAATCACAGAGACACACGCAAACTGTGGGCTGGCGCACAGATGTTCACGCGCAGTGGCGCACAGTTGCGCGCGGCAAGAACACGCTACGTGCGTGTGCAACTGGGGCACGCACGCAAGTACTGCAGGGAGAAATCGCGCAGGAGCGCGCGTGTGTGCACGATCAGATCTTCAAGCTTGGGCGCAAAGAGGCGCACACGTGGGCATGCGCACGCGATGCGCTATGCGGAGAACTGGCTAGCAGGCCTGCGCGCGTAAGCAGTGCGCTGAGGCGATGCGCACAGATGATGCGCAGGTCTCGCGCACAGATGATGCGCACAGGTCTCGCGCACAGATGCGCACAGGTGTCGCGCACAGATGCGCACAGGCGATGCGCTAGGGCTGGAGCACCGCCGCGATTGGAGAAGGAGACCGCCGCAGCAGATCGGGGATGGGCGGCGCCGAGTAGAGAGAGAGGAGAGAGAGAGGCCGACGGGTGGGGTGGGTTAGGGTTAGGGTTTCGAGAACTCCAGTCTAGGACCGTCGCTCTGATACCATGTTGGGAAAAACGAATGACTTACTTTATTCCATAAGCCCTAGGCTCTCTTATATAGGAGAGTAGCCTATGGGTAAATTACATAAAGAAGACAACTGAAACATAAAATAAAATAAGAGAAGAGGTACTCTATATGCGTCAACAGAATTTTCAAAGAGTACAGGGGGTGTGGGGCTCCTTATATAGCCTCATAGACAGTCCGGAGTCCCACCACTCATTCATGTGGGACTAAACATGAGTGGGGATAATTGGATCTTGGTGAGATCCAATTACCCACCTAATACATTCTCTAACACCCCCCTCAAGCTGGAGCTGAGAAAGCTGTAGGTTGCAACAAAAAGAAAGTATACAACACATCTTCACACGGTACATCACAAGAACACATATCCACTGCTGGTAGAAGACCTCGCATGAGGACGGTTCTACGGCTTTCAGGACATCAGAATGTATCTCTGTCATGCATGTAGAACCACTGCGATATCAGGTCATCGGAACGTATCTCTGTCATGCCTGCAGGTCACCGGAACATATCTCTGTCGTGCCTGGAGAAGAATCGTTGCAGAAGAAGTCCAGCGCGGGAAACTGATCGGGATGTAAAATAAGTATACGTTCTGACGAAGAAATTGATGCTCGGTGAAGATGGATGATCAAAGAAATCTGGAGTGCCGGTCTGTCAGTCGTGGACGTGCAGATGCTCTGAAAAGTATAACTCTGACTCCCCCCTTCTCCCATACTTGATAGAATAAGAATCATGGATCAAGTTGGGAGAAACAAAACATAAAGATGCATTTTTTTTGTGCCTCTTTTTTTGCACAAATCATTTTTTTCGTACAACTTTTTTTTGTACATAGCCTTCCCTTTTTTTCTCAAGCCATTCATTTTTTTAGCTTTTCACTCCTTTTTTTAAACAAATAAACGTGGCCCATTTGGGCCTAAAGAAGCCTCAACCCAATTGGGCTTTACAAAACATAGCAGGTCTCTCTTCCCCTCTCTCTTTCTTTTCTTTCTCTTCATTTTTTTCAAAATCGGGGCTCTTTGCTCATCATTTTTTAATTAAATGCGACCCGCTACCCTTAGGGTTCCCACGATTGGGAACCTTCTTTGAATACCGCCGCCCGGAGGGAAGGTCGAAGAAGACCGTCGCTTCTGTTTTGGGTGCGGCTGAAGGAGCCGTAAGGGGAGTGCCGCCTCTTAGCGTGACTGGAGAGAATGGCTGGACTCGCGGTTGCGACGTGAGTCTTGCGCGGCCTGGAGTCGAGGGAGAGAGCCCTTGCGGTGGCCTGGAAGTCGTGTCGCCAATGGAACAAGGTTGCCTGTGCGAGATGGAGTTGAGCCTGGCGCGAGTAGGTCGTCATGGGAGCACGTAGAAGGAGATGTGTGCCCTTGGTTGAAGGGGTTGCCGCCAGGGCCGTTGGGGCGGAACCGCTTGGCTGGGGCTGACGCGAAGGAACTTCTCCTCCCAAGGAGGTGCTGCCTGGAGGTTCTGCACCTCCTGGAGCGGTGTTAGGGCATCGAGATGTAGCGTCTGCGACATGAGGGAGCGCATGGAGCGCCACGGCTGGGGTTCGCGCGAAGGAGGGCAATCGCTGCGGCTAGAGAGAAGGTGCAGTATGTAAGAAGGTGGATCAACAACATGATGGAGCCTCCGCCTTTTTTTGGGAGACGACGCGAATAGGAAGCACGTCTCCCTGGAACTGCGGCTAGGGCTTGCAGGAGATCGGGAAGAAATGGAGTGGTGCAAGACGGAAGCCTCGTATTCTTCTCTTCTTCGTGGGGTAGGGTTCCCCCTGGGAACCCATCACTTCTCTAGAACAGGAACTTGTTCACAGAGCATAGGATTGACAATCTTCAAGACGTTGATGGCTGAAAAAAACTAGGATTTCAAGAACGAACCTTGGAACTCATAATCGAAACTAGGGTTCAGAAACCCTGGATGCGTTCGGATTTTTAGAAACAGATTTGAATGATTGAATTTTCAAATAAATCTTCAAGAACAAGAACTCCAAAAAATTGAATCTCGAATAAAAATGAACTTAAAATCCTCAAGAATCAATCCGCTCTGATTCCATGTTGAAATCTGAGAAGCAGAAGCGGGATCGATAAAATAAGAAAGATAAAGTTGAAGAACAAGGATTTAACGTGGAACCCTACTCCCTAAGGAGCGGGATGAAACCACGAGAGAAGCCCTCAAAGGGGCTGGATATTCTATTAGGATTCTCAAAGAGTACAAGAAGTGTGGGGTTCCTTATATAGCCTCATAGACAGTCCGGAGTCCCACCGCTCATCCATGTGGAACTAAACATGAGTGGGGTAATTGGATTCTGGCATGATCCAATTGCCCATTTAATACATTCTCTAACACATATGAAGCGAGCTTGTGAAGGTGAGAGAATTTCTTTAGCAGAAAATCCCACAAAACTATTAACAGCAATCTAACAAACCAATTTCCCATGCAATCATCTTAAGCTCAGATTCCCCGTGCATGTGCCATTATGCCATCCCCTTTTAGATGATGTTTATGTGCTTGATGGATGGCCGTGGAGAAGATGCACCTTACTAATTATTATCCTACAAGAGGTGGTCATTCTTTGGATTAAAAAAAGGACGGGAAGAAATCTATTATTGGTGATTTTATCCTCAAGATCCTTGATAACATCCTTTAACTGTTGGACAAAAACCTCTTGTGCCCCTACGACTGGGCTAGGAAGTTGTATCCTTATATATCCAAGATATCTACTTTATGTAAGTAACCTCCTGGGCATTTGAATCATTGATTACGAAACCCTTAGTTCAGAATGGTATCTTGAGATACATGGTTTGGAAGACATTTTTGGCGAAGATTGGGTTTTAATAGATTATGTAACTCAAAAAATGACATTCTGCTTGCTGTTTAGGAATCTGGCTGCACAAACCCCTGTGCATGCACAACCACATATGCTATGCAATAGATGCTCCGGACTGCATTCTCCAAGTAGGGTATCACATGGTCTAGGCTGCATATTTCGTTTGCATAGTCACATATTTATCACACCATATATTTAGTCCATATCTTGATAGAGTTGACATATAACCTAGACTTCAACATCTGCCTATTTTAAAAAATTATTTGTTTTTATTTGTGAGTTTTTTTACTTGTATTATAGATATTAATGTTTACATGTAAGGTGTTGATATGCCTTGAATCTTAACCATTTGACCCAGGTTGAAGAACCCCGTATGCACCCCCTCTTGTTGTACCATACCCCAACAAGACGGGGGTTTCGTCGCCTGGTCAACAAGCCGAGGGGGGGGGGGGGAAATGCGCTCCCCCTGAAGTTTTTATGAGCGGGTTCTAATTGTATTTGGGTGTATGGATCTGTTTGTTTCAGGAATCCGTTTGTACGAGAGTAGTATATAAACTCCTTAGGATTAGGGCTCTTTGTATCCTCTGTACTTTCTTCTTTCTCCACATAGTGAAAACCGATCGCCTCCGCCCATGGAAGTAGCCTAGTTACGGGCGAACCTTGTAAATCCGCGTGTTTGCGTATTTCTTTATTGATCGTGTTTGTGCACCTTTGCTTCCGCGATTCGCAACATAAGGCATGCTTCTATGATTTTAATGTTGTTATTAGTTTCATCTTTTTCATAGTTTCCTTATTTTTTATTTGGACATTTCTTGTAATGTACTCAACACCCTTCTCAAAAAGAACTGTTTTATTCCTTCAGGTATTTAGTATGGCGGTTTAATGGGAGTAGTCTGGATATTTTTTAGGGAAATCTCTGCCCTTCCGGCGAACATGAGGAAATCCACTTTATTCCTTTTAACGACTATTGAGTTGGTGATAGTGCGAGTCTTGCCCAGTCAAGGGTGTCTTTGCCCAATCCTTATCTTGGTGTATTGTTGGTTAGGGATATATTACAAATTTACAATAGCAAGAGTGGATGACTCTGATCAAGGTTTTAAATCTCTATTTCGATTTCGTTTTGAGATGGCAAAAAACGAAACATTTTTGAAATTTCGACGAATTGTTTGCCTATTTTGATCAAAATCGGCCTGGATTTGTGAAGGAAGGCTCCATATCAAGATTTTGATTTCGGTTTCGGTGGAGTGTCGAAATCGAAATTTCGCCGAAGTTTCATGAAATTTGAAACACTGCCTCTGATCGAGAATATGGAGAAGAAGCTGCAGGGTAGAATGCCTTTTGCCTTTCTAGAGGAGGACACTTGATTCTAAAGATGGTAGTCCTTTCGACCATCCGTATTTTCTTCTATCATATATATCTCGTGATCGGGGGTTTGAAAGTTGTTTGAGCCACTGATTCAACGATTCTTTTGAGTCTCATTTGCAGAATCGTCGGGTATCTTGGTGGACCATTGGAAATAATGGACTGGTTGTCCTTATGCTAAAGGAGATGTATAAATCCCTCAACGCGAAGTGGATTTTGTGGATTGTGGGGATGGTGATAATTTGCTTACTAGGTCAGTTCGATCAATTTATGGGATCACGATTGAGTTTTTTGCGCAAACTAAATTTGCTGCTTTACCTTCCATATTTTGGAAGGGCGTTTGTTCTATGTTGCCCGAGGTTCTCCGCTTTTTAGGTTGTTGGTGGGGGACGAGACATGGTTTTATTTCTGGACAGATATTTAATGGAGGAAGGGGTTTTATGCAATCATTTCCCAGTCTCTTTGCTTTGGTTGCAAACTAGAATGGCGTAGTCTTGGACATTTTGTCAAACGATGCTCGAACTCCACTATTTTGGGTGATCTTTCTGATTAGAGGTTGGAGGATTTTTGACAATTATCGGGATACATCGCTATGGTGGATGCCTCGATGGATGGAAGGGATTCATGGATGTGGTAGGATGGACAATTCTCCTTGAAGAAAGCATAGTAAGGCTTTGTGCTCATTCATTGTTGTTGATCCCATTCATATATGTGCATGGTGCATGTGATGTGAGGAAGACCTGGAGGACGACAACCAAATCCTTTTGTGTGTATGGATTTGAAGCGAGCATGAGAGGAGGCGTCTTACTGACATGATTTTTGAGGATGCTAAACTCATTATGTGATTCGATTGCTGATAGATGGAGGTGCTTAGATGAAGGCAAACTAAGGATTATCACCCTAATATGGTTTATTTGGCAAGAGATGGGTTTATCTTCAGGCAGGAAATGTTTTATGTAAAGAATGTATTCGAACATGCTAGAGAACTCGTTGAAACTTGGTCTTTGTAATCTTACTTACCATACTTTTAATAAAATTGTGAGTGTTGAGAAGCACTTTAGGGGTATATCAGTCATCTAATGTACAAATTCTATTGTAACCCTAACCCCTGGTCTCTCTACCTATATAAGGAGACCCAGGGATTACTTTATCAATAAGAAAAACAAAGCCTTATTTTCAACTTTGTATCAGAGCCATCCCCCCCCCCCGGCCTCCCACGTTGCAGAACCCCTCCTCCCCGATCCCTCGCCGCCCCTACCGCAGAGCCCCCCCACCTAACCCCCTCTCGCTGGCCATTCCGCAGAGACCCCCCAACTACCGTGTTCCCCCTCATGTACCGACTTCGCCCCTACAAAGATCGCCCCCACCGGCACTGATTCGCCACCCCTCCGCCTGATCGCCCGTCCGACACCAACCTTCCGACTCGCGGCCCTTGCTGGTCCTGCAAGCGCCCCCCCCCCCCAGATCGCCCGCAGAAAACCCACCCTGCAACTCGCCATTGCTCAACGTCCATCGCCCCTGCAAGCCCCCACCGCCCACCCGATCGCCCTTGTAACGCCCCCACCCCTAGATCGCCCGCGCCCCTACAACGCCCCCACACCTGACTCCAGGTCGCCCTCGCCCCTGCAGTGACCCCTACCCAACCCCAGATCGCCCGCGCCCTGCAAAGCCCCACACCTCAGATCGTCCTCGGCCCTGCAAGTAGCCCCCCCCCACACCTGGCCTTTGTTGCCAACTCCAGGCCCCACGCCTCCTCTACCGCCCAGCCGCATATCCAGCCCACCACCATCCCAAATCAATCTTTGACCAACAATCCAGCCCACCACCATCCCGCCACCAGTCAGGCTTGCATTTGACATGATTTAGGGACGTGGGATCTCTGTCTTATTTGTTTTCTATATAGCAGGTTTGATTCTTTTTATCAACATGTCACAATCAGAAGTGACATTACCCGGATATGATGGAGGGAGCAGTCGTCTACCCTCATTTGGGTCGATTCCTAAACTGGACGGCACCAACTATCCCAAATGGTCACGCATGTTCCTCATGATCGTACTTGGATACGACAAGGAACACATCCTCTTGGAATCAGAAAAGACAGGTAAAAATACAACTTGGGCCAAAGATGACGGAATGGTCAGTTCCTGGATTATGGTCAGCGTCATTGACAGGATTGCGGCGAGCTCGTTTATTACAAAACTGCTTACGATATGTGGACCTCTCTTCAAGCCACATATGATCAGGATAAGAACTCAAGCCGGATGTATCCGATGTACTTTGATATACTCAACATGAAGCGAGCATGCCGCTCATTATCAAAGTACTCTCTCTCTTAAAATCACTTTTTGAGCGATATAATGCTTGTATTCCGGGATGCATATGTCCTACTCAGAAACAACATCGCCAACAGATGATAGTCCTTGTATTTCTTGCTGGACTTGATTCAGGCTATTCTGTCGCTCGTGATGAAATGGTCACGACAACTGTTCTCCCCACTATTGAAGAAGCCTATAATACACTGAGTCGCCTTGCTCTTCCACATTCAAGCATTAAAACAATGATCTGGGACAGGTTTCTGCTCTCGCTGCCCCATCTGGACGAGGAAGTCGTGGATCTTTCAGGAGCCGTGGTCGAGGATGTTTTACTCCAGGACGAGGTCGTAGCACAATACAATGCTCTTATTGTCACAAATTTGGTCACACAAAAGCTATATGCTACAGTAAAAAGGGATATCCTGCTCCTAGTGCTCGAATGGCCAATGAAGGCGATGGCCCTTTAGTAAAAGTTCCTAAACGAGATTTCGACGATCTGATGCAACGTCTCAACAGGTTGCAACCGAACGAGTCCTCCACCTCATACGAGGACGATACAACGGACACTGCAGCAATTGCTCATTCAGGTATCTTTATAGAGACTACCAATAAGATTACAAAATCCGAATGGTTGATTGATACATGTGCCTCCACTCATCTATGTGGAGAACAGACCCTCCTACAACAGATGCGTACTATCCCCTCTAGACGGAATGTACATGTTGCTGATGGATGTTTTTCCCCCATAAGAGGAAAAGGCGATTTCCATCTAACTCCTAATATTAGACTCCGCAATGTTTTATTTGTTCCAGTTTTCCCATCAATCTTCTTTCAGTTAGCCAGATTTGCAAAGAACTCAACTGTCGAGCAACTAAATCTTGTGTGTTTCAGGACATACTAACTGGGAGGATGATTGGTGCGGGCCGTGAAGAAAGGGGTGTGTACCACCTTGTCCAGTCCTCTGATAATGTTGCCTACTCTGGGGCTACTTTCTCTGCATCCTCTGGTGCTCTCTGGCACCAACGTCTGGGTCATCCTTCCATTCACGAGCTTCGACGGATTCTTCCCCAGCTCCCTGCCACTGTCAACCTAGAGTGTGAGGCCTACCAACTGGGGAAACATCATCGAAGTTCTTTTCCATCGTCGGGTACCAGTCATTCTAGTCAACTATTTGAACTTGTTCATCTTGACATATGGGGACCCGGTCGTTATCCTGATCGACTGGGAAATAGATATTATTTGGTTATTATAGATGATTTTTCTCGTGTGTCTTGGTCTTTTTTGATGAAAAATAAGTCCGATGTCTTTCAAATCATTGTTCAGTTCATACACGAAATAAATAATCAATTCGGTACCACCATAAAAACCTTGAGATCTGATAATGCTAAAGAGTTGGTCTCACATGACATGAGTCATTTCTAACGTCTCAAGGGATTCTGCATCAAACCACTTGTCCTCATACTTCCCAGCAGAATGGAGTGGCGGAACGTAAACATAGACATATTATTGATATCGCTCGCACAATACTCATTGACTATCATGTGCCATCCCTTATTGGGGTGATGCCATACTAACTGCCACGTTTCTTATTAATTGTATGCCTTCTACTCCCATTGACGAGCAGGTACCTATTGAAATCCTTTTTCCAGGAAAATCCATATTCCATGTCCCTCCAAAAGTCTTTGATTGTGTCTCCTTTGTTCATCTTCTTGATCTTGGTCGGGATAAACTTTCTGCTAGAGCAGTCAAATGTATTTTCTTGGGTTATGCTTGAGATAAAAAGGTTGTATGTGCTACGACCCACGTTCCAAGAGACACTACATAAGTGTGGATGTTACTTTCTTTGAGTCTCTTCCTTACTACTCCAGATCTGGCACACATGTACCACCTCCTCCAATTACCAATGCTCCTCTTCATGTTCCTATTCCTCAGGTTGGCCACACCCCCTCTGCGCCTACACCATCTCATCAGGTATGTCCCTCGACTGAGTTTTTACAAACTGAAGACACAGATACATCAATGGATGCAGATACATGTATCTCCAGCAACCCAAGGGAAGCCTCGAATGACATACCTGTCGCTCTACGGAAGGGGACCAGGCAGTGTCCATCTGGATACAATATGAAGCATCCAATCTCTGCAGTTGTAACCTTCTCCGAACTTGGCTCTACATACAAACAATTTGCACAAGCAATCTCAAGTACAATTATCCCTCGTACGCATACAGAGGCAATTCTGGACTCCAAATGGCGCTTAGCAATGGAAGAAGAGATGTATGTCTTGATCTCTCGGAACAGTTGGACATTTGTTGATCCACCAAGAGGTAATAGAATTGTTGGGTCCAAATGGGGCTTCACAGTGAAGTACAATCCAGATGGGTCTGTTTCTCGCTATAAAACCCGACTTGTGGTAAAAGGATTCACACAGACTTATGGTGTTGATTTCTTTGACACCTTCTCACCAGTTGCTCGTCTCTCCACCATAAGGATTCACATTGCCGTAGCCGTATAGCTTGATTGACCCTTGCATCAACTAGATGTAAAAAATGTGTTCCTTTATGGTGACCTCTACGGAATTGTTTATATGCAGCAACCACCCAGGTTCGAGGTTCAAGGGGGGTGTCAGAAGGTTTGTCTACTACGCAAGGCCATACATGGCCTCAAACAGAGCTCTCGTGCATGGTTTCAGAAATTATTAGAAGTATTAGAGAACTTGGGCCTCATCAGATCTTCAACGGATCATTCTTTATCCATACGTAAGAATGGAAAAGGAACCGTGGCTATGCTGGTATATGTGGACGACATCATCCTCACTGGAGATGACCATGATGGTATTGTAGACGTGAAGAAACAACTAGCAGAACAATTTGTGATCAAGGACCTAGGACCCCTAAGATATTTCTTAGGGATTGAAATAACAAGATCCAAGCGAGGGATTATCATGTCTCAACGAAAGTACGCCATTGACCTGCTCCAAGAAACCATGATGCTTGGATCCAAGCCAGCTCAGATACCCATGGATCCTAAGGGACACATCTACGAGGCATGTGATGTTGAAGATAGTGGTCGATGTAGACATCTAGTAGGTAAGTTATTATATCTTACCATTACCCGACCATATATCTCTCTTGTTGTCGGAAAACTGAGCCAGTTCATGGGCCCCCTACTTCAGCTCACTATGATGCATGCATGATAGTTCTAAGGTACATCAAATCATCTCCAGGGAAAGGACTACTATTCACCAAAGGCAATAGCTTTGACCTCATGGCATATTCAGACGCGGACTATGGAGGAAGCTTGATAGACAGAAAGTCTACTACAGGGTTCTGCACTTATCTTGTAGGAAATTTAGTCACGTGGAGAAGCAAGAAACAAGCTGTGGTTTCTCGCTCGAGCGCTGAAAGTGAATACCGAGCCATGGCTCAGGCTGCAGCAAAACTTGTATAGATCCGATCCATACTTACAGATCTTCATATCGCCCCAAGCAATATTATGGAACTCAGGTGCGGCAATCAAGCAGCAATGCATATAGCCAACAATCCTATGTTCCACGAACGCACCAAACATGTGGAAATTGACTGCCACTATATCAGAGACCTGATATAGAAAGGATTACTTCGTACTCAGAGCGTACCTTCTTCAGATCAAACGACAGATATATTCACCAAACCACTTGCACGCATACTATTCAAAAAATATTGTAACAAGCTGAGCATGATTGATATATATGCTCCAGCTTGAAGGGGATGGTTGAGAAGCACTTTAGGGGTATATCAGTCATCTAATGTACAAATTCTATTGTAACGCTAACCCTAACCCCAGGTCTCTCTACTTATATAAGGAGCCCTAGGGATTACTTTATCAATAAGAAAAACTAAATCTTATTTTCAACTGTGAGCGAGGGTATGCATCATCGTTATTTGCACCCCATGATCTCTGAAAAATGGACTAGGGTTTTTTCCTCCAATGAAACTTCTCCTCATTGGTCTTCTTCTCCGAGCATTAGCCATCATCTGACCTCTCTGGCAACCCAACACTGTTATGCCCTCTCTCCTAGTGCTGCAACCGGTCAACTATTTCCAAACATTGTGTCAGTATTCTCCAACATTCTCGAATTGTAGCCTTAACGGCTCCCGCTGCATCGTTCTCAACACCAACCGCTGTCCTGTGACACCTTGTCACGCCCAAGTAGCTTTAGCTGCATGTTATGATCCTTTAAGCTGAGCAGTCAGTAGCTTGTTGCTGTTCTAGCGGCTTCCAATGTCATTGTTAGTGACTCCTTGTCACTAACACGTGCATACGTTAATCATAGGAGACCTGTCATGTAAGACCTCATTGATATTGTGATTTAATAGCGCATAATAGCAGTTCATGCGGTTTTTTCAAATCGTGTCTATATTTTCCTGAACCTCGGTACATATTATTGCATTAGCGCCTTCTGTGCTAGTTCTAGCATCTTGCTCCAATTGCGGCGCTTTACTACAACTCTAGCTCATGTGAGTCATCTATTGCTATTATACAATTGAGATCCATTGGTTGATTCACCTTGTACAACTTGCTTTTCATAATAAATTCTTCTACTCGGCAGCATTGGGAACTGTTGAAGGATGTCTTTTGAGGTTCATGTTTAGTCCCACATCGTGCGATAATGGGACTTTGGTATCTTGGTGGGGCTATATGGAGATCCCCTCACCCATTGTAACTTTTGAGAAAGGTGAGTAGAATATCAACCCTTTGAGGCGGTTCTCTGTGGTTTCATCCCGTCCTTAAGGAGTAGAGTCCACATAAAATCCTGGTGTTCTTCTTGTTCTAAATTTCTTTATATCTGATACGCTTTCGAATTCTCATTTTCTACATGGTATCGGAACAAGTCAATTTTGGAGTTGTCTTTTCAATTTATTTCAATTACTGAATTCTTTTTATGAGTTTTGGAATATGGATTCATCTTGTTCACATTTCTGAGACTGCTATGAAAATGCTGCAAGGTGGCCCTTTGCTTGTGGCAAACATCCTGTAACAGCATGGAGATCTAGCCCAAGATGGTGTGCAAACATTCTCGAAATTGCGGCGGCACTCCAAACCCTATTCCAAACCGTAAGAGCAGCATCCGTAGCCGTAAAACACTGCAGCAACAGCCGTGGAGGTGACCTAGGGTGCATATTTGAGTGCGATTGGGTGTGCAATCAACATGGACACGATTTTGACACATGGTTTCTCCTATGCGCACTTTCCCATGCACATGAGAAGAAAGAAGCAGCACGCCTTTGGGTGGTGTAGTGATCGAAGTACTGACGATAGCGAGCTCCTCCATGCAATGGCGATGATCGGGCGTTGGCAATAGTAAGTCTCCCTCAAGCGCGTCTCCATCAGCGGCGCCATCTTTCCCTTGATGTGCGAGGGCTCCACCTTCCAGCCATGCGACTCCTTTGCGATTGAATTCCCCCCTCCAGCAGCAAATCCAGGAGACGACATGGTGGTTTTCCCACGAGGCACCCTAAAAGGAGAAAGATGCTCCGTGCTCCTTCTCTTTGAGGGCATAACAAGCGACGTCGATGTGCCTCATATATATTGTCTTGGGCCCAGCAAGCCCGTCATTACATATATTTAGCCTGGTTGCTGCTGTAAAGAAACAAAGCAGTGAAAAAAATGAGGGACTGCAATTGAAAGGAGAGAGAAGCCACGGTTCCAAGAAAAAAAAGAGAAAAACCGTGAAGTAAAAAAAAAGGGAAAGCGCCCCCAAAAAAATGAGTCTTTGGGAAGGTCCCTGTTATTTTATCTCGAGTCCACTGGACAACTGGTGTTTCTGTAGCCTTAAAAAGGAAGAAAGATTTGGGCCCAGGTCCACAACAGTTGAAAAAGATGAAGAGTTTCTATGATGAAAAATGGTGAAGCATATGGGACTTCTAAAAAAAGGAGAAGAAACTGTCCAGTGAAAAGAAAAAGGGAGATGGAAAAGTAATGAATGAAGAAATGGGCACATTATTTCTTGCCTCCGTTTGTAGAAGGAAAATAGAAGATGCATCATGGGCCATGTTTTTTTTACATCATTAGTGAAAAAAGAAGTGTCAAAATATGTGAAAAAGTGAGATTGGAAAAAATTTTTGTTTTCTCCTCTTTATTTATTCTCCAAACTTAGTCGAGTATTCTCATGTTTTCGGCAAGTATGGGAGAAAGCGGAAGTGCTTGGTAGTGGTTTCAAACCCTACCAATGTTTGCGGTACTCTATGTTAGAGTGATCCTGTTTTATCATAGTTCTCCCTGTGAGACTCATTGTTTTGCTCCATTCTCCATTGACCGTGAACTCCATTGTGTATGGATATTCCCTCGGCATGTGACCGTGAACTCCGATATGTATGGATATTCCCTTAACATGTTCTATTGATCGTGGACTCTAGTGTACGAATATTTCTATGATATGCTCCATTGACCATGAACTCCAATACACATGGATATTCCCACGACAAGTTCCAGTGCCAGTGAACTCCATTAAAACAACAACATAGCCTTTTCCCACAATTAAGCAGGGTTGGCTACATGGACTTTTTGCCTCCATTCAGATCTATTTTGGATCATTCTCGAGCTTAAATCCAAATAACTAAGATCCCTTCAGATAGTCTTATTCCAACACTTCTTGGGCATTCCTCGTCCTTTCTTAACCGACTCAACATCTCAGATATCACATTTTCTAACTGGTGCATCAACCAACCTCCTTTGCAAATGGTCAAATAATCTTAAGTAGTTTTCTCTCATCCTATTTCATTCTGATTGCATGACTCTGAATTCGATCTTTTCGTGTATAACCACACATCCACTTTATCATTTTCATTTTTGCTACGTCATTCTCCACTATGCATGGATATTCCCATGACATTAGTTATTCGGCCATTCAGAGAGATGGACCAGTCTTCAATGAATGAGAATGTTGCGTGCCAGAGTTCTCAGGTTGGAAGACTCATTTCAGTACGAGCCAATTCGCACTCCAGCATCCATTTCCTCCTCACCAGCATGGCATGAGAAGTAATGTTTTCGACGGCAATTGACAATTTATGCGATGAATCGATATTGTCTGTAGTGTCATGTATTCAGTGTTTTCATTCAACGATCTTTTCCACCGCACCACAAGCAACCGCCATTCTGCTACCAACCAAGCGCTCACCTTGTAGAAGTTCCTCTTTCTTGAGGGCCTTGGCGTCACCGTTGAACATGCTGCCAACCCTCCCCATCTCTATCTTTCTCTCGCTCGCTCATCTCTCCCTGCCTTCAACTCTTAAGCACTGACATGTAGAATAGTTGCAGAACCCATAGCATAAACCCTAGTAAAAATAATCAGTACTCAACGAGAGTCGTGACATTATGTTAATAGATCAAATCGTGTGTTAGATATCAACCGATCTCATCTCACTAGACTTCTTAGAATACTTCATCTCTAGATTGGTCCATATATCCTTGGTCATCTGCTTTAGAAGATATTTTTGCCACAATTTTCTTTTCAAATTTGTCCATTGGCTACTTCCTCACAAGGTACTCGCCATGCTCCCATTCTCGAAACATTCATCAATAGGCTCAAAACACTGCTCATCGAGGTGTATAGCTTTTTTTGGCCTCCAACAAAACTCCCAAACACTTAAAGCCAAAGGTACGGTTGAGGGCACCATTTAATTAGATAACAATACCATATTGTATCATTTAAGAAGAGGATGAGATCCACAGTTTGGACTCGCTAGAGATAGTTCCTGTAGAAAACGAGAATGCGAAAACATATTAGAGATAAAGAAATGCAGAACAAGAAGAACGTCGGGATTATACGGGGAACCCTACTCCTCAAGGATTGGGATGAAACCACGAGAGAACCGCCTCAAAGAATTGAGATTCTACTCACTCAAAGGTTATAATGGGTATGGGGCTCCTTTTATAGCCCCGCCGCCAAGCTACCAAAGTCCCACTATCACATGATGTGGGACTAAACATGAGCCTCTAAAGACATCCTTCAATACTCCCCTTAACATTCCCCCTCATGTTGGAGCATGCAATGCTCAATGTGCACGACTGCCGCAAACCTATAAGTTATGCTTGCGGGAGATTCGGTCACCAGAAGGCTTCTTGCTCGGAAATCAAGGTTTGGCTCCCCAAGGTTCCCCTTCTTAGAGACCGAGAGTAAGAAAAAGGACATGATCCTAGTGGGGATCGGAAGAAGCGAGGTTTCATGCTTATCGGATGCTATATTTGATATTGGAATGGAATTAGATTGCGAGTTTGGGGGCGATGTTGTCAGGCTTGAAGGCCCTATGGTGGTGGCCAGAGGACTAAGCTCAACATATGTGAAGAAACCGTTGGCATTGGGATATGGCGTGAATTCTCGATCGCACTGGAGGTCGCCAAAGTTTCGAGATGGAATGCTGCTTCTTCAACCAATTTGTCATTTGTGGTTTTGAGGTATCTCGTTGATGTATTACTCTTTGAAGATCACTGAGATTTTGGCTCCTGTCGCCAAGTTCAGGGAGTTGATCTTTGATGGGCTTGGCACTGGACAACGGACGGAGGTGTTCGTTCTGGTGGACGAGTTTGATATCGAGGCGCAACAAGGTGCTTCGTTATTGTAGATGGTCATCGCCTTTTGCTGGGAATCTCTGTCAACTAAAAGACGTGAATGCAAATAAAAAACATCTCTCCGATAAGCTTCACGCCCAGGGGGTCCGATAGACTGGTGGAGGCGCGTGGAGTTTCTTTGGGTTTGTCAGAGTTGTGGTCGGCAGCGATACGATCAGCGATGCGGACGACAATAGTTGGGGAAGGGATGCTACAATTGGAAGGTGAACCATCTCTAGACGTTGCGGTAGATTCGAGGCTTGATTTGCGTGGTGGCAACCATATGTCCCGAGAAGTTTCCTTCCTGAGAGATATGGTGGGGGCTTCCTCGACCATCGAGATTCCTTCCTTTGCAGACGTGGTTGCCAAAGGATCGGGAAAGTCCGGACCCTTATTTCCTGAGTCTTCCAGATGCTTCACTATTTGGAACCCTAGTTTGGGTCAAGACCTGAAGATGTTAGTATCCAGAGTCCCGAGAATGATTA
Source organism: Ottelia alismoides (assembly GCA_037367405.1). Taxonomy (NCBI): domain Eukaryota; kingdom Viridiplantae; phylum Streptophyta; class Magnoliopsida; order Alismatales; family Hydrocharitaceae; genus Ottelia; species Ottelia alismoides. The sequence continues at coordinate 244,868 of JAZKJV010009278.1, forward strand.
CCTTGATGATGACCGACATGTCAACGCATAACCTGGTGATGTTGTGCTGGATTTGATTAAGGTGATGACAATGATTGACCAGAACGTAGATCTGAATGCAATGTTCCATCCCTGATAGGGCTCATGGATTCGAAATGAATCAAGCTCTAAATGGGTTGACAACGGTGGGAGAACCGATAGATCAGACCTTTTGTGGATGCTCGAAGCTGGGCCCAAACAATAGTTCAGCTTCAGATATCCTCCCCCCGGCCGGAAGGCAATGTCCAGGAAGATCAGACCCTCGCCTTCTCTCTGCCTTCGTAAGGGAATCACGGTGATGAATCAATGACCCATCTCCGGTAGCATCTATTGCTGGGACAGTGATTCGATTGGTTTGAGGGGGCGAGTCTCCTAAGAGGTGCATTTTTCTGAGAGCTACAGTCATGGCGTGGATATTTGGGAGGCACTCTGTGTGGCGTAAGGTGAAGTCGTGGCGTAGGAGGCATCGATAGAGGCTTTTGGAGCCGCTGGAGAGCACGGAGGGCTCGGAAGAATTGACTGAGGTGGTGGGGAGTGGGAACTTGCTTGGGAAACAAAACATGAGAGAATGCTCCTATGGGAGACAATGAGCAATCAAAGATGGAGGGGAGCACTATCGGGAACTCCTTTTGTGACGAGGTTGGTCGGGAACTTGTGAACTGTTTGGGGGTGATCCTGCCTCGTGGGTGGTTACATTGATTTCTAATTGAAGGTGATAAGCTAGAATGTCTGGGGGTTTGGAAGGCAGGACTAGCATGTGGTCGTAAGAGAATTGTTGAGAGAAACCAAAGTAGAAGTGGTGACGTTACAAGAAACAAAAATTGCCCAAGAGGGTGAGCGGATTTGGAAAGATCGTAGTGGTTCGACACTAACAGTGTTCATGACAATCAATTTAGATGGTGCGTCCGGTGGTTTGGCAGTGGGTTGGAATGATAACAAGTTTAAATTGGTTGGGGATGAATACAAAGGTAGACATATGTTGACAGTACGACTTAGAAGATTGGCAGATGGGGTGACCGTTGTGTTTACTGATATTTATGACCCAAGCAATGGTGGATGTTTCGGGATTCCTGGATGAAACATATATTATCAGAAATACTTTTTTAGGGATCCTTGGCTAGTCGACGGTTGACGATCAACCCTGAGGACAGACCAAGAATGCGGGGTTGGAATGATGTTGGATCTGCGGAGCTTTCCACTTTGATTGTGGACTTGGGACTCTCAGTAGTAGACGTTGTGTGTGTAGATATACATGATGTAACTCAAGATCGAGATCACACATCGACCGTTTCCTCCTATCCATCAAGGTCCTTCTTGCATTTCCTCTTTTTAGGGCTTGGTCTCTTCGTGGTCTCACTCTGGTCATACACCCCTACTTTGGTCGGCGAGGGAAGAAGATAGGTCGCGAAGCTTTTTTCGGTTTGACCGTGCTTGGCTGTTGGAAGATGATTTCAAGATATCAACGGTTCGGTGCTGGAGGGACTGTTCGGTGGAGGGGTTTGCGATCGCTCGATTGGCATCTAAGATATCAACGGTACGAAGATTCCTTATGAAGTACAACAAAAAGGTTCGCGGACAACAAGGGGATCGCCCTGCTCGAGCTCAAACAGATGTTTGCAAGTTGGACAAGCTGGAAGATGAGAGAAAAATGGAGGCCAGTGAGATTGAGGAGAGGGAGAGGAACATCCATGAGATTATTCTAAAGGATAAGAAGACAATGATCGAGTGGAGGCAACGCTCCTGCCAGAAGTGTCCGAGGGAGGGTGATGTGAACGTCCGTTTCTTCCACTCTATGGCATCAGGAAGAATGAGGAGAAACTTTATCCATGAGATTGAGGTGGTTGGTGTGGTGGTACGTGGAGAGCAGCATGTTTGGAGGTCTCTGCAGGGTTTCTTTGTAGATGCTAGTAGAAGAGGTTCTCGTGTTAGTTGTGTTGGCGTGGAAAAGGAGTTCGACATATTTTCGAGCCTCAAGCGGTGGCGATGGTTACCCCTTTCACGGAGGAAGTGAAGAAGGCAGTTTGGAACCTAAATGCAGATGGTGCACCAGGTCCTGACGGATTTCTAGTTCTGTTCTATAAGGAGTTTTAGGAGGTGGTAAGGGGGGATGTTTTGGAGATATTACAGGAATTCAACATGAATAACTTCAGTTTTGAGCGTTTAAACAACGCACTGCTGTTTATGTTACCAAAGAAGGAGGTACCCACCAGGGTAGAAGAGTGTTGGCTTATTGCTCTCTCCAATGCAATTTATCTCATCATCACCAAGGTGCTGGCTAACATGCTCCGCATTGTTATGAATGACATCATTGCTCCTGAACATACAACTTTTGTACCTGGAAGGCAGATGGCAGACGGATTGGTCTTGGCTTTTGAAATTGTCCTTGATTGGAAGAGAAACAACTCGAAGGGGTTGATGTCGAAGGTGGACTTCTCGAAGACATATGACTGTGTGGACTGGAGATTTCTTTGGGCTGCACTGCGAAAGAGGGTTTTCCCAGACTTGTGGATCTCATGGGTCTAGTGCTGCCTTACTATGGCTTCGTACTCGGTGCTGGTGAATGGCAGACCGAAGGAAGTTTTTTCCAGCCGCAGCATGGGGTGCGACATGGTTCCCCCTTGCCCCCTCCTTTTAGTGATCGTTGCTGATGCTCTTTCCGTTGTGATGAGGTTAGCGACGGAATCTGGTTGGTGCAAGGGTTGCGGTAATGGCGATATATCCATCCTATTGCTTCAATATGCTGATGATACGATATTGTTCCTCGAAGGGTACATGACCAGTTTAAGAGGGTTGTACAGATTATAAACATCTTTGGTAATCTTTCAGGGATGCACAACAACATGGAGAAATCGATGGTGGTTCCCTTTTGCCTTTCCCAGGATGAGAAGCAGACATCTAGTGAGATTTTTCGCTGCCCTATTGGTTATCTCCCTTTCTCATATTTGGTCTCCCCTTGGTTCACAGCAAGCTAAAGTCCGATGATTGGGGGCCTATATTAAGTAAGTTGGAGAGCAGACTTGTTGGTTGGAAGGCAATGACTCTTTCCAGAGGAGGAAAGCTAGTGTTTCTCAAACACATGCTTGCATCGATTCCTACTTTCTTTTGCTCTACTAGACTGCTACCTGTTGGGTGTCCATTGGAGGATGGAGTCTTCGATGCGTAAGTTCTTTTGGTTCGACGAGAAACAAGAAAAGAAGGGGGTACATTTGATTGATGGGAATTGGGTCATGAGGGGGAGAAAGAATGGGGGCTTGGGGGTTTTGAAACTTGAGAGCATGAACAAGGCCTTATTAGCCAAGTGGGTGGTGCGGTTGTGGGGAAACAACGAGGACCTGGTTTGTAAACTTTTGTGGAAGATTTACCATGTCGATGGCTCGCTTACGGCTAGTGGGATTCGGCGTCCAGTACCACTCTTGTAAGGTATGCAGAAAATTTTGTCGACTATGACCGAGGCTTTGAGTCCAGTGTTGGGCGATGGGAAGTCCTTCCATTTTTGGAGAGACAATTGGATGGGTGAAGGGTCACTTGGGGAGCGGCTCCCACAGCTTATGGTGATCACTGAGGATAGGGAGATTCGGGTACATCATGTCTGGGTTGGTGGGACTTGGTCGCAGTCTTTCTCGGCGGAGTTCTCAGAGCAGAGATTAGAGGAATTTTTGGCGTTGCAAAGGATATTAGCTGAAATTGGAGGTACATCGCAAGAGAGGGATCACTTTGTATGGTCACAAGGTAGATTCTCAGTTAAGAAGGCATATCATCTGTTTGTGGGCGAGTAGACGCCAGTACGAGGAGATCTGGTACAAAACTTGAATATTATTTGGAGAAACAACATCCTGAGGAGGATAAAGGTTTTCTTGTTGTGCTTCAGACATGGGCGGTTAAGGACGAAGTCCAGGCGTGGTAGATTGCTCAACATTGATGATCAACTTTGTGTCAGATGTGAGGTGGAACATGAAGATTTGGACCATCCTTTTTTCCGTTGCGATTCCTCTGTGAGGATATGGAGCTCGGTTGGAATTGCATGGGTGAGGACAGACAATTGTGTCAATTTCTGGGGCATCTATACGATCTTTCCGCGGAAATTCATATGAAGATAGTTCGAGAGCGTTTTCTATTATGTGGGCTACTTGGTGCACTTGGAATGAATTCTTATTCCAAGGGTAAAATTTCTATTAAGAGAATGTTATTGAGCATTGTAGACTTCTGTGTGAATCTTGGGCTTATGTACACTAATTTTCTTTGTTAATATAGTCTATTAATCTGGTGGTGGTTCCCATCTCGAGTCCCCACCCGTTCTTCGCTTAAAAAAAGATGTTGAAGGTTAGACTAGTGGATTGACGTAGGAGGTTCTTCTGGTTGTGTGGGGGGGGCGCTTGCTTGGATAAATGAAAGTAGGTTTGTAGGCCAAAGTAAGGAAAGGTGGCTTCATCAACAGTATGCAGAAATTCAATGGTGGCATTGTTGTCCTGTGTATAATGAGGTTTCGGAGGAAGGAGGATTGTGCAGGGAGATTGCGGACATTTGTTATGGGGAAGGACCACTTGGAGGGAGGGCGAGACTGCCATGGAAGCCTTAGTTTTTTATATTGAGGTTTGATGTATATCGTTTGTCAAAGCACATTTGGAAAGATGATGGGGATGACTTCAGTTTTGGTTGGATGTGTAGTCTGGGAAAACAGGTATTGATCGAGATCTTTTCGAGGTTGGTTGCACTTTTAGAGGACATAGGATATGGTGGCCCGATACTATAGGATAGGATGTGGTTGCTTGGATTTGTCACGCAGCTCTTGGATGCTAGGATTGACTTCACTTCGATGGTGAGGTCGTTAGAGGACCTTGTGCCATTTGTCAGAAAGAAAGATGCGTGGAAGTGGACGGAGGACTTTTCTGTCTTCATGTCATATGTTGCGCTGGGGATGCTGTTGGCCGCTGTGGACGGGTAACACTCCATTGAAGATTAAGCTCTATATGAGGTAAGTGAGGTGGGGGAGGCTAGTTACCATGGTATTTCGAAGCAAGTGGGGGGTAAGGATCTTCCCGATGTTGCAGTAGTGGATATTAGGGTGGACACCTGTTGTTCACTTGTCTGCACTCAGCCACAATGTAGAGTGAACTGAGGATCTCGTGGATTGATCGGGGAAGGGAAGATGCTTGTTCTGATGAGCTTCGAACTCGGAGGTGGGGACTAGGTGGTGGGGACTAGGTGTATAGGATGTGGTGGGACAGGAGTTGGCCGCTAGCATTCGTTGGACTAATTGGTGCTGGAGGAACTCAGCGGCGTTCAAAGGTTAAGGTCCTTCACGCGAAAGTGTTGTATGCATTATGATTCGTCGGTGATCTTGTGTTGCTGTGAACCTGTGAGAAGCTTTTCATTTTAGTAACAAAAATTGGTTAAGATATCGTGTTGGATACTTATCCTTTGGTGTATTATGATGTACCTATATCCGTTTGTACACAGTTAAACCTAGCGCTGCGAAGAGTTATGTCATGGTTAACTTATATCATGCTTCTCCTCACCTGCTATTTCTGTGGATTTTCGCCATATTTAGCAAGCCATAGCCCTGGTTAATATCTCCAGAAATCTCGCATCTTAATGCATTAAATCTTATACCCTTCGCTTGCCTGCAACATTTAGCTATGAATGCCTTTCTTCTTACATGCAAGTAATCTATGTTTATACTTGTTATCTCATTAATATCACCCTCAACTTTCAGGTACACGAGGCAGTGGGACGCATGGACTCCCACCAATTCAGGGAAGGCACCATCTTGCAAGAAGTCCAGCGAGGGTTCCTCCTGGGTAGTCACATCCTCCGACCAGCCAAAGTTAAGGTCTCCAATGGGGCGCCCTCTCAGCATGCGGATCTTGTCGGTGAGAAACCCACCGAGCAGCCAGCTGAACTCGTCGTGCCTGACAATGGGGAAATCGCAGTTGCCGATAGTAGTAGGTAATGCATCCAGTAAATCTTCCTGTCGTCGTCTGAGTATTTCAAAGTAGGACTGGGGCACAGATTGTCTTTCTTCGCCCCTGAGCGGATTTTCTTTTCTTCCAGATTGTACACCAGCTTGTTGTGAATAACCAAATACAAGGATAATTATATATCGAAAATGGGAGGTAAGTTATAAAATGATCATCGGAATAATGTTGTAAATGTGCCGTGCTTTTTTCATCTTCCAGCAGATATTAGCACAGAATCAGGGTAGATTACTCGAAAGGTCCCAATGTTTTGGGGTAAATATCAAAGAGGATCCGGGTCTTTAGGACCCAATATGAGCCCAACTCCATCTTTGAGCCCCACAAAGACAACCTGAGGTTAATTGATAAAATCCTTCTTAATCGGACATGGAAATCGGTTTGATTTACCCAACAAACAGTTGAACTTATGGAAACGAAGCCAGGGGGACAAGTGATATCTCAAAAAAGATGAGGGTGTAACTGTAATTGCATAATCTCAGAGGGTAAGTGTAAAACTCCCATTTAAATAAATAGACCTTTGTTCTTATTATTTGAACGCAATAATAATAATTATGATTTAGATTGGATGTTCGTAATTAATCTTGAGCTACAGTGATCTAATGTTACTAACTGTGGATCAACATCTATCATTTTCGTGTGCTATATATTAAGCTCCGCGGTGTAGATACTGTAGCTATTTGTTTTCAGGTTATTCAATTGATTTAAAATATTTAAATAGAGTGAAATAGTTTGGGTGCTATAAGTATATCTATCCATATGTTCGTTATAGTATATATATTTTTTATTTTGATGAAAATGGATGCCGCTAAGGATATATGTTTTTATTTTTTTTAAACATTTACATGGGTATGGTTGCATGTATGTTGGCCGACGCGGATCTTGATGTCCGTATTTATCAATACAATCGGTATATTGATAACTCTCCGTTATCGTATCTATTTTGAAGCGGATATAAATATGTTTTTTTTTAAATTCTTCGTGCATAAAGTCGCTGGATATCATTTTCATTTTTGGATACCATAATTCGAGGTCTAAATCCTGGTGATTGCATGCTTAAATTCAGGGACGAAAATGGATACAAATATATTTGTATCCGATTCTTTATTATATTTGTTCCATACATATTTTGATATTTGTATTAATATTCATTTTAAAGTAGATATGGATATGGGTATCAGTTTGACATTCACTAATATTTGCATTCATATTTGTATAATCATTTTAGTGTATATATTTATAACTCTATATAAACAATATTTAATGAGTGTAGATATAATTGTTACAAATTGAAATATATTTCATATATCTATTTTATGTGAAAACTATCTTAAACATGTATATTTTAGTTAATCTGTTAAGTAAAAATATTATTATTCGTGTCGTATTCGTTTTATATTCGTATTCATTTTTAAAGATATATCTACATATAATTTGTGTTCATCAATATTTGTATCCGCATTCGTATATGAAAATTGATAAAGATATGATCATACATATATTTGTATATGTATCTAAATGTTTCCAAGTACTAGAGAGTCAATATTTTTAAGATCTTGTTGACTTTAACAGAGAGCAGTTGACAAAAGATTACGTAAGGTATGCCATGCAATGCTTAGTAACTCTCCATGGTCGTAATATAATTCGTAATTATAAATGGATCAGAATGTAATTATGAAAGCATAAAATGGTATGTAGTTAAAAGCCGTGCATTATTTTTACGCTGGACATATATTAAAGGGTAAATAATATATTAGGTCCTTATATGTAGGCTCAATCCCAATATGAGTCCCAATTTTTAAAATGTAACAAAATACTTCTGGCTCCGTTTCTATAAATGACACCGTCACAAAAGAGAGAGGGAGGTGGACTAAAGTGTCCATTCTCGAAAGTAGTGTTCTCAGACATACTCATTCTTGGAAATGGGTAATTTAGTTCATCTCTCTTTTTTTTCTAACGGTGTCGTTTATAAAAATAGAGTCATAATCCATTTTTTTACATTTGAAAAATTGAGACTCATATTGAAATTGGGTCCATGGATAAGAACCCGGTATATAATTTACCCTATATTAGAAGGGCATCATGTAATTGCCCAAATGTTGAATGTACATGCCTATTGTTTATCGATATGAAATACATGTTATTCCCTTCAAAGGAATCATGAAATTTCGCATGGTTACTATTGCACATATGCAATTTTAACATTGATAACCCTATCATATGACCTATGTATCCGCGTAAATCAAAATTTGTGGCATTTTCATATTACGTATATGAGCTTTCGTATGGAACTTTTACTAAGACAACCTTAGCAAAATTATATATAGTTTATATGAGCTTTTATATGGGACTTTTGTTAGGAATATATGGTGTTGTGGACAAAGCCTATGTATAAAGTTTATTTTGATTATAGTCCTCAATTTCCAGATAAATCAAATAAGAGATTTTTACCCGGCAGATCCTATAAACTTTACCAATTACCTCCACGACCTTTGAAACAACATAATGCTCCCCTCGGCCCCGTAAACTTGCCAACTCTTACCCTATGAACCTTGTGGTTACTCTGTTTGAAGCTCGTGAGGGTTCTTGGGGTAATTTATAGGGTCGATAGGGTAATTACGTTATGCAAAAGGTCGTGGATGTGATTGACAAAGTTTATAGGTTCTGCTGGGTAAAAATCCCTATCAATTATGTCCCTCTCTTTTTTGTAATACAAGTTATGCCACTACTTTTTTAGAATAACTTTTTAGAAGTAATTATAAATAAATGATTACAATATTATATTCATATATAATGCTAGAAAATGCGACTAACTAGTGTAGAGTTTTACTCGAAATAGACAATCATGTTAATCTATTGAAAGATTTGACATTTTAATCAATTATTTCATTGATATATAAATACATACTTACATATATGTATCCGATTTTATCGGTTCAAAAAACTGATTTGACTAGTTGGACCGGTAAATTAAGCATGGTCTGATTTTTTTTGACTCGATAGTAATGATGATGCCATGCAAACATCATCACCGATCCGACCCAGTTGGATCAATCCGAAGACTTGTTTCAAAGTTTGGTCTGATTTTTAAAATCTTACCTACAAGAATCTAGGAGGTCAATTTTAATTCATCTTTTTTTTTGGAAATTTAATAAGGAAATATAGTAATCGATTCCGATATTCGATCTAATTCAACTAATATGTAATGAAATCAAGAGATTTTTTAAAAATAAGAATTTAAATTGAATAGATAACGTAACCTTTAAGTATATAATGAACATTAACTTTGAAGTTGATACGAACTGCTATTACTCTTTTTAATTTTCTTGAACATCATACACCCCATATATTATATTTTGTGTTCAATGGTTGTGGACGTAGACACAGTCGAGTTTGGCAATCGTTTAAAAAAATATGTGTAATTACATTTGTTAATTTGTCATGATGATGGAACCACAAAATGATTGCACATTAAAATTCTTAGAAGTTTCTATACATTTATTTAAAATGTAAGAATAATTTATGTATAGCTATGTAAAATGGAACAAAATTGGCAATAACATAAACTTCCTTTACGTTATATCCGATAGTAAATTGGTAAGAAAATATGATTTTAGGCCCAAAAAATCGCTTTTTAAATTTTCTTTTTTTTTGTTTTATTTTAATTAATCACATATTTTAAAAAAATACCCCAAAAATCTAAAAACCTAGAAATATCTAAACATATTTATTTGTTATTTTATTTTATATTGATCACCCTTTCACTAAAATAAAAAAATTATTTTGTTATCCTATATAGGTATTACCATATGTTCTATTTTCTTTTCTTTTAAAAATTAAAAATCAATTAACCATTTGAAAAAAAACAAAAGTTAGAAGTTAAAAGAATGAAATAACCAAAACTCTATCATTCATAGCATTGAATTCTCAGTGGTGGACTAACATTAATTTGATTCGAGTCACATATAGGATCTCCACGGCCTCATTGTGTTCTACCTCAGTAAACTTATCAAGTAAAGTAAAAAAAGTAAACCACTTTTAATTGATTCATATTCCGTGGATTTTGATTAGTTGCTTCTTATCGCATATGCTAGAACCTGATATTTTTAACTAGGGCAAAAAGTGGTTCATACATTATTATGCACTGGTATGATGTAATGTATAACAATTATCATTGTTGTTTGTGATTTCGCATTCTTTGGGGAGACCTAAGAGCTGCATGGAGTGCTCGTGGTAGTTGATTTGACTCCAAGGATCTCCTTTGGCCACTCGATCAGCTATTTTCGACCAATATTTTGATCAAAGAACATTCAACTGGTGCAATTAGGGTTTAAAAAATAGGACATGATCGGGAACCGACCTCGACCGGGTCGGTTCAGCCAGTTTTATGTAAAAAAAGAAAATAAAAAATCGGGTCCGATTGGTGGTCGGATCGGATTGACCTGATTGACCCAATTTTGATGGTTTGGTAAATTTTCAAAAATAAAGTTTTAAATAAAGAAATAATAAGGTTTTTATCACTTGTACCCTTCTTAACTTCTACAATATCAGTGAAGCCTCTATCTTTTTTGGAATATAAGTTGCGCCGCTACTTTTTTAGAGTAATTTTCTAGAAGCAGTTATAAATAAATGATTATAATATTATATTCATATATAATGCTAGAGTTTTACTTGAAATAGACAAACATGTTATTCTATTGAAAGATTTACATTTTAAACGATTATTTCATTTTATATAAAGACATACTTACAAATATATTTATGATTTTATCGGTTCAAAAAACCGGTTCGACCAGTCGAACCAGTAAGTTAAGTTCGGTCTGACTTTTTCCGAGTCGATAGGAATAATGACATCATGCTAACATCATCACCGGTCTAATTGATTTGGATCGATGGTCCGACCCTGTTGGACCAAATTGAAGAATGACCGATTCAACGTTGGATCTGATTTTTAAAATCTTAAGTGCAATGATGATGTTTTTTTTTTCAAGAAAGGAAATGCCAACAACACTCACTTCATCAGATTTTCATGATCATAAAGTCTAGAAGTTTACAAGGAGAGAAAAAAATTAGATAAGCTAAGCAAAGATTCACATACAAACATCATACAATATCAAAGGAGGCCAACACAAAGCTAACACATTGAGCCGATTTTAATGGGGCTAGAAGATCGGTCTTGATTGGTATAGAGACCCATTGCTATGTTGGTTCAAGTTTGTGCGCTTTTCAATAATGTATAATAGCCAATGAGGATATTTAGCAAATCCTCCCTCATGACAATGTTGCATTGCCATGGCGATGGGACTTCCATAGGTTCTTGGTTCGACCACTGGAGGAGAATTGAGGTCCTTGCGCGGGCGCCTCATCCCTGACGATACCGCTTGCTTTGTATGGAGTGCACCGTGGTTCCTAGAATGACAGCCACATAGAAAAATGCCATCCCCCCGGGTGCTATTTGCCACTAACCACTCGCTCGCCGGCCGCTCGGGCTCCGCGTTTTCAAGTTTGTTATTCTAACCGTCTCTTCTGCTCAACCGGGAGCCTATCCCCTTCTTCTATCTTATCTACCGCTTTGCTCCTCGGCTCCCTACTGCTCCAGCCGCTCGCTGTAATAGCTTGCTTCTCGGGGGGATTGTACCTCGGGTGGTGTGGTTGAGCCAGAGTGGGCTCAGCAGTCAACCGATGTATCCGGCGCCCATGTAAATTTCTAGGATGATTTCCTGAGGCTGACCAATTGGAAGATATGAGATTTACCCGCATCATACATGACCATTTCAAAGGAGGACATGCTAGAGAAAGTCTTAAGGGATTTTCAAGAATAAATCAATAGACATACAATGACAGCATCACAAGGACCAACTAATGTGGATTTGTCATAATAGATTATTTAACTCTTCAAGAAGCCATGATTATTTATCAAAGCCAAGAAACTTCTAGGAGCATCACATGAGTGCATAGATGAGACAAGGGCAATAACTCGAGCAATTTCTCCAAAGATAAAGAATGACTTAGATGTTACGAATATAAATAAAATGTAAGATTTTTGGATTGTAGAGGTATCTTGGCATAGTCAGCACATTTGAGGGGGGCTACGTAAGAGCCAATGACTTAGCTTTCAAGCTGCCTCCTCAAGTTCCTTGTGACTTTTTGGAGATCAATTTAATCTACCTTACCCATGCATCCCTTGCGCGCAAATATAATCAATCCATCCACCCATGTCGCCACTATGGAATCTCTTCTTACACTGCCACGACAAAAATGTCAATCACTATTAGTAACTTAGATTTTACTAATGATTTTACTGTATATTTATTTTGTAGCTTGATTAACTTTTTAAATAGAAACTCTATGATAAAAAGTGTAAAAAAGTTAGAAGCCGACTCAAAGATTAAAGTGACTCGAAAAGAGTCTCGTTCCTCTCATGTTGTAGAAAGGATCGTTCGCCCCGTTCTCTATTTTCTCGGGGTATCCAATATATCTTTCGATGTTCTTTGCCGATTTTCACTTGGGTACATTATCGTGCAAATTCGCAGTACCAAATACAACTTTTGGGATCTTTAGTATGATCTTTGGGGGGAAGATTATAGCTTTCTTAATTTTTGCTAAATTTTGTTATTTGGATCTTTCTTCGTTTTTACTTCCTGTTGGGAGGATCCACTGCGCGTCGGAGCAATCACTGCAGTGTACTCCGCTACGATCTTGGAGTATCTGATGGCCGAAGTGTTGGAGCTTGCTGGGAACGCGAGCAAGGATCTGAAGGTGAAGCGTATCACCCCGAGGCACCTGCAGCTGGTGATTCATGGGGATGAAGAACTTGACACTTTGATTTATATGTTTAAGTGGGTTCTTATATACGCGTATGTGTTAGATCTGCATTGGATGCATAGATGTAGATATACTATGGCTGTTTGATTGGAAAAGGACGAAGTTCCTCTTCTTTAATTTATATGTTGTTTATCTGTTTCTGTTATTACATTGTCATTTTGTGATTTGGTGAAATGTCTATTACGGTGTTTTACAAATGAGGGATGTTATTTTTTTCGTTTGGAAGGAAACCCATCATCAAAATTTTTACAGCGAAACTGAAATGAGCGACAAACATTGTCGCTTCAGTGTAACTGGAGTAAGTTTTTCCTTTGTGTTGGAGTTTGGAGAAGTTGATGCTCCCATCACCTCCTTCTCTGCTCGATCGATCCTCCCAGTCCTCCATTGTTTCACTATTGTTCATCCTCTTCAGGTTATGAACTTCTTAATATTACAATGCTCCCTCTTATCCCCGTTTGTAGACCCTTTCTGCATATACATGTTTAACAGGAATTTGAAGTTGGGCTTCAGCTAAGGAGTTATATACCTTTTTATTCCTGAATGTTATTGATATGTGTTCATTAATTTTGTCCCACTGAACCACTGTGTTCATTAATCCCAAGAGTGGGCATTTATGATCGTACAGTTTCTGAATCTTTTGATTTTAATCTGTTTTTTATGAGAATATTGGAGTGATTGTCTTCCTGTTTGATTTTAGTTCAGATGTAGAGATTTGAATGGTGTCCAAATTTTCTATAGATTTTGTTGGGATTTGGAATGATATACTGATCTGAATCAATGTGTTCATTAATCTTGGGAGTGGTTAGTGAAGTTGTGGATCTTGTGATTTTGATTTGTGGGTGCTTTGTCTTTAATGAGGATTTTGAAGTAATGGTCTTTCTGGTTATAGATGAACAGAAAACAGTACTGGTTTGGATGACAATGCGAATAAGTTGTGTTTAATTGAGAATATTAGTGAAAGAAATAAGAGATACAATAAGAAATGACTTCTTCTAAAATGGTGTTTTTACACTCGTACTCTTTCAAGATTATTGCCATTACAATTAAACCCTTAATTTTTTTCAATAACATTTGTGCCCCTGTATTCTTACAAAGTTCTCTGAATTGCTCTTTTGTTAAAGGTAAAACAGGGGTATAAGTGTAACAACATAAGGACAGTGTCGTGAACTTTGTAAGAATACAAGGGACATGAGTGTTATTGCAAAAACAAAGAGGTATAACTGTAATTGCAAAGCCTCGGAAGAGCACAAGCGTAAAACAACCCTTCTGAAAACATGCATAAATATGGAATCCCATCCAAAGCCACATGTTATATCTATAACTCTTACTAAAGCTGGGTTTTCTCTCTAGCTTTAGCCACGTGGCATCTTCTTTGAATAACACCTTATACGCCATTAACTAAAATTCTTTATACATATCATACTTATTTATGTTCACATTCTGTTCCACTGATCCGATCATCCACAATGTAAAATACCATATTTTATTTCTAAAATAGAAATAAAGCCTATTGGCGACAACTGTTTTGCACACATGTATGTAAGTTGATTTATTTATATGACGGTGGTATATGATAAACTTATCCACAAGGTTTTAATATAAACTATGTATGATATATAATATAAATTATGTATCACGTATGTTTATTATACAAGTTTATAATATACAACATTCTATTTTTAGTTGCATCATTTTTTACACAACGTATTCCGAAGGTGAATACTATTGTTTTCCTAAATAATATAAACTGTGTAACTAAAAAAACTATTTTTAGTTACATCATTTTATATACAAGTTTATAACATATAGGTTTATAATATAAACTATGTATCATGTATATACATATAATATAAATTACGCATCACCTATATACATAGTTTATATACAAGTTTTCGCTACATTTTCTATACAAGTTTAGCTACGTCAATTATACTAAAAATATAAATTATCTATCGCACATGATTTTAACGAGTGTAACTAAAAATTACTTTATTTTTTATACAAGTTAATAGTATACAAGTTTATATTATACAAATTTATAATGTAAACCATGTATCACGTATATAAATTTCTCTATTTATAATAATTCAAAACAGTATATAAAATTACTTTTTACTTTAAGAATTCATAAAAATCAAATTAATACATAAAAAATCATAAGTTAATTAATCTGTTTCTCATGTAAGATCTCACTTGATATATTCTCTGCTGATTATTTGAACAACATATGTTTTTGCCTTGGCTAACTTTTGCACAATGATGTATTTCTCATTATTGTGAATGATTACCGTTATGACAAATTCTAAAATATTTTATATGTCAAACTCTTTTATAAAGCATTTAATATTTTTAGTAAATATTAAATTACCTCTTTTCATATCAAATAATTTTTTTAATATATTTTTATACATTTATAAGGAAACTATAGAACTTATTTGAACTGAACCCATCTATTCTCCTTTTGCTATGTAGTGTTTTAAAATACTGCATAAAAATTAGATGGATCAAATAATCTTGATGAATAATGATTTTTTTGTTTAGCAACTATTTGATTTCATTTTATCATTTTTTTGAGTAAAATAAATTATAAGCTTATTTAACTCGCATTTTATTCAAGCTTCCGCGACTTCAAAACTGTCGCGAAGCGCGGGCAAATACACTAGTTCAATTCTATGGTATATGTTATCTTACTAAGTTTCTTTGTTCTGTACTTCCATGCATCTTAAGTTGAGTTGTTGTTCTGTTTACTGTTGAGTTGAGCATGTCATGATGTAGAATTCGAACTCCATTTTGTATACTCACTATTGTAATATGAAGGATCGTATGGAATTATAATTGAAGGGGACAAATTATTTGGCGTTTAAATGTGACTAATGCATAAGTCAGTTAACGGTCCATGGGACCAACCTATACTATTTGCAACTAATGGCTTTAAATAACTTATAAACCTTATTCCTTACCACTCATGTCCCGACCGAAAGGAGAATAGCATTTA
This sequence comes from Ottelia alismoides, assembly GCA_037367405.1. Taxonomy (NCBI): domain Eukaryota; kingdom Viridiplantae; phylum Streptophyta; class Magnoliopsida; order Alismatales; family Hydrocharitaceae; genus Ottelia; species Ottelia alismoides. Next base: position 260,678 of record JAZKJV010009278.1, read on the forward strand.
GCTACCCTTATCACCTTATTCATATCCTTCCAACCGAACATGAATAGTACCTTATTCCAGCTTATTCCTTCCCCGTATTCTTGCTTATTCCCGAACCAAATGCACCCTTAGGACCTGTTCAATTGGGGAATAGGCCTGGGAATAAGGGCACATTCCCCACCTCTTTCCCAGGTTGCATCGTACTGTTATTCCCGAGATCCCTCTCCCTCGACCCTCTTCGAGCGATTCCTTATTCCTCCCATCCGCCAACGGCCACCGCACTCTCTCCATCCCCGACCCCTCTCTCATGCTATGTCACCTCCAACGCCCCCCTCTCTTATTTGCATTCCTTGCATGGGCTATGTTTCCATCGCTCTTTGCATGTCTCACTCCCCACCTGTGACTGGTGAATCTCACATAGGGTGCCTTTACTCTGTCATGAATGAGATTCGTGGTCCTCGCATGAGAGGCTTTTGAGCCTTTCAGGTCTTCAGCCATAAAAGTGAGTTGTCCTCGGTAAGTCATCGACTTGTCTTCTCCAACATGTCCTCCGACATAAAATCTAAGGTTTCTAATACCCATTATTTTCTTTTAAAATAGGCTGGAGATCAACCTCCGATCTCTCATCATGAGCCCTTGCTGAGCATTTTCTCCTTTGCTTGTGCATTCACTTTTCGTTTTCGTTGCTCTAGACTGCAAGGTAACTGCTCAAATTTTGCTCCATGCTCCATGTTGCTTTCTTGATCGGGTGTACTATCTGTTTATGGAGTATTTTTTGTGATAAATATAGGTACTACATGTTGTCCATTAAGTTTGGTGCTCCATTATAATGCTCATATAATCAAGGGTTGGATTTCAACTGAGATTTATCTCTAACTGTGATGGATCCTCTGATATATGTTGGTGATTCGGAGCATGCCCCAAATGAGTTGCTATGATTTGGTGTCTTGCTTGGAGATGCACATACACTACTCTATGCTAACTTGAAATGTGTTGACTGGTTTTTTGGATTCCTTGGGATCTTCAAACCCTCCTTTGATTATGCTTATGTTGCTCTTTGTTGGTGGAAAGGATTGGTTGCTATGTTTAAGCTGAAAACTATGATTTTGATGGATCCTCTTCTACTAGTTTGCTTCAACAAACCCTCCCCTTTTCGGTTTTGGATGTTGGCTTTTAAAATGCATGTTTTGTTGATTTATTTGAGTTTGCTCTCAATGGCTGCTATGATTTTTAGTACTCCCTAATCTTACTCTCTGTTGTGATAGGCAGGCTATTTTGGATTTGTAAGCATATTTTTGTGGTTTCTCATGTGCTTAGAAATTGGAATTTTGATTTGGAAGCTCGATTGGATTGCTGGTGATTCTGAGCATGCTCCTAGTGGGCTGCTATGATTTGGTGTCTTGCTTGTAGATGCACATATGTTGCTCTTTGCCAACTTGAAATGTGTTGACTGATTTTTTGAGTTCCTTGAGAGCCTCAAACCATCCTTTGGTTATTTTTCATCCATTCTTTGTTGGTGGAAATGATTGGCTGCTCTGTTTAAGCTAAAAACTATGATTTTAATGGATCTTCCTCTGCTAGTTTGCTCCATTAATCCATCCAGTTTTCTACTTGTATGTTGGTTTTTATGCTGCATGTTTGGTGATTGTTGATTTATCTGAGCTTGCTTCCAGTGGTTGCTATGATTTTTAATACTCCCTGATCTTGCTCTCTGCTGTGATGGGAGATGGATTTTTGGGTTTGGAATTTAGATTCGGAAGCTTGATTGGAAATTATGATTTCGATATGTTGATCTGGAAGATTGATTGAATTTATCTGACTTGGAAGCTTGATGGGAGATGAATTTTTAATACTCCCTAATCAATGAACGATCATTCTACAACTTAGCGGAACATGTGATGGTTATCAATGCATGTTGTATCATAAATAATTTTATCCATGAGGTTCAGGATGAGTATCAGATCTTTAGCGCATTTATCCGAGACTCAACAGTGGATCGGGTGCCTGCTGTATCCACGTTTGGTGACGAAAACTTCGATAATAACTTCACAACGAGCAATATCCGGGCCTCTGAGGAAGACATATGAGCCAGAGAGGTACTGCGTGATGATTTGCCAATAACTATGTGGGAGAGCGCTTAGCCCTCTTCTTGGATTGTCAGTGATAATCAGTCTTTTTGGATTCACCTTTCTTGAGTTACTACTTGTGGATCTTAACTCTCTGTTGTTCCCAATTTGTGTAAATGATCAATCTTTCTGTGCAACTTATCGGTTGCTTTTCATTTCAACTGCATTGTTACTTTTCCTGCAATGATGATTTCAAATCCCGATGATTATGGCCCACATTCCAAATAAACAACCAGCGATGCGGCACCAGACATGGATGAATGGCTACTACGACGACATGGCTTAACCGATGGATGCGTCACCGCTTGTTTGTATGAGGAAGATGCAATCTTAGCGAAATTTCTTTCAAAATTTGTTGGTTGGTTTGTTTGAGAAACTGTGCGATTAAATTTTATCGCCATCACTGGATTCTTAACTGCCACTAATATAAACTTTTTAATGAATCCTTTTTACTTATAATGATATTCAAATTTTCTATCGGTAACAAATCTAGCGATGATAGTATTTCGTTGCGATCGTACAAAGACTCATGGCAGAGAGGAGAGAATGAGTGTGCACTTGACATCCAGTTCAACTTCAACACATGAGATTGTCGACTACCCGGTGTGTGACAAACATGTGATACTGTAGTCAATTATGTACACTGAACTCTGTCTTCGTGGATTTTGAATTTTTAATATTCTAGTGTGAAACTGATGCGTGTAAATGATGATGATATGTTATCCTTTTACGGTAGCTTCAAACTCACCTAATCTAATAACAACCAACATCTGTAACTAACTTTCAAACCTTATTCATTATCCCCCATTTGGCAGCCGAACGAAGAATAGCACTTATCCACCCTCATTCCTCTTTTTCTCCTTATTCTTATCCTCTAGTCGAAAAGAGAATAGACCCTTATTTTCCTTGTTCCCCACCGTTATTCCTGCGCATTCCTGAACTGAACGCCTCATTATTTTTGCATATTCTTGATCAACAAGCAAACTTAAGTCAAAATCATCAATTTCACAAAGTTGATTTTTTGAACACATGATCGATCACCGTTACACCCTTGATCGGTCACCCTTGATCGTATGATCTATCAACCCTGATCGACCATCTTTTTTTACCATGGTTGATCACTTTTCAAACAGTCAAATGTGATCGATCGCTTTTATTGACATGTTCGATGACCTTGCTTCTTATGATCGATCACTTCATGGATTTTGGAAATCATAATGTTGGACTTTCCCTTTTTTACACACCAATATATCTTTTGAGGCCAACTCGATATAAGAGACCCTATGACTCACTGTTTGAGACACACAACCAAGAGAAACATCTTCAACTCTCAAAAGAAAAGAAAGAGTACTTATTTTGTGTGATATTCGGGTTTTTACAACAATTCTATGCTCTTAAACTCTCTTCAGTCCAAAGCTATCTAGCTACTAAAGTAGTTTGTGCTCTCTATGCTCTACTACAATCATCGTCATTATTCTTAAGCATATTCTGCATCGAAAGTCTGTAAGCTTGCAAATTCAAATTTCGTTGCTTAACTATTTTCTATTTAGTATTTTTCTATAGATATCCAAGTTATGGATATTTTTCTCCAAAAGAGATAAAATCTTCCTTTGGGAGTTGTTTAAGGAATGGTACATATTGTACGATAGGTTGTGCTACCTTCGGATTAAAGTAGCAATGGAATAGTAGAAACGTAGTTCGTCGGGAGAGTGAAGGGGAAGTCCCAAAACATGAATCTTAGTCGTGGTTTTCACCAGCTTGGTTTTCCATGTAAAAATCACTATCTTATTTGTTATTCTTCTATTTCTGTGATTTGTGAATAAAAATTTTATTTGGATATTGTTATTAAATAATTGTATATTACACAATCCACCCTCCTCTTATGATATATTAATAGTCATGGCCGTGATAGAGATAGAGGTATCAAGAGAAGAGGAAAACAAAGGAAAATACTACCAGAAGATCTAGTTTTCCGATTGTTTATTCAATAAACGTTAGAAAAATGCATCTTTGTTAAACTTTACGGGGATGTTCGGCTTGGGGGTTACACAAACCTCTTTTTTTCTCTCTCACGTGAGGCCCACTTTTCCTTTCTTTTTAAATAAATTAAATAAATCACTTCTCTTTTATCTATTCCAAAAAAATAATATATTATACTATCATATCATCTAAAAATTATAAACTACTCCACTTCTACTCACTTTTTCAAACTCCAATACAGTCACATCACAATAACTACTCACTTTTTTCAAACTTCAATACAATCATATCACAATAAACCCACTTCTAACCCACCCCCAGTTTAACCCTCTATCCAAACACCAAAATCCAAAAATGGGTTACCTGCAACCAGCTTAACCCACCTAAATCCACTATCCAAACACACCCTACATTGAGTATTGTTGTCAATATAATGTTTGTAAAGTATTTATAAATGCCAACGTTTCTAGGAGTATTTACACAAACCTCCTAATAAAATAACCTCTCCACCCCTCATCCATCTCCCATGGGCAAAAACCCCCCTTAGAACCCAACAAAGGGGAAGCAGAGGTGACGATAACACATACATTACCCCTTCCCCCCAAATGCTCTCCCCCTCCCAATGGCCCTCTCCTCCCCTCCACCCAGGGACGGAGACAAGGGGGGGCGGGAGGGGGCTTGGCCCCCCCAAGTCTTCAAGATTTGTATAATATATATGTATGTATTATTGGAATATAGATGTTATGAATATCTAGTTTTTATAGTTCTTGAAATATTTTTTCTTCAAACATGATTCACAAGGTTAGATTAATAAAATAATAACAAAAATTATAATATAAAGGTCTGTTTAGGGATGCAAACGGAGGATATGAATATAAATATAGGTGTTACCATATCAGTATTCGTTTTAAGATATGGATATTGATACATAAACATATATAATGTGAAATTTTAGACTGCAAACCACACCCTTAGATATGGATACTGGTATGGAAACAAATAATCATGATTCGGATTTCGATATTTAAGAAATGGATACGGATTATCATGCGGATAAAAAGTATCTTTTAAGGGGTTGATGGGGTTGCCCCCTAGGGGCAGCCATTGGCTGCCCCGACCTTTTTTTGGGCATTTTTTTTATTTTTTTTTGAAAAATATCATCATGTATATTCATCCTTATATGCCTCATATGTCATTCGAATTTCGTCAAAAACAGAGACTCCTACGGCCTCCATCCAGACAGGTCGATTTAAAAAATCCTGCCACCGTTAAAAAAATGGCGTCTCGATGGAGGCCGTAGGAGTCTCTGTTTCTGACGAAATTCGAATGGCATATAGGAGGGATATAGGGATGAACATACATGATGATATTTTTCCAAAAAAATAATTTTTTTTGCGAAAAATAGTGTGGGGGCAGCCCCATTTTCCCCATCTTTTAATGCTTGAAAGATGCGGTGCGCAAGCGGAAGATGCAGAACATTTGTTTTTTACGTGCCCTTGGTCGCTGCAAGTTTGGAATGAGGAGGTCCGTCATGGGTGCAGCATGCTAGTTTCACCGATTTCTGGAAGTCGATAAGGCGGATGGGGATGAACTCCACAGATGATTGTTCTTTGCCATTTACGGTTCTTTGGACCATCTGGGGAGGAAGGAATGATGTAATTTTCAAAAATCAGAGGTTTTATCCGGAAAATGTAGTAGCAAGTTGTCTTTCCTTTTATGGTTTTTGGTCCTCAAGGTAATGTATCTTCTTAACAATTATGATAATGAATAGTTTCTGGCGGTGAATCCCAGCTCGGGATCTCACCCTCTTTCTTCTCAAAAAAATCTTTTAATGCTTGCATTCATTGTTGTAATTGATTAAAAATTAATAAACTACTATAACAATAAAATAAAATATTATACTAAATTTAACAACTTGTATAATCAGTGATTAACTAATATAACGATCTATATTTTTCTTCTGACTTTTGAAAATAACTCTACATGCAATATATTGCCAGGATTCTTATAATATATTTGGAGATATACATATATATGTTATTGTAAGTATATACAAAATACACATATAGATTCAGCAATACAGATTTTATTATTCATTGTAATTCAATTTTTGTAATTTTTATTATTCATGCATTACTTTTCATTTTACTAAAATATTTTTCTTGTTAGTATTAAGATTCTTTTATTATCATTAAGATAATTTTTATTTGTTTCTTTAATATTTGGATTAAGATTACTTGTTTCTTTATCTATATTCATATTTAAGGATATTATTTTTAATTAAGATTTTTATATTGTAAGATATCCTTTTTGAATCAATATCTGGATTTTAAGATGAATGAGAGTATGATAACACATAAATCTATATCTATATCTGTCCAGTTGTATATCCGCTTACAATATCTTTATTAGTTTAATTTAATACATATGCAGATAGAGATCTTCACTGAGAAAATATCTTACCATCTCATTGAAAGTGTCTATAAATACATACAAACTAGGTCTAAATAATAATTTCAACGGAAGTGTACCACATATAATGAGAAAGTCTAGAAAACTTTATAACATAGAGTTACAAATTTTACATTTTTTTTAAAATGAAGAATAAACATAGATACAAATATCTAAGGTTTTGAAATTGACATCATTTTCCATATCTAATTTAGATATAGATACAAACATCAATATTATGTATAAAAATGATTCAATAGGAAATAGGATCCAAATGTCTACATATATTTGCATCCCTACACATGACACATTATATAGTATTACTTATTTAGAAATGTTAAATTTGACAATATCAATTAACATCACATTAATGGAAGCGTATTTTTTACAATGAAGAATTTTGTAAGGATGTTTTCATAAATTAAACTATTTTTGGAGCTATATTGATGTAAAATCATAACTTTACATGCATATTTTGTAAAAATTCCTTATGAATATTAATGACAAATATGGTAGAATCATTTATCTTATATTTTGTAAGTAAAAAAAATTCAACAAACATTAACAACTAAAATGACAGATAATGACAATAAATTAGACAAATGACGTCTCAACAATTAGCCCCCCCATGGAGAAAATCCTGGCTTCGTCCCTGCCTCCACCACCACATCTCCTCCACACCCCTCCCCTCCCCTCCAAACCCACAGCGCCCCCTTCCCTCAGCCTCCACCCCAAGAAGCGGCTCCCCTAAAAATCTCAGCTCTCTGCTCCAACCTCACACCCACCGCTGCAACCTCCCCCTACCAAGACCCGTCTCCAAACATCTGCCGCCTCTGCCTCAGCGGCCACCTGGAACAAGCCCTCCTCCTCCTCCACTCCTCCAGAGGCCTGCAGCTCCAGGAGGACGCCTACGTCGCCCTCGTCAGGCTCTGCGAGTGGAAGAGGGCTGTGGAACAAGGCTACGCCGTCTACTCCCATGTGGGTACCTCCGGGATCAGTTTGGGCGTTCGCCTTGGAAACGCCTTGCTCAGCATGCTCGTCAGATATGGTGACCTGGGCAATGCCTGGAAGGTGTTCGGTAAAATGCCTGAGAGAGACGTTTTCACTTGGAATGTGCTGGTGGGCGGATATGCCAAGTTGGGTTTCTCCGATGAGGCCCTGGATCTGTACCACAGGATGCTCTGGGCCGGAATGCGCCCCGACGTGTACACGTTCCCATGCGTTCTCAGGTCTTGTGGGGCTTCCAGGGACGTGGAAAGGGGGAGGGAGGTGCACGGTCATGTCGTGAGGTTCGGTCTTGAGTCTGAGGTTGACGTGCTGAATGCGTTGGTGACCATGTACGCAAAGTGCGGCGATGTGTGGAGTGCCAGGAAGGTCTTCGATATTATGCCGGTGAGGGACCGTATATCGTGGAATGCGATGATTTCCGGGTGTTTCGAGAACGAGATGTGCTCGGAAGGGCTTGAGTTGTTTGAAACGATGAGGGGTCTCTCTCTTGATCCGGATTTGATGACCATGACCAGTGTTATCTCCGCTGCTGAGTTGTTTGGTGATGAAATGCTGGGAAGAGGGATCCATGGATACATGATCAAGTCCGGGTTTGATAGTGAATTGTCGGTTCGTAATTCCCTGATTCAGATGTACTTTTGCTTTGGTAATGTGGAGGAAGCGGAGAAGGTCTTCTTCCAGATGTGGTCGAAGGATCTCTTATCGTGGACGACGATGATATCGGGGTACGAGAAAAATGGTTTGCACAAGGATGCTATCGAGATATATGAAGAGGTCAGGTCACAAGGTGTGATTCCTGATGAAGTTACAATTGCAAGTGTTTTATCCGCATGCGCATCCATTGGAAGTCTTGATTTGGGTATCGAGCTCCATGAGCTTGCTAAACGATCAGGAATCTTGCCATGCGCGCTTGTGGACAATGCACTTATCGATATGTACTCGAAGTCCCATTGCATTGACAAGGCCTTGGAGGTCTTCAAAGGTATGCGTGAGAAGAATGTTGTGTCTTGGAGTTCAATCATAACTGGCCTTAGATTCAATCGGAGGAACTTTGAGGCATTGAATCTTTTTCGGCAGATGTTATTTGACGTGAAACCCAACTCCGTAGCCTTGATTACTGCACTGTCTGCTTGTTCCGCCATAGGAGCTTTGATGTGCGGTAAAGAGATACATGCCCATGCCCTGAGAACTGGTTTGGCATTCCACGGTTTTTTGCCAAATGCTCTACTAGACTTGTATATCAAGTGTGGAAGAACAGAATATGCTCACAGGCAATTTAATTCGCATGAGGAAAAGGACGTAACATCTTGGAATATTATGCTTAATGGTTATGCCAAGAGTGGCTCTGGGGATCAGGCTTTAGCATTTTTCAGGAGTATGGAGGATGCCGGTACGGATCCTGATGAAGTGACATTTGTTACACTTTTGCGTTCTTGTAGCAGGTCTGGGATGGTGGATGTAGGTCGGACTTTTTTTAGTTACATGGGTGAGAAGTATTCCATAACTCCTAACATCAAGCACTATGCTTGCATGGTTGACATGTTCAGTCGTCTCGGCCTTCTGAAGGAAGCATATGACTTTATCAAAGAAATGCCCATAAAGGCTGATGCAGCCATCTGGGGCGCTCTGCTTAATGGATGTCGGATGCATCGGAATGTCAATCTTGGGGAGCTTGCTGCTGAGAGGATCTTCGACTTGGACTCAGAAAGCATAGGATATTATGTTCTTCTATGCAATCTGTATTCTGATGATGGTAGGTGGGATAAAGTGGCCAAAGTAAGAAAGATGATGGCAGAGAAGGGCCTTGTTCTGGATCCTGGTTGTAGTTGGGTTGAGGTCAAGGGAAAAGTGCATTGTTTTCTAAGTGCAGATGAATCACACCCTCAGATTAAGGAGATCAATTCGGTTTTAGATGGGCTTTATGAGAGGATGAAGACATTGGGCTTGAAGGTATCTGAACACGACCCTGTCAGTAAAGCAGAAGTTTCTAAGGCGGAAATATTCTGTGGTCACAGTGAAAGAAAAGCTATTGCTTTTGGGCTCATCAACAGTATCCCAGGAATGCCTATATGGGTGACAAAGAATCTATATATGTGCAGGAGCTGCCATGATGTTGTTAAGCACATATCGAAGATTGTCAGGCGAGAAATCACCGTGCGGGATGCTGAACAATTTCACCATTTTAAGGATGGGAAATGTTCTTGCGAAGATAGTCATTGGGGAGAATGTAGTGAGTGAGATAGGTCGCTCGATGGTGAGTGAAATTGATCCCATCTAGTGTTTTGCTGGAGTCCAGACAAAAACTTAGTGGTAGTCTGCATATAATGTACATAATCACCGGTAGATACGTAGATGATTCTGGCTTCAAGTCGAAGATGAGTTTTACTATTTCTGTCCTGTTGAGAATATGAAATATCAGAAACCGGGGACAACACGAAATCTGCACGAGTCTTGCGTTTGGTACTGTAATTCAGGAAGTTTTTCTGAAGCAGAAGTGACTTGCATGAAGGTCAAAGCAATGGCTCGAGGTGCTGTTGTATTGTTGTGTCTAACGAACATTGTATTGCAGAATATATGAATAGAAATGGAAAACGAGTGAGGTCAAAGTAGGGGCTTTGGAGACAAACCATACTTGTAACATGCTCTTAAAAATTGATTTAGGAAACTCCAGTGATTTATATGTCTATGATTAAATACATTTTTCATGCCACAGTTTACTAGAACTTAGATGTGTTCTAAAGAAAAGAATTCATATAGCAGACCCGACTTACAAATGCAAAAAATCTAGGCTGCCTATGCAGGCAATAAGGCCTTTCTCCTTGGTTCTTGTAGTTAGTACATTTTAAGAAAAGAATATTTATATTTTCTGCTGCTTCATTGCTTTAGAAAGTACCATTAACAAGTTAAATTAGTATTTATAGTTGTTGATCAACCGTGGATATAGTAGCAGTATGTACAGTACCATATTGTACCACATATTTGTTATGTTTCTGTTTGGGATGTCTGTGATCCTTCCCTATGTCATGCACTAAGTAAGAGCCAATGGTTTGCTTATTAGGAAGTGGGGATATGTAGCCGTAATGATTGTGTTTGAAGAAGTCAACCAGTGGGATTGTGAAACGAAATATATGAGAGGGCAATTTCCTACTGTAACAGGTGAGGAAGCTTCTGCAGAGAGTAACTTAGATATCATTGAAACAACAACAAATATATCCCCCTTTTCTCGTTTCTTTTTTGAGAAGAGCAAACAGTTGAATTATACAGAAAAAAGAATATTGCTATGAAATAAACTACTTACTGGGGGTTGGAACTTTATCATTCCAGTTATTCTCAAGTGCATGCATTTTCTGTTTTTCCATTACTAGTCTGATGATCCAACTTTATCATTGAATCAGATGATTTCATCCAGAAAAAGGATGTAGCACCATCTTTCATTTGGTTTTGGGTAAATTATACAGAAAGGCCTAAAGATTGGTTCATGTTAAAAGATGGTCTTGAGTTCAACTTACCAGGATTAAGCCTTACATATGCTCATGGATCTAGTTTGGTGAGATAAATCCAACGGTCTTTATTTCACACACACACACACACACACACACACACACATATATATATTATAATGGAAAATTTCCAATGAACTCTAAACTCATTAGGAGTGTAATGTGATCTGTTAACTTCGGATCAACTTTTCGCCCACATATTCATGTACACACTACAGTCATGGAAGGCTGTATCGATATCGATATTGTTTCGGTCTGCCCGAAAATGGATATATCGGGATATATCGGGATATATCGACGATATATCGACGATATCGGTGGAAATGTCGAAAATGGCTCAAAAAAGCCAATTTTTTGGCATTTTTTTCAGAATTAAGATCATCCAAGATATTAGAACAACAAATAACCTACAAATACACATTTATATCACACATATCGGTCATTTATAGACCATATATCGCACATATCGGTCATCATATCAAACATATCGCTGTTAATATTTATTCCTGACCTTTAGATATTGGAAATGGATTCCATTCAAGTTCTTATAACATCAAATAACTTACAAATATACACTTAGATGACCCATATAGATCATTTGTGACTATGATCCTTATATTGCACATAGCGATCATATCGAAATATCACTGGTACTGTTAGTTGTTGACCTATATATATATTGAAAATGGAGTTCATCCAAGTTCTTATATCACTAAATATCTTACAAATATACTCTTAATTCACACATATTGATCAATCTATGAAGCTTATATCGCATATATCGATCATTTTGAATATATCGATATTAATGTTTGACTCTTGACTTATAGATATTTTGTTTTTGAAGAATAGACTTATAGATATTAGAAATCAATTTCATTCAAATCTTACAACATGAATAACTTGTAAACATACATCAAGTTGAAGAATCATTGTATGCACCCTCCTGTCGCACCAAACCCTACTAGTACGGGGGTCTCGCTGCTCGGTCAGCGAGCCTGGGGGGGCTGGGGGGCCCAGGTTGGCCCCCTTAAGGGGGTGCGGGGGCAACGCCCAAGACCTGAAACAAAATATATATAAACCATTGTGTGTTTTAATGCTAGGTGTAGCTAGATATATGTGTTTTAATACTAGGTGTTAAATCAATCTTCCATGAATAATAGCATTGACATATAGAGATATTGACGAAATATCGACGATATCGATTGATATCCAAAATTTTTTCTACTGAAACCAGTCATTTTTGACCGATATATCGCCGATATAGCGATATATCACCGATATGGCGATATATTGCTGATATATTGCCGATATCCCTGTAAAAGGATATACTGGGTAATATCGAAATCCCTACCCTGTCGAAACCGATATATCGGCGATATATCGCCGATACGGCCTTCCATGACTACAGGGCATCAAGCATCTTCAAAGTTCCTCTCATCATCGATTGCTTCAACCCCCCCCCCCTCTCCCTTCTTTGATGCCACCACTCTCCATCACCCTCTCATGTCCCTTCCCCCTCTCGTCCCAGCCTCGACAACCCTTCGTCCTCTTCCACTTCTTTCCACAAATGCATCATCTGCCTCGCACAAATAAGGAAAACTATGGTAGAGGGTTCTAGAGAGTTCGTCTTGCAGCCATCGATTAACAGCCACTTTTATTATCATTAGTGGTTTTTGAATATGTACTTAATTAAATGTTAACCATCCACTTCTTAATTTAAATTTTAATCAGAAAGTGAGTAAGCTCAATTTATCCCCTATCTCTAATGGCCACCAACATTGAGAAAAAAAATGGAGAAATAACAAAGAGGTGTAAAAAGAAATTATCCCTCCAATTTAATATCACCATCTCATTCAATTTAAAATAGAAATCCAATCATCATCTCGCGTAAGAACTTTATAAAGTACAACACGAAGTTTCAAGAAATAGGAGGAGTTGTAATAAATTCAGACCAATCATCATCTCGTGTAGGGGTCGTAAGTTAGGTTTTAAAAACCGAACTGAATCGCCTGGTTCAACCAGTTAAACTAAGAATTGGAAGAAAAATGCTCCAACCACCAGATTTTTACTCAGAAAATAAAAACAAGTCAAAATCGATCAACACCCGGTTGAACAAATTAAACTGAACATCAATTTAAGCATCCATTTTTTGATGAAAAATTCTAATTATATAGTAAAATGCAAATTTTTATAAACTCTTCATAATCTAGTTTCATTCTAACCCATAGTATGATACTCATTTATCTCTTCCCTTCCATGTGTGCCAATGACCTGATATAGCCTCTCCCTTCTCGTTTTACGCGCATTGCCTCTTCTCACATTGTCCATGAGATTGTCCCTTAACAACAATAAACATGCCCCCGCGTAAAGAAGAAGAAGTTAGCACAATCACACTATTAGAAGTAGTAAATTAATAACACTTATCATTACTTAGAGTTTAAATAATTTTAAAATTGTTAGTTTTAGACATCACATACACACACACATATATATATATATATATTTATACGAATTTGATACAATATATTTATTGTATTCTTTTTAAGTTTTTTATAACATTTATACCACTAACCATTTAGTAGGTGCACTTGTGCCCTATATTCATTTAAAAAATCACAATATTGTCCTTATATTGGTATAATACAAGAGTAAAATGTACTAATAAAAGGATACTACATGAGTTTTGTAAAAATATAAGGGCGTGCATATAATTATAAAAAAAATAAGAGTATAAGTGGTTTTGAAAAAACTTGAAGGGTACAAAAGTAACAATAACATACAATTGTAAGAAATAACAAAGGAGTTGTAAAATAATGAAGAAAAGAATTGTAACAAAATCAAGTTAATCGTACAGAAGTTATAAAAAGTATAACATAGAGGTATAAAAAATAATAAGGGATATTTACCCAGCAGACCCTGAAATCTTTCGAAATTACCTCTACGACCTTTGAAACATCCTAATTCCTCCCACGACCCTGTAATCTTGCACCGTCTTACCCCACGAACCCCACCGTTAAACTGACACATCTGGAGTTAACTTCGTTGGTTAAAAACGAGTTAATCTAACCAATCCAAGATCGAGCGGCTAGAATTAACCAAGAGAATTCCTCGCTCCTCTAACATCTTCCACGGGCTGTAACATCTTCCACGGGCTGAGGGGAGGAGGTTGGAGGTGGGCGGGGTCGGGTTCCACCGAGGGCTGGAGGGGAGGAGGTTGTCGGGGATGGAGGGGAGGAGGTTGTCAGGGCTGGAGGGGAGGAGGTTGTCGTGGTTGGAGAAGGGGGAGGGGCTTCAGGCGGCGACCGGAGGGGAGGTGGGTCGAATCAATAGGGGAGGCATCGGGGGTGGGAGGCTTCTTCAACCAGGCGAGGCGGCTCCGAGCGGGGGGCGGGGGGGCTCGTGCGGTCAGTGGGGACAGGGCTTCCAGCTTGGGCGGTGGCTAGGGAACGGGGCTCCGAGCACTCGCTAGGGGGGGGGTTGGATTCGAGATTGTGGAGGCGGTGGGCAGTGGATCCGAGCGCGCACACAGGGAGGGGAGGCTTCGCAAGGTTGGGGAACGGGGGGCTTCGAGCTCAGATCGGAGGGCAGAGGAGGGGCTTCGGGCGGGGAAGGGGTTTGGGGGTTCGTGCGGTCGGGGAAGGAGGGCTTCGGGCGGCGCAGCTGGAGCTTCGGGATGGCGGGAGGGGAGGGGGTTCGTGCGGTCGGGGAAGGAGGGCTTCGGGCGGCGCAACTGGAGCTTCGGGATGGCGGGAGGGGAGGGGGTTTGTGCGGTCGGGGAAGGAGGGCTTCGGGCGGCGCAGCTGAAGCTTTGGGATGGGGGAGGCAGTGGTCGGGGGTGCTTCGAGCGGTGGGAGGGGAGCTCAAGAAGGGGAGGTCGCGGGCAGAGGAGGTGCTACATGCGGCGCAGCTGGAGATTCGGGTGACGCAGCGGGGGTTGGGGCTTCGAGGAGGACGACGAGGAGGGCGAGGGCCGAGGGGTGGGAAACAGATACCAGGAGGAGGGAGAGGAAGAATGGCAATGAATGTAAATTTGACAAATAAAATGGGTATAATGTAAAACCTTATAACGGAATTCGGTTAGTTTATAACGGAATTCGGTTAGTTTTAACGGGTAAATGGATGGAGCTTAACCACAGGGTCTGTAGGGTAAGGGTTAGCAAGATTACGGGGTCGTGGGAGGAATTAGGATGTTTCAAAGGTCGTAGAGGTAATTTCGAAAGATTTCGGGGTCTGCTGGGTAAATATCCCAAATAATAAAGGAGTTGTGAAAAAGTCAACAATAAGTTATGAAATTGCTTCAAACTCCACACTTAAGTTGGATTTGTATAAAATAAATACGAATATGTAAAAAAAACATACACATGATCATAAAAAATATGGAGTTGCACAGCTAATCAAATAGTTATTTATAAATATCATAAATATGTAAAATATATTAAAGAATTATGATAAGAAAATTTTCATATATATTCAAAATCTTCTTAAAACATCATGTTATGTATTATTTATTTGTGAAAATATAAACATGGAAATAATTGAAATGTCATATTTGCAAAATCATGAAGTGGTTTTAGTGTAATAAATGATGTTGACGAATAAAAAAATGATGGCCTAGATTGCAGGCTCTTTAGTTTGCTAATGAGCTCTGAGCTCATTGGAAATGTAAGTGTGAGTGGTCGGCCCACACATACACAGATGTCTATGCACACATACGTACATAAATACATACATGCATATTACATATATGCATATGTACACACACGCACATGTGTTTGTTCTTGAGTACAAGCTATCCGGATTTGATTTGGTCGATGGAAATAACATGTTTGTAAGCATACCCTATTTCTCCTTTCTCCATAGCGTAGCTTGATTTTTCATTATTTTATTCGATAAATGTGACTTATTTAAAGTTATAATCGAGAAAAGATTAAATAAAATCAAGAAAGAAAAAATACGTACATTATATACGTGGTCACAAAATTTCATTTTCTCCTTGTTTTACCATTTTTTGGATTTTATTTTTATATGGTTAGTTAAAATAAAGCTCAAAGAAGACAAAATGAGAAAAAATAAAATCCAAAAGGTTAATTTTTGTACATAAAATGATAGGCTAAAAAATGTTAACCTATACAATATACAAGTCGGTCCCGATATGCAAGTTTCACATATGGACTCCGATTCCTATGATTTTGATCTTTTTGTATATAATTAAGACTACTTTAAATCAAAGGTGAAGAGAGTTTCATATGAAACTATATGGATGAGATATTGAGCTTTATGACTTTTTGTCCCAACAACTAGGGTTTGATTTTACTGTCAAATATAAAGTTAGCATTTTTTATGATATCGAGAGGAGGTGACGGATCAACTTAAACTACTGAGAGTTCCAGATCTTCATTGCAATAGGATAAGCAACCATCACCATTCCTCTAAAGATTTGAAACACGATCTTGATTATACATCATTTAATGCACTAGGGCCTCTGTCTGATCATCTTTTCATTATCTACGGGTCGACACCAACCTATTAGAACCACCAGGGGATTGAGACTCAAGCTTAAGCTTTAGAAACCATATGATCAGAGTAATCGAACCTTCATATGGAGACAAAACAAACCAACCTTCGATCGATAGAAGAGCACCGCCTGGAGACTTCATGGATTTGGGGAAGGGCATTCATCATTTCTAGTTCATATAGTAGGTGCATATCCTAAGGAAGATATGCATGAACCAACGTCCAATAATTGATCTGATCTTCATCACCGAAACCATTAGATCAAAATGATTAGCATCACATCTAATGCACTGGGTTAAGCCATGATACATACAAGCCACAATTACATAAAAAAATAATTTTGAAAGATAAAAACATTTTATATTTTTATAAATAAAAAATACATAAAATTTATATTTTTTATTTAAAAAAGCAAATAATATTAAATAACATAATAAAATTCCAAAATATATATTACATGAATATCAATAGGGATATTTACACCCATAACCCTGAGTAATATGGTAATTACCCCAGGAACCCTCGATAAACACGAATTACACACAGGACCCTGAATAATGGCTCCGTTTTACATCTGTAACCTTCCGTTAGTTTGGTGAATTAACCCAAGTTAATCTAACCCATCTACAATCTAAGGGCTAGGATAAACAAAAAGAAAAAAAATTCAGGTGGAGGTGGCTTGCAGATGCGATGGAGCTGGCGACACGGTGGGAGGAGGGGACGAGGTCGCGAGTTGGGTGGTCGGCGAGGGGAGGGGTGTTGGGCGAGCTCGCGAGCTGGGGGGCCGACGAGGGGACGGGTGCTGGGTGAGCTCGCGAGCTGGGGCTGTGGATGGAGCTCGCCAGCGAGGGGGAGGGGGTGCTAGCGACGGGGGTCGCGAGTGGGTAGCCACCGCTTTGCAGTACGCCAATGGGGCTCCACTGCCTCGCGCGAGGAGAGACATGGTGCCATGGCCTGCCTCGGACTGGCTTCGTACGTGCACAGCCAGCGCACGGAAGAGGTGGGTATTGTAGGAGATGGGGTGCTGGAGCTCAGCGGGGGGAAGGGGTGCTGGAGCTGGGGGGATGCTCGGGGCAGAGCAGACCATCTTGCCGGGACGAAGGAGAGGAGGAGGCCATCGTGCAGAGGCGATGACGGTGGGAGGGGGTGCAGAGCCCGCGCCAGGGGAGGGTGCAGAGCCCGCGATGCCTGGAGCTCGGGGCTGGCGGGGGTTGCGGGTGGGTCTTGCAGGGGCGGCGATGGGGGAGGGGGGCGAGGGGACTGCCTGGAGCTCGCGACCTGGGGGGTCGGCGGAGGGATGGGGTGCTGGAGCTCGGCGGGGGGAGGGGGTGATGGAGTTGGGGGGGATGCTCGGGGCGGAGCAGGCCATCTTGCCGGGACGAAGGAGAGGAGGAGGCCATCGTGCAGAGGCGGTGACGGTGGGAGCGGGTGCAGAGCCCGCGCCAGGGGAGGGTGCAGAGCCCGCGATGCCTGGAGCTCGGGGCTGGCGGGGGTTGCGAGTGGGTCTTGCAGAGGCGGCGATGGGGGAGGGGGGCGAGGGGACTGCCTGGAGCTCGCGACCTGGGGGGTCGGCGGGGGGATGGGGTGCTGGAGCTCGGCGGGGGGAAGGGGTGCTGGAGTTGGGGGGGATGCTCGGGGCGGAGCAGGCCATCTTGCCGGGATGAAGGAGAGGAGGAGGCCATCGTGCAGAGGCGATGACGGTGGGAGGGGGTGCAGAGCCCGCGCCAGGGGAGGGTGCAGAGCCCGCGATGCCTGGAGCTTGGGGCTGGCGGGGGTTGCGAGTGGGTCTTGCAGAAGCGGCGATGGGGGAGGGGGGCGAGGTGACTGCCTGGAGCTCGCGACCTGGGGGGTCGGCGGGGGGATGGGGTGCTAGAGCTCGGCGGGGGGAGGGGGTGCTAGAGTTGGGAGGGATGCTCGGGGCGGAGCAGGCCATCTTGCCGGGACGAAGGAGAGGAGGAGGCCATCGTGCAGAGGCGGTGACGGTGGGAGGGGGTGCAGAGCCCGCACCGGGGGAGGGTGGAGAGCCTGCGCCGGGGGGATGGGGTGCTGGGCATGCTTTTGTTTAATCTAAAGAATGACATCATATTATAAATATGATATCTTAAGAAGGGTAAAATGGTCAACGTAAAACTTTTTTCGTCAAAGTTAACGGATAATGTAGACGGATCTTGACACAGGGTTATGCCATGTAAAGGTTAAGCATTATTCAGGGTCTCGTGTGTAATTCGTGTTTATCGAGGTTTCCTGGGGTAATTACCATATTACTCAGGGTTATGGGTGTAAATATCCCATATTAATACATATCAAAAAGAATAACAAAAAATAAAATTAAAATAAGTAATATATACCATAAAGTAATATAAATACTAGAAATATTATAAACATCATATAAAATTTTAGGAAAAATCACAAAATACATACACCATGTCATTTTACATGTATTAAAATTCCCTAAATAATAAAACCAAAGTTTTTTTGCTAATGTCTAATATTTTAAAATAATAAAAACAGAATGATCCTTTTTCAATTCATTGTTTTCTACTTTAAAATCAATATAAAATCTATAAAATATTGTAAATACTATGAGAAATTATAAAAATATAGAATAAATTGTAGATAATATATAAATTTTATAATTTATTTTTTGCACTCAAACTATATATATCTAAAAAATACAAAGACTACTTTATATTACTTGTAATTTATAAAAATTCCTTATTCCAATATTAAAAATAAATAAATTCAAAATAAAAATGAAATAAAAATTACAAATCAAAATAAATAAAACATTAAAAATTCAAAACACCTAAAAGGTATAAAACCACATACATATATTGGTATACATTAAATAACAAAAATACACCAAAAATCAATAAAAAATCATAAACCCTAAAAATAACAAAATATTAAAAAAACCACAAACCTAAATAACTCTAGGCTATTACCTTCTTTACAAATAATTTATCTCCCTAAGTTCGATCTTGTACATATATACCGGGTCAATAAAATAGAAAAACAAACTTTGTTTGTATAATTCAATTTTAGTATTGTAACGACACGGTTGCATTCTATCTTTAGAAAAATTAAAGCCTGCAAAAATCGAGACATTAGAGAGATGGAATGGGGAGTGATAACATTTATAAATATGATAGAATATAAAGGCTAAAATTTTTAACATTTAACAAACTCTATGAATGCCGATAGAGAAAGTTGACGGAAGATAACATAGGGTTATGCCATGTAATTTTTAGCAACTATTCAAGGGTATATATGCAATTCATAACTACGGATGGTTAATGCGTAATTATAAAAGCATAGAGGGGCGCAGATGTAAAAGTCTAATTATAATAAATCAACATGTTATAGTTTGAGGAATATGTTGCATTTTTTATTTCAATATTCTAATCGTTATCCCTAATGGTTTCACCAATATAGGTTAATGGTAAGTTAACCGTAGAAGCATGAGTATCAATCAAGATGGCTGTAAGTATGGCCATGTAAATCATAAAAAATAAGGGTGACCATGTCGTTCTACAATTGTTCAATTGTTAGGGGCATAAGTTTTATAAGCAACATTTGAAGGGGCAAGCGTAAAAATACCTAAAAAATGTCACGGGGAACAAACACAGGGTTTTCCTAGTAGGGATGTCTATTGAGCTCGTGGAATTGAGTCGACTTCGACTTAAACTTAAACTTAATAACAACCCTCAAACTCGAGCTTGGACTCAATAAGCTCGAACTCTGTAATGCTAACTCAAACTCGAACTCATTGAGTTTGAGTTGGCTCATGAGCCTATTAACGGGTCTTCTTTTAATAGGTTGATTCTATATTCCTTGCTCGTGGCCTTATAGATCACACATTTTATATAAAATGACCAAATAAAATTGGCATGATGTAAAAGATCACACATTTCATATTGGAGTCACACGACCTTATATGTCACCATGGTCTCATATATAATTGAATATATCAAATGGTTGTGACAAAAAAAATCAAAGGAACGACTAAGACTTGACTTTAGCAAAGAGTGAATATTTACCTAGGTGTAAATCTTTATAAGGGTGCCTTTGTTCTTGTGGTGTAGTGGATGAGGACATTGACCCCCTTTCCCTTGACATTAATGTTATATTTGAAATTGGTTGACTCCTATTAACTTGGGCTTCAAATTTCAGACTATAAATACTATATAGGCAAAAATATATGTAAGCATGCAAAGGTGGACTCATTACTTGTTTTATAGGGGGAATGTGTATCTAATTATTTCTATACGTGCTTACTAGTTAGAATAAAAAAATAAAATCTTGAAACTAGAAAGGGTGACTAGCGAAGAACGTGTAGGTCATGGCATATAAATGGTAAAAAAGAAGTTTCATACCTCCAACTTGGAACTGTGCATGAAGGAGAGATTGTAGGGCTTGTATACATAGTGATGCATGTGGGCAACCATTGATGGTTGCGCTGCTTGTAGAGCTGCGCTGTCAGCAATGGCTATTGATAGCGGTTAGGGATGAAAACGGTCGGATACAGATATGAATATAGGTATAATCATATCCTTATCCATTTTAAAATACAAATACAAATGTGGATATGAGTATTGACGGATGTGAAAAATGTGTTACCATATCCTTAAAAAACGAATACGAATGTAAAATGAATACGAAACAGATAAGAATAATAACATAAATATTCAATAGATTGACTAAAATATACATGTTTAGGATGATTTACATATAAAATATATAGTAATTTCATAACAATATCAATAAATGGAGAATTCAATCATAAAATGTTGTTACTCATAGTTATAAATAAACCTATTACTATACTTATGTACGAAAATGAATATACGAATACGAATAAGAATATTAGCGAATGTCAAAGTGATATCCATATCCGCATCCATTTGAAAACGAATACGAATACGAATGTCAAAATATGAGTAAAATGAATACGATAGCGGATCGGATACAAATATATTCACATTCGTTTTCATCCCTAATAGCGGCTATGGTGTAGCTACTGCTTATGCATGAAGGATAGAAGGAGAGGCCCAACCGACCTGATAGAGATGATGGAGGATAAAGGAGGGGTGCGCGAAGAGTCAAGACTTGGAATTGGGAGAGGGATTGTAGATTAAATGGATAGGGTTATGGCCCTTATCCATTTTTTGAAAATTTTCAAATTATATTGTAACTATATTTATGAATTTGGAGAGAATGATTAAATAACATTCTATTCCAAACATTTTATTGGTGTTGCTCCGTTTCTTTTTCATATATATATATATTATACATCATGTGTGTAAATATGAAATGAAAAATATATAAAAAAACAAATAAAAATAAAACAAGTGAATCGGTTGAGTTAGCGAATTGAGCATATCGAGTTGAACTCGATTTAGACTGATTGAGCTCGAGCTTTCCCGGGCACCCTTATTTCCGAGCCTTAAAGGCCCGTTTGGTTGACAGGGTACACCAGGATACCCTCGCATACCCCTAGCTCCAATCTTGCATTCTTGGGTTGGGATTGCGTGTATTGACCCTACAATTTCTTTGGTATAATATTTTTTAATCATGTTCAAATAAAATTATTAACATAAAAAAATATATTATAATCATAAAAAAAAAGTTAATATAACACATAATCGATGTCACATCACATCACAATTATTATTCCAATTCTCCATCCTTCCAAACAGGTATTATTGACATCAACCCACCCCTAACCCACCCTACACCACCAACCAAACAGCCTTAAACGACAAAACCCTGTAAAGTAAAGTGTAAACAGCCGTCGGTGGTGACCCCGCGAAGACCCATCTCCACCTCAGCAGAGCCTCTCTCTCCCTCTGATCTCTGCTGTGTGACGATGGAGAGGTTGAGGACGAACTCCCCACTCGCGCGGCGCATCGTCTCCTCCTTCCTCGACTTCCTCGATTCCGGTCCGTTACCCAATCCCCACTCCCCCCTTTTTTCTGAATTAGGTCACGCCCGCCCGATTTTCACTGCATTTCTACATCTTTCTGCACATAAGATTGGGCCTCTCTTGTGTTTTTCTGATTTAATTTTAGGACTTTTGTATCTTGGACTAATCCACGAACGTTCCAACAATCAGACAATCTTATCTCTTTCGAATTCATCGAAGTATGCAATCTGATATTGATGTAGTTTTTTTGTCCGTTGATCATTGCGAGTGGATGTGCTTTTCATTCCTTTATATTAATAGAATCACATTTGTAAATGGAACTTTTACGTTACAATGGACTAAAAATGACATAATCAAACGGCGATAAAAAATGTGTAAGATGAGTTGTGCATTTGCCGATATTGATGTAGGAGATCACACTTAAGTGATCGGAGAGAATGATGGTGATGATTGCACTTTTGGATGTATATATAGTATAGTCATCATGAAAGAAGGTGTAGGATGCATAATAATTTGAATTTCAGGCAGCCTTATTGCATAGCTACTTGTTGGGTAAGGAAGGTCTTGTCACATGAATTTATTCAGACAGCCTTATTGCATAGCTACTTGTTGGGTAAGGAAGGTCTTGTCACATGAATTTATTCAGACAGCCTTATTGCATAGCTACTTGTTCGGTAAGGAAGGTCTTGTCACATGGCAGGAAATCGAGGGACATGAATGGGGGTCTGAAAAGCACGCTAGAAGATCCAGATGTGGTAGTGAGAGCTATGATTGAGAACCTCGAGGCAGGAGTCGGGGACTAGTTAATATCAGAATGGAAATTGTGAAGAAGTCGTATGGAATGATGCACATTAACCAATAGGAGGTGGCTTATTGATGCAAGGTAAAAGATGATGAGAACACCATATATCTGAAGTGTGCACGGAATTGTTATACATATCTCATTCAGATTATATTAATGTTATAAAGGACCAAGGTTGCAAAAATCGGTAGTCGGTACTCGGTCGGTTGGGCCACTGGCTAAGGATTAATCGGCAGTCAGACGACTAATCGGATTTAGTCGGGCTTTAATCGGTTTTGAATTTTTTAATTATTTTAAATATATAAATCATTTTTATATGCATATTCTTATATATTTACATAGATTTATACATTTTTTATATTATCATAATGAAACAAAAGAAGAAATTGAATTTTAATAAAATATTAAGCATATTAGAATAAGTTTGCTTTTAAAAAATAAAAAATAAATGGTATCTTCAAGCAAAAATCGATCGACTAGTTGGCCTTAGTCGGAATTAGTCAGTACTTGATCGGCCACCCCACCGACTAGACTAGTCGGACCTACTAGTCGGGCCAGTCGGGGGATTTCTACAACAATATTGTAACATCCGGGAATTTGCGTAAACCCGAACTCGTCCGAATTTGGGTCTAATGAATCCAAAAACGTTGTCGGTTAATACTAAACAACCTAAAACGACCAATTGATCATGAATCAAAAGTCGTTCGGATGAAATCGATCAAAAATCGGTCACACCGTAACGCGCGTCGTGAAAAGCCGCAACGCAAATTCGGAAACCGCGAAACGAACCGAGACCGTCATTAGATCCGATTCGACGACACGAGACCAACGAAATCGACCGTTCGTCAATCAGAGGTCATATGATATTTTAAATTACAAAATTTAGTCTTAGACAAAAGCCGTATCCGAAAATTTTGGGTATTCAAAACCCGATCGGAAGTATATCAATATTATACTCATTTTGATCGTCATTTTGAGACGATCAAATCAAGGTATTGCACGTCGAAATCCGAAGCTCATAGTGTGGATAAGATCAACTTTTGTATATCAAATAAAAAGGAAAAATAATAATAATCAACAAATATTACTCTCTGCTACTGTAGCAGACCTGTTACTGGAAAAAAAATCAATCTTGTTGTACAAAAGACTGTTGTCGGTACAGTTGCTCTCTTCTATCCACATGGCAAATTTTTATCCATTTGGCAAACAAAATGCTACTCTTCATCCTATATATATAACATCCTATTCTCATTTCCACTCCATCCGAGACTCCCCTCTCCCTTTTCTATTTTCCATCTTCCACTTTCCTAATCTCCCTCGTTATTACCAACGACCCCCATTTTCCTTTTTCATCTCTTTCCAAATTCACTCCAATTTCCCATCGAAGAGTACTCTCTCTTATTCCAGCCCTTCTGCTAGAACTTCCCATACATCTTTTGGTTGCACAATCAGTGAAGAAAAAACTGCAGTAGGCAACCATCAAGCCATAGAACAGCTGCTGGAGATCAAGAATTTAAAGCTTGGAAGCCCCTTTTTCCTTAAAATTAGAGCAGTAAAATAAGGTACAATCCCTTCTCCACTCTCCTTGCTGCCATGCATGTGGTCATCATACAAGTTTTCACCATTCCAACACTTAATTTTAGTATAAGATCCAGAGTTTAACAAAGACCATCTCTTGATCCTTGCATTATGAGTTTTAACTGAATCTGGAAGTCCTGGATTTTTGTTACAATGGGATTTTTATAGATTCTGGATTTAGTTACAGTGGGATTTTACATATCCTGGATTTTTGTTACAATGAGATTTTTATAGATTCTGGATCATTGTTACAGTGGGATTCTTATAGGAAAGAATTAGCATGTTCTGTAGAAAAAAAATGATGAATTTAGGAAGTCAGTATATAAGTACTAGATTAATTGATCCCCTACAGTTTTGATAACTAAAGTAAATATAATTGTCATGTGCTGCTTCAAGAGAGAGAAAAAGTGTAAAATTATAAATTTGATTGTGTATATAAATATATGTAAAGTTTTGTTATTATATTTAGTCGTTGATAATATCATACTGATATTGATTTATACTAAAGGGTAAATTCTTTATTTTCTTGATTCGGTTTTGTTTGTACTGTCATCAAACATTATGCTATCTGTTATAGAAATGATAATATCCGAAGTTTGGCAAATCGTGAAAATGACATCTACGGATGATGTGTTAGTTTTAAGTTTTTTTTATTTTGGGGGTGATATGCTTATTCCTTTAATAATTATCTTAAGAAATTCTTAGCAATACAAGTGATATGGGATCAGATCTATACAATTATTTGTATCAGTCAGAATATGAAGTTCCTGGAATTATGGTTATTCTAGTCAACGAATGCTATTAACCTAGTTATGAAACTTGAAAGATTATGAAAGTAAACGAGATTTTATTCTATATAATCGGTAGGAAAGCATACAACGATTCTTTAGGATGTGGATAGGAACTTATATGATATACTATTTGATATCTAATTCAATATGTTAAGAAACTTACTACCATTAATATGTAGGAAAGAAGAATTTATTAACATAAGATGCACTTGAGAAGTATGCAATTGGAACCCACATTAAACAAGTCATTGGAATCCTATATCTATGGGGATATTTGATTTTGCTTTCCTTGACAAGATGAAATGCAGTCTTAAAGCCTAGAAATTGGGGATGTTAGAAATAATATTAAATTTTGTATTGAAAATGTGAATTTTCAATCTGTAATTTCTGGCTTTTGTTTTAAATCATTATCAGAATCAGTATGACCCTTCTAAATTTTTTTTATATATAAATTAGATCAAGACAAGAATACATTCCCACACATGTGCTATTTTGAGTTAGTTTTCTATAATTTTTTTATATATTTAAAAATATATCATATATTGGATATGATCGAATTATGACTCAACTTCTGTTATCCTGATATTCAACTGGAATTCTTGTAAATATTTCTATCAAGGAGACTTAAACATAGATCAGGTACTACTGGATTTTAATAGCCTTTTCAAGGAAAATGACGAGCATCCTTCTCTTACAAACAATATTACGAATCCTAGTATTACGCTATGTCACTTTGAAATTCTATGATTTTGAGACCTTAATAATGGATATCGATCAGTTCGATTTATATATCTAAGATTAACTATATTTATATTCACAAAGATATTGGATCTGTCATTCATATCATCAGAATTAAGAAGAGTTAAGTGATCAGGAAAGTAAAGATAGTAGTGAATCAATATGGACTGATATAATTAATTGTGCTAGTCATGGTGACTTCTACACCTGACTATGCGAGGGCGCGGTGACCCTCAACTGGGCGGGAGAATAGGAAGCCCAGTTAGGGCAGCGGCCGCCAAGTGCGCGGGTCTAGGATCCCAGTCTTTTACACGGTTTTTACGCGAGCTCGCAGTGTTTTTACGCCTCGTTGGGATCCCGACTTTAGACCATTCCGCTGACCCTGTTTTTAGGATACCCAGGCGGGGGATCCTTGATTTTCAGTTTTACGTACGAGCTCGGTTGCCCGTTACCGGTCGGGCTGTTTTTCTAGAGTGACTTTTCCGGGAAGTTCCTCTCACCCGTCTCAGTGGCGTAGTTAGGGAGTAGACCTATCCATCTATTGGACCGTCCTTACAACTAGAGGGCGAGACGGAAGATCCATTTGTAGGCTTCTTCACCGCTTGAGTTTTCTTTCGCCAACAGACTTGGCGATTCTACATC
The DNA here is from genome assembly GCA_037367405.1 of Ottelia alismoides. NCBI lineage: Eukaryota > Viridiplantae > Streptophyta > Magnoliopsida > Alismatales > Hydrocharitaceae > Ottelia > Ottelia alismoides. The sequence continues at coordinate 287,716 of JAZKJV010009278.1, forward strand.
CAGATCATTCGTATCTACATCTATATCTACATCATTGAGATTACATCTGAGAGAGTTAGAGTGAAGGTTTGGAGGAAATTACAATTAAAATTGAGTTGATTGGAGGTGACTATAATCTGATTCGAAATCCCTATAAGTTAGTGGACGTGTTGGGAACTTAGTTAGGATGCATTACACAACACCGCATGCCTACGGAGGCCTCCAACCCTAAGGTACTTTTAAATACCTTAGAGTCATAGTGTGAGGTAACACACACAGACCAAGACCACAGACTATCCACTAACTTAGAAGGAGTAAATAGAATTAAGGATCAAATTCATCATCATCATATCAGTCCATTATCGAAAACCATGACATGATCTCAATGACAAGAAAGTAGCCATCAAGTTCCGCAACATGATCTCCAAGACCCAAAATCATGATCTTAAAACACAGGAAATCATTATATGTTAGGGTTTTTCATCTAAACTTTATATATATATATATGGGATGAATGGGAAAAAGGGGAGAACAAATGAACTTAATACCAAACAGTTGAAAACCCTTTTACTTACGCAAGTAGATATAATTGTAGTTATTCCACCTTTCTACTTGCTCTCTTTTGCACATTATAAATAAGTGTTATTTATTTTTAAACTACGGGTTTGTATTCACAATTGTGACTCCTTTCTTCCTTGCACGCATGGCAGGAAAGGAGTCTGTTGTTCAGTAGCTATACAGGGTTCCAGGAGACAAGGTCTGTACCAGACGGTATGTAGTTTTTGTTACAGTTTTTAGTTCAATTGATATTGAAAAATGCTTCTTCTCTTCAGTCAAATTTTTGGGATGTATGTACATACAGACATTGTACATGTTGTAAAATCATATGAAATTAATGAAATAATATTTCTAGTGCCAATTGGTCTCGTTTAGCTTGTGGTTATGAATGCCAATTTGAATGTCAGATGCCAATGATTGCAAAAAAAAATTCCCCATAAATTTATGCTTATAATGCGATGTTAATAAATGGATTGTTGCGAATTGTGTCGTAAACGGGTACCCGGATCCTGAAGGGTTCACATTTTTGGTATCAGAGCAGTGGTACCCCGATACACACATTCGCTGTATTTCGATTCCGATCGTATTAAGTTCTCGGATGGCGACAGTCTTCCGACTTGTCGTGAGTCCGAGAAGGGAAATATGACATTCATATTCAATAAACACAGATGTCACCAATTTCATTAATTTTCATATTATATCCCAAGAAGAGAAAAAGCATGTATGATAAGTATCTGCCTATGACATTCTTATGACTAATTATGGTTCTCATGCAGAGCCATGGCATCTCGACCAGGTCAGGATACTTCTGATCAGCTGGCACGCATACTGAGCGCACTTACTGATCTTCAGCAGCAACAGGCTGCTATGAGAGGCCAGCAGGAGCAGATATTGGCCCAGCAGACCGAGATTGCTGACAGGCAGACGGACATAGAGATGAGATTTGAGGATCTGTCAGATTTCACGTACCATCCATCTTGGGATGGAACATGGCAGGACCAGCACCAGTCTGTTGAGGTGGAGCAGCCTCATCCTGACGATCCACTAGAGAGCATTCTAGAGCATGGAGCTGAGGAGGATGCAGACTTAGACAGGGAGCAGGACCCTGTTGACTTCGCTGGTGAGGATGCACACGAGTATTCAGTCATTCACAGGCACCAGTCGGTCTTTACTTCTTATCAGCGGGCCAACATACCCTTGTTCGAGGGAACAGGTCCACCAGATGATGCTGAGCAATGGCTGAAGAGAGTAATGAAGGTGCTCAGGGCAATTCATGCGCCACGAGACACGTGGCTATCTTTCATAGAGTATTCACTGACAGACTTCGCCGAGCGATGGTGGGAGGCCGTAGTGTCCGAGTTAGGCCGAGAGCCTACTTGGAACGATTTCGAGACGAAGTTCCGAGGCCACTTCTTTTCTGCGAAGTGGAAGGAGTCCCAGCGCCGACTGTTTGCAGAGCTTCGTCAGGGACAGATGACAGCCAGGGATTACTTTATCAGATACACAGAGCTGTCACGACATACACGAGCGGCTGGCGCATTTCCAGAGGAGAATCTGGAAAAGTTCATTGGCGGCATGCGAGAGGAGGTGCAGGAGAAGCTGGCTGGACTACATATCACATCCATCTCCGAAGCTACCGATGCTGCGGAGAAATTCGAGGACATTAGAGGGAGACGTTTCGGGAGCTCGTCTGGAGCAGCGCCTAGACCGCGACGATCTTTTGGACCGATACGTCGACCGTTTCAGCAGCAGAGGTCAGACAGACGGTTCCGACCTACAGGTTCGACATTCTCTGGCAGTGCTCGCTCTTCTCCATCGACTACTCTAGGAGGAGCACTTGTCGGACGTGGCACAGATTCCGCTCGACCATCTGGGTCGCAGCGAGTAGACCGACCACCAGCCAGACCAGCTCGGAGCACAGGCACAACTACTCCACCTACCAGGCCAGTCAGATGCTATCGATGTCACGAGTGGGGACATTACCGAGCACAGTGCCCACAGGCTTTTGGCGAGCCTCAGCCACAGCCTTCACAGTCTCAGCCCCAGGCACATCGTTCAGGGAGTTTCCGTGGCAGGAGCTCCAACTTCAGGCGACCGCAGCAGCAGAGACAGACGCAGAGTGTGGCAGGTTCTAGTGCTGCATCAGCCAGGCAGGGACAATTGCATGCCGTTACTGAGGAGCAGGCACGTTCAGCGGCTACAGTGGTGAAAGGTATGGTCTCAGTCTTGGGCCGACCTTTCCATGTTTTATTCGATTCCGGCGCAACACACTCTTTCCTTGCTTCGAGGTTGCTTGTTTCTTTAGATAGAGTTGCAGAGACGCTATCGTCTCCATATCACATCCGAGGGCCAGGTGGCCAGTTATTTGTCATATCTCTGATAGTCAGGCACTTGCCCGTACTGATTGGCGGTCACGAGATGATCGCAGATTGTCTACTTCTGCAGCTTGATGAGTTCGATTTGATTTTGGGCGTGGATTGGCTATCTACTCATCATGCACTAGTTGATTGCTTTAGGAAGACGGTTGTCTTCAGGATTCCTGATATACCCGAGTTCACCTTTGAGGGTACTATACATGACTCCACCATGGAGTACATTTCAGTGTTGCGAGCCCAACGACTTGTCGATCAGGGTTGTGATTCATACCTTGCATTTGTTCGGGAAGTATCTGATCAGGAGCCGATGATACAGGACATCCGAGTAGTATCAGAATATCCAGATGTCTTTCCTGATGTGCTACCAGGGCTACCTCCTGAGAGAGAGATCGAGTTCGAGATCACATTGCTACCAGATACACAACCGATCTCTATGGCACCATATCGCATGGCACCAGCCGAGTTGAGGGAGCTGAAGGTGCAGTTGCAGGAGTTAATTGATTTGGGATTCGTGCGACCGAGCATTTCACCTTGGGGTGCTCCGGTTCTATTTGTCAAGAAGAAGGATGGATCCATGAGACTGTGCATCGATTACAGGCAGCTGAACAAGAGAACGGTGAAAAACCGTTATCCTTTGCCGTGCATCGATGATTTGTTCGACCAGCTCCAGGGATCTTCGGTTTTCTCGAAGATCGATCTTCGCTCAGGCTACCATCAACTGAGGATTAGAGAGTCGGATATTCCGAAGACAGCCTTCAGGACTCGCTATGGACACTACGAGTTTGTGGTGATGCCGTTTCGGCTCACCAATGCACCTGCGGCTTTCATGGATATGATGAACCGTATCTCCCGTCCATACTTGGACAAGTTTGTAGTGGTGTTCATCGATGATGTGCTCATCTATTCACAGAATGAATGGGATCATGCGAATGATCTACGGATTGTTTTGGACACATTGCGAGAGCACAAGCAATATGCCAAGTTGAGCAAGTGTGAGTTCTGGTTATCCCAGGTCTCATTTTTGGGACACATCATTTCTGGAGCAGGTATCGCGGTTGATCCTGCGAAGATAGATGCAGTTATGTCTTGGGAGCAGCCCAAGACAGTCACTCAGATTCGGAGCTTCCTCGGATTAGCAGGCTATTACAGACGCTTCGTCAGCGGATTTTCACGCATCGTCCGTCCATTGACACGGTTGACACAGAAGGGAGTTCCATTCATTTGGGACGATTCATATGAGCAGGCCTTCTAGACACTGAAGGAGAAATTGACTACAACGCCTATTCTTGCTCTTCCTTCAGGCACTCAGGACTATGCAGTCTACACAGATGCATCTGGAGAAGGTCTAGGAGCAGTATTGATGCAGTTGAGACCGCACGAGAGGAACTACCCCACACATGACTTGGAGTTGGCGGCAGTTGTCTTTGCCTTGAAGATCAGGCACCACTACCTATATGGGGTGAACTTCGAGATTTTCACAGATCACAAGAGCCTAAAGTACATCTTTGATCAGAAGGAGTTGAACATGAGACAACGCAGATGGCTCGAGCTGCTGAAGGATTATGATTGCACGATCTCTTACCATCCCGGTAAGGGAAACGTGGTGGCTGATGCACTTAGCAGGAGAGCGCATGCTATTGGTACGGTGAACTGGCTATATACATGGGATACGCTTGCTGCTTTGACCGATTGACATCCTCAGGAGAGCGCATCCATTTCTACCGCCGTGCCTCCACGATACAGCAGTCTTTGGGATCGTATTGTAGATGGACAGAAGACAGATCCTTGGATCCGAGATAGATACATGCGCGCCATCAAGGATGAATTTGATGATTTTATCGTGACAGAGTCTATTTTATGGAAGGCGGGACGGATCGTTGTACCCAATGACGAGCAGCTTCGTAGAGACATTCTGGATGAGGCACACAGTTCACGGTTATCTATCCATCCAGGTAGCACGAAGATGTACCGTGATCCGCGTCGACATTTTTGGTGGGATGGAATGAAGCGCGATGTGGCGCAACATGTTAGCAGATGCATGACCTGTCAGATGGTCAAGGCTGAGCACAGGAGACCACCAGGATTACTGCAGTCTCTCCCCATTCCCGAGTGGAAGTGGGAGAGCATTTCTATGGATTTTGTCACAGGTCTGCCGAAGACACTAGGCGGCCATGATTCTATATGGGTCGTTGTTGATAGGTTGACCAAGTCAGCCCATTTTATACCTGTCAACACGACTTACACTCCATCCAGATTAGCCAAGCTCTATGTGCAGAACATCATCAGACTGCATGGTATACCACGAGAGGTGGTGTCTGACAGGGATTCGAGATTTACATCTCATTATTGGCATCAGTTCATGTCAGCACTACAGACAGAGCTGAAGATGAGTTCTGCTTATCATCCGCAGACAGACGAGCAGAGTGAGCGCACCATTCAGACGCTTGAGGATCTACTTCGTGCATGCACTTTGGAATGGAAAGGGTCCTGGAAGGACCATTTTCCTTTGGTAGAATTCACGTACAACAACAGCTATCACTCCAGTATTGGCATGGCACCATTCGAAGCCCTATACAGGCGGAGATGCCTCACACCTCTCAGTTGGCGTGAGGTAGGTGATTATGCTTTATATTCCGTGGATCTCTTGGAGGAAACTGCGAGAGCTGTTGATCTTGTGAGACGGAGGCTTCTGACGGCACAGAGTCGCCAGAAGAGTTATGCAGACCGTCGGAGAAGAGATTTGGAATTCCAGGTATCCAATCTTCTTCTCTTCCTTTATTTAAAAATTAACTTAACTTCATATTAATGACATTCCTATCAATTATAGGTTGGAGATTGGGTATTTTTGCGAGTATCTCCCATGAAGGGAGTACAGAGATTCGGTGTTCGTGGCAAGTTGGCGCCGCGATATGTTTGACCTTTTGAGATTCTAGCTAGAGTGGGGAAAGTGGCATACCGAATAGCCCTTCCTCCACATCTTTCAGCTATTCATGATGTTTTTCACATATCCAATCTGAGGAAGTATGTCCACGACCCTCGACACATTATCAGTTACGAGAATTTCGATGTAGAGCCGGATCTGACTTTTGAGGAGAAGCCAGTCCAGATACTTGACCGCGCTGAGAAGAAGCTTCGCAACAAGGAGATTTCATCGGTCAATGTTTTGTGGCACCGACACGGCATCAAAGAGGCGACGTGGGAGACCGAAACCGACATGCGGGCACGATACCCACAGCTTTTCTGATGTAAGCATCAAAACAAGCATTTGTAATTAGATACATGATAAATATATGGCTTGTTTTCTCTTTTAGGTTTTTATGGGTTCAAAACCCTTTAGGTTTTTATGGACATATTAAATCCAAACAAGATACCTATTAACCTTGACTTGAGTTCGAAGACGAGACTCCCTTTGAGGTTTTTATAAATATAAAGGACTACATATCGAATTGGATCGGATAAAGGGAACAATCATATCTATTGGTTAATGTTGTAAAGGACTATATATAGCAACTCCATTGAACAACATTGGAGTTGATTAAATTACATTTTTTAAATCATATTTTGCTTTCAACACTATCACTTATTCAATTCTCATCTAATACAAATTTAGTACGACTTTCGAGCTGAGGATGCAATATTTAATTTTTTTTGGATCTAAGCTCGAGAATGGCCCGAGATAGATATGGATAGAGGCAAAGAATCCATGTAGCTGGCCCTACTTAACGTGGGAAAAAGGCTTTGTTGTTGTTTTTTCAAGCCGAGGATGCAATAGAGCACAATGTTACCATGTAAACATGTAATGTATACATTTTATAGCATTTATAGTATGTTTGCTTGAATTATATTTCTTATTCTTTGGGTGGTGAGTCCCATCTCGGGACCTCACTCTTTTCTTATCAAAAAATAAATAAAATAAAAACTTCTTGTTCTTTGTGTTTATGTACCTCAAATGTTTCCTTTCAAAAGACATAAACTGTCAGGCTTTTGCTCTTTTGCGTTTCCACATTCCACATTGCATATTGTGAAATGCCTTAAAGGATGGCGTTCCCAAGGTGGCACCTTTTCCATAGATGTGGTGGAAATGGAGGGACTTTAAATTTTTTTCTTAAGGACTGGCCGGTGAAGAGGGTGCTGATGGAGGCATTTCCAAAGTTGTTTGGATTTGCAGTTGGTAGGTAGGAAACAATCACAAATTACTGGAAGAGAGCGTAACTACCGATTTTTCGTCTGTATTGTCAAACCCAAGTATACATTTGCGTTCTGTAAACATATATTAGTTACTTATGTACTCTTTTGTTATTTTCCGTTCCTGTCGTACTCTTTATGTAATTTACCCATAGGCTACTCTCCTATATAATATAATAAGAGAGCCCAGGGCCGATGGAATAAACATGTTCTTTTATTTTCCCAACATGGTATCAGAGCGACGATCCTAGACCGGAGTTCTTGAATCCCTAACCCTAGCCCCACCGTCGAGCCTCCCTCCCTCTCTCTCCGCATGCCGCCGGCTGTGCGCCTCGGCCTCCCGTACCCTGTGCCTGCGCCTCCTGCATCCCTCGCGCATCTCCAGCGCGCTCCTCGCGCATCTCCAGCGCGCCTTCCACGCGCATCTCCAGCGCATCTCCAGGCGTACCTTCCACGCGCCTCTCACGCATCTCCAGCGCTCTTGCCTGCGCACCTTCGTGCGTTGTGCGCCCTCTTGCGCGCTCCTTGCGTGCCTTCGACGCGTGCTCTGTGCGCGACTTACGCGCGCCAGCCTGTGCTCTGGGCGCGCCTTCCTCGCGTGCACTGTGCGCTTCCTGTCTCGCACACTCGCCTCCTGTCTCTGAGCGCCCTTAAGCCGTGAACCAGCCCTACATGTATTTCTAGCGCGCACACCTCCAAAGGAATGAGTTTGGTTGCTTGAAGTCTACACCTGCAACTAAACCCGTCTATGTCCGTGTAGACGATCTTATTCTCAGTCTACTACTCCAGTCTTTGGTTATAAGTATGTCAGAAAGCAAGACATATATCCCATATGTAGGCGCCTTCCGAGGTCCAGCGCCGATTGTGAAGATAGATGGTTCGAACTATGAACTGTGGGCAATGCAGTTCATGAGTATGATGAAGTCAACCGGTAAGAAGCACATTCTTACTGAAGAAGAGCCTACTGAGAAGACTGGAGTTAATGCCTCGTGGGAGGCAGATGCTGCATATGCCAAAGTATGGCTATCTGGAACTCTGGCAATCGAGATTGCCAATGATATTCTTCATCAACCCACAACTAAAGATATGTGGGATATTCTGGCTGCCACATATTCTCAAGCGAAGAATGAGACAAAGATTCTGCAACTCCAGCATGGCATATTCACTATCAAGTGGAATGGACGTCCTCTACACTCACTGTACACATCTCTACGAGGGATGTTCGAGAAGCTGTATAGCTTCATGCCCCTGACAGCCACACCAGAGCAACAGAAGACCTACCGGAATACTACTATGGTAGGAGTTTTTCTCGCTGCCCTTGATCTTGAGTATGAGGCAGCACGGTCTCAGATCTTGGCAGATTCTACTATTCCACCTATGGAGGAAGCCTTTTACAGATTGAGCCGTATCACTGTTCCCTTTACAGCTACGAATCAGAGTACTTCAGCCATGGCTGCCAACAGAGGCCGTGGAGGTCACCATCATACCCGTGGCCGTGGCCCTCGTGGTAGAGGAGGCCGTATTCGGCCAACGTGTACCTACTGCCATCGCACCAGACATACTGAAAAAACACGCTAATCTAAGCATGGATTTCCTGCATCTGCACGAGTCGCTGAGCAGATAGAGCCTCCATCTGCTGCCTCTTTGGATCAGCGCTTTGATGATCTTGTTGCCCGTCTAAGGGGCATTATTCCTCCATCTGGCCCAACACCCACTACTGAGAACCAGTCTGATGTTGCTGCATCCGCCTCTGCATCTACCAGTGCTTCAGGTAGCACACATGCATTTACTAGTAGTGGATCAGATACTTTAGCATGGATTATGGACTCTGGCGCCACACATCATCTATGTGGCGATCAAAGTCTACTTACAGGTACCGACAGATCCCTCCAGGTCGAACAGTGGTCATTGCCAATGGCACACATTCCCCCATTACTGGTCAGGGGGAGATTAGACTGACATCATCTATGCAACTCAAGAATGTGTTACACGCACCTGATTTTTCAATGAATTTATTATCTATCAGCCAAATTACAAAGGATTTACAGTGTCGGGTGATTTTTGATCCATCTTCCTTGTTTTTCAGGACATCCTTACGGGCAACGTGATTGGGTGTGGCTATGAGCAAGGAGGCCTCTATCGCCTCAGTCAGACCTCTTTTGCTGGAACCTCATCTCTACCTACTGGATCCGTCTCCCCTCTGCTATGGCATCTGCGCTTTGGACATCTACCGCTTCAGAAGCTGCGTCGTGTGTTACCCCAGGTTTTGCCTCACACATCTATCCAATGTGAGGCATGTCAGTTGGGAAAGCATCATCGGTCTACCTTTCCCAGTCGTCAGTGTCGGAGTAGTACCTCCAAGTTTGAGTTATTTCACATTGATATCTGGGGTCCGAGTCGTATTCCTGATCATCAGGGACATACGTTTTATATAGTTATTGTGGATGACTTCTCTCGTGTGTCATGGGTGTTTTTGTTAAAGAATAAATCTGAAGCAGGGAATATCATTATCAATTTTTTTAATGAGATTCGTAATGTTTCTGCATCTGTTAAAACTGTGAGAAGTGATAATGCCCTGGAATTGTGTACTCATGTCCTAGCCAGTTATTTCTCATCCCAAGGGATTATCCACCAGACATCCTGTGCCTATACCTCCCAACAGAATGGGATCGCTGAAAGGAAACATCGCCACTTACTAGATGTAACTAGGTCACTCCTTATACAAAGTCGTGCTCCTCATTCTTACTGGGTGACACTGTTCTTACAGCTTGTTACCTAATCAATAGTATGCCGTCTTCTGTTCTAGGTGAAAAGATTCCTTTCTCCCTTATCTTCCCTGGAAAAGATCTATTTTCCCTTACTTCTGTGTGTTTGGTTCGGTTGCCTTTGATACACCAGTTGTCTCCTGGCACTGACAAGCTCTCTCTTAGGGCTGTCAAGTGTGTGTTCGTTGGGTACTCCAGAACTCAGAAGGGGTGCAAGTGCTATGATCCATTGCGCAGGCGGTATCTTGTCAGTGCAGATGTTACATTTTTTGAATCTGTTATGTATTTTTCAGCATTAGGTGATTAGTTGATACCCCCAGCTAATATTGATGCCATTTACATGTCACCATCACCACCATCACCACCACCACTACCACCAGAGCCGTTAACATCCTCTGCACCTCCTATTACTATACCCGCTTCACCACTACCATTTCATTATACCCGCAAGCCTGCTTCAGCTCATGGTCATTGCTCATCACCTAGCTCGCCTAAGGTATGTTCTGAAGATATTACTATTGGTGGATCTGATGATTTTTCTGAGCAGGATGTGTCACAGAGGACAGACGATGACACAACTGATTTAGATGTTCCTATTGCTATACGAAAGTCGAAGCGGAGCTGCGCATCATATCCTTTAGCAGCTTCTGTGTCATTTGAGCGACTAACTGGAGATTTCAGGAACTTTACAGTCGCATTGTCAGCTGTAGCTATTCCACGGAATTACCAAGACGCTATGAAGGATAATAGATGGCGTCTAGCAATGGAGGAAGAAATAGCAGCACTTCAGTCTAGCGGAACTTGGAGTCTGGTTCCTATACCTGTTGATGCGTCACTAGTGAGCTGCAAGTGGGTATTTACAGTCAAGCAGAATGCAGATGGCAGTATTAACAGATACAAGGCTCGTCTTGTTGCTCGTGGCTTTACACAGACATACGGGGTGGACTATCTTGTTACATTCTCGCCAGTAGCCCGCCATTCCACTCTACGGATCTTGCTGTCAGTTGCGGTCACTCGTGAGTGGCCGCTATATCAGTTGGATGTGAAGAATGCGTTCTTATATGGTGACTTACAGGAGGAAGTCTACATGCAACAGCCACCTGGTTTTGCTGTTGAGGGGGAGTGTTTCAAGGTGTGCAGACTTCACAAGGCTATGTATGGCCTTAAGCAGAGCCCCAGAGCATGGTTTCAGAAGCTCTCAGACCTCTTTGAGAAACAGGGATACAAACGTTCTAATGCTGATCATTCCTTGTTTGTACAAAAGACTTCCAGAGGTATTATTGCAATCATGGTCTATGTAGATGACATCTTAATTACATGTGATGATGTACAAGAAATAAAGGAGGCGAAAGAAATGCTGGGTCGTGAATTTGTCACCAAGGACCTTGGAGTTCTTAGATATTTTCTGGGACTGTAGTTTGCTAGAAATCCGTATGGGTTGGTAATGTCTCAGAGAAAATATGTCACTGACCTGTTGAGTGAAACATGAATGCTTGTTTGCCGACCTGCTACCACACCAATGGACCCTAGTATGAAGCTATATGATGATGACACGGAGGAGGTGGATAGGAGAAGATACAAAGAACTGGCGGGCAAACTTCTGTATGTCACTATCACTAGGCCCAATATATCCTTTGCTGTGAGTCGAGTGAGCTAGTTCATAGAGCAACCACGTCAGGTTCACATGGATGCCATACATATGATACTCAGGTACCTCAAGTCATCTCCAGGAGCGGGTTTGCTGTTCAAGAAAGGCAAGGTGATCTCTATCTCAGCCTGTGCAGATGCAGATTATGCAGGGTGTCCCAAGGACAGGAAGTCTACCTCTGGGTTCGCTGTATATGTTGGAGATTCCCTAATCTCATGGAGGAGCAAGAAACAAACTGTGGCAGCAAGGTCTAGCGCTGAATCTGAATATAGGGCTATGGCCCAGGTTAGCACAGAAATGATGTGGGTAAAGGCTGTGCTTACAGATTTACATATAGAAGTCCCTCTTCCCATGGCTTTAGAATGTGACAATCAGGCAGCCTTGTTCATTGCAAACAATCCAGCATTCCATGAACGAACCAAACACATTGAAGTTGACTGTCACTTTATACGTGACACGATCCAGAAGGGATTCATTGCTACATCCCATGTTAGTTCAGAGAATCAAATGGCAGATATTTTTACCAAGACATTACTGCGAGGCCCATTTCAGAAGTGTGCGTCCAAGCTGAGCATGTTTGATATCTATGCTCCATCTTGAGGGGGAGTGTAAACATATATTAGTTACTTATGTACTCTTTTGTTATTTTCCGTTCCTGCCGTACTCTTTATGTAATTTACCCATAGGCTACTCTCCTATATAAGAGAGCCTAGGGCTGATGGAATAAACATGTTCTTTTATTTTCCCAACACTTTCTTGTCTTGATGTTTGATGGAGTATCTCCATTAAGTGAGACACAATATTGTAGGAGCGGAGATAGGATAATTCTATATAGTACTGTGTATAATGCTATGAATAATTGTAAAAGTCGGATGACTAGTCGAGTATGTGGGGTGACCGACTATATACTGACCAATCGGTCAATAGTCAGCTAGCCAACTACTCGACCATATTAGTTGGCCGATTTCTGCATGAAGATACTCTATTTTTTTAATATATAAACTTAAACTAAGATGCTTAATGTTTTATTTAAATTGAATTATTTCTTTTGTCTCATTATGATACCACAACGAATGTATAAATATATGTAAATATATAAGAATATATGTATGGAATATTATTTATATATTTAATATAATCTAAAAAATTAAAACCGACTAAAGGTCGACTAAATCCGATTAATCATTTGACTGCCGATTAATCCTCAGTTAGTGACTTGACCGACCGAGTACGGACTATCGACTTCTGCAACCTTGATGCTATGAGATCCACATGACCAAGACCTTGTTTTCATCTTGGATAGTTACCGACTTACCATATCTGGAAGGCAAAGGTTTCTTTGAAGGTAACATGAGTAGGTGGGGAGCTATTGTGGAGAAGAATTATCTAATTCGTGGTGTTGTTGAGCTGTGGATTACTTGTTCTTTTTGTGCCTAATGACTTTTATAGTATGAACATCTCCTACAATATCCTTAGTAAATATATCTAGCTATTAGTGGTTTTGAGAGGATTTTTTTGGAGCAGCTCCACTCAAGACCCAAGCAACCTAGAGTGACCCAAATAATTATAACGTGTCTAAAGTGAGTGGCTAAATCACACACACAACAACCATATATCTAACCAATTTTAATAAAACAGTCCATCCCAACAATGACAAATTATGCTTGCTATTTTACAAAGATCTGTTCTCCTTCATCAACAATTCCAAAGCTGAAAATAAGTCTAGGTTAACCTTCATACCTTGCATCATGCAAATAACCATGTAAAAGATATAGGGTAAATTAAAAAAAAGCCCTAACTATACGTCAATTCTCAATTAGAGGCCTCATCTTTCAAATGTAACAAAGAGGAGCGTGGTCTTTTTTATCTCAAATACATGCCCATGTTCGAGATTGTGATGAAGGCGAGATCGAAACCTCAAAGTGGAAGGGGAGTCGTGGCACGGAACTCGAAGTTAGGGGGAGTGGCGGTTAAGGGGTCGCTACTTTCTTGATGCCATCGGAGGCGATGAGTATGGACTCACTGTTTGGGTGCTGCTTGCGAAGATCAACGAGGGGGATGATGCGGTCGTCATCAAGAAAGCTAGGGAGGTGATGGGCCATGCCTTATATGGAGACTTCGTTTTCCTTAAGTGACAACTCTTTTATGTATGGAGGCTTTTAGTCTTGGAGGTTGTTGCATAGTTGTCGTAGGTTGGTGGGGATATGTGGAATGGTAATGCACAAGGATTCAAGTATTGGGATATATTGGTATCAGATATCGATCGATATCGATACTATTATGTATGTAATTTTCTCGGATATCGGTGAATATATCACCAATATATCGAGATATTGATGGGTATCGATCAAAACTTGAAGTTTTGAATGCCATTTTTTACCATGTCGACCGATATTGCCCATATCAGGTTCTATCGCGCCATATCAAGCTATTGTTGCATACAACTTTTTCTTGGCTTTAGATAAGGCTTTTCCAAAGTGATTTTCATTATTTAAAATGTATTTAGAGGTGGGTTTCTTTGAGGTTTTGTATATTTTGTTGTTTATTACATGTTCTTGAGTTTTTCTAGTGACATGCTACGATTTCTAGTATTTATTAAGATCTTAGGGAGATGGTTTTTAGAGTTAAATTTATTCATTATTATGCAAGATTTTTTTATCTCTCAATGTATACCGAATTCCAGGATAAAGCTCGATATCTCATGAGTTATCGACGAGATTGATAATTCATCCCATATCGATTCAAAAATTGAAGATTTCAGGACCTAATGTCCCATATATCTCGATCGGTATGGACCAATACCATCGATATGGGTTGATAGCTCAATATTACCCACTTTTAATTTTTGATCTATCTGCTTGGGATTTTGCTTTTGTATCTACTCCCGACATTAAAACATATTACAAACCCCGTTTTGAACGGAGGGAGCTTTGCCCCCTTTTGGCGTTGGAGATGAAACAATTCTAGAGCCGATTAAGGAAAGTTTACATATACATATATTATTATGCTCATTAGCTTGTTCATATGATATACGATATAGCTCGATATTTTTTTTATATATGCGATGGGATAACATTCTGCAATGTGCCTACCAACCAAAGACCATGGTTCAACCCCCCACCCCCTCCTTGGGGTGGTTGTGTTAGGTAGTCGACAACCAACGTAAAAAATAATCGAATCTTTCAACATGGATTTGAGCAAGAATCCATGTAGCCGAGCCTACCTATAGTGGGAGAAGAATTTGCCATTTTATAATATGCGATATGATGTGAATTTAATGTGTTAAATACACATTCTTGATGTCACTAAGCTGTTATTGTTTAAATTTCATCGTTCCTTTCTAATATCTCTCAACATTCAACAGTCAACAGTCACTATTGACAATGGCGATTTATACGATATAATGTGTGTGCTAAATACACCTCATTCTTGCATGCAAGTGTGCTAAATACACCTCATTCTTGCATGTAGGTGTGCATTTCTATGTTATTTATGATTTTAAGAACTAGGATGATCTTAATTAGCAAAAAAATCTTTTTTGTGCAATTTTTAAGATTTATCGTGGATATATTTTGTGCAATTTCCAAGATTTCCACTGATATCGTTGATATATATCGATATATCCCTTTTCAGACCGATCGATACGATATCGATATGTAATATTGGAGACAAAGCTTGTGAGATGGATTTTTGCTCAGTGTGTTGAAGGTTGCTGGTGGAGATGTTTGACTTGTCGTCGCATTTTTAGTAGCTCAACTCCATGGCGAGTCCCTGTAAATGCTTGTGAATGTGCTTAGGGGCTGTTCGGATACAAGGTTAAACCACCCTTGGGGTGGTTTAACTTCCCTACCCCAAATTTTCTCCCTCTACGTGGGCCCCACATTTTCCCTTTTTTTAAAAATTAAATAAATAAATTTTACATCATCAACCCTATCAAAAAATAATATATTATACCATCATATCATATAAAAAATATAAACTACTCCACTTCTACTCACTTTTTCAAACTCCAATACAATCACATCACAATAACTACTCACTTTTTCAAACTCCAATACAATCACATCACCCCAAACCCACTTCTAACCCACCCCCGGTTTAACCCTCTATCCAAACACCAAAACCCAAAAATGGGTTACCTGCAACCAGTTTAACCCACCTAAACCCACTATCCAAACACACCTTTAAGGTTCAAAGCGATGGTCTGCCCCATTAGGGGCCCTTGACGGTACTAGTGTAACTAAATGCTCCTGCAAGGTAGATTCTTCCGTTGATGGCGAGCTGTTGGGTGGGTCTCACTTCGATGATGGTGGAAGTTCGATTAGAGAATATCTAGGCCTTTAATTCCTCAATGATGGAGGTCGACCAGGTGTACGATTCTTTCCATTTATTTTTGGATTCTAAACCGAGATTTATCCTTTCCATCACCTTCACCCTCTCTTTATACGGACACCCAAGACCGACATTTAGAATTACAACATCTTCTCCACCGAGAAACACCAAAATTGCCTTCTTTTCTAGGCCACTACAGAGCATTGATCGATCAATTAGGAGTACTTGATTCATCAACCAAAAGTTTTGATCGATCAATATGTTTCCAATTACAGTTTTTTCTATTTGTGTGAATCTCGTGTTAATTCTTATTCTAATAGATAGTAACCTTCTCCGGGACTCTTCATCTGTCACCATGGCCCTTAGGAAGTCGAAGCAAGCTCAATCCTCTAAGGAAACCCTGTTGGTATCTAGTCTTGATCGTCTCTACACCTATTCATGTTTTACTTTGATGACTAGATGATCCTTTGGAACATGTTCCGAGAACATTTCCCGACCGATGGTACTATCTTTAGTCAAAATCATATCCTTACGTTCTGTTAGAGATTATTGTTAAAGGTTATTATTTGTTTTCTATATCTATGTTGTAACCCCTCTCACAGGTACTTATGTGATTCCTTCTTTTCGGCTCTCTAGGGTTCTCCTCTATATAAGAAACCCTAGAGTCGTGGAATAACATATGCTTTTCTCTCTAATCTTTCTCTCCACATTGCATCAGAGCAACAATCCTAGATCGAGGCTCGTGCCCTCGCTCCCACAGCTACCGCCGGCCATCGACGTTGCTGGATCCTCTCTAGCAACGCAACCGCCTCTCTAGGCACCGTCAACGCTACCCGCTAGCAGCCCAGGGCGATGCCAGTGACTCTTGGCATCAACCCAGGGCACCACTAGTGTTGCCAGCTACTCTCGGGCTGTGCTCGGTGCCGCCAGCCACGCTTGGAATGCGTTG
Source organism: Ottelia alismoides (assembly GCA_037367405.1). NCBI lineage: Eukaryota > Viridiplantae > Streptophyta > Magnoliopsida > Alismatales > Hydrocharitaceae > Ottelia > Ottelia alismoides. Next base: position 304,507 of record JAZKJV010009278.1, read on the forward strand.
GCTGATCTAGGGTGATGCTATCAGGTCAAATCTAGGCCTAGAACAGTCCTTTCCCGGATTGTGTCTGTCCTCTCTATTGCGCGCCAAGGCTCGACCACCTCCGTATGCTACTGTTCAGCGCTCATCATCTTCGTAGGTTGCTGTCCAGCGTGTTGCCATCCCCTTCAGTGCACTTCTAGCACATCTACAACATATTGCATATTTCTTAGCACTTTGATGGCAAAGGTCGCACATCAAGTTGAGGTGGCGTGGCCTGGGGGTTAGCCATATTTCTTAGCAGGAGGCTGATGGTTTGGTTAGGTCCTTCGACGAGCACAAAGTGAGGCAAGCTGTCTTCGCTCTTAACCCGGATAGCTATCCGGGACCAGACGATTTTCCAGTTACCTTTTTCAGAGGGTATTGGGACCTGGTGTTCGACGAGGTTATCGCTATGGTTGTGAAATTTGCTACTAAGAATTTTGGGTTCGATAGACTGAACTGTTCTTTCCTATTCCTGCTTCCCAAGAAGGATGTTGCTACTAGAGTGGAGGACTTTCGCCCCATTGCGATTTCCAACACTGTGTACTTGATTGTGGTTAAGCTCTTGGCGAACGGGTTGAGGGGTATGCTAGGTGGCATCATATCTCCAGTGCAGACTGTGTTAATTCCTGGGAGGCAGATGATGGACATCGTAATTATTGCTTCAAAGATGTGGTGGATTGGAAGAGGCGAAAGAGAAGAGGGGTTTTTGGCAATGTTATTTTTGTTTTTGGTCTTAACCATATATGATTCATTTTTTTGAAGTTAAAAAATGGGAGAAACACGCCAAGGTGTCCGCGCCAGATATCTATATACACACTTTAAAGCTGGGTTTTCCCAGACTTTTTGACACGTGGTTATGTGTGGTTCTTCTCCTCTCGGACTCGTGTCCCCTCCTCCCGCGCTATATCATCTCCCCAACTCTCTTATTCCTTCTTTTCTTTCTCTGCATTGGAACGTCTCTCTCGTCTCTCTCCCAACATGTCTCTCCTTCAACTGCTTCTCTCTCCTAACGTGCCTCTCCTTTAACGACCTCTTTTTTCCCACCGTTCCTCTCTTCTCTTGCTTTCCTCATCCTCTCTTCTTAATTAAGGCCCCTTTCCACTATTTCCTATATATTTCTAAATTTAGAATCATACTAATATTAATTAAATAATAACAAAAATATATATTATTAATATCAATTATAAAATTTGAAAATTGTATTTTAGATTTTTCTTTGTAGAACTACTATTTTGAAAATATAAAATGTAAATTGTCAATGACAACATTTCCCACCCATCATCTATAATGTAAAATACTGTGTTTTTTGATAAATATTTGTAGGATACATTGTAACGATAATGATAATCACATGTGTTTTTTGATATTTTAAGTATACATGTTACAATATTTTAGTAAAAAAATCAACTCAAAGTATTATTACTATATATATGCATGTATACATGTATGTATTTGCATGTGTATGCAAGGTTCAGAAATGCGGTATGCGATATTCGTTCGGTCATGCGGTCTAAAGCGAGTAAGCGGATATGCAGAGGAGTATACGGAAGTATATGCGGTTTCTGCGGTTTATAATATTTTAATTTAAAATATTATAAAATAAACAATAAAATGTGATTATATAAAAAGTTGATGATTTAACAAGATCCAAAATCAAAAAATTCACATAAGATAATATTATCAATAAGATATATAAGCATGATATTATAAATTGATTATTTTTTAGTGTGTATTTTGAATTTAATGCATATATGTACATAAAAAAATTTAGATACAACGCACAAATTCTATAAGAAAACCGTTAATGTTTATATAGATTCTATATATAACAAAAACTTAAGAATAATCATAGGTATACAAATCATACACCGAAAATTATACGCATATATGCATCTCCAAGGTACAAAATATGTTGACACAAAATATTGGGGGAAATTGTATTTACATATAAAATTTATTAGAAACACAAAAATGTAAAGTACCAGACTGTTAGTTAAATATTTCATGTTTTATTTTGAAGAACTAGAATAAATTTCATTAGATAGAAAATTCAAAAATCAGTAAACAAATCATTAATAAGTGTTGGGAACAATGAGAAAAAATGGATATGAGAAAAAATACCCTAGATTACATGCCCAAATGCAACATATACGAGAATAATGAAAAGATGCATCAATGTAAATGATGGTATAAGAGTTGCTCGGAAAAAAATGAGTCATCAACATGTCAAGGATTAACATAATCCTATTTGATATGCGGCCGCATATGCCGTATATGCGGACCGCATATGCCGTATATGCGGACCGCATATGCGTTTTGACCGCATATTGCCGCATATGGCATATGCGCTTCGGTCAAGTGACCGAATACGCATATGCGGCCGCATATGCGGCCGCATGGACCACATTTCCGAACACTGTGCGTATGTACAAAACATTATAATTAAAGCTTATAAGTTAAGGAAGTGGGGATCACGACCTCGCGAGAGAATCTCTCGATGGCATCCATGTTTTACTTTTTAGGGAGAATAATAATTTAAAAATTTATCGAACAACGGACGGTAATAGCATGCGATGTTTATGCAAATTCTAATAAACATGAGTTCACAGTAGTTTGAATGGATCAAATTTTGCTTTAATCGTGTCCTATCCAATTTTAACGGATATTATCTTTCAATCCAATCTATTAAACATTTGAATTGATCTCCGCGGATTGTATTAGATTTATGATGCTTACACATTCCAAAATAAATAACATATTCTCAAGTTTACAGTTATATATCATAGTTTAATCGTTGAGATATATGTGAAGAAAGGAAAATCTGTTAAAATAAATGTGTTTTTTATATTTTATCCTAAATTCATCTTTCTTTACATTCCTAATGAGTTGTTGTATTTTTAACATAACAATAAAAATATAAGTAAAGTGATCGTGGACGAAATATATACAGTGAAGGAAAGGAGGTATCAATTTTAGTATTTTTGTCTCACTTTTTTTAAACTAATCTAAGGTATCACATACGAATATATTAACGACACACATTTAAAAAAATCACATGTAAATGCAATGTATGTATGGCCATATATACTTTTGATAATTGTTCGATCCGGTCTGTTATTTTACATATTTAAAAAAACTTTATGATCCAATTATAATTTATTAGAATGACAATCAACCTAATATTATGTTAGATTCCTACACAAGATTTCTATTTGTCAATAACCATCAAAAAATTACATCTTCATTTCTAGATGTGGGGTTTTTTAATTTATTATTAAATAAATTCCAATTAAATGATAGAAATTTTCGTTTTTTAAATAAGTATAATTCAGCACAGATCAACATCTCAGGAATCGGGATGGTTCCTTTCCATAGCATTTGCAAATTTCACCTATAATCTTTATATTTTTTATTTAAAGCCTATTGATTTTACATTTTGTATTTGAGGTTATGATTTAGGAACAACATATGTGTGTCTGGATATTTGTTTTCTATATGTAGTTTTCACCTTTAGGTGCGCATATGTGAATACATGCCATATAATTCGAAAGATTATAATTAGAAGATACATTTTGAAAAATCACTACATAGTTTATTTAATTCATAATAAAAGAATTACATTATTGATCAAATATACAATGGAATTAGTATCTATAGGATCCATCTTTTTATATACCGTGTACTGCTCTTGCCTGATCTTTATTATAGGTATGTCCGTAATTTTTTTAGATGGAAATTATACTAAAATTTTTGACCTAAGTTCAATTATCCTGTTTATTTTCCTTGCACTTCTTTCATGTCGATCATTTTTATTTAATTGGAACATTACAAATTAGTATTTAAATTTAAATTAATAAATCAATTTATTTTCCGCCGCCACGAAGTGCGGGTTACATCCTAGTATTAATAAAAAGAGGAGATAAGAAATACTTAAAGAAGCAAGACTCTAATAGTGTCTTAGATGGAAAACACATTTTCTGAATAAAACCCCTCCTGTAAAGATAAAACCAATTCTAGCTAACCAAATGGACCATAATACTGCAATCGAACGTAGCGGCTGTGCATAAGGCCAACGTTTTACAACATTCAGAGAGTCCCAAAAGTCTCAAGAATATGAACACTCACCCATGTAAGTCCAGTGTCCCGCCAAATGGAGCAAGTTCTATCATAGCTGATGAATATGTGTTCAATGGATTCAATCTCAGAGTTACAAAGAGGGCAAAGATCAGTGGCACCTGCGAACAATCTGGAACAACGATCCCTAGTCAAGTTACGCCTCCTTCCTAGTAACCATATGAAGACACAAATCATGCTCTGTAGTTTCAGCTTCCAAATAAGCTTGCAGCCACGAACTAGGACGACATCAAATAGAGCTGGTGGTTTATCAAACCAACTTGTAAGCATGCATGACTGAAACATCACCTCTTCTCCATTTCCTATGGTCTCTGCCACCTGAAGGACTGTAGATCTGTCTCAGTAGATTCGGTGTGGAAAGTCATGAAATGAAAAGTTTTATTCAACGTAGCTCTAGAGCTCTCTTATATAGGAGAAATCTCTAAGGGAAAATTACATAAAATAGACAGAAGAAATAGAAGAATATAGAATAAAGACACGGAAAAATAAGTATCTCAAGTCTCAACACTCCCCCTCAGCTGGAGCATATATGTATATCATGCTCGGCTTGCAACAACAGTGAAAAGGACCCCTTGCAAGTGCTTTAGTAAACATGTCAGCAATCTGATCGCCTGAAGCAACATGAGAAGTGAGAATAAACCCCTTCCAAATCAAATCGTGGTGTAACGACAATCTACTTCAATGTGTTTTGTTCTTTCATGGAAGGCTGGATTATTAGCTACGAACAAAGCAGCTTGATTATCACATTTGAGGTGCATAGGAAGAGGCACCTCAATAGTTATATTAGTAAGGACATACTTGACCCACAACATTTCCGTGCTCCCTTGGGCCATGGCCCTATACTCTGATTCAACACTAGATCTAGCTACAACTGTCTGTTTCTTACTCCTTTAAGAAACCAATGAGCTACCAATAAACACACTGAAACGAGAAGTGGATTTCCTATCCTTGGGGCACCCAGCATAATCGGCATCTGCACATCTAGTAACTACGAGAGACGTATCTCTTATGAATAGAAGGCCTGCACAGATACCTCAAGTTCATATTAATTGCATCCATGTGTGCTTGCCTGGGTTGCTCCATAAACTGGCTGACCCTGCTAACAACAAATAATATATCGGACCTAGTAATAGTAACTTACAACATCTTCTCGACCTGTCCACAATATCATCTGCACAGTGTTTTACAATAAACACTCACTTGCTGCCAACAACAGATGCTCCTACAGGAGCATGTACACCACTCCACGTACCACGAGATTGTAAGGCTGTCATCTCCTCCTCCATTGCCAGACGTCACTGACTACTCTGCAATGCCTCCTGATAGGATCGTGGTATATTCACGGCCGACAGTCCCACAACGAACCTTTGAAAATCCTCGGAGAGCCGTGCTAGGGAAACATGGGAAGCAAGAGGATGCATAGCATGCACGCCTCTGCTTCCATAGAGCAATAGAGATATCTAGGTCCTCAACATCCACAAAAGGTGTATCATCCAAGGCATCCTGCACCTCAAGCTGCACACACAAATCACCTATGCCATTAGATGAACTCAAATGCTCAGAACATACCTTGGGCATGTTAGATGATGGAGGAGGCACATGAGCACGAGGTCGGTGTTGGTAAACATACAGAAAAAAAGTAGGCATTGCAGGTGGTGGTGACGGTGGAGGAGGAGTTGGTGGTGGAGATGATGGTGCAGTGGATCCTGGAGTAGACGTGGATCCTGGAGTAGACGAAATCGAAGGTAGAGGCATATAAACCTCTTCTCTATTCTCCGAAGGTATGAGCTTGTCACATGTAGGAGAGAAATACATAATAGATTCAAAGAAGGTAACATCCTACTAACATAGTACTTTCGTCGAACATGATCAAAGCATCGATATCCCTTTCGGGTCTTGGAATACCCAACTAACACACACTTGACAACTCTAAGAGAGAGCTTGTCAAGACCGGGAGACATCTGATGAACAAACACAACTGATTCGAAAACATGATGCGTAAGTGAGAAAAGTTTCGTCTCAGGAAACAAAATCGAGAACGGGATCAACTCTCCCAGAAACGAAGAGGGCATACGATTTACCAGGTAACAAGCTGTTAGAACCTCATCCCCCCAATGTGAATGAGGAGCAAACTCTAAATCAAAAGAGTCCTGGTAACATCCAAAAGATGGCAGTGTTTTCGTTTAGTCACCCCAATCTGTTGAGAAGTGTGAAAGGAAAAATAAGAATCGCATTTCACGAAACCCTAGAGCTCTATTATATAGGAGAAAAGCTCTATGAGAAAATTACATATGATAGACATGGAAATAAACAAATATAAATAATGCTCACATGACATAAGTGTCTCAACACCCCCCTCAAGCTGGAGCATATATGTCTATCATGCTCAGCTTGGAACAACAACGATGGAAAGGACCCCTCGCTAGAGCTTTGGTGAACATGTCTGCAATCTGATCTCCTGAAGCAATGAGAGTAGTAGAGATTAATCCCTTCTGGATCCAAGTCACGAGTATAGTGATAATGTACCTCAATGTGTTTTGTTCTCTCATGGAAGGCCTTAGCAGTGAACAGTGCTGCTTGATTATCACATTTGAGGTGCATAGGAAGAGGAACCTCAAAAGTTAGGTCAGTCAGAACGGACTTAACCCACATCATTTCTTTACTCCCTTAGGCCATAGCCCTATATTCTGATTCAACACTAGATAAAGCAACAACTGTCTGTTTTTTACTTCGTCATGAGACCAGTGAGGTACCAACAAACACAATGAAGCCTGAGGTGGACTTCCTATCCTTGGGACACCCAGCATAATCCGCATCTGCACATCCAGTAACTGTGAGGGATGTATATATTCTGAAAAGAAGGCCTGCTCATGGAGAAGATTTCTGATATCTCAAAATCATGCATACTGCATCCATGTGAACCTGTCTGGGCTGCTCCATAAACTGGTTGTCTCTGCTCACGGTAAATGATATATCAAGCCTGGTAATAGTAACACATAACAACTTTCCTACCAGCTCTCTGTAATGTCTCTTATCCACTTCTTCAGAGTCATCATCATAAAGTCTAGCATTAGAATCCATTGGTATAGTAGCAAGTCTGCATCCTGTCATACCTGTCTCAGATAAAAGGTCGGTGACATACTTCCTTTGCGTCATGACCACACCCTGTTGATTACGTGCAACCTCCAAGCCAAGGAAGTAACGTAGTGTACCAAAGTCCTTGGTCAAAAACTGTGTCCAAGGACATCCTTAGCTGCCTGAATGTCATGTTCATCAATACCAGTAACAATGATGTCATCAACATAAATCATAACAACAACAATACCTGTATGAGTTCTCTTAACAAAAAGATAATGATCTGCAGTTGGTCGGAGAAACCCCTTCTGTTCAATCAACTCTGAGAGCTTCTGAAACCAAGCCCTTGGACTCTGCTTAAGACCATATATGACTATAGGAAGACGACACACCATACTAGACTCCCCCTCAGTAGCAAACCCTGGTGGCTGCTGCATGTAATCCTCCTCTTGCAGGTCACCATACAAGAACACATTCCTAACATCTAATTGGAAAAGCGGCCAATCATGTACCACAACAGCAACAACAAGAATACGTAGTGTAGAGTGACGTGCAAAAGGAGAAAATGTGTCCTGGTAATCCACCCCATAGGTTTGGGTAAACCCTCGAGCAACCAACCTGGCCTTATATCTATCCAAAGTGTCATTTGCTCGGTGTTTTACAGTAAACACCCACTTGCTGCCAACCATAGACGCTCCTGGCGGAGCATGTACAACGACCATGTACCACGAGATCGTAAGGCCACCGTTTCCTCCTCCATAGCGAGACACCAATGACCACTCTGTAACGCCTCCTGATAGGTTCGTGGTATCTCAACAGAAGACAGTCCCACAACAGTCCCACAACAAACCTCTGAAAATCTGTGGAAAGACGATCCAAAGAAACATATGAAGTCGAAGGATGCATAGTGCAAGCCCGCTTCTGCCTCCGTAGAGCAATAAGTATGTCCAGATCTGCATCACTTGTAGAAGATATAGTATCCACGATATCCTGTATCTCAGTCTGTACATGCAAATCACCAGTACCATTAGAAGAGCTCAAATGTTCAGTACATACCTCGGGCGTGCTGGATGATGGAGGAGGTGCATGAGCATGGGACCATCGTTGGTAGACCTGCGGAAGGAAAATATGAGACGGTGGAGGAGGCAGTGGAGGTGGTGGTGTAGGTGGTGGCGGCGTAGGTGTCGGTGTAGGAGGTGGAGATGCAATGGGGATCGGAGAAAGAGGCATATAGACCTCTTCTCCATCCTCGGGTTGAGTAAGCGTGTCACCTGTGGAAGAGAAATAAATACATAATGGACTCAAAAAAGGTGACATCAGCTCTGACATAGTACCTTCGTCGAACTGGGTCAAAGCAATGATATCCCTTTTTGGTCTTAGAATACCCAAGAAATACACATTTGACAGCTCTGAGAGAGAGCTTGTCAAGACTAGGAGACATTTGATGAACAAAAGCTACTGAACCGAAAACACGAGGCGTAAGGGAAAAAAGTTCCTTCTCGAGAAACACAATCAAGAAAGGGATCTTTTCCCCCAATATCGAAGAGGGCATACGATTAACAATATAACAAGCAGTTAGAACCACATCTCCCTAGCATGAATGAGGAGCACGACTTTGAATCAAAAGGGTTCTGGTAACATCCAAAAGATGGTGTTGTTTTCGTTCAGTCACCCCATTCTGTTGTGAAGTATATGCACAAGACTTCTGATGCACAATACCATGAGACCTAAGAAACTGAGAAAGCTGGGTAGTGCAAAATTCCAGTGTATTATCTGAACGTATAAACTTAATTTTTGCTGAAAAAATGTTCCTTATTTCATTAATAAAGTATTGAATAACAAGACCAGCAGACTTGTTTTGAAGAAGAAAGACCCAAGACAATCTCGAAAACTCATCGACTGCAACAAGATAAAACCTGTGTCCCTGAAGATCTGGGACACGACTGGGACCCCAAATATCAAAATGGATTAACTCGAACAGACTATGACTACTTCGACCCGGACAACTATGGAAAGTGGACTGATGATACTTCCCAAGCTGGTAGGCCGCGCACTGGAAAGTAGAGCGAGGTGAAATCTGTGGAAGAACATGACTCAACTTCTGCAGAGGAAGATGACCAAATCGAAGATGCCACATATATGGAGAAACAGATCCAATGCGAAGAGAGGAGACACCAGCATATGGAGATTGCACTAGTCTGTATAGTCCCCCTTGCTCACGTCTTGCGCCAATCACCCTGCCCATGAGTATATCCTGAAACACAAGAGCAAATGGATCAAATATGGCACGACAGTGTAAATCTTTGGTGATTTGACTAATTGAAAGTAAAATCATTAAAAAATCCGGAGCATAAAGAACATTCTGAAATGCCAATCCGTGATTCATCTGCACCTCCCCCTGACCAGTAATGTGAGAATATGTCCCATCTGCTATCACAACAGACCGTCCAGGCTGAATCGGACGAAAAACACTAAACTGGCCTCTGTCACCACAGAGATGATGTGATGCTCCGGAATCCATGATCCAGTCTGATAAATCTGCCCTGTAACAGCTAGTGAAGGCATATGCTATACATGACGTAGAAGCTGATGCTGAGGCAACTACTTCTGAGGATCCTGAAGGAGAGCCAGTAGACCCAGATGTAACAGACACAATCTCCCATAGTCGTGCCACAAGCTCATCAATCTCTGGTCAGGTACAGGTGATGTGCTCCCAACCTGTTGTGCTTGTTCTGCAACTCGATCTGAAGCAGGAAGCCCATGCTTCGGAATAGCAGGTTTTCTCAGAATGGCCTGGCCTGTGGCAGTAAGTGCATGGCTTACGGGATCGACCACCTCCTCCGCTGCTCCGGTTAGGGCCTCCCCTACCATGATATGATGTAGGGCTTCCTCTACCACGTGATACAACCATAGCTGAAGATGTCTGAGATTGTAAAGTACTACCATAGGATATAGGTAGTCTACTCAATCTACGATATGCCTCCTCCATCGGAGGTATGGTTGCATCAGTAAGGATCTGGGCACAAGCTGCATCATACTCTGGGTCAAGGGTTGCAAGAATGACCCCAGTCATCATTGAGTCTCTGTACGACTTGAGCTGCTCTGGCGTAGCAGTCAGGGGACTGTATCCATGGAGCTTCTCAAACATACTCCTCAAAGAAGTATAGAGAGTGTGAAGGGGATGACCATTCTGCTTTGATGTGAAAATATCATGCTGAAGCTGCAATATCTTCGATTCATTATTCGTCGGTGAGTATGTGGCGGCGAGAATATCCCACATGGCCTTTGCAGTTGGCTGACTCAAAATATCATTGGCTATCTCCGCTGACACAATCCCGGATAGCCACACGCGTGCATATGCATCATCTGCCTCCTATGAGGCATTTATCTCAGTCTTGTCACGTGGCTCCTCTGTCGTGAGGATGTGCTTCTTGTCGTTGCATTGCATTAAACTTATGAACTGCACGACCCACAGTTCATAATTAGTTCCATCCATCTTCGCAATCGGTGCTGGACCGTTGAACCAGGGATGGAATATCTGCTTTGTTGTCTCACATGATGACAACTATCTCTCAAGATTGGGGTTGCAAACTAGACAAATAATGTCTATACAGACATATTAGTAGATGGTTGTGGGTGTAGACTCAACCACACCCACTTCTATTCCTTGTAGACTCCTTTGGGTCGCTTGCGATGGAGTGAGGAGGCGTCTACGTCAGTGGAGCGTCAGACGCGCCGGCGCGCTAGGGCTCATATGCACAAAGAGACACGCAGACGTGCTAGGGCGCATATGCGTGAGGGGATGCGCAGATGTGCTAGGTTGCAAACGCGCTAGGGCACATATACACGAGCAGATGCGCAAACGCGATGGTGGTGAGGCGACACGCACAAGTAGATGCACAAATGCACGAGCAGATGCACATATGCAAGGATGCGCGAGAGATAGAAGCGCACCTTATCTCGATGGCGAAGGGGGTTCCGCCTGCGATGGTGCCGAGGCGCACCTTGCCTCGACGGCGGTGTTTGGAGGGCTTTGGTGGGGGCAGATCTAGGGCACATGCTCTAGTTTAGGGCCGTCGCTATGATACCATGTGAAAGGAAAAATAAGAATTGCATTTCACGAAACCCTAGAGCTCTCTTATATAGGAGAAGAGCTCTATGAGAAAATTACATATGATAGACATGGAAAATAAACAAATATAAATAAAGCTCACACGACATAAGTGTCTCAACAAGAAGTATACACACAAGATGTCTGATGCACTATACCATATGATCTAAGAAATTGAGAAAATTGAGTACTGCAAAATTCTAGCACATTATCTGAACGTATAAACTTGACATTCGCTGGAAAGATATTCCTTATTTCATTAGTAAGGACCGATATCTGACTTGTTCTTAAGAAGAAAGACCCAAGACAATCTTGAAAACTCATCAACTGCAACAAGATAAAACCTATTTCCCTGATGATCTGGGACACGACTAGGACCCCAAATATCAAAATGAATTAACTCAAACAGACTATGACTACTTCGATCCTGATGACTTTGGAATGTGGACCGATAGATTTGCGGAGAGTATGTAGCGACGAGAATATCCCACATAACCTTTGCAGTTGGATGACTCCGTATATCATTAGCTATCTCTATTGACACAGTTCCAGATAGCCACACATGTGCATATACATCGTTTACCTCCCATGAGGCATTTACCCCAGTCTTGTCACTTGGCTTCTCTGTCGTGAGGATGTGCTTCTTCCATTGCACTGCATTAAACTCATGAACTGCATAGCCCACAGTTCATAGTTTGTTTCATCCATCTTGACAATGGGCGCTGAACCTTTGAAGACACCCAGGGATGAAACATCAGCTTTATTGTTAGACATGATGACAACTATCTCCAAGACTGGTTCTGCAACAAGTAAGACTTGCGTCTACACTGACATATGAGAAGATGGTTGTGGGTGTAGACTCATACCACATTCACTTCCATTCATTGGAGGCTCCTTTGGGTAACTAGTGTGTTTTAGATGATCATGTCAGATCCTAGAAACCCAAGAACATGCCTGACCAGAGATGGCTACGTTGGCGGCCGGGGACGAGCAGGGCAGGGGCGATGGCGTGCAGCAGCTGCTACCGACGGCTTGCTACTGGGCGGCGACCCGCGGTCTCCGAGCGATGGGTTGCGCTGGCGGCGCCTAGGAGATGGGCGGTAGCGGAGATGCAGGTGCGCGCAAGGTCTTTTTGTGGGGCGGGTCTCTAAGGCACATGCTCCGGTTTAGGATCACCACTCTGATACCATGTGGAAAGTCATGAAATGAAAAGTTTTATTCAACGTTGTGACGCCCGCTCCTTCTCGGATCTGGGATACCCGTTTACATAGTAGCCGTAATATTATGTTCGCTAAAGATCGCATTAGAGAACTGGAAATTAGGGAAATTTTTTCGCATTTATGGATGACTTTCACAAATTAACCAATAAACCACAGAACTACAATATGTCACAATTATATTGCATAAATTTCCATAGCAGTTAACATGTAACAACAGAAATGATATCCCAATTGTATCAGAAGAGAAATAAAAGCATTATATAATACCTTGAACAAACTATAGCATGCGTACCTGATAATAGTAACTACAGAAGCTTATGTTCAACTCTCCCAATATCACAATGCAGGTGTTTTGCCTGCAATCCATGTAATGGGGAGAAAAAAACATCAACAATTGTTAATAATAACATGATATTTAGAGCCTAAAAAAACATGATATTTAATGGCTCCAAAAGAAAGAAAGTAAATAAGGCTTAGCAATTAAATTTAAAGCTATTGGCAATGAAACAAGTTTTCCAGTTATTCATCAAGTTTATTTCCCGACTTAGTTACCCTACCTTAATTTCCCAATATTTATCATTTCTATACATAGATTATATGATCCATATTTAAACTTGTCATCTTTTACTTAATTATAAATCATGTTTAATGGATCTTGGAGATATGGGTTTTGAGTCTTTGTTCTTGGTCTTTATCTAACCTCTCAGATTTAGTGGATAATCTGGGATCTTGATCTGAGTGTGATCTCATATTATGATTCTAAGGTGTGACTCCAGTATAAAATTTTTTATGATTTCCGTTCTTCCCCATCAATTTCAAGTTTCAATGATTTATTCAATGCCTATCATGATTGAGATGATTCAGATATCTTGAGTATTTAATGATTGACATGGTCGAGATGATTCATGTCTCTTCTGATGATTGTAAGTCATGTGGATAGACCATAGTAAGTGTAGATGATGAGTCTGATGTTTTGATTCTTTTCTTGCTGAATTTCTCAAGCATAGTGGATAGTCTGTGGTCTTGGTCTTGGTAAGACCTCACACTATGACTCTAAAGCAGTAAGGAATCCTTAGGATTGGGGTGCCTCCGTAGGCATGCGGTGGAGTAAAATGCATCCTAACTAAGTTCCCAACACGTCCACTAGCTATTTCAAACAACTGTGGTAGTATCTCGTAGTCTGATAAGGATGATTTTCATAAACTGATATATTCTCTTCATCAGGAATTACTGGCGGAACAGTAATCAACTCAATAGAAACTAACCTCAACTACAACCAACTCAACTGTAACCAAGCTCCCATGTAACCAACTCATATGTAATTCATCACAACTTTAGCCAAACTCATTTGTGACTCAATCCAATCTCAAATGCAACTCCTTCAAATTCAACTGTAATTGTTTCAGATGTAGCCATTGAGGATTCAGATGTATACACGGATGATTCGGATGTAGCATCGCCAATTCTGTTGGCGAAAAGTAAACAAAACTCAAGCGGTGAGGTAGCCTACAAAAGGCTCTTCCGTCTCACCATCTAATTGGAAGTGCGATCCAATAGAGGGATAGGTCTACTCCAAATCTACGCCACTGGGACGGGTGAGAGAGACTCTCCGGAAAAGTCACTCTAAAAGAAAAACCAGCCCGACCGGTACGGGCTAACGAGCTCGAAAAACTAAAACCAATGGCCCTCCCGCTTAGGTACCCTAAAAAACAAGGGTCAACGGAACTGGTCTTTAAAAGAAAACCTGTGGATCCCAGAGAGGCGTAAAAACTGCGAGCGCTCGTGAAAAAACCTGAGAAAAAGATTGGGATCCTAGACCCGCGCACTAAACGGCCGCTGCCCTAACTGGGCTTCCTAATCTCCCGTCCAGCTGAGGGTCACCGCACCCTCGCGCAGTCAGGTGTGAAGGTCACCATGACTGGCACTCAATATTTATCAGTCTTCATTAGATATCTCCCGTCCAGCTGAGGGTCACCGCACCCTCGCGCAGTCAGATGTGAAGGTCACCATGACTGGCACTCAATATTTATCAGTCTTCATTAGATCACCAACGCTGACTTGATTCATCATCCTTTCTTAATCTCTGTTGTGGTTAATCCTACTGATCTAGATATCTTGTCAGCAACTTTATTGAATAATGATCCATATTTAGTGATTTATATCTAAAGGATTGATCACGAGGATTTTCAGTCATTGATCATAGATTATTTCTTAATTTAGTGGTCTGCTAAATAAATCTAGATTTCCTAAGTGACTCGTATGAGAATACCGTAATGATCTCCTTTTTCAAATCATGAGACCTGAAGTTGGTTATTAGACTTGAATTCGGATTTGGATCAATGGGAAAATCAATAATGCTAGAATAGTATCAAAAACAATAAAAATAAATGCAATATGAGTCAATCGTTTCAAGCCATAGAGATATGAACAATGGTCGATATTAGATAGGTTGGAAAGTGGAGGCCCTACTTAAAGCAATTGCTACATCTATTCCCCTTAGTCCAATTCTGCAATGCAAAGCTCCATTGCTCTCGATGGAGGGAAAGAGTGGATCATGCCTCATATTCTTTTCCTTATTTGTCACTATGAATTACTTAAATTTCAATTTGCCACATGATTTATTGATCCAAGAATCACCATTAATTTTCGGCTGCCACATGATTATTGATCTAGAAAACACCAAAGTACGGTGTTCTCCCTAAACCTCCTTATAGATACAGATATGGATCCATATACAATAATATATTGTTATCATTATTAATAAGGTATGGATACCCTCTACGTGGCAGTTTAGAAATCCTTCTTTTTGAAGCTATTATGTTATCGGGGATTTGCTAACTATCAAGGAGAAAAGAACAAAATCTATATACATTAACTTAAATAAATTAGCAACTTCTAGCTGAAAATTTCCTTTTTCTTATGGCTTATTGGTAATGAAATATGAACCAATAAGCAAGTGGAGATGCTATACAAAGAGGGCAAAGGAAATACTACAACCTAACCTATGAATCATGACATAACTCTCTCAGTTGTCCTACTCACCTGCACAAGAAGAGGGAAAGATACTGTAGGTGAGAGCATCAAAGCCATTCTCATGTCTCTTTTTTTTCTCTCGTTCTTCTAACTATCCACTAAAAGGAGGAGCCCCTTTGGTTTTGTTATTATATTTTGTCCCCTTTCTTTCATGGAATCAATCAGTCAATGGAGCTGATGGTGAAGATGGGCTGTCATGGATGTGAGAGGAGAGTTAAAAATGTTGATTTCTCCCTAAGAGGTTGGTTTCCATCTCTTCTCTATTTCTGATCCTTCTCCCTTTTAAAAATATATGCATGACTGAATTAATCTTCATCATTTTTTTACAAACAGGTGGAAAATTCTACCTACATTTGCCAATTAACTTCTACAAACTGTTTTAGTTTCTTATAAATCCCATAACAAAGTTTTATCTTATTTAATAAGCATGTCCTGTAAACTTCTTTCCCTTGATTTTTTTTAAATTCAGCTAAAACTTCACTTTCTTATCTAATTCCAAAGGTAGTTTGAGAATTTGAATCATGCATGGAAGTCATCAAGAGGGGAATTAGAATTGTTCAAAAACATGGACTGCATCAAGAGGAGGAGAAGATTGTACCTTTGATCCTCTAAGTTTGGAGGGATTTTGTGGCTTTATCTAACATACAACAATAGCTAAAATACCTGATGGATAGCAACATATAAAAAAAACTGAATTAGCGACTCCAACATTGACTTTAATGAAAGTAAAGTGAAGAGAGATGTACCTTTGAATATCTCCAGTTTGGAGATCCAAACTTGCTTGCAACATCCTTTTCTTGACAGGAGCTTAAGTTCATTCGGATCCGGATGTTACAAACGTAGCCCTAAAGCTCTCTTATATAGGGGAAAATCTCCAAGTGAAAATGACATAAAGTAGATTGAAGAAATAGAAGAATATAAAATAAAGACACAGAAAAATAAGTATCTCAACATCCGGAACATGCATATACTCTTCCATGCGTTGTTCTAGAAAATCTGAATGGAAAGATGGCATCTAAACTCCACCATCCCAACAGTCCATCACCCGAGCATCTTGTGGGGAAGAAATAACAAAGAGACATGGAAATCTCATTGTAAGAATACCATATTCCATCCAATTATCAGTTTAAAAAGGAAAGGAAGCTTCATTTCCCAAAGAGAGCTGAAAGAGTTCACGAAACCGCGACGTCACAAAACGAATGCCTTTCCAGACGACTGAATATTAAGTAGATTGATTACATATCAAGTTCCTGAGCCTATGCAATCATTTTCGAATAAGTTCGCAACAAAGATCTTCACCACTTCCCATTTAGGGTTTAGGGTTTATCTAGCAACCCACTTTAGATGACACACCTTGTTCATTAAATCCAGGTGAGAAATACCAAGGTTGCAAAAATCGGTAGTCGGTACTCGGTCGGTTGAGTCACTGACTAAGGACTAATCGGTAGTCGGACGACTAATCGGATTTAGTCGGGCTTTAATCGATTTTGAATTTTTTAATTATTTTAAATATATAAATTATTTTTGTATGTATATTCTTATATATTTACATAGATTTGTACATTTTTATATAATTATAACGAAACAAAAGAAGAAATTGAATTTAAATAAAACATTAAGCATATTAGAATAAGTTTGCTTTAAATAATAAAAAATAAATGGTATCTCCAAGCAAAAATCGATCAACTAGTTGGCTTTAGTCAGAATTAGTCAGTACTCGGTCGGCCACCCCATCGACTAGACTAGTCGGACCTATTAGTCGGGCCAGTCGAGGGATTTTTACAACAATGAGAAATACCCATGCCTCTAGGAGGTTTAGGAAGAGAGTAGTTTCCCAGTCAACCTGATGATTTGCTTCCCACTCTCCCTAGAATTGGACCAAAAAAATCTCCTCATAAATAGTTTTACGGGCCTTCGGATTCCACTTGGCAGAAGCCGGGTTAGGGTTTATGATTACGTTGCCGAAAGAACAACCTTCAATGGCACCGGCCGCCCACCTCCCGATAACATAGCTCCCCTCCAACCCGCAAGCTTTGCTTCCATTTTCTCAATGATGGGGAGCCAATCATAAGTTTTAAGCCTACCACGGGAGAGTGGAAGCCCAAGATACTCAAATCCAATGATGGGACTAGTACCACTGTACTCAAATCCAAGCTACATGCATGCGCATCATCTTTTGAAAGTCCAAAAGGAATGGCGATAGATTTGCTACGATTAAGGATAAGTCCAGAAAGTTTGCCAAAAATCTCCAAAGTTTGCACCATTCTCCTAACCTCTTGCCTACCACCCTCAATAAAAAATATAGTGTCATCTGCATATTGAAGAATATGCACAGATATATCCCTTAAGGAGTAACCGGTTGTGAACTCATGAACAATCTCCTGATGGCTGATGCACCATGCAAGCTAAGACATCTGTTGCAATGACGAAGAGTAGGGGGGCGAGAGGACAATCGTGCCACCCTCCTTGTTGAGGCTGGAAGAATCCCCCATTTCGGGCGTCCATTCACAATTATCGAGTAAGGTGCAGAGGTTATGCATCTTTTCTTCCAAGTGATCCACACATCATGGAAGCCTCTACGCGCAAGAGCTGACCAAAGGAATCATCAGTCCAAATTAACACACGCTTTGGAGAAATTCACCTTCCACATAATACCTCTTTTGCATCTTCTTTTCCACTCCGCTAAAATCTCCTTTTCCACAACCAGTCTATTACCAATCTGTCTACCGAAATGATATGATCCAAAATAACGACAAGTCTGTTAGCCAAGAATTTAGCAACAATCTAGTAAATGACAATTGGGCAAAAATTTCTACCCGTTTAGAGACTTCCTTCTTCGGGAAAAGGGTAAATGAGTGCCCTCGAGTTTCCCCTTGCAAATTCCTCCACGACCTCCACAACTGACCAAAGCCTAGAGTTCTTAAAAAAACACTGGGAATCTGTTAGGAACAAATGCCCCATCCACGTTTAGGTTTCAAACAACCGCTTTCACATCCTCCACAGTAAAAAAAACTCTATTCAATGCCCGTCCATCTTCAAGATCTGCCCTCTGTATGTTAAGAGAAAGCCCTTAAGTGCTTCACCAATGCCTGACCTGTGTCTCAATCTCCTTCCATTCTTTTTTCATTTACTATTACAGATCTAGTAGAATTCTGACAGTGTCTTCCGCTTGCAATCTTACGAAAGTAGATGGTATTTGCATCTTTTTCTTTAAGCATCTATGCCTTGCTCTCTGTCTTTATTCAACCACACGCTTCTTGTCATCAAGCTTGATAACCCTTCGTGCGACCTCCCATTCGCTATGCTCTACTGATATCATATCCCTTTCATCCTCGATCCCATCTAATTTGTCAACTATAGCCTCAACAACCACCCTCACCGCCCTTCTATCCTCTCGAGTCTCCTTGAACATGCAAAGCTGGAATTGTAAAGAAGCAAGTTTTCGTTCCAGGTGTGCAATGATAGAACCACTACAAACCGTGGAATCCGGTGGTCAGAATCCCGACCTCTGAAGTTATCTTCTAGAAGCCAAGTTCTCTCGAATATGAAGAAAGGATGTGGCAAAGTGCCTTCACCTGATTCCACATTAGAGGCGTATGGTCCGAGACCTTGGCCTGGAAGAGATCGCGGTGGAAACTAGAAAGCTACTTTTAAGGCAAGTCGGCATGCACTATCTTAGCGACCGGTAAGCGATCCTCACAAGAGGAAGAAATTGAGACAATGCACCTAGATTAGGATCCTGAATTTAGCCAAGTGTACTTAGTATTTGCTGCGTTAAGGACATCCAGTTCAAGCTCATCAATCAGTTCCGTAAAGTCCATGGATCCAGGGTCCTGCTCCCCCAAGCACGAGGGTGATCAGATGATAGGAGAGTGATATTAAAGTCTCCCCTACCAACCAAGCTGTTCTCGGCGAGGGAAGTCTTGCATCCCATAAATCAGCCCACAAGTCAGCTTGCTGCACAGAAGCCGTGGGGCCATATACACACACACATACACACAAGAAACCAACATGTAAGAACCGGAGGAAAGAATCTGTAGAAGGGTTGTCTGGACATGTCTTCCTTTGAACTTAAAAACAAAGGAGATAACAGAGCTTTTCCATGAAATGACCAAACCCCCCATACTACTGACTACATCTAATGTTTTTTTTTGAGTAAAAGAACGGGGGAGCCCTCCCGAGGCGGGAGTCACCACACCAAAGCATTCATTAATAAAGTAAAGAGTACATCAGTTTGATACCCAGAAATTGTACAAAACATTACATTGGGCTATAACATTCTCAGAGTAAAACCACTGCCCCTTGAAGACTGTGTCATTCCTACCCAGCCAAATAGCCCACAGTGCGGCAAAAGGCTTGGAGACATCATTAGAAGACCCATGGCCGACCCGATGAATCGACCGCCAAAACTGATCCGCATCAAAGGCCCGGACCCACGTGAGCCCCAATGACTCCCAAACCTCTGCGGAAGACCTGCAACCAAAGAAGATGTGGTTCACATCCTCCAACTCGTCCTCGCATCTGTCGCACTTCAGGTCCGTCCCACCCAACAATCTGCCTCTTCTCACCTTGTCATAGATACGACCTCTCCTCATACACCAAAGGAAAACCTTAACCCGCGTAGGATTCTTAGCTGCCCAAATCATCTTCACGTCAGCACACAGCTCTCCATCACGCTCCACCAAAGCGGCAACAACCTTCCGATAGGCCGCCTTCACCGAGAACCTACCACCAGTCCACTCAAAATGGTCCGGGTTCCCCGACAGCTCCCCGGCAGGGGGAATCTCGGACAACATCGTCAAAAATTCCTCCAACCTCTGATCCGATAGATCCGCAAGGAACCTCGGCGCCCATGTCCCAGCTTCGACGACCTCCGCCACCCGCGCTCCCCTATCAGTGGCCAACGCCATCAAGCGAGAGAAGCGGGAGGCCAGCGCCCCATCCCCCGTCCAGTCATCCAACCAAAATCGGAAACGGAGCCCATCCCCCAAAACTGGCCGAAGAAGCGGCCGAAGCACCGGAAGAACGACACGGATCCCACTCCACAGGGAAGACTCATGACGCTTCCTCTCTGCCACCAACTCCCCAGTAACACCATAAATCTTTCTCAGCAGCTGCAAGACCGGCGAATCGGACAAACCCCAAATGCGCACCACCCACTTGGCTAACAGAGCTTTGTTCATAGATTCCACATCCCTAACGCCAAGGCCCCCCTCTGCAACAGGAACAACCAGGTCCTTCCAAGCCACCAGGTGCAACCCCCTCTTTGCCTGCCTTCCATCAGACCAGAAAAAGGATCTCATCAAGGTCTCAATCCTCCTCCTAACACCAACAGGCATTAACCTCGTCGAGAAGAAAAAAGTCGGGATGGCCGAAAGAACGTGCTTCAGCAGTGTAAGCTTCCCTCCCTTGGACAGAGTGACCGCCTTCCAACCTTCCAGCTGCTCCTCCATTCTGCGCAACACACAATCCCAATCGGACTTCCTCAGCCTGCCCTCAACCAGAGGCAAACCTAGATAGGTTATCGGCAGTCTCCCCAAGGGGCATCCTGCCCACTCCGCCAGCCTGATGCTCTCCTCGCCACCCAAACCCATTGGAACAAGGACCGACTTCTGCTTGTTAATCTGCAACCCAGAGAGGCACCCAAAAACATCCACCAGCACAACTGCATTGCGGTTCTGCTCCTCCGTCCCTCCCAGGAATACCAGCGTGTCATTCGCATATTGCAACACCGGGACAGAGATGTCCCCCATTCGGAAGCCCTCGCACCAGTTTTCCTCGCATATTACATCTAATGTTTTGAAATCAGAAAGATTTCAACACCCCAGGAATTCCATATCAGTAACGAGCAAGCTAATAATTTTTTATCATGAAGTAAACAATGTCACAACCCCGTACATTCAATAGAGAGTCGATTGCTCTTCTCTTCTTTGAGTCTCCCAGACCCTTACATTCCACGTCAGGATCTTCATTTAGGAACCACTTTGATCCTCTGAATGGGCACTACGCTCGTTACTTGGGCTACTCGCAATTTAAGGTCCTGGATTGCCTCGCTTCTATTTGCTGTAAATACTAATGACCTTCTTCTATTCCTGTAACGTGTCAACTTCTAACGTGTCAACTTCTCCCTGGCATCTTGATCCACAACAGAGGAGGTTGAGTCTTCCCAGGAGGGCTCTGGTGACTACTTGTTCGCAAGGGAGATCGATTCAATGTGTGCGGAATACTATACACCCACCGCCACATCCAGTACCTTGAACCAGGGTTGGGAATCCCCTAAATCAGTCGAGGGCGATGCATCACCGACCTCTCGCGATTGTGAGTCTAGCGGAACACACGTAAGAGCCTCTTACACGAGGAAGTTAAGAATCCAACTCCTTCTGAGCCTTGACGCTCGAGGACATGGAGAAGATCTTTCTAAATCCGACTCTTCGAACATTCTAACAGAGGCACATGCTGTAAAATATTTAGGGGGTTCATCTTTTCTCAATCCAGAGCTGACTCATTAGAGATACAGTTCGATTCGGATCTCGCAAGGCCTAAAGATGGCTCCAGCGGAGCTGGATAGCACCCAGATCCATTGAACTTTCTCGTTTTGGACCTAGAGGTCCCCTGCTCAATAGTGCTGTATTCTTATGTTTAACAGGTCGGGGCAAAAAAAGGCTCCTCAGGTCGGGTCTCTTCTTTTCTTAAAAGACCAAGTGAAGCCACCCAAGCACATATCTCCTTCGCAATGAGATATCAAGCGACCCTAGAAATCAGGAGGGCCTATAAGGATGGTCTGAGCATCTCTACGGTTCTTGACAAGAAGGGAACGCCAATCACACAGACGACACACCTCGAGGAGGAAGGAGCCTCCCCATCAGTGAAGCGAGGAAGTTTCCATAGAATCCCCCTTCTTGGACCGGAGAAAGCAACAATTCGGTCTCATCAGTAGGCAATCCGCTAGCGCAACACGTCTTTTTCCCCAAAAGGACATCTCCAACAAAGGAGTGGCCGAGGATATCCATAAAAACGACCAAACAACTCCCAGGTTCAGTGCTCTAGCGCCAATTTCGATTAGAATCCGGTCCCTTTTCATGTTTAATCCCGACATAGTGCCTTGGAACTTTACGATACCTTTCCCCAAAGAATCTCCTTTGACAACCATCGCATAGAAACAAGACGAAACCCCACCGGTAAGAACGTGGTTGGTCTTAGACACCAGAAGGACATCCTTTGACATCTTCTTCGACCTTGGACGAATCGCAAGACGGTGGCTCTCAGTACCACATCCGAAACAACGGGATCACACCGAGTAGGAAACTTCCCGATGTCCATACTTCTCGCATCCGTAGCATCGTTGACCTCTCTTTCGATGGAGACGAAAGACCAACCCTCCTTTTCCCTTACAACTCCATGGATGGTTGCACTTTCCCCCCTCCTGACGAACCTTCCACACCTTTCCTTCTCCATGATTGGTGGCCCTTGCCCACAATCTTTCTCCCTCTCACATCACACAATGCAGCCGATCTCGCCTCTGCCGAGAGCCCATCGATTTTAACCATATAGGATTCATATAAACCAATTCACAAATAATTCTTTTGATTTTTGGGGTTCCTCTTTAGAATGACTTTTTTGAGAGATGATGGGATGAACGTCCAGAAGAGGTCCACCCAAAAAAAAATAATCACTACAAACACATATTACAGGAGCCAATTCGCTAATAAGGGTTTGGCATGTTCAGTTACATTTCACAGTAGAATCTCTCCTTTTTGAACGCAAAATTGTTTCTAGCCAATCATATGGCCCACAAATAAGCACACACCCTACTCTTGCCTTCAATAGAGCCACACCATTTGCTACCAAAAGAAGACCCAAACGAGGCCCATCCCATCGCACTGAATACCGGGGATGCTTGTAGCCGGCTAGACCTCGCTTGAGCCAGGGCATCTAAAGAGCATATGTTCTAAATCCTTGCTCGCTTTACCACATCTCCTGCAAACTTCGTCACAACTAGAGTAAATCCTCGCTCTTTTAACTGCCACCACGAGTCGATCTCTCCTCATCAACCACATGAAAACCTTAATCCTCAAGGATTTTCCATCCGCAAAACCTAGCACAGTCTCTCGATAAGTCATCTTTGCTTGTCACACCATGACCCGAGAACACCTCGTAGGCCTTTTTAACAGAGAAGACTCCGTCACGCCAGCACCATGAATCCCTCCCTTCTGATGGCTCCTTCGTTCTCTCCAGCATACCTGACAATGCTAGATAATCATGCAATCTCTGCTCTGATAACTTTGCCATGAAAGTAGGCACCCATGACCCTTCGTCCCAATCATCAGCTACCTTCACCTCCTTGCTTGCGACCAAAGCAAAAATCCTTGGAAAAAGGTCACATAAATCCCCTTTCTCCATCCAATCATCCTTCCAGAAAGAAAAACCTCTACCATCTCCCAAAATAGGTCAAAGAGAGGAAACCATCTCAGGTAGGATCGAACAGACTCCCCTCCATAATAGAATGTCTTTTTAGAAGTGTACGATTGTGTCGACTGGCGTTTCTTATGGGCGTCGCTGAGCATGAGAGGATTCCCTCATGTTTCGATTCGTTGGATGAAGCGATGTATTACTACTGCCTTTAGTACGGTTTTGGTCAACGGTCAACCTGGGGGGGGGGTACTTCCAGCCTCAATATGGGTTTCGTCAAGGATACCCTCTTGCCCCATTGTTCATTCTGGTGGTCGATGTTATGGTTGACCATGTCGTGTCGGGTGGCTTATGTTGTGCATATCGAGGGAGGAGTTATCCTTGCCCATGCTCCAATACACATGCGATACTATTTTATTTACAGAGGGTAGTCTGGAGAGTTGTAGGGCATGCCGATAGTCCTTGACCTCTTTGGTTTGATTTCCAGTCTATAGTTGAATAGAACCAAATGCAACTTTGTTTCTTTTGGCTTGGATGAGGATGAGATTGTTTTGCGCGAGAACTTTTTGAGATCGCCTAGGGGTTGTGCTGCCCATTCGTTACCTCAGACTCCCTCTGGTGGGAGGTTGGCTAAGGAAGAGTGCTTGGTTTCTCCCGTTGAGAAATTGGAGTAGAGGCTTGTTGGCTGGAAGACGACCTATCTATCGGGAGGTGGCAGATTGGTGCTTCTACAATCAGTTCTTTCGGCCATTTCTATCTTCTTTCTGCCATCTAGACTTCTTCCATGTAGCATAATAAAGTGCTCATAAACCATTATGGAGTGTTTTTTGGGCATAGCTTTGGTTGATTGGAAGATTGCTTTTTTTTTTTTAAAAAAGGGTATGCACCATAAAGGTGAGTGCCCCAAAACATCAATTAATCACAAGTTTAGATTAAATGCTATTTTCAAGGAGAATTACAAGGATCCAAACACTCTCCAAAAATTTCGCATGCTCAATAGCGTTGTCAACGTAAAACCGTACATGCTTGAAAATTAATTCATTTCTTGCTAGATAAATAGCCCATATAACTACCAAAGTCCCGGTGTTGTCTCTCTTAGAGCCTCTCCAGCTTGATCCCAGGGACTCCTAAAACCCTGAAGAACAATCCGAAGCTACGTATGAACATGCTTCCTTCTCCCAAATGTTCCCGGAGCTTTCATGTTAAAAAAGGCTAATCTATATTTTCCTCTTCCAAGGAGCACCTCAGGTATCCTACAGATGATCAATGAAAGATGCGTGCCCTTCTCACGCTAGTCATTACCTTCTCACACCTTAGGATCCCGAGAAATACTGTACCTTTAAGCGGTAGCTTCCATTTCCACATTCTCTTGCAGTCCTTTGCCCAACCTTCATGATCAAATGGCATGCTTCCCATCAGGATCTTATAAGTCTTCTTGATCCAATGTCTCTCATCGACCCAACACCATTGATCGTGCCTCGTTGATGGACTCTCCAGAACTTCCAAAGATGACGACATCTCCAAAAGCTCGACCATTCTCTGATCCGATAGCTCACCTTGTAAGGTTGGGAAGAAAGAGTGACCATCCCAATTTATATCCACGGCCGCTTCAGGATCAGATGCCAGCGTAAAAAGCTTAGGGAACCTCTCCGTGAGGATGCCATTATCATTCCAATCATCCTTCCAAAACCAAAACCTACTTCCATACCCTAAAATAGGATGCAACATGGGTCGTACCTCGGAGACAACGACGTAAATCCCTTTCCAAAGAGGCGATGGCATCCTCCTAATCTCCCTAGAAGATTGGAGATGGACTGAAAGCTCGTAGATCCTTTTGACTAATTGATAAAGCAAATCCTCACCATCTCCCCAAACGCGAACATCCCATTTGGGCATCAAGGCCAAGTTTAGTTCCCTCAAGCTAAGTACACCGAGACATCCCTCATCCTTCAATCGTGTGTACGTCTTCTAATCCACTAGTGGTATCACCCGCATGTCACCAAACTTGAAGCAAAAGAACTTCCTTAAGATGGACTCAAGTTTTGCTTTGATGCCAATCGGTAGTAACTTAGAAGGAAGGTAGAAAATGTGTATGGATGTATAGTACCGATTTAAGTAACATCAATCTGCCTCCTCTAGACAAACACAATGCTTTCCACCTTGTCGGTTTCATTTCCATAATCTCAATCAACAGTAACCAGTCACCCTTTCGCAACTTGCCGGCCAACCTAGGGAGACCCAAATATGCATTGGTAGTGACGTTCGAGGACTCCTCACCTCAACATCATATTCAGCAAATTTTCATTCAAACCAAAAGGAATGAATAATAATTTGCTTTCATCAATCCGCAAGCCAGAAACATCTCCAAACATATCCAAACATATCCAGCATCAATTTTTTTAAAACTCTCTACCCCTCCTTTTGTGAAAATGAAAGTGTCATCGAGATACTGCAAAATTGGGATATACCAGTCATCCCTAGAATATCCATTGTAAAATCCTCCAGCAACAACTCGCTTCGCCATGATAGTCAGGGCATTGGTTGCTAGCATGAACAACAGTAGAGCGAGTGGACATCTCTTCCTGACACCTCTCGTTGGCTGGAAAAATCCACCTTGTGGTTGTCCATTCACCAGCAGAGAACAAGATGATGTCATTGTTTTAAAAACACACCTCGTGGTAGTGAGGCATAAGCCTCAAGGCATTTTTTTTAACAAAAACGCCTCGAGGCTTAAGCCTCACCCAGAAGTTTTGAGGCGTAAGCCTCAAGGTATTATGAGGCGTATGAATCGGTAAGGTGGTCGAGGCTAGGTGGAGGCGTAAGCCTCAAGTGTGGGGCATTTTTTTACTTTTGGGTTATGTGCTTTGCTCATGACTCGGTTTTGCCATAAACATTGTATATTTTTATGCTAGTGCTTTTGTTTCCATGTTAAACCTTGCATATTTCTATAAATAGGTCCATACAAAGAGAAGATATTGCTTGAAAAAAGCGAAGCTCGATGATCTTGTATGCATCATGTTCAATTTATCATATTGCATCTACACATACTAGTTATATTGTACACAACGTACGAGATTGTGCTTGAATTGTAATAAAATTGTCATACTAGTTGCAAGTTTACAACTCGATGTTCTTATTTGGTTTTTCTTAAAATAATTATCACATATATGAAGAAGCACAATTGAAAAGAAACACATGGAGTAAAATAATTATTGCATTTTGTTGTGAATAGCAAAAGTACTCACGTATAAATAGTCGCCTAATATTAGTTTTTCCGAACATCGATGATTTCGTCGCTGATATGTTCTATCTTTTACTAGTGTGAAATTGTTTTTGAATATGTTTTTGGCAAAACTTAATGATATATTATTTTTGTATTTTGATTAATTTTAATTTTTCTTTCCAAAAAAGTGAAACCCACTTAATGGTCTAGTGGTAGTACAGTGTGTCTACCACACAAAAGACCAGGGTTCAAATCCCACTCTTGCAGGGGTTGTGTTAGGTAGTCGACGGCCAGCGTAAAAAATAGTCGAATCTTTCAACATGGATTTGAGCAAGAATCCATGTAGCCGACCCTACTTATAGTGGGAGAAGGCTTAGCACATTTTTTTTCCAAAAAATTGAGGCTTACATCTTGACCATCTCGAAGCATACGCCTCGCCTCACATTTTAGGAAAATGGCTCGGAATACTTCGCATTTTTTAAAACCCTAGTCATGACGCATCGTTTCATCCAAGAGATCCACATATCTGGGAAACCCCTTCGATGTATGGATGCACATAAAAATCTCCAACCTACGCAGTAGTAAGCTTTTGAAAAATCCACCTTCCACATCACATTCTTACATTGCTCATCCTCCAATCTGCTATGGCCTCTTAAGTCATCACCACATGTAACATCCATATTCTAACAAACCCGAACTCGTCCGATTTTGGATCTAATGAACCCAAAAACGTTGTCGGTCAATACTAAACAACCTAAAACGACCAATTGATCATGAATCAAAAGTTGTTCGGGCGAAATCGATCGAAAATCGGTCACACCGTAACGCGCGCCGTGAAAAGCCGCGACGCAAATTCGGAAACCGCGAAACGAACCGAGACCGTCATTAGATCCGATTCGACAATACAAGACCAACGGAATTGATCGTTCGTCAATCGGAGGTCGTTTGATATTTTTTTATTCGTAAAATTTAATCTTAAGCAAAAGCCGTACCCGAAAATTCGGGGGTTCAAAACTCGATCAAAAGTATATCAATATTATACTCGTTTTGATCGTCATTCTGAGACGATCAAATCGAGATACCGTGTATCTAATTCGGAGATTCAAGGCGTGATTGAGGATGATTTTAATATCTCAATATGAGAAATAAAGAACTTGAATATATATATATATATATAAATAAAATAAAATTTTCAACTGTACAACAGTATACAGCAGCAGAATAGCCGTTTCTTTTTTTTTTATTCTTACTCCACTTATGCATTTTTCTCATCCAAGTGGCTCTTCAAAAGCTACACATGTCAAGACAAAGACTTCTCCCACCTTATTAATATCACCCCAAATCTCTCCTTCGTCTCCCATTCTTCACCCATTACCAACGATACTTCTCCCCTCACTCTCCCTAACTTCCTCTTCCTATATATCTCTCCTTCCAAGTCCCAGCCGTAACCCCAATTCTATCTCCTATTATCTTCTTCTATCCCCAATACTCCTTCCAAATTCCATATCTCTCTCAATTGGAGCAGCAGCCCAGCAGCCCAGCAGCTCCAGATTTGTTGTCTTCAAGTCAATTGCTTCAAGGACAGCTATTCTGCATGAATTTGAAGGTGCTGGAGTTCCAGGACAGCCAACCTTTCTCCATTCTTGGAATCAAAAGAAGTACCATCCCCTCTTCCTCCTTCTTGCTGTCATACATATGTATAATCCATTTTCTTCCAAATTGTTTCCTTGCATGTACAGTCTCATATTCCTTCTCCTTGCTGTCATATATGGTCCATCCAACCCTCTTTGCTGCTATATATATAGGCTTATTTCAGTCTTGGATCCATTATTGGAAATTTATCTTAGGTAATATGTCAAATAAACTTAAGATTTATCTACTATTCCAATAAAAAAAAGTTAAATAACAAATTTTCTGTTGCTGTTAAGAAATCAGAGCCAATTTCTTTTCTGTTTACTATGCATGCCATTCCATCCCAGTGTCTATCTTCTTTCTATATTGGGTGAATAGGATTTCAGTGTCTAAAGTATGATTCTACTTAGTATAAATTACATTTTTTTGCATTTCCAGACATTTGTTAATTAATCAGGATCTATTTACCTTTGAGTTAAATATTTTCTCTAAACGAATCATGTTGAATTAACAATATTCAAACGTTCTTAAAATATATTAAAGACCATCTCAGGTAGTGTTCAAATAACAGGCGCTGACGTGGTATAGACAAGGTGAAATTGGTATTAATTTCCTTGTTCATAGATGTAATGTTTGATCTGTGTTGGTGTTGTCTCCTTTTAAATGATCGACTTCACTTAAAAAAAATTATATCCAATCCATATATCGGTACTGTTTTTCTTATAATATAAGTTGTTCATATTAATCGGAATGAAAAACCTGTAGTTCTATAAATATACAAGTATTTATGCCTTAGAATAATTTCTTGAATTGTATAGCAGAACTTGTTGATTAGTTTCCCTAAATACCTATCTTGAAAAATTATCCGTTCTCACATGTATTAGGACTGAAGTTCAATCTACCTTACGTTGGCTAAAAAATTACGAAGCAATGTTCTTATCAACAACACTTGAGAGGGTGTTTGCAACTTACAACGTTCTTGTATAATACAAGAAAAAGGAATTTGGAGAGATGCCCGGTTGTTTTAGTACACTAACAAGGAAGCTATATGCCTAAAACATGATCATTATGTCTTCAAGGGGACCCTAATCATTCAAGCATCGGTAAAACATTAACTCACCAATTATTAATATTACCAAAGAAATCATCAAAGTTGATAATCTTTGTATATATAGTCCAACATCTATGTCTTCATTCCTTGACATCTGATCACAAGAAAGTACTTGTTGAATAGCATCATATTGACAAATCTCTTAAACTCTCTGTATTCAAGTCATTGTTAAGTTACTACACATGACCTTATATGAGTATTGAGAACAAATATTAGGATTGGACATCTTTCTCTTTTGAGTCAAATTAAATATTGATATCATTATGAATATTAATCTCACCAATGGAGCCTTGAGATATAACATACTTTATATTGATCATTATTGAGAGGAGACATTAAATAGCTAGTTGGATCAGTTAAGTAACTCAAAGAAGAGATTAAGAGAGGATTGAGAAATCAAATAAGCATGACGATGACTTATATATGATAATTAATATTGTGCCGATCATGGAGATCCTTACCCCTGATCGTGCGAGGGCGCGGTGACCCTCAACTGGGCGGGAGAATAGGAAGCCCAGTTAGGGCAGCGACCGCTTAATGCGCGGGTCTAGGATCCCAGTCTTTTACACGGTTTTTACGCGAGCTCGCAGTGTTTTTACGCCTTCGTTGGGATCCCGACTTTAGACCATTCCGCTGACCCTGTCTTTTAGGATACCCAGGCGGGGGATCCTGGTTTTTCAGTTTTTTGTACGAGCTCGTCCGCCCGTACTAGTCGGGCAGTTTTCTAGAGCGACTTTTCTAGGAAGTCTCTCTCACCCGTCTCAGTGGCGTAGTTGGGGAGTAGACCTATCCCTCTATTGGACTGCGCTTCCAATTAGAGGGCGAGACGGAAGAGCCATTTGTAGGCTTCTTCACCGCTTGAGTTACTTCGCCAACAGACTTGGCGATTCTATATCTAGATCATCAATATCTACATCTACAACATCTGGAGTTATATCTGAAACATTGAAGTTAAGAATTGGAGAAGTTATGATCAAAAGACTATTCTCTCTATCCAAGAATTTAAACAAATTAATAGATCTTTACAATCTTAACTTTTCCATTTTTACTTTCAACATGATCTCTGAAGCATTTGATATATATATGCTCACACTCATACCCTCATGAATATTCAACTACAAATAAATAGGTAAGATGGGGAAAATGCCGGGTTCTGGGGAAATCATTAGAAATGCATTACAAACAATTTGAAACCCCTTTTTACTTACGCAAGTAGATGTAGATTTTTCTTATACTACCTTTCTACTTGCTTGCTTTTGCACATATTAAATGTCAAGTTATTTTTATAAATTTTAGGGAGGTACCAGCAATGGCTGACGCCTCTTCTTTCCTATTGTGTGTGACAGGCAAACAAGCTGCAGTTCAGTAGCCGCTCAGTAGCTATACATGCTTCCTGGAGACAGAGTATACACTAGACGGTATGAAGTACTTTGTCTCAATTTTGTTCAGTTGATGATGTAGATGCTATCTCTTTTGTATCACTTGGGATATATGTTGTAATATGGAAGATGCCTGTGCAAGTTGTAAATGAATATGAATAATAATGAAAAGAACTTTGGTGCCATTTGTCTCTCTGTGATCTTGTGGTTTTGTTGTGGATGTGAATGTCATGTGAATAATTAGTCGCGCGAAAAAATTCTCCCTTCTTTTCTGTAACTTCATGTGATCTCATATGAATAATAGTGCGATTGTGTGATTAACGGGTACCCGGATCCTGAGGGGTTCACACCACACTATCCATCATTTGCATGACCAAAAGAAAGACACATTGCAAAGGGATATCAACCTTCGAGCACCCCTCTTAACATGTTGATAAAGCTATTGGTCTGAAATCCTCTACTTTGGTAGATACTTCCTTCTTCGACAACAAGAAAATAAACGATCGATTTAGGCGGTTAAAACCTGCATTGCCAATAGCGAATTCACACATCAGGGGTATCAAATCATCAACTACCAAGTCCCAATATTCTCTAGAAAAGAAAACCAAGATGCATACGGACCAGGACGTCCATTTGCATTAAAGCCAAAAACTGCTTCTTGAATTTCTTGCAACTCAAAGTTCTTAGAATATTTGCATCCTTATGTGTGTCCTGAGATACCCAATCCTAACCATCTAGACTCGCTGCTCTGGCCACCTCCTCATCTCCCTGAACAAGTTGCTTTCCCACTATAAGTGAGTGGACGAAATTGCGACGCTGACGGCTGCTCGCCACTGCATGATTAAAGCGTGTGTTTGGATCCCCCTCTCTAACCCAACTCTTCCATGATCTTTGCCTCTATTCCACCTCCTTTCTGTCCTCCTCTTTAAGGACCCGCATGCCAATGGCTCTATCTGCATGCTCATTCTCGAACAAGGCCCGCTCATCTTCAAGTAGATCCAAATGTTGCACCCGTTCTTGTGCCACCGCTCATCTAGCAGCCCTGGTCATCATGATTTATTTATGTATTGAGTAAGCCTCATGCGTAACACCTCTAGCTTCATGTATAGTTGTTCAATTGTCGAACCCGCTGCATCAGATTTCGTCCACACGCCAGCCACCAACTCACGGAATCCCAGCTCCAAGAGCCATGAACGCTCAATTCTAAAAAATCGAGCATGGATGTTCATTTTTGCTAGTATCTAAGCATTACAGAGAATGATCAAAACACAAACATGGAAGTGCCTGAATCGATGCCAATTGAAAACATTCAATCACCACAACTGACACAAGAAACCTATCAAATCTAGATTTCGATGAAGAATTTTGCTACGTGTACTTGCAATTGGATGCGTCCCAAAACCTCTAAACCCATCTTGTATACAACCTCAACGAAGGCGTTAGATCCCAGATCCTGAGCACTACAACCACCTAGTTTGTCCTTGGTAATAACGTGACTTAAAGTCCCCGAAAACCACCCGTGCTACACTTGGGAACCTTAAACTCACCTCCCTTAATTCTTGCTAAAGAGCAAGATTTGTAGAGTTTCCGAAAATACCATATACGTATGCAAGTCCTGTTCTTAAACCCTGACACTCCCTTTCTAGAATCATTGTGACAGAGTGCACCAATATCAACTCATCAATCGGGTTGAACACATACCCTCTCCAAGCTGAAACGATTCCTTCGACGCTATCCGGTGCTGTAATTGCCCTAAATTTTGAGAGCTTACCTCCAGCATTCAGACTCCATTTTGCTCTATCCCATATCTCAAATTCTCAATGTATGTTTCATGCAGACACACCACACCCCCTTTCCAAGATGTCAACATCCAACCGCCACCCTCTTCTCGGGCTGACCAAGCCCATACATATTCCAAGAGATGAACTTCATTGGTTCACCAGAGGGGTTCCCCCACCAACCTGACTCCCACACATAATTCCACTTCCTTCGAGACCCATGCCACCGCCGGCAGCCTTCCTCCAGTATCCGAGACTGCAACAACAACCCCCTGCACAATGTCTACATATCTACCAGAATCTTCATCCTTAATAGTCGAACTCGCACCTGTCCCCCTCACCTATTCATTTTGCCTCGTCTCCCAATTTAGGGCATCGATCATTCTTCTCTTCCTAGAGAAAGTGACCATGTCTATTCCCATAGCCTTCGACGCATTCTGCCATTGCGCGCCCCGACACCCAATCACATGTCTACATGAGGCCAGCGGGTTAATCTCGCAAGAGAAACCACCATTGAAGTCCTTTAAACTTCCCTCTTGCCTAGTCTCACTTTTCACAATTACCTCCTCCAGTAGCTCTGGGTTCAAAGCATTCTCATCGCCAACATTTATCTCCGCTTCGACCATAATCTCACCCGATCGATGCTCGCCCAAAAAAGGCCGCAAATTTAGCCCACACTCCTTAATCGATACAGATCTACCTAGCTGTGTCGGACCCACCTTCAAACCCGAAACCAACCAGGTTGGATCTTGCCTATCTGAACCACCGCATACACATTCATATGTGGCAGTGGTCTTTGAAGGAAGGCACGAAGCGGTAAAGAAACATGAGATCCTCATTTGGACTTCTGGGACCAAAGCTTTGAAGACCCATGCGTTGCAGAGTACTGGTCCGAGCCTTTACTGGTGATGTGGTTGCTTTAAACAACAACCATTGGTGTGCAAAAGGCCTATCGGATGCGGAGGTCAATCTACTGTTGCATGTAGACCGTGAATCTGGGGTTTCTTGGCGTCTTCCTCGATTCGTGGATGGTGAAACCTCAAGATCCAGGCTGTAGGTTGCATGTGTTGTTGGAGTCCCCTTCCTCTCACGCTCAATTGAAGCACTTAGATTGACGCTAAGACACATTGGATGAGTGTCGCAGATTCTTGCTGACGGCCGGCGACCAAGTTTAGACCCCTCAACTACTTTGGTTGTCCTGAAAGGTTCAAAATCGTGTCCCTTTGAGCAATGTTCCATTCAAGTGGGAAGAGCTACTTTTCGTGTCCTGGTCCAAATTGTCCCACCATCATTGCCACCACCACCGATGATAGGAATCGCCGCCACCGGCTTGACTTTAAGATCTTCGGCGATGAGCCGCTAACCGTTATTCGGATCCGTTGAAGATTCGATGCCGCTTTGAACGCACCCAAAGATGGAAGATTTTCAAAATAAGGCCACTGTTATTGATATTAGGAATCCCATCTGATTCTCACTGCAAATATGGAAACCAATGCTGGTCCATCACGCAACCTACCGTCTTCTCAAGTGCTATTGTGTAAAGTCCTAGGTCATAAGCTCGCTCCGTTACCAGGGATTACTAACCCAGACAACCTGTTGGGCTTGAGCCCAACTGGAGCCCTTGACCGCAGCCCAAAATGCTTAATTTCATGTTAATTAGTAGTAGCCCCAACTACTTATAAGCTACCACCACATTTTGTGATTGCTAGATGTGGTACTATGTTTGGGATGCTCCAATCACCCCCACTAATATTCACAACGTCCTCGTTGTGCAATGACCCATGACCTATTCCCTGTAACAGCGACGGTTTCACCTCTCGTGTAGCCCTTTCCTCCTAACTTTATGGTAGGGGTGGCTCCATCTCTTAGGCATCCCTTTCTACTATTAGAGGGATTATGCTTTGATACTATCTGTAACGTCTTGAGCCCTAATCTTGGTCCGTTACTGGGGATTACTGGCTGAGACAACCTATTGGGCTTGGGCCAATAGGAGACCTTGCCACAACCCAAAATGCTTTAGCCTCAGTTATTTATTAGTCGACCCAACTGCTTATATGCTAGTACCGTATTTTGTGATCATGATTCGAAAAGACTAGCCTCGAGGCGGTCGAGGCGGGGCTTTTTAGCCTCGAGGCAAACACCTCTGATGGTATTGATGAGGCGTACGCCTCTGAAGGTCAAGGATGTCCGAGGCGTTCTGTGAGGTATTTTCTGGATTTTAAAGAATTTTCTAAGGATTTAAATAGTCTTATTGGTAGTTTCAGATGCTTATAAATGTATAATTGTCTAGGATGTATATTTACAAGATGAATGCTTGGAATTTTAAGTTTCTTCATATTCATATTGAGCATTATACTTATCTAATTATTTCAAGAAATTCTTTATATTGCACTTTTAAATACACAATCCACAAAACTTAAAGAAAAGCTAGTGTTAAGAGAGGTGACATAATGAGCCATGTAATATATCAACTAGAAAAAAATAAGATTAGATTCCATGCATGTCATTGTTGTCATATTTTATATATTAGTCATATAACAAGTACATCTAACTTTATTTTTTATGCACCGTAATATTTTTAGCGAAAAATATGTTATCTTTGACACTTTAATGACAATTATGGCCAATGATTCCATTTTTTATTTGGTAGAAATGTAGTTGATAGGAATATGGAATTTACATATCCTTTCTTTCACGTTCTTATCTTCATATTTTCATCATATATCACAATGTTATATATTATATGTATGTTAATTTAGATAATTTAATCGGTAAATATATTTATTGTATTTTTATAAATATTTCCCTATACAAACTGAGGCTATGCCTCGCCTCCAGGGAAAATGCCTCGTTCCGCCTTTCATTTTTTTCAAAACTTGTTTGTGATTACTAGATGTGGTACTATGTTTGGTATGCTACAATACCTTTTTGCCGCACCCTTAGTAACCTAGTCCTATCTTGTACGTCTTCTGGGGTCTAAACGATACCTAAGCCCTTGATATATAATTGCGCTCCCGTTGGGGGTTGCTGGGAAAGGCCCTACATCTTCAGTCCTCAGGGAGGGGAGACCATTTTTAGCTTCTTTCCTCCGATGGTGTCAGAGCATATTCCCTCTAATAGTGGAATGGTTTGCCTAAGAGGTGGAGCCACCCCTACCATAGAGTTAGGTGGAAATGACTACCCAAGAGGTGAAGCCACAACTCTTACTGGGAATAGATCATGGGCCATTGCGCAACGAGGACGTTGCGAATATAAGAGCGGGTGATTGTAGCATCCCAAACATAGTACCAAATCTAGTAATCACAAAGTGTAAGAAGTTGTGGCTACTACTAAATAACATGGGCTTAAGCATTTTGGGCTGTGATCAAGGGCTTTAGTTGGGCCCAAGCCCAACATATTGTTTGGGCCATTAATTCTTGGTAACGGAGCGAGCCTAGGCCCCGAGACGTTACACAATGCCGCCATCGCTTCCCTTTCTAGGGCATCGATCAATTTTGCGATGTTTTTTGCAAACTCGGCCTCGTTCTCAGATTCGAGCCCGACCCGGTCTTTGTTCACTCGAAGCAGCCCTCTGTTATCGACCAGGGTTTTGTACCCTTTGTTAGGTTGAACCCGACTACTACAGATGATCCATCGAACAACACCGAAGGAGCTGATGCGATTAATGATTTTGGAGCATAACGTGGAATGTCACGTGAAGCATCACATGAGGTGGCTACAACATCAATAGTCTCTTGTGCACTCGATATCATCGACTAGATTGGAAACCTAAGAAGCTTTGAATAGGATGGTTTTTCCCCGGCAAAAGTCACATGTGGTGGACCAATGCAACCTTACGAAAACTCCTTTCAAGTTGTTTGACGCTGGCGAAGCTACGATGACAGGGGCTAAGCCAATTTTGATGCAGTCGGATGTTGCTGCTATTCTGCCTTCCACTGCGGAAGTTGCAAAATAGAATCTTGAGACCTTGGTGGTCCTTGACAAAGCTGTCCACATACTGGAGGTGGTCGTGGATAAAGCCCCTCCCGACTCCTTCATGACTTCTGAGGCTAGGGCTAGTGCCCCAGCATCTTCTTTAAGCTCATCTACTGTGAGATTGCCTACTGGTAAAGGGAGCGTTATCGGACTCCGAAGCATTTGAAGGTTGGGAAAAGGGGGTCTATCGAGATGTTCGAGCAAGAAACTAAGGTTGCGGTGGCAGCAGGTGTGGTTCGAAATACGAGACCTTCCACTGTTCCTTGATGAATGTCTTAATGCGGAATGTGAGGGGTTTGAGTGACCCAGATTAGTGGAGATCCATGGGGGTCTCTGTTAACTGATTGGGGTTGTGATGTGGTGTTGCTACAGGAAATCAAGCTTTCCTCATGTAGGTCTTTCCTCTGGAGGTCCTTGGGTTTTGGAATATTGAATGAGTACAAGTCGTTGGACGTTGTTGGCGCCATGGGAGGCTTAATTGTTGCATGGAAAGACTCGATCTCCATCCTTGTAGATGAGTTAATTGTTGCATGATTGCACAGTACACTACAGATACTATTTCTTTATTGAAGGAGCAAAGAGTATGCTAATGGTATGGCGTTGACTTTGGAGATTTTTGAGGAATTTTCTGGAGTTTTCCTTAATCATGGAAAGTCTATTGTTGTTCCGTTTGGCCATTCTAACTCTGATGCACAAGATTGTTGCACGACTCTAGGCACAGAGAGTGGGTCTCTCCCGATCCGTTACTTGGGCCTTCCCTACCAACTGGTAATCATAAGATGTCTGACAGGCTGCCTGTCATAGAGAAGTTGGAGAAAAAGCTTTCAGGTTGGAAGTCGTCTACCTTATCATGTGGGGGTGTTTGGTGCTGATCAAGGCCATTCTCTCTGTTATTCCTGTGTATTTCATCTTATCACGTCTTCTACCCATTGGTATCATGCAACAACTAGAAGATCATGCGACAGTTTCTCTAGGGTAGATCGGGACTTAGTGGATTGGGAAATAATTACTTTGCCTATGGAGGCTGGAGGTCTTGGGATTGAACGTTTAGAATCCATGAATGAAGCTCTCTTACTTAAATGGTTAGCAAAATGGTTAGCAGGATTTGGGGGAGAAATGAAAACCTATGTTGTATTCTCATTCGAAACATTTATGGCATTGGAGTTCAAAGCTCATTACCTTAGCACCAAAATTCCCAACCTTCTGCCTTCTAGAAAGGGATTAGATCAGTGCTACCTTGATTTCAGGAGCTCTTTATCTGAACCTTGGAGATGGTTCTTCTTTTGCTTTCTGTACTGGTAATTGGTCAGGTATGTGAACTGTCTCATCTAAATTCCCGCGTCTGTTTGCTCTGGCAGCTCACCGTGTTGCAAATGTGTTGGACTGTTGGCTTGATGGAAACTAGATGCCCTCTTTTCTGACGGATTTCTCTGACCAATGCCTTGAAGATTTCCTCTTGCTTTCTGAGGCCCTCACACAGACTGATAGGCCAAGTGTTGGGTTGGACCACTGGGCATGGAAGTCTAACTCGTTCTCAGTCAAACATGTCTACATTGTTATCACCAGACGTCCTCCACCAAGCATTGATATTTTGATTCATAATTGCAACTTTATTTGGAAGCTAAATCTGCCGAATAGAATTGGCTTCTTTATGTGACTTTTTCGCAGAAAGCGTATAATGATTTGGGGCCGTTGTTCCAGACTATTCATGGATGTCTCAAATAGATGTTCTCTTTGTTAATCGCAAATTGAGACAATAGATCATCGTTTCTTTCAATGTGAGAAGACTTCACCAATCTGGCAGGATGTGAAGAACGACTAGCTGAACCTTCAAGATTTTTTTTGGAATTCTTTGTTTGAAATAAAGGATCGTCCCAGAGAGGATTTGCTACGATCACTTGTAATTATATGGGAAATTTGGTTAGCCAGAAATATCACTCTCTTCTCTTTTCACTACTTTTACATTGAAAATATAATTTTCCATTCTAAAACTAATGTCGAGTCCTGGTTCTTGTAAACCCTCCTTCTATTTTTCTTCATCTTTTAATAAATTTGGGGTGGACAACATAGTGTGTTTCCCCCTTTTTTAGTCGAAAAAGACTCAAAGGAAAGGGGATGTCTAAAACACTCTAACATTTTGTTTCCTTCTGAAGAATCCAAGCCTACATATTTCACATCATTGTGACTTGAGGATCCCGCCTTGATCTCCTCTAAAGATTTCCCCATGATGAACTCTGGAGAAAGCACCTCGGTATCTTCCTTCTCGCGATACGCCGCCGTCGCGACTAGCACCACCTCCTTGCCGGTCACCATCTTGACCTTTTATGCGTTACAGTCCGACCAATTTTCAGAGGTACGCAAAACTTTCCTTCAACTCCACCACCTTCTATCTCAACTACTCCTCCTACCTCCTTGCTCGAAAACATGTTAGAAAAAACCCAACTTAGTGACCCTTCCAAACCCTGCTAGAGCAGTCTGCAACACATTGAGGTCTCTACACCAATAGACATACTAAAAAGCTTCGCTCTCCACGGATGGACCTTCTTAGTTGTCCCACGTAAAGATCTTGGCCGATACCATCTAATGAGACGTGAAAGCTCCTAGGCTGGACGAAATCACACATTCCACCCCTCCTAGAGAGAGGCCTTAGATGCACAAAAACTTGTCGTTTAACTACAATGCACCAATGTGAACTCCCTCTTTGAACGCGTCCCCAATACGCTCCTCTAGGAAGCAGAGATCCTCATTTGAACCTTCATCGATGATAATGTTGTCCTTCAAAGATTCCACTATGCAATTGCCCTCATCACAACCATCGCTTTGAGGAGCATTTTGAGATCCTACACCTCTGGTGAGGACTTTATCCAAGTTCCTTGAGTCTTACAGTCTCTCTTGCGATGTCCAGTGCGACTGCATCTGAAGCAGATCCCCTCCTCCAAGGGGTAAGCCTTGGTCGTGCGGCCTTCCTTCCCGCACTTGAAGCACCAAAGCACGACCTTCCACTTCCCAGCCGCAATGGATCTCCACATTCATCTTGGTGTTAGCCAAATCCATTGCTATGAAATCCCTCCTCCACCTTCTACCCCCGTAACCTCCGCCATCGCCACTTCAAGGGGAGCACCCGCCACACCTACTTCCTCCTCGAAGCCCTTCACTACGATCTCTCTACTTGCTCCCTCAACGCACCCTGCCCTTGTTTCTCTGCCATCCATCCACCTCTTCAGCCTACTCTTCTCTTTTATTGATGACGAGGACTGAGGAGGATGCTGGCCTTGGTGTCTGTAATTTGGCAGAGTTGAGCAAGGCCCTGATGCCCAAATGGATTACTTGTATCCGGGTGGCAATTTAGTGGGAGAGGGTGTGAGGTACGCCTTCGTCCTTCTGGTGCGGAATCTGTTGGATATACATGATGCAAGACCGTTTTTAATGCCCATTCTTGATGAAGGTCATGGTTTTCGCTTTTGGCAGAATGAGTGGCCAAAGAAGGGGCTTTTAGCTATTAGATTACTTCATTTGGTGGCTTTAGCTTTAGGTTCAGATACCACAGTTGCTGATGTTTGGGATTGGACACCCTTTTCCCTTCTTTACCAGAGCAAAATGCTATCCTTACCGGAGGATCAAGGGGCCTGAGTGTCACGATTCCTGGAAATGGTATGACGTGCGTTTTTCTGTTCGTAACAAGGTAGAAGGTATTTATATTGTATCGGTCTGATTGAAACAGGATATATCGCCGATATACCGATAATTTCAGTGGAAATGTCGAAAATAGCTCAAAAAGCCATTTTTTGCCTTTTTCAGAAATTAAGATCGTCCAAGATATTATAACAACCAATAACCTATAAATACACACTTATATCACACATATCGATCTTTTATACCCCATATATCGCACATATCGGTCATATCGAACATATCGATGTTAATGTAAATTTCTGACTTATAGATATTAGAAATTGATTTCATTCAAGTTCTCATAACATTAAATAACTTACAAA
Organism: Ottelia alismoides; assembly: GCA_037367405.1. NCBI lineage: Eukaryota > Viridiplantae > Streptophyta > Magnoliopsida > Alismatales > Hydrocharitaceae > Ottelia > Ottelia alismoides. Next base: position 345,603 of record JAZKJV010009278.1, read on the forward strand.
CATACACTTAGATAACACATATAGGCCATCTACGATCCTTATATTGCACATATCGGTCATATCGGGCACATAGTGAATAGCATTGAGATGTGTCATTTGATTCAAAAAATGTACGTAATGATTAATGAGACAATGTTTCTTAGATATAAAGAGTTATCTATGCACAAAAATAAATGAAAAATGTATTAATGCAATATTATAAAAGAGATTACCTAGAACGAAGAGTTCCGCAGAGGATCTGAATCTGCCCCCTGCCCTGTTGTCTCTCATAGCAGATCACAAACTCAATTAACTCGCGGTAATTTTTCCATGTCATGTATGAGTACATGGCCTTGTAATCCATGACATATTGCTTGTATTGATGGTCATCGATCTTTATGAGTATCCCGAGACGAGGATAAGCAACACTAGATCCGATATCACGAAGTGTGTGGAAAGTTGTGAAATGAAAAATTGTATTCATCGTAGCCCTAGAGATCTCTTATATAGGAGAAAAGCCCCAAGGGAAAATTACATAAAGTAGACTGGGGAAATAGAAAAATATAAATAAAGACAAAGAGATATAAGTATCTCAACACTCCCCCTCATGCTGGAGCATATATATATATCTTGCTCAGCTTGGAACAACAACGGTGAAAAGGACCCCTTGCAAGAGCTTTGGTAAACATGTCCGCAATTTGATCTCCTGAAGCAACATGAGAAGTGTAAATAAACCCCTATTGGATCAAATCACGGGTGTAATAACAATCTACTTCGATGTGCTTTGTTCTCTCATGAAGACTGGATTATTAGCTAAGAACGGAGCTGCTTGATTATCACATTTGAGGTGTATAGGAAGATGCACCCCAATAGTTAGGTCTGTTAGAACAGACTTGACCCACACCATTTACGTGCTCCCTTGAGCCGCGACCCTATTATTTGATTCATCGTTGGATCGAGCAACAACAGTCTGTTTCTTACTCTTCCATGAAATCAATGAACTACCAACAAACACAATGAAGCCTGAAGTGGACTTCCTGTCCTTGGGGCAACCGACATAGTCTGCATCTGCACATCCAGTAACTGTGAGAGACGTATCTCTTCTGAATAGAATGCCTACACCTGTAGAAGCCTTCAAGTATCTCAAGATCATGCAAACTACATCCATGTGAGCATGTCTGGGCTGCTCCATAAATTGACTGACTTTGCTCACAACAAATGATATATCAGGCCTTGTAATAGTAACATACAACAACTTCCCTACTAGCTCTTTATACCGTCTCTTGTCCACCTCCTCAAAATCATCATCATAGAGCCTATCATTGGGATCTATTGGTGTAGTGGCATGTCTGCATCTTGTCATGCTTGTCTCAGATAGAAGATCGGTAACATACATCCTTTACGTCATAACCATACCCTGCTGATTTCGTGCAAACTCCAAGCCAAGGAAGTAACATAGCTTGCTAAGAGCCTTGGTCACAAACTGCAGTCCAAGGAAATCCTTAGCTGTCTGAATGCCACTGATTACTCTGCAACGCCTCCTGATAGGACCGTGGTATATCCACGGTGGACAACCCCACAACTAACCTCTGAAAATCTCCAGAGGGTCATGGTAGAGAAACATGGGAAGCTAGGGGATGCATAGTGCATGCACATCTCTGCTTCCGAAGAGCAATCGACACATCCAGGTCCACATCACCCTTAAAAGGTGCATCCTCCCCAACATCCTGCACCTCAAGCTGCATACACAAATCACTAGTACCATCAGAAGAACTCAAATGCTCAGAACGTACCTTGGGCGTGCTTGGTGAAGGAGTAGGCATGCGAGCATGAGGCCCGACGCTGATAAACCTGCAAAAAGAAAGTATACATGGTAGGAGTTGGTGGGGGAGGAGTTGGTGGTGGTGGCGGCAGCAGATGTAGTGGTTATGGTGGTGGGGATGTCGGAGACGAAATCGGAGGTAGAGGCATATAGACCTCTTCTCCATTCTCTGAAGGAATAAGCTTGTCACTTGTAGGAAAGAAATACATAATGGACTCAAAGAAGGTGACATCTGCTCTAAACATAATACCTTCGTCGAACATGATTAAAGCAACTATATCCCTTTTGGGTCTTGGAATACCTAACAAACACACACTTGACAGCTCTAGGAGAAAGCTTGTCAAGACCAGGAGACATATGATGAACAAAAGCCACTGATCTAAAAACACGAGGCGTAAGTGAGAAAAGATCCGTCTCGGGAAATACGATCAAGAATGGAATCTTTTCCCCCAGAATTGACGAGGGCATACGATTTACTAAGTGAGAAGAAGTTAGAACCGCATCTCCCCAATACGAATGAGGAGCACGACTCTGAACCAAAAGAGTTCTAGTAACATCCAAAAGATGGCGGTGTTTTCGTTCAGCCATCCATTCTATTGGGAAGTATAAGCACAAGATGCCTGATGCATAATACCATAGGATCTAAGAAATTGGGAAAGCTGAGTACTGTAGAATTCTAGTGCATTATCTGAATGTATAAACTTGAAATTTGCTGAAAAGATATTCCTTATTTCATTAATAAAAGACTGAATAACAAGACCAGCGTCAGACTTGTTCTTAAGAAGGAAGACACACGGCAATCTTGAAAACCCATCAACTGCAACAAGATAAAACCTATGCCCCTGTTGGTATGGGACATGATTGGGACCCCAAATATCGAAATGAATTATCTCAAACAGACTATGACTACTTCGACCTTGACGACTATAGAACGTGGACCGATGTTGCTTCCCAATCTGGCAGGTTTAGCATTGAAAGGTAGAGCGGGGAGAAATCTGTGGAACAACGTGACATTGTTTTTGCAGAGGAAGATGATAAAACCGAAGATGCCACACATAAGGTGAAATAGATCCAGTGCGAAGAGAAGAGGCAACAACATAAGGAGATTGTACTCGTTTTTAGAGATCTCCTTGCTCACGGACAGATCCAATCACCTTTCCCGTAAGAATGTCCTGAAACATAAGAAAAAAAGGATCAAATATGGCACGACAGTGTAAATCCTTGGTGATTTGACTAATTGATAGTAAATTCATAGAAAATTCATGAGCGTAAAGAACATTCTGAAGCCGCATTGAGGGAGTTAACTGCACCTCTCCCTGATCAGTAATGGGGGAGTGTGTCCCATCTGCTATCACAACTGAATGTTCTGACTGAATCGGACTGTAAATACTAAACTGTCCTCTGTCACCATAGAGATGATGGGAAGCTCCTGAATCCATAATCCATTCTGACAAATCCGCTCTGTAATAGCTAGTAAAAGCATAAGCTATATTTGAAGTGGACGCTGATGTTGAGGCAGGTACCTCTGAGGAACTTGAAGGAGAGTTGGTTGACCCAGAAGTAGGCATAATCTCCCTGAGTCGCCCACAAGTCATCAAATCTTTGATCTGAAGCAGGTGATTGACTCCCAACCTGTTGAGTCTGCTCTACAACCCGAGCTAAAGTAGCTCTACAACCCGAGCTGATGTAGGAAACCCATGCTTAGAGTAGCTAGTTTCCTCAGAGTGGCATGACCTGTGGTAGTAGGTGCACGAGACGGGGTCGACCACCCCCTCCTCTACCACGGTTAGGCCCCCCTCTACCACGATACAATGTAGGGCTCCCCTTACCACGAGATGTAAACATAGTTGAAGATGTCTGAGACTGCAAGGTACCACCAGAGGATATAGAGGGCCTATTCAATCTGCGATATGCCTCCTCCATTGGAGGTATGGCAGCATCAGTAATAATCTAGGCTCGAGCAGCGTCGTACTCAGGATCAAGAGCTGCTAGAAAAACCCAAGTCATCACAGAGTCTCTGTATGCCTTGAGCTGCTTTGGCGTAGCGGTCAAGGGAATGTAACCATGCAACCTCTCAAACATACCCCTTAAAGAGGTATATAGGGTATATAGAGGGCGACCATTCTGCTTCGATGTGAAGATATCGTGCTGAAGCTGCAGTATCTTCGATTCATTCTTCGTCGGAGAGTATGTAGCGGTGAGAATGTCCCACATAGTCTTTGCGGTAGGCTGACTCATTATATCATTAGCTTTCTCTGTTGATACAGTCCCAGATAGCCACACACGTGCATATGCATCGTCTGCCTCCCATGATGCATTTATCCCAATCTCGTCACTTGGCTCCTCCGACGTAAGGATGCGCTTCTTACCACTGCACTGCATTAAACTTGTGAACTGCATGGTCCATAGTTCATTGTTTGTTCCATCCATCTTGACGATGGGTACTGGACCTTTGAAGGCTCTCGGGGATGAAACATTGGCCTTATTATCTGAAATGATGACAACTATCTCCAAGACTGGGTCTGCAACAAGAAAAAACCTGCATCTAGACGGATATATGGGAAGATGGTTGTGGGTGCAGACCCATACCACAACCTCTTCCATTCGATAGAGGCTTCTTTGGGAAACTACTGTGTTTTAGATGATCACGTCACACCATAGAAACCCAAAAATGGGTCAACCAACAGTTATAGCCGGTAGCAACACGACAAGGAACCACGACCCTCATGGGCGGCGGCAGCGTAGGTGCGCATGCGGCAAGGGCGGCCGTGGCAGGAGCAGGCTATAGCGGTGCGACACGGGCAACACGACTGGCGCACACATGTGCGTAGGTGGCGAGGCTGTTGCGGTTGGGGAGCATCATCGGTCCATGATTGGCGTTGGGTGCGCGGTTGGCGCGACGGGGCAACGCAGGTGTGGTTGCGCGTTAGGGTTTTTGTGGGGGCGGGGCTTTAGGGCACAGGCTCCGGTCTAGGACCGTCGCTCTAATACCACGCGGAAAGTTGTGAAATGAAAAGTTGCATTCATCGTAGCTCTAGAGTTCTTTTATATATGAGAAAAGCCCTAAGGGAAAATTGCATAAAGTGGACCGGAGAAATGGAATCATATAATTAAGACAAAGAGATATAAGTATCTCAACAAGGAGGAGGATGTACGCTTGAGGAGGTGGAGGTCCAGAAGAAGGATCATGAAAATATTCAAGGAAGAAGCCAAATGATCTCTCATCTTGTGATGATCCATATCCGTCCTGGGGAGTTGGTGTTTCTCCACGATATGGGCTGTCAATGTCCATGCAATTCAATGAACCTACAGATGATATCAAATCGTCCATGTAGCTGATCGTAGGACGATGACTACGTCCATATGCATCGTAAACCATAAGTCATGGACTCGAACTTGGGACAAAGTGTCCATGTGTGTTTCCATGCTGATCCATGTATTCTTGTCCTGCCTCAAATCTTGTATCATCATGTGGTCCACGACCTCCACCTGCTGATCCTGGCCCCCTTGAATGTCTCCCCATCATTAGATCCACCACGACCGCTAACAACATCATCGTCATCATCACTTCAACTGTCATCCTTTGATTCGGATTTTAATTTCGAACCAGTGGAGAGAATGTCGTCACCAATTACATCAAAATCTATCCCTCCAATAGGGTCCGCGATTCGTCCGGATCTAGTTATGTAGTCACCAACATCTGTTCCCATTTGTTGGCTTATATTTTGATTCGACCTGCTTCTGGTTGATCAAGCACTGGTGCACCATTGGGATCCAACCACCTCTGCAGAATATCTTCATCTGCATCGTCATCGTGCATATTGAAAATGAGAAATGCACGATCGATGGGGTCTGTGGAATCCTCTTTGGCCGGTCCCTTCCTTGCATGTTTCATCTTCAGTCTCAAGTTGTAGTGCACGAAGACAAGATCATGGAGCCTCTGTTCTTTCAACTTGTTTCGTCTCTTTGAATGGATCGAGGTTAATGTGTTCCAGTTCCTTTCACAGCCATCGGCAGTTGCGGTTTGAGACAATACTTTCACTGACACTTTCCGTAGGTTGGGAGCTTCCATCCCGTACAATAACCATCCGGCTGCAAAAAATCTAGTAGGACATAAATCAGTAATAGTAAATTAGTAGTGCATTACAACATAATTAATGGACTCATTCGTTTTAGTCTTTACCAGGAAGAGTATTGCCCCGTTCATTAATCACAGTAATTCTACCGAAAGAACCCAAGGCATCCTAGAAGTACTTGATCTGCACATTGTTTGAAGTCATAAATTATTACATAATGCTCTCAATGAATATTTTCTTGCTCTCACTTTAAACTACAAAATCTTAATTACCTCATTCATGCACGAGGTCTGTTTCTTCTCGTCCTTAATGAGCTTCTCCAACACAACGTGTACAGTTGTTAGAAGTCAACATTTGTACCAAGACCGTTCTTGTGCTGGTACGTGGGATTGAAGTAATAAGCTGGACACAAACATGGGCAATTCTCATATTTTAATCCATCTAAAGAGCTATCAAAAATAAAAAAATAGATTTATTACGTAATACATACCAACCTTGTAAAACGAACGTGAGAGCATCTTTGACCAACGTTCTTCTATGATGTCCAACCCAAGGTTCGAAAAAACGAAAGGCGGAACGAGGAGTTTTCCATGGAAGCGAGGCGAGGCGTAGCCTCGAGGCGGTCGAGGCGTAAGCCTCAGTTTTGTATAGAAAAATAATTATAAAATATATAATAAATATATTTATTGGTGAAATAATATAATCTGACAAACATATAGTATATAACAATATGAAAAAAGGATATGTCAATGACTCAATGCCATAAACCTTTCTAAATTTCTACCCAATCAAAAGGAAATCATTGGTTATAACTATCACTAAAAAATTATCTTAAATGGATTGGCTATAGTTGTCATTATAAATATCCAAGTTGTTGATATGAATCATATGATTTGAATCCTAACTATATGTTCTCCTATACCCAGATGAAGAACGGTTTGATGCCCTCCCTGTGCCACTAGACCCTGCCAGTACGGGGGTCTCGCTGTTCTGCTACCATAACCAATATCCAAATTTTTTTCTTATATGGGTATTCGAATTCGTATACACATTTTTATATGTTTAAGGATGTAATAGTAAGAGTTCACTAAAATAATTTAGCATGTTAATGTTAAATATGAATCTTAAAGAGGTCAAATTTAAGCATATGAATCTGAAAGAGGTCAAATTTAAGCATTCGTCTTGCATAAATTAATAGTTAGACATAATTAATAGTAAATATGAAGCCGTTTGCTGAAATAGTTACACATAACTAATAGTAAATATGGAGTTATGGGTATGAAAGAAACATCAGATTTAGGCATTTAACTTGTATAATCATTATCCTAAACAAGTATATATTTATAAGCTTCTCAAACCACCATGTAAACTATTAAAAAAATCTTCAAAAAAATAAAAACGCCTCGACCGCCTCGAGGCGGAACGCCTCGAGGCTACGCCTCAGCCACTCGAGGCGCACGCCTCACTGGACAAGGTCGAGGCGCACGCCTCGAGGCTAAAATGGCCCGCCTCGCCTCGAGGCATATGCCTCGACCACCTCGAGGCGCGCCTTTTAATAGCATGGTCCAACCATACTTTGAATCCTCTCCCAACTGCTTCTCTGACCTTCTCTCTCATGCAGCGCATTGCTTCGTAGATCACTCCTACGGTGGGCTTCTTGTCGCTGTCTACAATCTGCAATGCAGAAACAAGCAGATCTATTATCTTCGTGACCTGGGTCACACCATCCCAGAAGTGAAGAGCATTGATGATTGTCTCCACTTTCTGTCCTTCGGTTTGAGCATCAGGTATCTCGAACCTTTCATCTTGGCAACACATGGTCTTCAACCCTATCTTGTGTTGTTTGAGGCTTTGCAACACTATAAAATTGGTTGCAAAGTGCGTGATGCCAAGCTTCACTAGCTCACCATTGCACACCTGCCTCATCAAAGCCATCACTTTGGAATGGTTGTAAATGAAGGTGGTGATCGATCGTGCTTGCTCCACCACCTTTGAGACGAGCTTCCTCTTGCTGAAGTCCTTTAGAATTAAATCTATACAATGTGCAACACACGATGTTCAATAAATACTGTAGCTGGTAGACTTCATTATTGGTTCGCCCACTTTCTTGAAGTTGTTGCCATTATCCGTGACAATCTGGACAATGTTCTCTTTCTCAACATCCTTGATGATGTCCTTTATCAACTTCCGCATGTACTTGTGGTCCTTCACATGTTCAGATGCATCAACAAATTTAAAAAAAATGGTCTTTCCATTATAGTAAACGAAGAAGTTGATGATCTGCTTCCTCGTGTAACTCGTCTATCTATCACACATTAGTGTCACTCTATACTCTGGCCATCTTCTTCTCAGTTCGGAGATGTACTCATTCATCTCCTCATTCTCCATCTCGAGATACTTGTTCATTATCTTCTTGGATGTGAGAGCCTTCATTCTCGCTCCCACTATGATGATCTCATCAAGAGCATGCTGCAAAAAAGGTCCGCTAGCAACGTTGGCTGGAATGCTCTCCCCAAAGAAGATCTTGTTGATGGCCTTGCCTACTCTCTCTCGTGCATTGATGAACATCCCCTTCACCGTCTTCTACCTCGAATCCTTGCTTGGCATGTACTGCATGGACCAGCTCCTCGTCAAGAAGGGTTCCGGTCCCTTTGTGTTGTGTTTTTTATTGGGTGGTGGTACCTGTGTGCTTCCAGAACCACTCCTACCGACACCATAGAAGTTGCCACATGCACCACCGAGTTCTCTCCTCTCGAACTCGCTCCTCATATACTCTTTTGTCGCCCTTCTGTATGCCCTCATCTCCGCTGCGGTCTGAATGTTAGCGGGGAGATAAAGCCGTCGTCGTCTGAATCGGAGAGGACATCGAACTCTTTCTTGAACATGAATTCTTTGAACTGTTCATCCTTTCTAGACCTCTCCACATCTTGTCCTTCTTCCCTTCCAAGTTGGCCTTCACCAACTCCCTCACATCTTTGGGACAACGCAAGCACTTGGCAACATTCTTGTTGTTGCTAACAATATGGTACTTCAGTCTTGTAATCCCTCTCCTCTCAACTTCTTCCCATAGAAGTTGCACTGTGGTTTCGATTTGTTGCCATCTGGAGTAGTGGTATACCTCCAACCAATATCTCCACTGTTCAACTGATCACCAGAACCATCAGATTCCAAACCGGAGTGTGAGCCCATGTTGATTACTGAAGCCTGAAATCTGCAAAGAAATTACATAACAAACATTCATGAGACATATGAGGAGAACAATAGATTATTTTCTAATTATTTTTACTTTTAGTTTTTGGATTTAATTAATCATTAATTTTTAGTTAACATAAATTACCATAGAATATTGTTTGTTATGTCTAGAACTTGAGATTCGACTTTACAAATTAGTTCTCCAAATATTCCACTAAATTATAGGTCTAATTTTTAATTCGTGGAATTAATTAACTACTAATTTTTAGTTTACATAAAGCACCTTTAAATCCTGTATTCTATGTCTAGAATATGAGATCCAACTTTATTCTTCCATTATTTAATTAAATTTCACAACATAACTCAAAAACCCCAAATTAGTTCCCCAAATATCTCACTAAATACGTCAAATCTTACCAAGAAAAGAATATGCATTACCTAACAACTAGGAACAAAAGTGCTAACAAATTTCACAATTTCAAAAAAAATGGAGTAGATCTAAAGGTTACCTCAATGAAGGAAGGAAGAGCTTTGAAGGAGGAAGATATGGGCGAAATGACCAATATATGGCGTTATGGGGTGATTTGAGGCAGATATCAGTGGAAATCCTTACTGGCAGATTCCTCGTCTTGGTGATATATCGTTCATATGCGATATATCGCCGATATATCGGCCACTTATCGTCGATATCCAGTAAAAGGATATATAGGTTGATATCGGTACGGGCTTCTTAACGATACCGATATATTGACGATATATCGTCGATATATCGCGATATTGCCTACCATGGTTCGTACGGCTTATGTGTCAATCATGGTGCAATGCCCTTTGATCCGTGTGGTCTTGTTAACGATTGTAGAAGAATATGGAGGTGGAAGATCACCTTGCATGCTAAGATATTTCTCTAGATTTGGAGAGGTACCCACCTTATGATGGGGGCTATGCTTGCTCGTATTTTCTCGAACATCTCTGCTTCTTGTTCTCGATGTTCTGGTAGTGTGGAGGACTCCTATCACCTCTTATTCTCTTGTGGCTGCTCCAGGGAGATTTGAACAAGATATGGGTTCATACAAGACACACTGGACTACATCATGTCTTTTTGGAAAAAAAATTGGCTCTAACTGGATGGGCTCAGAAATTGAGAGAATGTCCATAATTGTTGTTGTTTAAGCGTTGTGGTTGATGGTTTTTCGTCACGAGCGTTTCTATTGCGATAATGTTATCGCACATGCTACGAAATTAGCTGAAAATTTATGCGTGTAATTTTGTTTGTATACTCTTTGCCTTGCACTATAAAACTTGTGATTAATGGTGAAATTTTTTAGCACACACCTATACGATGGAAGTGGTTTTTTTCTTTAAAAAACTTACTGCAGTGTGTCACCACATATTGAGAGGAGCAGGAGGGAGGTGTCAAAAGAAACATGCCTAGAAGTGTAATTTGCTATGATACCATCTAATGTCTAGTGGTTAACTTTGGTGAATATATTTCCCTGACTTATATTTGAGAGCTTTGATTAGACAGAATTTAATTTACTGATATAATTTCACTTCTACTTTAGGTTTGTAAAGAAATTCCTAATTTGCTATTTGTGAGGTTGTGGGGGAAGTCTGATGATCTGGTGTGTAGGTCGCTAAGGAGGATTTATGGAATCCGTGGTTCGTTGGAGGCATGCCACATCCGCTACCCCTCCTCCTTGTGGCTTGGTATGTGCAAGATTGTGCCAGAAGTTGCCTTGAAAATGCAGCATGTGCTTGGGGATAGAGAGGGCTTCGCTTTTGGCTGGATGATTGGACTGGTGATGGATTTATTGGGGAGCAGTTTCCTAGGCTCTTGGCACTTGCTGCGGATCGGAGCATTTCAGTCAAGGCAGTTTGGCAGAATGGGGCGGGATGCCCTCCTTTGTGTTAGAATTGTCAGACCAAAGACTTGGTGAGTTTTTGAGATTGCATGGGGAGATAAGGATTCTGTTAGATGCAGAGAAGGCATGGATCATTTTGTCTAGAGCGATGACAAGTTCACAGTGAAAACAACTTACTCTTTCTTTGATGGAGAGAGGAACACATCACATGAAGAGGATATAATTTATTACAAAATCATTTGGAAGAGCAGGCTTCTGAAAAAGGTTAAGGTTTTCCTTTGGCTTCTTAGGCATGGGGGTGCTTTCTAAGGAATGGCTGAACAAATTTCTTCATGGAGGGGACGTTACTTGTGATAGGTGCGGGGATGGAGTGGAAGATTTGGTACACTTGATAAGGGAAAGTACCTCGAGATAGGTTTTGTTGATTGTTGGCTGATGGTGAGGGCAGCAAGGGGAGCGAGGCGTAGGCGATAGAGTGTTCGGAGGGAGTGCTTTTGGTGGGAGGCCTGCATGGGCGAGTGGGAGGGGATTCAGAAGAGTGCGGGTCATGAGCGCCAGGGTGAGGGTGGTGACGATTATAAGGGTTGGACAGTCGTTTCTCATAGGAACCCAGGAGAAGGTGCTTCAGATGTGAAGGGTGGGGCCATCTCGTGTCGGCCTGTGCTTTCCCTCCCAGATGCTTCTCTTGCGGACGCACTGGGCACCGTTGCAGCTTCGGTGCAGTGCAAGGTGGTCGACCGGTCCCCAAAAGGCCGGCTGCGGCAACACATGCTCTTTCAGGGGGGAGCAGCTTGGCCCTCTCCCAGGCTCTGGTCATGTGGAAGCGGGCTCTGCCCTGGGGATGCTTCTTTCGCGTCGGGAGGTTTGGTCGGTCTCTTAGTGGGCTCCTGGGTGGAGGGCTCGACGCCTACGCCATCGGTTGAAGCGGAGCTCTCACGCCAGTTCGGTGAAGATTTCATGGGGGACGTCGTCTTTTTAGGAGACAGATGGTGCTGTGTCCGCGGTTTGTCGAGGCGGCAGAAGGATACCTTTCTGGGTTCTAAGGGAGGTGGTGCCGTTGTCTGGAGGCGGCCTCGATTAGCCGATGGCGCTTTGGATCGCTCCGTCGTGTGGGTTGCGCGGTTCCGGGAGGCTTCTTTCCTTTCTCGTAATGTTCGGTCTTTGGGGCTGTCGTTGACGCACTTGGGTACGGTGGTCCGAGTCTTGGAGGATGGTACAACTCCGGGGATTGACCCAGAGGCTGCTTTGGTTCTAATGGAGTGCCCCTGCGATGTTGTTTCAGACTCCGAGGCGATTCTGGCCATTGGTCGCTTTTCCTTCCGCCTTCGAGTTTGGCTTCTTGCTCCCCTGCCACCGCCAGTTTGGCCGAGAGTCAGAAGCGTCGTTTCCAGTCCTCCTATGCATTGTTGTAAAAATCCCCTGACTGGAGTGACTAATAGGTCCGACTAGTCTAGTCGGTGGGGTGGCCGACTGAGTACTGACTAATTCCGACTAAGGCTAACTAGTCGATCGATTTTTGCTTGGAGATATCATTTATTTTTCATTTTTTAAAGCAAACTTAATTTAATATGCTTAATGTTTTATTTAAATTCAATTCTTCTTTTGTTTCATTATGATAATATAAAAAATGTACAAGTCTATGTAAATATATAAGAATATACATACTAAAATGATTTATATTTTTAAAATAATTAAAAAATTCAAAACGGATTAAAGCCCGATTAAATCCGATTCATGGTCCGACTGCCGATTAATCTTTAGTCAATGACCCTATCTACCGAGTACCGGCTACCGATTTTTGCAACCTTGCTCCTATGGGAAAGGAAAGGTCGCATGTAAACCTAGCTGGCATCGAGTCTGCTGACGCATCAGAAACGAGGCGTTAGGAGCTGATCGCGGTGCCATGTCAGGGTTTATGCGTTTCTCCCGCGATGGTCGTGCTTCCTGGAAGTAATGGGGGAGGACCTTGGGCGGTTTTGCTTCTTCGCCTTCATCGGGCGTGGGGTCTTGGTTTCAGATCCTTTATGCGGATCTTCTGCTCCTTTCGCGCGGGAGCAGAGATCCGGTTGTTTCTCGGGTTACGATTGCGAACAATCTTGGCTCGGATGCGGGCGTTCTTGTTTCGGTTGGCAGGTCGGACCCAGTTCTGACATTGCGGAGCGGTTTGATTCTTGACCCGATTATTTCTTCCCCGTGCTAGTGACTCTAGATTATCTATTGCGGCCCCACGGTCGGATATCCTTGTGTCTCCGTCCTTCTCTGATTGCATTGGTCCTACGACCATGCAAGCGAGCTCGGGTAAGGTCCCCGCTTCGGCTTTTGTTGAGGGTTATGCAGTGGCCTGGCAAGCTGGTGCAAATGTGGACCCTGGCGTTATGTCCGATAAAAGGTTCGGGAAAAGGTACATAAGAAGGCAACGAGCTAGGGCACAATTTGTGGAACCTTCGCCTATCTCTGAGTAGAAAGCTAAAATTGCGGAGTTGGAGGGAGTGGTGCGGATTAGGGGATCCATAGTTGGTTCTAAATGAAGATTCTTTCATGGAACGTGAGGGGTCTGGGTGACCCGGTAAAGAGGTGTGTTATGGGGTCGAGATTCGTAGAGTGGTGTTGTGATATTGTCTTTCTGCAGGAAACAAAATTGGATTATGTCTTGAATGTGACTTGACGGTCTTTTGATGCAGGATCGCTCTCTGAGTTCAGCACGATAGGGGCAGTGGGATCTGCGGGCGGTTTGCTGGTGGCTTGGAAGAGTTTGGCTTTTGTGCTACGTGCGGAATTGAAAGGCACTCATGTCCTTACGGTGCTTTTATAGTGCCTTGGCTTGGGTTCCTTGCTCGCCCTTTCATGTGTGTATGGGCCGTGTTAGCCCTCCACGCGGCACCAGTTGTGGGCAGATTTGCGGGCTTCTAGGGCTGCTTTCCAGGGTTGCGCTTGGTTGATTGGTGGAGACTTTAATGTTACGATGCTCTCTTCGGATAGGCCGAGGATGCGTGGTGGGCAGGACCCCGGCTCTGCAGATTTTGTGGAGGTTGTGGATTCCTTGGACCTGGAGGTGTTGGACGCAACAGGCACAAAGTTTACCTGGAGGAACTCTGTCTCTCTCTCCCGTCTTGACCGTTTCCTGGCCTCAATAGAACTGTTGGAGCTCTTTCCCCTGTCCTTTGTTGCTATCAGGCCAAGAACGTGATCGGATCACACCCCGATTCTTTGGGACTCTGGTGATATCTCGCCCCCAAGGGGTTTCTTCCGTTACGAGAAAGCTTGGCTGTTGGAGGACTCTTTCAGAGGCCTGGTGTCATCCCATTGGTCTTCTGTGTCTGCTTATGGTTCTGTTGCCTCGAGGTTTGTTCAGAAGGTAGCCTCTTTACGGGTCCGTTTGTGCTCCTTCAAGAGAGAGTCTAGGGAGGTTTGCATGTGGTCAGAGGGGCGGTTGAAGAGGAGGTTAGTAGACTTGAGTTCTGGAGGACGACAGACCCCTGATTGAGGTCGAGGTTGTTCAGAGAGCTGAGGCTCAACGAAAGATTATTGAAGAGGACCAGAAAAGAGTGGTTGAGTGGAAACAGAGATCCAGGCACAACTGGATCAGAGAGGGTGATGCAAATACGACCTTTCACAGAGTGGCTAGTGGGAGACGTCGTGGTAACGCCATCAGGTCGATGATTGTAGGCGGTGTCAGGGTAGATGGCAACGTGGAGATGGGAAGGGTGATTGTGGACCATTTTCACTAGTTCTCCACAAGGGGCTCAGGCAGGCGATGGAGGTGGACGGGGTCGGGCGCCACGCAGTTATCAGCCGCCTATGCTTCTAGCTTGATTCAGGTGGTAACCTTGGAGGAGCTGAAGGCAAGCGGTATGGTGTCTGAACGGGGATGGCGTACCTACGTCGTACGGATTTCCGGTCTCCATCTATAAGGAATTCTGGGATCTGGTAAGTGAGGAGGTGCTAGAGGTCGTGTTAGAATGCTGCCGCTGCAACACGGGTTTTGATCGTCTCAATAAGGCTCTGGTTGTCCTCCTTCCTAAGAGCTAGGGGGTTGATATGATTGAAGACTTCAGGTCAATCGCGCTTTCCAACGCATTGTATTTGATTGTGGTAAAGGTCTTTGCTATTAGATTGAGTAGGGTGCTTGAGCACATTATCTCCCCTTTCCAGTCTGCCTTCGTTCCTGCAGATTGCGGAGTGCTTGGTTATGGAATCTGAGATTATTGCTGATTGGAAGAGGCGTCGGAAGAAGGCACTGCTCAGGAAGGTGGATTTTGCGAAGGCTTACGATACTTTAGACTGTCAGTTTCTTTGGGTGGCATTACATAGGATGGGATTCCCAGAGCTCTGGATCTCCTGGATGAAGCGCTGCGTGACAACCACGTCTTTGTCGGTCCTCGTGAATGGACGTCCGGAGAGTTTTTTTAAACCACAGAGGGGCGTAAGGCAGGGTTGTCCTCTTGCTCCTTTGCTCTTCATCATTTCTTTTAACGTACTTTCTTGCATGGTCGCCTGGATGCAGGACAATGGTATCACCCGTGGCTACTCGAGGGATGGTTTGAGGGTCCCTCTCCTTCAGTACACTGATGACACCATTTTCTTCATTGAGGGAGGCAGTGGCGAGGCCAGTGTTATGGCGATCACTCTCGAGCTGTTTGGTGAGTTGTTGGGGCTGGCTCAGAATGCCAGCAAGTCCAAGGTGGTCCCTTTTGCCTTATTTGACGATGCGACGCGTCTTTGCAGTCACGAGCTGGGAACGACATGCGCCCCTCTCCCCATTCACTATCTGGAGATTCCTCTGGTCGTTGGCAGGACAAAACTGGCAGATTGGTTACCGCTACTCGAGAAGCTAGAGAAGAGGCTCGCGGGGTGGAAGTCCTTGATCCTTTCTAAGGGAGGACGCTTGGTGCTTTTGAAGGTGGTGCTCTCTGCTATTCCGCTATTACTTCATGTCTGAGAGACTCTTGTCGGGTGGTATTAGAAGACGATTGGAGGGGTTGTTGCAACGTTTCCTATGGGGCAAGAGTGGTTAGGAGGCTTCCGGCATTCACCTAGTCGATTGAGAAACTATCATTCTCCCTAAGAGTGAGGGCGGTCTCGGGGTCAGGCGTCTCGATGCGTTGAATGAGGCCCTCTTACTAAAGTGGGTAGGCCAGATCCGAGGGAGCATTGGAGATCTTTGCACTGCTCTTATTCGTCGGATCTACACAGTGTCTGGGACTGCGCCGGAGAGCAGCGGCCGTGGGCGGATGCCCTCCCCTTTTTGGAGGGGTATTTTGGCGGTCCTCCCTTGTCTCCGTACTCTCTTTAGATCTGTTCTGGGGTACGGAGAGACCTTTGCTTTATGGAAGGATGACTGGACGGATGGTGGAGCGCTTTGCGACCGTTTTCCTCGCTTATTTGGTTTGGCTGCGGATTGAGAAGTGCGAGTTGCCTCCTGTTGGCCGGATGGAAACTAGATGTCGTTGTTTCGTGCTAACTTTTCGGACCAACGCTTGGAGGATTTCCTCCTCCTAGTTGACTCCCTGAGGGTTTTTGGCGGCCCTGCTGGAGAACGAGACCATTGGGTGTGGCGAGGGAGCTCTTTCTCGGTAAGGAAGGCATATATGGCTATATGCATGCCACCTCCTTCGCAGTCGACAGATCTGATGAGAGACTGTAGTTTTTCAGGGGAGTTGGCCTCCCTGAGAGGATTAGTTTTTTCCTGTGGCTATTCAGGAGAAAGAGATTCATGACGCGAGATCGTTGTGCTAGGCTGCTTGGGACGATATCTGACAGATGCCTTCTTTTTGGGACTGTAATTGAGTCTGTGGAACATCTCTTCTTCATATGTCGGGGATCATCGCCTATTTGGGATGGGTCTGATCTAGATTGGGTGAGTACGAGGAGCCTTGCGTCTTTCTGTGATTCCTTAGTGGCGGTCAGATATCGTCCGTGGAGAGTCCTAC
Source organism: Ottelia alismoides (assembly GCA_037367405.1). Taxonomy (NCBI): domain Eukaryota; kingdom Viridiplantae; phylum Streptophyta; class Magnoliopsida; order Alismatales; family Hydrocharitaceae; genus Ottelia; species Ottelia alismoides. The sequence continues at coordinate 362,464 of JAZKJV010009278.1, forward strand.
TTCACACTTTGGCCATTGTCTGGGCCATCTGGTTGGCTAGGGATGCCTTGTTGTTCTCGAGCCAAAGGTTTTATAAGGAGAATGTTTGTATCCATGCGTCGGGTTTGTTAGACTTGTGGCTTTCATAGTTGCTAGCTCTGTATTCGTTTCCTGTTTTTTAGTGATGCATTTATGGGGTGGTCACCTCTAGTATTTCCCCCTTATTTCGCTTCAAAAAAAAAGATTTGGTACACTTTTTTTTACATGCATCCACTCAATCCAGGTCTGGAGGAAGGCGGAGATTGCTTGGCTTGATACAACCAGTGAGAGGGGATTCTGGAATGCCATACGAACGGTGTGTGGTGATGAAATGAAGATAGCTCCCTTCCTTTTGCCATCCTGTGGGCGATTTGGTGTGGTAGATATGAATGCATCTTTCGCGGACAGTTATTATAAAAAAGTGCTAAGCCTTCTCCCACTATAAGTAGGGTCGGCTACATGGATTCTTGCTCAAATCCATGTTGAAATATTCGACTATTTTTTACGCTGTCCGTCGACTACCTAACGCAAACCTTGCTAGAGTGGGATTTGAATCCCGGTCTTTTATGTGGTAGACACACTGTACTACCACTAGACCATTAAATGGGTACTCGCGGACAGTTATTATATTATGAGAATACCCTAGAACATTGTAGAGCGTGTTGTGCGGCCTGGAACCATGTAACATGACCATCTCTTGTATTTCTTTTTGTATCATTTTTACTAATTTATTTTAGCACGGTGGATCCCATCTCGGTAGGCCACCCTTTTCCTTCTGAGAAAAAAAACAGGGGTTTTAACGAGTCATCAGGAGTACAATATGTTGTGTTTAGAACCATACTGTGACATAATCGTTGTAAGGACATTGTTGAGAATTGTTTTAAGAATTGTGCTTTTTTTTGCTTATCTCAGTTGAACCAGACGCTGGTGTTGATCTTGAAGGTCTAGATGTTGTCAGAGAATGCCTACAGGAAGTTTTTGAGCTCAACAAGCATCCAAGAGACCACAGCTCTCAACCTGAATTACTTGTTGATTTGTTTAGACATGATCAAAAATCAAGAGAATTGAATTTGAATTATGAAAGCGAAAGTAGACAATCAAATGAATACAATGGCACATTCAAATCCGAAGTTGGAGATCATCCTGTACCCAGGCCTTCGGCAACCTCAGAAGTATGCTTTTTTTACATGCCCATATTGCATTATGTTTATATCTTTTGTTAGGGAAGATGAAATAGATTGCAGGCACCACAGTTACTCATCATATCTGATGTTTTATTTTTTCTAGTGTTTTGCTGCATGCACTTTTTAGTACTACTAATGCTCCTTGGAAAGGTTTATGAGAAAAAGCACTGGAAAATGTATTTTTTGTGTGCATGGGTCGTCGTTCTTAAATTCCAGTCATTAAGACTTCATTGTGTATATTAATGCTTAGATTTGGAAAATGCTCATGAATAACTAAAAGCAAAATTTTTTGTATTGCGTAAAATGTAGTGACAGACCACAATACCTATTCGATGATGTTTTGCATGGGCTTCTTATTACATCCACTCTGGTCCTTTTACTGCTTCTGTAGCGACCATTAGTAATATTGTTCGTTCTCAAAATATGTGAAGCTGGGTATGTTTTTAGAGGCTTGTGATTTGATTGACGGCATATATCGTCACATCTCTCATTGTGGTAATCCTAGGATAGGTAGTCTGATGAGGTTTCACCTTGATTGGACAATGGCTCTCCATATTGGCATATTACCTTATCTGTTTCTTAAAGAAGAAAAATGTTATGCATCCAAAATGCTGTAGACCATGAATTATATACTACCAATCAAAAAGTCCAAATTACATTATCCAAGGCTCGAAAAGAGCCTTCACATGTTCAACAGTATTCTCAAAATAACATCTCTCTTGATTCAACATAATGCCATTACATGCTAGTCAAAGCGTACGTAAGATCACCAAAGATTTTGCCTGATCACTAAGTGACCTGAAACATATTGTGAACCCCTTAGGATCCGGGTACCCGTTTACGCTACTTTCGCAGTATTTTATTCACTTGAGATCGCACAAGCTACAGAAAAATAGGGGAACAATTTTCGTGTTGAAGCTATATAAGACATTCACATTCACATTCATAACCTCAAAGCTAATAGAAACAAATGCCGCCAAAATTTCTTTTCATTAACTTCAATTTATTTTACAACATGTACAATGACTGACAGTCCATACAGTATTCCCAAAATTTGACTAAAGAGAAAAGAAGCATATTACATTATCAACCGAAGCAGAACTGAAACAAAATAACAACATACCGTCTACTATATACCCTGTCTCCTGGAAGCATCAATAGCTACTGAACAGAAGGCTCCTTGTCTGCCATGCATGCAAGGAAGAAGAGGAGTCACAATTGTGAATACAAATCCGCAGTTCAAAATAATTATCAAGTAATTTATTATGTGCAAAAGAGAGCAAGTAGATAGGCATATAAGAATGAAAATTCTACCACTATCTGCATAGCGAAAGGTTTTCAACTACTTTTAAGGAGATGCCCTATGTTTTATCCTTAACTTCCATGTATCATATTCTTATAATATGTTTAATCTCATAGATATATTTTTCTCCATTTCTCCATAGCTTTATATAATATACCTTCATACATTAATTAGTGATCCATATATAGATGTTATAGACTTAAACTATGGATCTCATATTATTATAACCACATTATTTTAAATCAAACTTTATTATAACACTTCCAACCAACTCAACTTTGATTGTAAATTCTCTGAACCTCTACTGCAACTGTCTCAGATGTAACTGTAGATGATATAGATGTAGATATGGATGATCTAGATGTAAAATCACCAAGTCTGTTGACGAAAGTAAAACTCAAGCGGTGAGGTAGCCTACAAATGGCTCTTCCGTCTCGCCCTCTAGTTGGAAGTGCGGTCCAATAAAGGGATATGTCTACTCCCAAACTACGCCATTGAGACGGGTGAGAGAGACTTCCCGGAAAAGTCACTCTAGAAAAACAGCCCGACCGGTAACGGGCAACCGAGCTCGTACGAAAACTAAAACCGAGGATCCCCCGCCTGGGTATCCTAAAACAAAGGGTCAACGGAGCTGGTCTAAAGTCGGATCCCAACGAGGCGTAAAAACACTGCGAGCTCGCGTAAAAACCGAAAAAGAACTGGGATCCTAGACCCGCGCACTTGGCGGCCGCTGTCCTAACTGAGCTTCCTTTCCTCCGCCCAGTTGAGGGTCACCGTGCCCTCGCACGGTCATGTGTAAAAGTCATCAAGACCGGCACTAAAAATTGTCATCCTTGATTCACCATTAATTTTTACTTTCCTAACCACTTAACTCTTTCTCAATCTTTTATGTAGTTGATTGTATAGATTTAGGTCTTGTGGTCAACGATCTTATTGATAATAATCCATGGATATTAGAGTATTCCCAAAAGATGATTTCATGAAAATGATAACACTTCGTTATCATATGTTATCCTTGATAAGGTGATCATATCTGAGGTGTTTGATGGTATAGTTCTAGGTCTTTGTTGCAACTTATCTTTAATGATATATAGGAATTGTATTCAATATTACTGATTTTAAATAACTTTATAAGTTCACTGGAGTTCATAATTACTTTTGTCAACAACCTATAACTATAAGGTTTGAAAGCTCCATTATATATAAGTATTTTCAGCAGTGATGATGGTTGGTAAGATAGTTTGACAGTATGTAAATAACAATTCATAAGCAGAGTATTAAGTCCAAATTTTCCTATGTATAAGTATAACATGACTTGCTTAGTCAGTAAACAAAATCTCAACAAGTATAAATAACGGTAATAGTCCGCTAGTGATATGAGGTGGTTAAATTCCTAGATATTCAACAATAAATATATACTCCCTATTTCTTGCTGAATTTAAATAAAACTCAAACAGTTGTCCAACATGGAATTGCTGCCTACACTATATAAATAAGGAAGTGGTCATAAACGACAGTCAAGGTTCAGAAGATAAACCGGCAGTGTTCATTTATATCCATTTCAAATCATATTCCTTAAGCAAGGACTAGATCACATAGGAGAAGAAATGTAGGATCTAATTACGTGACAGACTAATGACAACTTCAACCATAATGGGCATCCAACCATTATTGATACCTATGCCCTCCCTCTTAAGCATTATTATTCCATATCAGTTCAATAACACATAAATAATACATCTTAACAGAAATTCCAGGTCTGTAAGCATAAACTACTTTAAGGATCCATTTTTTTTAGAATAGAGAAAAGAGCTGAAGAAATCATCAGCACGGCGTAAGATCTAAGCATTTTGATGATAAGTTAAGGTTTACATAACTAAGATACTATATTCATAAGGAAAGATCCAAAAATATGAACGATGTCATAAAATTTGTCTTTGTAAAAGAAGTCAGTAGAATTACTTTGTCAGATCCTATTCTCGATTCCTCTAAGATGTCTACCCTATCATCTAGGATCCATTAAAGGGATACAGATTTTACAATGATTGTAGGCATACAATTTTTTAGTATTATATTTGTAAAAAGAAATTGTTAAAGCAATCTACAACAGAACGAAGGCAAAAGTTTGTAATTAGATTGTGAGTACAGGTTAATTTAAATAGAGCCAACCATGCTCAACAATTTAGTATAAGATACATAAGAAATACATATCCCCATTTTTTAAAAAAAAATTCCAGAACAACCAATTATACCAGACTTTGATCACGGAGTCTAATAAAGACCACCCAAAACCACTTAACAACAAAAAATTGGAGATCAGCAAAAAGAAAGTTTAATTTTTCATGTTTGGCATCAAGGAAGAAGGGAGGAATGTACATGCATGGCAGCAAATGAAGAGGAATGGGATTGTACCTTATTTGGATCAAATTTTGGAGGGTTGAGAGTTGATCTTGCATGCAGTGCAATGCAAGGATTGTTGAAAAGAAGCTCCGGCAGAAATTTAGCTTTCCAGGAATTCTTAGACAACAACTTTTTATTTATTGAAATGGCAGTAGTAAGGGAAAAAGTGGGGAGGAGTTTGAGGCTCTTCTCACGGCTGGACAACAGAAATTTCAAAGGAGATAGAGCAAAAAGAGAGAAAGGGTTGGAAATTCACAGCTGGATTTGGGAGAGATTGGAATATAAGAAAGAAGAGAGAAGGGTTCTTACGGCTATGGATTTAAGAAGAGTATTTGGGGTCTTTGGGGGATATAAATAAGGTATTATGGGCTTATAATTTTGCCAAATGGGAAAAGAAACTAAGCCAAGTGTGGAGGAAACAAGAAGCCAAGTGGCTGGACAGTAGCAGACTCTGCTACTGTTGTGGATTATAATTTTTATTTATTTATTTTTTTATTCATTTATTTGAAATGTTAAAATATGACCGTATTCGCGCCTCGAACACCGGATTTCGACGCGCAATATCCCGATCGTCTCTAAATGACGATAAAAAAGAGTATAATATTCATATACTTTCGGTCGGGTTTTGAATACCTGAAATTTTCGGATACGGTTTTTGTTTAAGATTAAATTTTGTGATTTAAAAATATCAAACGACCTCCGATTGACGAACGATCGATTCCGTTGGTCTTGTTTCGTTGAATCAGATCTAATGATGGTCTCGGTTCATTTTGCGGTTTCCAAATTTGCGTCGCGGCTTTTTCACGGCGTGCATTACGAAGTGACCGATTTTTTTCACCCGAACGACTTTTGATTCACAATCAATTGATCGTTTTAGGTTATCTAACGATGCCATATAACTTTATTGGGTTAAACGGACCTTATTCGAGTCGAGTTCGGATTTGTTAGGATCCGGATGTTACACATATCATGCCACTTGATGTTCGATAAATCCATTCTAAAAAAGAATAGTCAACCCCTTCCACCCCTTCTCCATATCAAACCTCTATAGCTCGGTTATAAGAGGAGATGATCCACATCCTCCAAGACATCCAAACACATTGAACATGCCATCGCATAGATTCTAGTTACAAGCCCCCTTCTTAGAAGCCATAGGAATATATTCTCCCTTAGCAACACCTATATTCCCCTTATTAAGAAACATCTTGTATTCCAATATCAACGTAAATTCCCTTGTTAAATCTCCTAGGTTAAAAAATAGGGGGTGGTCAATGACGCTCTTTTAACCGTAAAATCCCCATTAACCATACCTAATGATCTTGACCCTCTGATGACTCCTCTGCAATATACAAGAACTCCGTCGAACTTAATGTACTTGTTGTCGAAAAACCAACGGCAAGCATCGATAACTGTGGAGAGAATATAACGAACTGCATTATGAGAAAGCCTCGGAGTTCTCTTATATAGAGAAGAGAACTCTTGTTGGGCAAATGACATAATGGATATTAATAGAAATAAAATAGACGAAAAGGATAAAAGATAAATAATATCTCAGTACCCCTAAAGGTGGAGCATTGATATCTATCATGCTCAGCTTGGAACAACACTTCCGGAATGACCCTTTGGCTAGTGCCTTGGTGAACACGTTTGTTGTATGTTCCCCTGAGCTGACGTGGGAGGTAGAGATAAAGTCCTTTTGAATCATGCCACAAGTGTAGTGACAGTCAACCTCTATATGCTTAATCTTCTTGTGGAAGTTAGGATTGTTTGAAATGAAAAAACATCCTGGTTGTCGCATTGGAGGTTTATGGGAAGATGCATGTCAATAGCTAGGTCAGTCAGAACTCCCTTGTGTCATGGCTCTGTACTTCGACTCTACAATAGATCTAGCAACTAATGTATGCTTCTTGCTCTTCTATGACACCAAAGAGCTCCTTATGAACACTGCAAAACTTGAGATAGACTTCCTGTCGTTGGGACATTTTGCATAATTTGCATATGCACATGCTGTAATGACAAGGGATGCCCCTTTGCTAAAAAACAATTCAATACCATGAGATGTCTTCAAGTACATTAGAATCATATGAATTGCATCCATATATGCCTATATAGGCTGCTCCATGAACTGACTTACTCTGCTCACTGTAAAAGATAGGTCTGCCATGGTGATGGCCACATAGAGGGACTTCCTAACGAGCTCCTTGTACCGCCCGACCTCCTCCGTATCATCATCATCATATAACTTCATGTTAGGGTCCATTGGAGTAATGACATACCTACAACCTGCCATGCATGTCTTAGAGAGAAGATCAATAACATACTTCCTTTGGGTCATAACAAGAACCCACTAACTCCCACCGATCTCAAGTCTAAGGAAGTAACTTAAATCGCCAAGATCCCTGGTGACAAACTACTGACCATGGAAATACTTAGTTGCACGGGTAACCTGCATATCATCCTCTGTAGTAATGATATCATCAACCGATATTGTAAAGGTCGACCAACTGGCCCGATTAATAGGTCCGACTAGTCTAATCGGTGGGGTGACCAATCGAGTATTGATTGATTCCGACTAGGCCGACTAGATGACCGATTTTTTCTTGTACATACCATATATATTTTTTATTTTTTTCTTACTTTTTTAAAGTAAAGTTATTCTAATAGGCTAAATATTTTATTAAAATTCAATTACTTGTTTTATTTCATTATGATTGTATAAAAATGTACAAATATATGTATATATATAAAAATGATTTATATATTTAAAATAATTAAAAAGATTTGTAGTTGATTAAAGTCTAACTAAATCAGATTATTTGCTCGATTATCGATTAATCCTTATTCAATGACCTGACCAACTGAGTACTGACTACCGATATTTGCAACCTTGTCATCAACTATATTACAACTATACCTCTATGAGTCCTTTGAACGAAGAGTAAATGACTTGCAGTTGATCTCGTGAATCCCTGTTGCTCTATCAAGTTCGAGAGCTTCTGAAACCATGCTTTGGAGCTCTGCTTAAGACCATAGATAGCCTTATGAAGTATACAAACCATCTGACACCCCCTAGCAGCGAACCCTGGTGGCTGCGACATGTAGACTTCCTCCTTCAGGTCACCATAGAGAAATGCACTCTTCAAATCAAGTTATGATAAGGACCAATCTCGTGTCACTGCAACTGAGAGAAGGATCTGTAGTCTAGAATGATGAGCCATGGGAGTGAAAGTATCTTGATAGTCCACCCCATATGTCTGGGTGAACTCACGAGCCACAAGCCTTGCCTTATAACGATCATCATTGCCATATGCTCGGTGTTTCATTGTGAAGATCTACTTGCATCCCACCACAGATGCCATTGTAGGAGCTGTAATAAGGCCCCATGTGCCATGTGACTGTAACACGACCATCACCCCCTCCATATCAAGATGCCACTGACTGTCTTGCATTGCCTCATAATATGTTCGTGGAATCGCTACGGCTGATAGATCCATGAAAAATCTTCTGAAATCCTCTGAAAGATGCCCCAAAGAGACATGAGTTGTGAGAGGATGCATAGCACACATACGCCTCTGCTTCTGCATAGCAGTAGGCACATTAAGGTCACCTACATCCTCCTCAATCTGTAAATTAGCCTCCTAAGAAGTCACCTTCTCGTCATGTAAAGTAAGCTTCTACATGGGCAATTCACTAGTGCCATCAGTAGAAACAATTTGCTCAGAACATACCTGAGGCGTGTTCGATGATGGGGAAGACTCATGAACAGGGAGAACAGTGGGATGTCTGCGAACGTAAAAACGTGGCAACAAATAAGCCAACATACTAGGTGGTGGTGGAGGATATCAATTACTTTTAGATCTTCTCTCCTTTGGCAAGGATGGGCTCAAAAAGCTATGTACACTACACTTCTTGTCACACTTTTCTTCTTTTGATAGTCTAATCCAGTTGTACAATTACATATGCTTTTATGATGATTACTATTTCTCATAATAATCACAGTGTCATTCAAGACCATTGTTGGAAACATGCCATGGATTAGGTGATGGATGCTTCTTAGCACGTACGGGACCTTGTATCATGTCCACCAGGCATGACCCTTGTTATTAAGGCGATTGCTATTCTTCGTAATCATCACAGTACCTTTCAGGATCATGGTTGGAAACATGCCATGGATTAGGAGATGGATGCTTGCAGGGGCATGGGTACCTTGTGCCATGTCTGCCAGGCATGGCCCCTATTGCTTGCAGATGTGGTCTTTATGAGTAAACACTATCCAGATGGCTCCATCATTAGATTGAAAGCAAGACTTGTTGCAAAAGGCTTCACTCAGACTTTTTCACCTCTGGCAAGGATGGGCCCATTCACACAATTCCATCTGTTGCAGCTAATAAGAATTGCTTTCTCTATGGTGTCCTAGTGTTAGAATACATGACACAACCATCAGGTTACTCCATCGAGGGGGAGTATGTATGCCAAGTACATAAGGCCATCTATGACCTAAAGTAGAGTCCACGATCATGGTTCGACAGACTTGACTTACTTCTGACACGAACTCTCGTGATTTCTAAAGAATGACATCTGACCATTTAACATTCATTAGACAAAGATACTTGTTTATGTTGCTGGCATGGTTATTACTAATGATGACAACACATGCATTCATGAGACGAAGGCCTCCCTCCATAAGGTATTTGTCACCAAATACCTTTGTCAACTTCGATTAAGGACCTAAATATCGGTTTTGGTCACCGTACCGATGACTAATCGAAATGACATTTCGATCGAATTTCGTCCGTTGAAATTTCAATCATTTTGGCATTATTTTCTTCTATCGGCCCCCTTCCAGCCTGAAGTTTCGAACATTTTGATCGAATTTCGTTCTCATGTCCAAATTAGAATTCGACCAAAATTTGGTCGAATTTCGACGAAATTTGACGCATGATTTTGATACTTCTTATGTATTGAGGTGATATGCACGGCATAATGATTAGACTTGTCACAAAAGAAGCACTGTTCGGATATCCTTATGGAAGCCGGCTTACTTGGATGCAAACCATCAGCTATCCAGTTGAATTATAGAGACATGTCACCTCTACTTATCCAATATTTGAAGACACCACATAATATAGAGACTTAGTAGAGAAATTGCTATATATCAATGTCATTGTAAGCCTGATATATCGTATGTTGTTAGCAGAGCTAGTTAGTACATGTATAAACCTCACTAAAATCATTTACAAGATGTTTTTTATCATTCGATACCTGAAGGACTCTCGAGGAAAAAGCATCTGTATGGGACTAACTGTCATACTGATATCACATTCTATTTAGATGTTGACTATGGTTGTTCTCCTAAAGATAGACGATACACTACTGGTTTCATCATATTTGTTGGCGAAAACCTTGTTACATGACGAAGCAAGAAACTTATCGTATTCTGTCAAGATAAAATGCAGAAGCAGAATATAGAGAAATGGCTCAAGCTACATGAGAGATTACTTGGCTCGTCTCTTTTCTGCGAGACATTGGAATCTCCGCTACTAATCTTGTTCCTCTCTACTGTAACAAGTCTGTAACGTACATTGCTACTAATCTTGTTTTTCATGAGAGGATCGAGCATACTGAAGTAGTCGCTTTATTCTAGACATTGTACGAATAAGATCACTACTCCGTACATTTCCACATCATTCCAACTTGTGGATATATTCATTAAAGCACTTCCAAAAAAATGCATATTGTTGGAAGAAGAGAATCTGTTGTTTATTCCAGAGAACCCTAGGCTCTCTTAAGGCATGTGAGCAAATTAATAAGATGGATACAAGAAAATAAAAATAGCAGAAAAGGTACATAAAGTATATAAATATCTCTACACTCCCCCTCAAGATGGAGCATAGATGTCAGTCATGCTCAGCTTGGAAGAACACTTCTGGAATAACCCTCTGAGTAATGACTTGGTAAAAATCTCGGCAGTCTGCTCTCCTGAACTGACATGGGAAGTAGAAATCAAACCTTTTTGAATCATATCCCTAGTATAGTGGCAGTCTACCTCAATATGCTTTGTTCTCTCATGAAATGCGGGATTATTAGCAATGAATAGCATTGTTTGATTATCACATTGTAACTGCATGGGCAGAGGTACATCTATATGCAAATCTTCTAACACAGCTCGAATACACATCTTCTCTGTACTTGCTTGTGTCATGACACTATACACAGATTCAACACTAGATCCAGCCACCACTGTTTGTTTCTTTCTTTTCCAAGAAACCAAAGAACTACCAACAAACACTGAAAAACCTGAAGTAGACTTTCGATCTTTATGGCATCCTGCATAGTCTGCATCAGCACATTCAGAAACAGAAATGTTTGTTTCTTTCCGGAACAATAGTCCTGCACCTGGAGACGACTTTAGATATCTCAATATCATGTACATGGCATTCATATGTACTTGTCTGGGCAGTTCCATGAACTGACTCACCCGACTCACTGCAAAAGAGATATCATGTCTAGGTGATAGTAATATAGAGAAGCTTTCCCACCATCTCTATATCCTCTCTTGTCAACCTCATCTGTATCATCATCATATAACTTCATGCTAGGATCCATAGGAGTAGTCGAGGGTTGACACCTGATCATGCTCATCTCAACAAGCATGTATATAATATACTTCCTTTGTGTCATCACAAGGCCCTGCACATTCCTAGCAAATTCCAACCCTAGAAAATATCGTAGGATGCCAAGATCCTTGGTAACAAACTGATGACCCAGAAATGCTTTTGCCATCTTTATCCCCTGCATATCATCTCCCGTAACAAGTATATCAAAAACATACACCATGATAACAATAATACCTCTGGGAGTCTTCTGGACAAACAAAGAATGATCTGCATTTGATCTTTTGAACCCTTGCCTTCTAATTAGGTCAGAAAGCTTCTGAAACCACGCCCGCAGACTTTGTTTAAGGCCATATGTTGCCTTGTGAAGTCTACACACCATTTGACTCTCCCCCTCAGCAGCAAACCCCGGAGGCTGCTGCATGTAGACTTCTTCTTGCAGATCCCTATACAAAAAGGCATTCTTAACATCAAGATGAAACAAAGGCCAATCATGTACCACAACAACTGAAAGGACACATAGAGTCGAGTGACGCGCAACTGGAGAGAATGTGTCCATATAATCCATGCCGTATGTTGGAGTGAACCCGCACGCCACTAGCCTTGCCTTGTAACAGTCAAGGCTGCCATCTGCATGATATTTGACAGTAAATACCCATTTACAACTGACAACATATGATCCTGGGGGAGCAAAAACCAAGCTCCATGTACCCGTGACTGCGAGTAACCATTTCCTCCTCCATGGCTGAATGCCCGCAACTAACCTTCAAGGCGCCCTGATAATTCTGTGGTATTTCCTCGGTAGATAGAGCCACATCAAACCTCTGAAAGCCCTTGTGAGATGATGGAAGGAAACCTATGAGGCAAGCAGATATGATGCACGTGTACGCTTCTGCTTCTGTAAATCGTAAGGCAATAGGTACATTCAGATCATCGGAAACAGTACTCGTCGGTATGTTAGTCTCCTGCAAAGATCCCTGCATTGGCACATTTCAGACCTATCGTTTGTAATAATATATGGACAAACCTGAGGTGTACTGGATGATTGATGAGTACCATGAGCAGGGACAGATCGACGGGTATATAATTTCAGTAAAGGTGAAACATGTGGTTGTGGAGTTGGTGGTGGTGATGGTGATGGTGGTGGTGGAACTGCAGGAACTGGTATGGGAAAAGACAGACGCAGAGGAGGAGGTGGCATATAAATCTCATCATCAGATGTAAATGAAGTCAACTTGTCACCTGTAGGAGAGAAATACATCACAGACTTAAAGCATGTGACATCGACACTGGCGTAATATTTCCTGCTCAAAGGGTCATAGCATCGGTAACCCTTCTGAGTTCGAGAGTACCCGACATACACACGCTTGACAGCCCTAGGTGAGAGCTTGTCAAGTCCCGGAGTCAGCTGGTGAACGAAGGCAACATAGCCAAAGACACGAGGAGTAAGTGAGAATAATTCCTTGTCAGGAAAAACAATGGAAAGAGGAACTTTCTCACCTAAGACAGAGGATGGCATACGGTTCACCAGGTAACATGCCGTAAGGACTGCATCACTCCAAAAGGAATTGGGAGCACGTCTCTGGATAAATAGAGTCCGAGTGATATCAAGAAGATGACGATGCTTTCTCTCTGCAACACCATTCTGTTGAGATGTGTAAGCACAAGTTGTTTGATGGATAGCCTCGAGACGAGAAGAAATGTGAAAGAGCACGAGTACAAAATTCCAAAGCATTATCCATACGCACAAATTTCATAATAAATGAAAAAACATTATGTACTTCATTTATAAGATTTGTGATCACATCCCCTGCTTCAGATTTATTTTTCAACAAAAACACCCATGATAACCAAGAAAAGTCATCAACCACAACTAGGTAAAACATATGTCCCTGGTGATCAGGGACACGACTCGGACCCCAAATGTCAACATGAAATAATTCAAAAAGGGGAGCTACTGCTTCGAGACTGACGACTAAGGAAAGCAGATCTGTGATGCTTTCCCAATTAACACGCTTCGCACTAAAAAGAAGAATCCGGTGAAATCTGCGGCAAGATATGACGTATCTTCTGAAGAGGGAGGTGGTCAATGCATAGATGCCATGTAAATGAAGAGACTAGTCCACTTGACTCAGAGGAGACGCCAACATACGGAGTTTGGACCAGACGATGAAGACCATCCTGCTCGCAACCACAACCAATCACCATGCTCGTAAAATTGTCATGAAAAACAAGAGACGATGGGTCAAAAATTACGTGACAATGAAAATCCTTCGTAATCTGACTAATAGATAATTTAAAATTTATCGAAAAATTTGGAGCATGCAACACATTCTGTAGACGAATAGAAGGCGTCAAACTGATCTCTCCTTGTCCAATGATATGGGGGAATGGGTCCCATTTGCTATCACTACAGATCGCCCCTGTGGAACCTCCCTGTAGGATGTAAGTTTATCTTTATCTCGGCAAATATGATGTGTCGCACCAGAGTCCATAATCCATTCTAAAATGCCAGATCTATGATAGGAAGTAAAGGCATAAGCAATACCTGAGGTGCTAGCAATGGCTGACGTACTAGCAGAGGCTGAAGCAGCTATGCCCGAGTTACCTCCTGGAGATTATGTAGAGATAGGAGGCATGATATCACACAATCTGGCAACGAGTTCTCAAACCTCTGATATGAAGAAGATGCCGGTGGAGATGCAACATGCTCGGCTACATGGGCCGATGACGGAAAACCATGCTTAGAATAGCATGTATCCTCCGTGTGACCTAGGTGATGACAGAATGTGCAAGGCTGACGGATGCGGCTACCTCTACCACGAAGTCCACGACCACAGAACGAAGAAGAGGCTCCTCTGCCTCGGGAGGACGCCATCACCTAAGGAGGCTAAGTAGTAGCAGTAGACGGGACTGTAATTCAGCTACGTCTGCGGTACACTTCCTCCATTGGAGGAATAGTAGCATCTGCAAGAATATGCGAGCGAGCAACATCATATTTAAGGTCAAGTGCCGCGAGTAAGACCTCCACCATGGTAGCATTCCGAAAAATCTTCTGCTGTTTGGGAGTCATCATAAGAGGAATGATGCTGTAAAGCTTCTCAAACATCCCTCGCAAAGATGTATGCAACGAATAAAGAGGCCGTCCGTTCTGCTAGACAGTAAATATGCCATGCTGGAGTTGAAGAATCTTCGTCTCATTTCGCACCTGCGAGTATGTTGCTGCAGGGATGTCCCACATCACCTTAGCAGTAGGCTGATGGAGTACATCATTAGCAATTTCCATCGTCAGTGTACCTGAAAGTCAGACTTTGATGTACGAATCATCGGCCTCCCAGGAGGCATAAACCCCAGTTTTCTCCGTCTCGTCTTCCATAAGAATATGCTTCTTACCATTTGACTTCATGAGACTCATGAACTGCATAGCCTAGAGCTCATAGTTCATCCCATCCATCTTGACAATGGGTGTTAGACCTTTGAAAGCGCCTATGGAGGGCATGTCGATCTTGTTTTCTGGCATTTTGCCGGACATATAGAACTATGGTTTGTAGACCAAGGAACGAATGTCTACATAAACATCCGAAGATTTGAGTGCATATGTAGACTTATGCACTCAAACCAATATGCGACGAGAGAGAGAGGAGAGAAGGGGGGGTGGCGAGAGAGAGGGGGAGGTGTGGCGGCAGCGGCGAGAGGAGGGGGGTTGGGGCGGCGGAGAGAGAGAGGGGGGGTGGTGGGGTGGCGGGGAGAGGAGAGGGGGGTTGGTGGGCGGCTAGGGTTTGGGGTATGGTTTAGGTTGGCTCTGATACCTTGTTGGAAGAAGAGAATCTGTTGTTTATTCCAGAGACCCCTGGGCTCTCTTATATAGAGAAGGCCTATGGGTAAATTACATAAGATAGATACAAGAAAATAAAAATAGCAGAAAAGGTACATAAAGTATATAAATATCTCTACATATCACTTTTAACTTCCAAGTTGGACAAGATCGATAGTTATGCTCCAACTTGAGGGAGAGTGTTGACGTTATTTGGCAAATATACTCAATAATGCAGTTTTAGTTTATTTTTCCATGTTCTCTATTTCTATTTATAACCTTTCATGGACTATTACTTAATTGCCATCTATTAGGCCCTAGTCACACTTTATAAGAAACCGTGCCTCATGAATAAAATTTATTTTGTTGGGGTCTCGATTTTTCTCTACAATATTATTTTCCAATTTTTTTTCAAATGTACATTCTGGATGGGTGCATCATTTTAGATTTCTGCCCCTTTTTCTATCAAAAAAATACATTCTTGGCATAGAAAACATAAAACTCCTATTAGTTTTGGCCATCCAGTATTGGTTTTAGCTAACGTCTCAATTAATTCTCCATTTTGTTGAAAGATTGACATCTACTATTAGAAATGTGTTCAAAATTTCACTTATCACATGTATCTCTAAATTTCATGGCATAAAATATCGATTTCGTTTCCATGTCGACAAGTTAGCGAAACCTATTTCGGCGAAATTGGGCGAAAATCGCCAACCCAATGAAATCGAAATTTCGGCAAAATCTTGAGCCTTGCTAAATTTCACTTTATCTCATATGTATGTAACCAAGATTGCAAAAATCGGTAGTCACTACTCAGTCAGTTGGGACCCTGACTGACTATTCGGTAGTCGGGACTAATCAGATTTAGTCGGGCTTTAACCGACTTTGAATTTTTTTATTATTTTAAATATATGAATCAATTTTATATGTATATTCTTATATATTTACATAGATTTGTACAATTTTTATATTATCATAATTAAAGAAAAGAAATAACTGAATTTAAATAAACACATTAAGCATATTAAGATAAATTTGCTTAAAAATACAAAAAATAAAAAATTTGGTATCTCCAAGTGAAAACCGATCAACTAACCGGCTTAGTCGGAGTTGGTCAATAACCGGTCAACCACCCCACTGACTAGACCAGTCGGATCTAGTAGTCGGGTCAGTCGGGTGACTTTTACAACAATGTATGTAACATCAAAAATCTTTACATTCTAGATGAACCTCATTTAGGATTTATTTTGTCAACCTGACCATTGACAAGGTCAAAAGCTGAAGGCACGTTGTTAACTCCTTATGGAGACTAATATGCTATGTTTTGAATCATGTGTAGTTGGGAATCCGAACCTTGTATATATCCCTTTATCATTTGTTGCTGCGTATTACACAAAAAATAAAGCACACTATATAAAGTATATAAATATCATAAAGTATATAAATATCTCTACATATCACTTTTAACTTCCAAGTTGGACAAGATCGATAGTTATGCTCCAACTTGAGGGAGAGTGTTGACGTTATTTGGCAAATATACTCAATGATGCAGTTTTAGTTTATTTTTCCATGTTCTCTATTTCTATTTATAACCTTTCATGGACTATTACGTAATTGCCATCTATTAGGCCCTAGTCACACTATATAAGAAACCGTGCTTCATGAATAAAATTTATTTCGTTGGGGTCTCGATTTTTCTCTACAATATTATTTTCCAATTTTTTTTCAAATGTACATTCTGGATGGGTGCATCATTTTAGATTTCTACCCCTTTTTCTATCAAAAAAGTACATTCTTGGCATAGAAAACATAAAACTCCTATCAGTTTTGGCCATCCAGTATTGGTTTTAGCTAACGTCTCAATTAACTCTCCATTTTGTTGAAAGATTGACATCTACTATTAGAAACCTGTTCAAAATTTCACTTATCACATGTATCTCTAAATTTCATGGCTTAAAATATCGATTTCGTTTCCATGTCAACAAGTTTGCGAAACCTATTTCGGCGAAATTGGGCGAAAATCGCCAACCCAATGAAATCGAAATTTCGGCAAAATTTTGAGCCTTGCTAAATTTCACTTTATCTCATATGTATGTAACGAAGATTGCAAAAATCGGTAGTCGGTACTCAGTCAGTTGGGTCCCTGACTGACTATTTGGTAGTCGGGACTAATCAGATTTAGTCGGGCTTTAACCGACTTTGAATTTTTTTTATTATTTTAAATATATGAATCATTTTTATATGTATATTCTAATATATTTACATAGATTTGTAAAATTTTTATATTACCATAATGAAAGAAAAGAAGTAACTGAATTTAAATAAACACATTAAGCATATGAAGATAAATTTGCTTAAAAAGTACAAAAAATAAAAAATATGGTATCTCCAAGTAAAAACCGATCAACTAACCGGCTTAGTCGGAGTTGGTCAATAACCGGTCGGCCACCCCACTGACTAGACCAGTCGGATCTACTAGTCGGATCAGTCGGGTGACTTTTACAACAATGTATGTAACATCAAAAATCTTTACATTCTAGATGAACCTCATTTAGGATTTATTTTGTCAACCTGCCCATTGACAAGGTCAAAAGCTGAAGGCACGCTGTTAACTCCTTATGGAGACTAATATGCTAGGTTTTGAATCATATGTAGTTGGGAATCCGAACCTTGTATATATCCCTTTATCATTTGTTACTGCGTATTACACACATATCCCATCTTTTCTATTGAATTCCGGTAAAGATTACCTTGTTTGTGATGTTTTTCTGTACAAACTGCATAAGGTGAATAAGTCAAAGCTCCAATTTGTGTTCGTCCTCTCTTTCTCTCTCCCTCCGTGTCTCTCCATTGAAAAAAATCTTTCTTTGGGAAAGTGAGCGAGAACAGAGAAGTCTATCTTCCTTCGTCAATTAATTATTAGTAAATACTAAAGTAGGGAAGCCATTCATGATGGGTGACTCAGTTCTTTCGCTAGTTTCCTGTTATGGTACCTAGATACTTAGAGCCCTTCTCTAAATGATGCTGGTTATCTGACCTTTATTTGGCATGATTATTCACTGAACGTGGCATATTTCCGTCATGTATTCATACCCTTATTGTACCTCTAATCCTCCTTTTTTTGTTTTTGATAGCATTCAGAGCGAGTTGAAGACCCCTATGCTGAAGGTATAACTAAAATTAGACTTTTCTGCATATTCTTTTCGCACTTTGGATGGCTATCGTTATTTACCACCGTATTGGATCTTGGTTGGGCTGGAGAATATATTCGAAGTCTAAGTAACAATTCTTTGCTAAAAAATAATCTTTCTTTAGTAGAGGTTATTTTAAGCAAAGGAATATCCTTAGAAAATTTGGTCAAATAAATAGAAAAAAGTTTCTATCATTATTTTATGAATTGGAATTATGAAGGTATGAACAAACCTAAAAGTTTTCTGCATATTCTTTTCACAATTTGGATGAAAGTCGTTATTACCACTGTGTTGGATCTTGGTTGGGTTGATGGAGGATATATTCAAAGTATAAATAAACATTTTTTACTAACAATTTATGTATATATCATTAGTGGAGGTTATATTAGAATAAAGATATATCCCAATGAAATTTTGGTCAAATAAAAAGAAAGCGGTATCTAACAAAATTCAGTGAATTTGAATTTCATCTGCCATTGATCCTGTAGCAGTGTAATTTCCTATTTGTTTTTGTTACATATTTGCACATGCATTAATTTCTTTCTGGGTTCGAGGGAGTTAAAGATTCGTTTAATTCTGTGTCATATGTACCTTTTTTTATAAGCATATGTCTTGTATTACCACATTTTTTAATTCCTGGTTTAGTTGTAGGTCTTTTTTTAAACTCTACGACATTATAGGGTTTTGTTCACCAGATTTAATGATTTTTAAGAAACATAGTAATTTCATGATCCCGTGGTTGTTTCTCTGCATTTTTTTGCTTATGGAATCTATTGAAATGTAGTTGGAAGTTACATGTTCCATTTTTAATCCATCAACTACAGGCATTTCAAAGGACGAGCTATTTGGTCAATTTTATGCCGCACTTGACAAAATTAATTTTTTTGCTGTGACGCCTGGCGGAGATGAGGACCATGTTCAACTTACAAAAGCAACACATTTCTTTGAAGATGCCATTCTGGTATGAGCATGTCTTTCTCACATGCTTCTGGGAAGCTTGAACCTACCAATATGCTATTCTATTTCATTGATTTGCTCTATATAAGCTGTTTTTCTTTTAAAAACTAAGTATTATAGCTCTATCTGAATTTGGCAATGCAGTATGGCTCCCGTTATATCAGTTCTACTTGTAGATATATTTATAATAACCAATGCCTACCTGAGCCTAGTTGGAAAAGTTTGTCCTTGATAAATTATTTGAATTCTAATTAATTGAACCAAATGCAACAACCTAAAATGTATGATCCCTATTTGTCTAGTATCCATGAACTCTGATGGCTCAACCAACTTTTCCGAGTTTTGGTGATCACTTCATCAAATGATTGTCCTTTTCTCTTCAAAAAAACAGTTTGAGTTTTCCAAGCAGATAGTTTTCACAACGGATTCCAGTTTCTCTCATCAGGTTCTATATGGTTGAATAATCTGTCAATAATCAGGAGATAGATCGTAGCATGCACACTCACCATTTCTGCAACTCTCTCCCTTTCTTTTTTTTTAAAAATCCAATCCTCTGAATTGTTGGGAAAATAGAAGAAGTTGTTTATTCCATCAGCCCTAGGCTCTCTTATATAGGAGAGTAGCCTATGGGTAAATTACATAAAGAGTACTGCAGGAATGGAAAATAATAAAAGACTAATAAGTAGATAATATATATGTTTACACTCCCCCTCAAGATGGAGCATAGATATCAATCATGCTCAGCTTGGACGCACACTTCTGAAACGGGCCTCGCAGTAATGCCTTGGTAAAAATATCCGCAGTTTGATTTTCTGAACTAACATGGGATGTAGCAATGAATCCCTTCTGGATCATGTCACGGATAAAGTGGCAATCAACTTCAATGTGCTTGGTTCGTTCATGGAATGCTGGATTGTTTGCAATGAACAAGGCCGTCTGATTGTCACATTCTAAAGCCATAGGAAGTGGGACTTCTATATGTAAATCTGTAAGCACAACTTTTACCCACATCATTTCTGTACTAGCTTGGGCCATAGCCCTATATTCAGATTCAGCACTGGACCTTGCTACCACAGTTTGTTTCTTGCTCCTCCACGAGATTAGGGAATCTCCAACATACACAGCAAACCCAGAGGTGGACTTCATGTCCTTGGGACACCCTGCATAATCTGCATCTGCACAGGCTGAGATAGAGATCACCTTGCCTTTCTTGAACAACAGACCCGCACCTGGGGATGACTTGAGGTACCTGAGTATCATATGTATTGCATCCATGTGGACCTGACGTGGTTGCTCCATGAACTGGCTCACAACAAAGGCTATGTCGGGCCTAGTGATAGTGATATATAGAAGTTTTCCCACCAGTTCTCTCTGTATCTTCTCCTATCCACTTCCTCTGAATCATCATCATATTGCTTCATACTGGGATCCATCGGTGTGGTAGCAGGTCTGCAGCTAAGCATTCCTGTTTCACTCAACAGGTCAGTGACATATTTTCTCTGAGACATTACCAACCCATGCGGATTTCTGGCGAACTCCAGTCCCAGAAAATATCTAAGGACTCCAAGGTCCTTGGTGACAAATTCGCTACCCAGCATTTCTTTCGCCTTATTTATCCCTTGTACATCATCACCTGTAATCAAAATGTCATCTACATAGACCATGATTGCAATAACACCTCTGGAAGTCTTTTGTACTAACAAAGAATGATCAACATTTGAACGTTTGTATCCCTGATTCTCAAAAAGATCTGAGAGCTTCTGAAACCACGCTCTAGGACTCTGCTTAAGGCCATAGATAGCCTTATGAAGTCTGCACACCTTGGAACACTCCCCCTCAACAGCAACACCGGGTGGCTGTTACATGTAGACTTCCTCCTGTAAGTCATCATATTCACATCTAACTGATATAGCGGCCAGTCACAATTAACCGCAACAGACAGTAAGATCCGTAGAGTGGAATGGCGGGCTACAGGCGAGAATGTATCAAGATAGTCCACCATGTATGTCTGTGTAAAGTCACGAGCAACAAGACGAGCCTTATATCTGTCAATACTGCCATTTGCGTTCTGCTTGACTGTAAATACCCATTTGCAGCTCACAAGGGACACATCTGCAGGTATAGGAACCAGACTCCAAGTTCCTCTAGACTGAAGTGCCGCCATTTCTTCCTCCATTGCTAGACGCCATCGACTATCCTTCATAGCGTCTTGGTAACTCCGTGGAATATCTACATCTGACAAAGCAACTACAAAGTTCTTGAAATCTCCAGTTAGTCTCTTAAATGACACAGAAGCTGCTAAAGGATATGAAGCGCAGCTTCGCTTCGACTTGCGTATAGCAATAGGAACATCTAAATCAACCATGTCCTCGTCTGTCCTCTGTAACACATCCTGCTCAGAAACTTCGTCAGATCCATCAATAGTAATATCTTTAGAACATACCTTGGGCGAGCTAGGTGATGAGTCATGACTATGAGCTGGTGCAAGTCTGCGGGTATAATGAAATGGTAGTGGTGAAACAGGTATAGTAGTAGGAGGTACATATGATGGTGGTGGTGGTGGTGGTGATGATGGCAATGGTGATGGTGGTGTCACATAAATGGCATCGGTATTAATTGGAGGTATCAACTGATCACCTGGGGATGAAAAATACATTACGGATTCAAAAAATGTAACCTCTGCACTAACTAGATACCGCATGCGTAATGGATCATATCACTTGTACCCTTCTGGGTTCTGGAGTACCCAACAAACACACACTTGACAGCCCTAGGAGAGAGCTTGTCAGTACCGGGAGACAACTGGTGGACAAAGGCAACTGAAGCAAACACACGAGGAGTAAGGGAAAAACAGATCTTTACCAGGGAAGATAAGGGAGAAAGGAATCTTTTCACCTAAAACATAGGACGGCATACGATTGATTAGGTAGCATGCAGTGAGAACCGCGTCACCCCAGTAAGAATAAGGAGCATGGCTCTGTAAAAGAAGTGACCTGGTGACATCTAGTAAGTGGCGATGTTTCCTTTCAGCGATCCCATTTTGTTGGGAGGTATAGGCACAGGATGTCTGGTGGATAATCCCTTGGGATGAGTAGTAATTGGGTAGGACATGAGTACACAATTCCAGGGCATTATCACTTCTCACAATTTTAACAGATGTGGAGAAAACATTACGAATCTCATTAAGAAAATTTATAATAATATTCCCTGCTTCAGATTTATTCTTTAACAAAAACACCCATGACACACGAGAGAAGTCATCCACAATAACTATATAAAATCTGTGTTCGTGATGATCAGGAACACGACTCGGACCCCAGATATCAATATGAAATAACTCAAACTTGGAGGTACTACTCCGACACTGACGACTGGGAAAGGTAGATCGATGATGCTTTCCCAACTGACAAGCCTCACATTGGATAGATGTGTGCGGCAGACCCTGGGGTAACACACGACGCAACTTCTGAAGCGGTAGATGTCCAAAGCGCAGATGCCATAGCATAGGAGATACGGGTCTAGTAGGTAGGGATGAGGTTCCAGCAAAAGAAGTCTGACTGAGGCGATAGATGCCTCCTTGCTCATAGCCACGACCAATCACGTTGCCCGTAAGGATGTCCTGAAAAACAAGAGAAGATGGATCAAAAATTGCCTGACATTGTAAATCCTTTATCATTTGACTGATAGATAATAAATTCATTGAAAAATGAGGTGCGTGTAACACATTCTTGAGCTACATAGATGATGTCAATCTAATCTCCCCCTGACCAGTAATTAGGGAATGTGTGCCATTAGCAATGACCACTGTTCGACCTGGAGGGATCTGTGTGTATCCTGTAAGTAGACTCTGATCATCACATAAATGATGTGTGGCTCCCGAGTCCATGATCCAAGCTAAAGTATCTGATCCACTACTAGTAAATGCAAGTGTGCTACCTGATGTACTGGTAGAGGCAAAAGCGGATGCAACAGCATCAGACTGGTTCTCAGTAGTGGGTGTTGGGCCAGATGGAGGAATAATGCCCCTTAGACAAGCAACAAGATCATCAAACCGCTGATCCAAAGAGGCTGCAGATGGAGGCTCTATCTGCTCAGCGACTCGTGCAGATGCAGGAAATCCATGCTTAGAGTAGCATGTATCTTCAGTATGTCCGGTGCGATGACAGTAGGTACATATTGGCCTTGTACGACCCCCTCTACCATGAGGACCACAGCCACGGGTATGAGAACCTCCACGGCCCCTGTTGGTAGCCATTGCTGAAGCAGTCTGATTCGTGGCCATAGAGGGGACAGTGATCCGACTCAGTCTGTGAAAAGCTTCCTCCATAGGAGGTATAGTAGAGTCTGCCACGATCTGAGACAGTGCCGCCTCGTACTCTGGATCAAGGGCAGCAAGGAAAACTCCTACCATAGTAGCATTCCGGTAGGTCTTCTGTTGCTCTGGCGTGGCTGTCAGGGGTATGAAGCTGTACAGCTTCTCGAACATCCCTCGTAGAGATGTGTATAGTGAGTGTAGAGGTCGTCCATTCTGCTTGATGGTGAATGTGTCATGCTGAAGTTGCAGAATCTTCGTCTCATTCTTCGCTTGAGAGTATGTGGCAGCCAGAATATCCCACATTGCTTTGGCAGTGGGCTGATGAAGAATATCATTGGAAATCTCGATTGCTAGAGTACCAGATAGCCATACTTTGGCATATGCGTCATCCGCCTCCACGAGGCATTAACTCCAGTCTTCTCAGCATGCTCTTCTTCGGTAAGGATGTGTTTCTTACCGGTTGACTTCATCATACTCATGAACTGCATCGCCCACAGTTCATATTTCGTACCATCCATCTTTACAATAGGCGCTGGACCTCGAAAGGCGCCTATAGATGGAATATCCGCCTTGCTTTCTAACATACTGGTAATAGAAGACTGGAGTAGTAGACTGAAATTGTATTTGTCTACACTAACATGTACGGGTTTAGTCGCTTTTGTAGACTTCAAGCAACCCAACCCATTTCTTTGGAGTTGTGCGCGCTAGAGACAAACTCGTAGAGGGCTGATTCACGACTAACGGACACACAGCAATGACGCGCGAGCGGGCGCAGAAAGTGTGCGAGATGCGCACTGGAGGTGCGCGAGATGCACGTAGGAGTGCGCTCTGGAGGCGCGGAATGCACTGGAGGTGCGCACTGGATGTGCGCGATAGAGAACGCAGGCGTGTGCGCTGGAGAATGCGAGGGCATGCGCAGGAGGCGCACGATCAGCAGCGCGGGTGGATGCTGGCGGCGCACGGAGGGAGGGAGAGAGAGGCACGCGGGTGGGGTTAGGGTTAGGGCTAGGGTTTCACGAACTTCGGTCTAGGACCATCGCTCTGATACCATGTTGGGAAAATAGAAGTTGTTTATTCCATCAGCCCTAGGCTCTCTTATATAGGAGAGTAGCCTATGGGTAAATTACATAAAGAGTACTGCAGGAATGGAAAATAATAAAAGACTACATAAGTAGATAATATATATGTTTACATGAATAATTAG
This sequence comes from Ottelia alismoides, assembly GCA_037367405.1. NCBI lineage: Eukaryota > Viridiplantae > Streptophyta > Magnoliopsida > Alismatales > Hydrocharitaceae > Ottelia > Ottelia alismoides. The sequence goes on from JAZKJV010009278.1 coordinate 387,464, forward strand.
TCTAACTGAGACTTGTTTTGAAATGTATATTAGATTTGTGCCAAGTTGAATTCCATGAAATTACCATAATGCTTAAGCTGCCAATTATCTAACCTCATGGATCTTTTCCTATGGCTTCATTTTTGGCTTTCAAGTTTCAACCATTGTAGCATTATAATATTTGTTTTCTAAAAAGTTTAAGAATATTAGATGCATGGGTGATTCTTAATAGTCTTATTATGCAACACCCCAAAAATAATATTCTATAATCATTTCATGGATGGTTTATTATGAATTTTAGGAGTGATTATTTAATGTTCATTGAAAAACATGCAAGTATTTGTGGGAATCTTGATGTGCGGTTAAATGTATGCTCGCCTCCGTCATTTATACAATTTTATTCAAAACTGTTGGAGTATTTGTTATGTGCGCCTATTGTGTTGTAGGAGGGTAATTGGATCCCTCCAGGATCCATTTACCCCATCTAGTTGTTTAGTCCCACATTTTTCAGTGGTGGGACTTGAAGGCTCTGTGGAGGCTATATATAGAGCCCCAGACCTCCTGTATCAGTTGAGAAAAAGCAACGCATAACATGCCCCTTTGAGGGGCTTCTCCCGTGGTTTCATTCCGCTCCTCACAGAGTAGTGTTCCACATAAAATCATGGTGTTCCATGTCTATTTTTCTGTCTTTTGCTCTGTTTATCATTCCGCTTCCTATTTTCTAACATGGTATCAGAGTGGGTCGATTATCGAGGATTTCAAGTTGTTCTTCGGTTATATTTTGTAATCGGTTTGAGAATCGATTTTTGGTTATTCTTGAAGATCTGAGTTTGAAGATTATTATTCTCATGTTCAAAGGATGTGAAGATCGTCATCAAGTCGTTCAGTCATCAAGTTGCGTAGATTGGAAGGCTTCCAACAAACCCCAACTCTGGGCGGCAGCAATATATAGGGTTTACTCACGAAACCCTAGATCCAATTCTATGTGGCATGTCTTCTCTCCAGGCGGCAGATCTGCGGCTCTTGTCCAGCCTCCAGGCAGATCTGCGGCTCTTATCCAATCTATGCAAAGGCATCATGTGGGACGGCTGCAGCCCCAGGCCGCACAGCCATCCATGGCGGGGTTGCTCCAGACGTATACTGCGGCATCATCGAGGCCTTCCAGGCATATTCACGGGCATATGGCGATCTCCCATCTCAGGAGGCGGTAGCTCCCCGATAAGGGCTCTAAGTCGACACCGCGCGTACCTCCAGCACTTGGAGGCGCGATTTCATCTCCAGGCGCTCCACCATGGTGCCGCCCCTCCCCCAAGAACGGCTATACCCCAAGCAACGACGCCCCGAGCAGCGCAACCTCCTGGCGGAGGTCCCGCCTCTACGCCCAAGCCTCCTGTGCCCAAGCGCCCCCGCACTCAGGCCCCCGAGCCCTTGGCCCCCGCGCCCTCGACCCCCCCTCCACCAGGCCCTCGTGCCTTGCGCCCTCGTGCCCTGCGCTCTGGCCTCCTCTCCCAAGCGCCTTCGCCATCGGCGACGCGAAGTGGGAGCGCCCCCGATCTCAAAGTGGTGGCGTGCCGCACGCCCAGTGGGGGCGGTGGTTCCTATCGAGAAAGGGTTCCCGTCGTGGAATCCTAAGTCTGGCCCAGCTGTGTTTTATATAAACAAATGGTTTATTTGTTTTAACAGCCCAAGTTGGTTGTTTGCATTTAAAAAAAGGAGAGGGAGTATTCATGCCCAATTGGGCCCGCCTTGTATTAAAAAAAAGAGAGAGGAGTTTGTTCAAAAAAAGAAGAAAAAAGGGGAGCGCATACAAAAAAATCGTACGCAAGTTGCACAAAAAAATATTATTATGTGCAAAAGCCTATATATATATGGTTGAACGGCTTAAAAAAATTCCCAAAAAAAGAGAAGGGAAGAGCCGTAAAAAAATGAAACGGCCAAATGTTATTCATGAGAAACCGAAAAATTTGTGAACGACTTATTGGTATTTTGTACCCCTATTTATCTTGTATTCTTCCAACTTTGTCCATGTCATTTTCCGACAAGTATGGGAGAAAGGGGGAGTATATATGTAGAGTCACAGGTCTTGATCCATATTCAGATGTCAGTCTCCAGACCAGCCAGATGTTCAGACTCTACAATTTTTCAGACGAAGATTTTTTATGCGCAATTCCAGACTCGACGTTCAGATTCTGAGTCCCAGTTTGATGTGCAATTTCAGACTCGACATTCAGATTGGTCAGAGTCCAAGTTCGAGGCACTCCATGTTTGAGTGGCCCATTTTCGAGTTCTCCAGAGAGAGACTCATTTTCAGACACACATATGTTTGCCGTTCTTTTTAGATGAGCACATGTTTGCCATTTTTTGTTATGGTCCCCATCTTTTTCTAGTTGTTTCGGCCAGAGTTTTCATGTGAGCCATAGGGACTCTAGAGTAGAGGACCATTCCCTATGCCATGTTGGCAAGGGTTTTCATGTGGTATCCTAGGGACACCAGAGCAGTGTACCATTCTCTATACCAGATGGGAGAGACCCAGATCTCCGACGAGGAGATTTTTCAGACTCCATTCTCCAGCGACCGTGGACTCCGACGAGGATTGCACTTCCCCGGCCTTTTTCAGTTCGGCTTTTTCATAGATGGAGCAGTTGTCCATATGTTGTGACGGGCCAGAGTACTCCGACGAGGAGACTCATTTTCAATTGCAGTGACTCTGACAGGCGCAGATCAGAGCACATGCTCTCCGACGAGGAGATTCAGCAGACTCACACTCCAGCTTGTTCGTCCTCCTCACCTGGACGGCATGAGAAGCAATGTCCTCGACAACAGCAGTTGTTCGCATTGGGTTGTATTGTTCGTAGTGTTCTGTAGCGTGGGTTGAGTTTCTTTCTGTTTGTCCAAGCTGAACATTGCATGCTCCAGCTTGAGGGGGAGTGTTGGAGTATTTGTTATGTGCGCCTATTGTGTTGTAGGAGGGTAAATGGATCCCTCCAGGATCCATTTACCCCATCCAGTTGTTTAGTCCCACATTGTTCAGTGGTGGGACTTGAAGGCTCTGTGGAGGCTATATATAGAGCCCCAGACCTCCTGTATCGGTTGAGAAAAAGCAATGCATAACATGCCCCTTTGAAGGCTTTTCCCGTGCTTTCATCCCGCTCCTCACGGAGTAGGGTTCCACGTAAAATCATGGTGTTCTATGTCTATTTTTCTGTTCTTTTGCTCTGTTTATCATTCCGCTTCCGCTTCCTATTTTCTAACAATTAGAATTGGAATCAGAGTTGGTTTTCTCTAACAGTGGAATGGGCTACTAAAGAAATGTGGAGTCACACCTACGAAAAGATAGGATGGAAAGGTAACTCGTAGCATGCAACCGTTGCAATAATTGGAAATAAATGGAATCATTGTGGACATAAGGGGGAAAGTTCTAACAAGCCAAACATAGACCTACATGGAATTCTCACGAAGTGGGGGAGCGGATTGTAAGTAGTAGGGATCACTACTTGATAACACATGCTTACGAATTTTGGGTGAATGTCAACCAGTCCAATTGAACTTGAACTCAACAAGTCATCAGTGTTTGTTTTCTTCGATAATAGTAGATATATATGGCTAGAAGTTATCTATGAGAAGTTCAAAGTTATCCTCTCGTCCATGAAAAGAAATGAAGCGGTTAACTACTTTATGATGTGTTTGTTCATATAAATCATTGCAAAAGGCTGAAGACATTCGAGAAGGGGCCCATTTATTAATTTATATTCATGTTTTTTCATTGATTTGTGTATCATGTTGATTTTGCTGGTCTTACTGCTTCAATGCGATGATTTTATGCATTTTGCTTTGTCATGAGATACTGCAACACCTTTCTCATTATGTATTTGCTGGATTCTTCATTTTTCAAAATGGGTAAATTGCTAGGACTTGAACCCCAATACTTTAAGTCCTTTAAGATGAAAGCTCACGTACTTAACCACTAGATCATTTAAGTGGGTTATTGTTTTAATCGAACAAAACCTTTGTAACTTGAAGTATCTTATTCTGATGCTGGATTCATGGCTGAAATTAAGTTCTATCTTTTTGCTGGTTTAATATTTATCATCTCTTTCTCAATTATTTTTTGTTCAGCAGAATAACAGCTGGTAAATTATAGAACTATTGTTGAGATGCTCTCTTTTTTATTGTTTTCTTATTATCTATTTATTTTATCTTCTTCATGTAATTTGACCAATAGGTTCCTCTCCTATATAAGAGAACCCAAGGGTCTCTCATTAATGCAATTCATTCTTTTCCCTCTCCATGATATCGGAGCGACGGTCCTAGACCGGAGTTCCCGTATCCCACCCTACCCTAACCCTACCCGCCCCCTCCTCCCCACCCTACCCTAACCACTAGATCATTTAAGTGGGTTAAATTGGATGCCTCCATATTATTTCACTTGAGTTTTCATTGTTCTAATCGAACAAAACCTTTGTAACATGAAGTATCTTATTCTGATGCTGGATTCATGGCTGAAATTAAGTTCTATCTTTTTGCTGGTTTAATATTTATCATCTCTTTCTCAATTTTTTTTTGTTCAGCAGAATAACAACTGGTAAATTATAGAACTATTGTTGAGATGCTCTCTTTTTTATTGTTTTCTTATTATCTATTTATTTTATCTTCTTCATGTAATTTGACCAATAGGTTCCTCTCCTATATAAGAGAACCCAAGGGTCTCTCATTAATGCAATTCATTCTTTTCCCTCTCCATGATATCAGAGCGACGGTCCTAGACCGGAGTTTCCGTATCCCACCCTACCCTAACCCTACCCGCCCCCTCCTACCCGCGTCACCGCCACCGACTCTCCAGGCCATCGCCTCTCAGGCCAGAGCCGGTGCTCCAGGCTTCTGCCGAGGCCACAACCGGTGCTCCAGGCTGCCGCCCAGGCCCTTCCCCCCTCTAACGGTTGCCGCCGACCGCCTAGGACACCACCAAGGCTGCCCTCGGACGCCCAGGCTACTGACCGGCTCCTCCGTCCGCCATGCAGGCAGCCCCCAGATCGCCCAGGCCCCCTCGTCTCTCCCAGGTCACTGTCGATCTCCAGTTTATCTCCGTGCACCTCTGTGATCTGCAGTTCGATTTGGTCTGATTTTGATCAGAAAATACGATTTCGGACCTATAAATCGTGTTTTCCGGCCCTAGATAGCATCTAAGATTGATGGGGATAATTGTATTAGTTTACACGTGCAATCAATCCTTCGTATGATCGTGTAGACTTGTTCATATCGGTCTACTCCTCAGTTGAGTTCCGTTGTTCAACCGTTTTTCCATCATGTCAGAGAACAATGGTGATATTTTTTCGTCCGGAGCCTTCAAGGGCACGTCCCCCATCGTTAAGATGAATGGGACCAAGTATGACTTGTGATCCACGCAGTTTCTCACCCTCATGCAGTGCAACAAGGAGCACATCATGACTGATCCAGAGCCAACGGGTACGACTGGGGAAATTGCTTCTTGGAAGCAAGATGACGCGTATGCGCGTGTTTGGCTTTGTGGGGCCCTCACTACAGAGATAGCCAATGATATTCTGTATCAGTCCATCGCCAAGGCAATGTGGGACACTTCGGCATCCGCCTATGCTCAAGCGTAAAATGAGGGCAAGATTCTTCAGCTACAGTTCGATATCTACAATGCCAAGTAGAATGGTTGTCCTCTGCACGTTTACTACTCTTCACTCCGTGGCATGTTCGAGAAGCTTCATAGCTACATGCCTATTATGACATCTATTCAGCAATAAAAGACATATAGGAACTCCACAATGGTTGAAGTCTTCATGGCTGGACTTGATACAGAGTATGATGCTGCGCGTACTCAGCTTCTTATCGGAGCTACCATACCTTCCATAGAGGAGACCTATAGCCATCTCGGCCGGATTATCATGCCTTCTACTGCAAATCCTTCGTCCTCTTCAGCGGTGGCCGCTTCTCGTGGTCGATGAGGGACGATCCAGTTCAGAGGACGCACCCCTCGTGGCAGAGGTGGTGGACGTCAGCGTGGCCCTTGCACTTACTATCGTCGGCCTAGACATCCAAAGGATACTTGCTACCAGAAGCATGGATATCCTGCTTCTGGTTGCGTAGCAGAACAGAATGCACCTTCAGAGACTCCATCTTCCCAGGTTGATCCTCACCAGTATGATATTATCTCTCGCATTCGAGAGATCATGACTCCTACTGTTGGCACCACCATTACAGATACCACAGCTACAGCCAGGACCTCTTCGAGCTCCTCAGGTATTGCCTATGCTTTTACTGGCAGTATTGGTGCAGATATGACCGAGTGGATTATGGATTCTGGTGCTTCCCACCACCTGTGTGGAGACAGAACACAACTGAGGTCCTACAGAACCATACTACCTAGTAGGTGGGTTGTCATTGCTAATGGCGACCACTTACCCGTAACAGGACATGGGGGTGCATTTGACGCCGTCCATGTACCTTCAGAATATTTTATATGCTCTGGACTTTTAGATGAATTTACGTTCCATTAGTTAGATTACTAAGGATCTTCATTGTCGTGCCATTTTTTATCCTTCGTCTCTTATGTTTCAGGACATACTCATAGGCATGGTGATTGGATGTGGTTGTGAGCAGCGAGTGCTCTATACAGACTGGTCCAACCTCCTCATGCAAGTGCTTCTACTATACTTACTAGACCAGTCTCTCCATATCTGTGGAATCTTTGTTTTGTCCACCTTCCTCTGCAGAAGCTGTGTCATGTTCTCCCTCAGATTTCTATGAGATCCTCCTTTCAGTCTGAGGCATGCCATCTTGGGAAGAATCATCATTCCTCCTTTCCTCCCCATCAGAGTCAGAGCTGTTCTCAGTTACTTAAGCTCCTTCATTTTGACATTTGGGGTCTGAATCGTGTTCCTGATCACTAGGGACATCGTTTTTAGCTAGTTGCGGTCGATGATTTTTCTAGACTTTCTTGTGTCTTTTTATTAAAGAATAATCTGAGGTTGTATTTGTGATCAAATAATTTATTAATGAGAAAGAATATTTTTTCTGCCAATGTCAAATATCTTCGTTTTGATAATGCCTTAGAGTTCTGCACCTTACAGCCTTTTGAATTTCTTAGATCTCTTTGCATTGTTCACCAGACCTCATGTGCTTATACTTCCAAGCTAAACGGTGTTAACGAGCATAAACACCGTCACTGGATTTGATCTAATCCTTGTTGATACAAAGTCATTCTCCTCACGCTTACTGGGGGCGATGTTGTCCTTATTACTTGCTATCTGGTGAACCGCATGCCCTCGTCTATGTTGGGAGAGAAGATTCCTTTCTCGATTGTATTTCCCGAGAAGGATCTTTTCTCCCTTACACGTCGTGTGTTCGAATATGTTGCTTTTGTTCATGATGTCTCTCCAGGTCGTGACAGGCTCTCTCCCAGAGCTGTCAAGTGCATGTTTGTGAGCTACTCTAGTACCCAGAAGGGGTACCGTTGCTTTGATCCGCTAAAGCGGAAATACCTTGTCATTGCTGAAGTTATTTTCTTTGATTATGTATTTTTTTCCTACAGGTGGCAGATTAGCCCCATCTGACTCTGATGATGAGATCTACATGCCACCACCTCCTACTGTTGTTCCTCCACCTCCCTCTACTCCTTCTCTACCACCACCTCCTCCGTTGCCACCTCCACCACCATCTACACCTACTACTTCTACACCTGCTCTTGTGGTTCCACATCCTACTGTGACTCAGTTTTTGCCACGTGTTTTTACCCGTAGGTCTCGCTCGATTCCCCCTCATCATAGATATTTCCCATCATCCAGCACGCCTCAGGTATGTAATGAGTACATTGTTTCTACTGATGACACTACTGAGTTATCTGTGCAGCAGGATTCCATACAGAATAAGCAAGTGCCCTCACCAGTCGGGATCTTACAAGCTCGAGACTTAGCAGATGATCTTGATGTGCTAATTGCTCTGCGAAAGCTGAAACATATGTGTGCTACTTATCCTCTTGCAACACAGGTTTCCTTGAGCAGTCTGTCAGAGGATTTCAGGAGGTTTACCTTGGCACTATCAGTTGTAGAGATATCACAGACATATCAAGAGGCTCTTCAGGACAGTCAGTGGAGATTGGTCATGGAGGAGGAGATAGTTGCACTACAGTCACGTGGTACATGGAGTCTTATTTCTACTCCAGTTGACACATCCGTTGTGGGATGCAAATGGGTGTTCACTATGAAACACCATGCAGATGGCAGTGTGGATTGCTATAAGGCGAGACATGTGGCACGCGGGTTCACCCAAACATATGGGGTGGACTATCAGGATACTTTTTCTCCAGTTGCCAGACATTCTACTCTGCGTATTCTACTTTCTGTTGCTATGATACGAGATTGGCCCCTTTACCAGCTTGATGTGAAGAATGCCTTCCTCTATGGTGATCTACAGGAGGTCTACATGCAGTAGCCACCTGAGTTTACTGCTGAGGGGCTGGGTCATAAGGTTTGTAGGCTACATAAGGCTGTCTATGGCCTTAAGAAGAGTCCAAGAGCATGATTCCAGAAGCTCTCGGACTTGATAGAGCAACAGGGGTTTGTGAGATCGATTGCCGACCAGTCTTTGTTTGTGCAAAGAACCCATAAATGTACTATTGTCATTCTTGTTTGCGTTAATGACATTATTATTACAGGAGATGACGAGCAGAGCATTCGGGGTGCCAAGGACTTCCTACATCAACAGTTTGTGACCAAGGACCTTGGTAAATTATGTTACTTCCTTGGACTGGAGTTTTTTTTTTGATAAAACATTTCAAGTAGTCTCCCAAGTTGGGAGATACCGCCTTAATAATATTCATTAAAACGAGAGCGTTACAACATCATGAAGCTCAAAACTTGTGAAGGGCTTTACAATGCGGCATGATATTCTCAACATAGAATCTCTGGTTCTTGAAAATAAGGTCATTACGCCCCAACCAGATATCCCACAACGCGGCCCAGGCAGGAGATACGTCATCGGTGGAGCCGCCTCCCACCCTCTTGACGGAATTCCAAAATATCGTCGCATCATCAAACATGAGCCAAGGCAGTCCAAGTCCTCTCCACACCCCGGCCGAGAATGGGCACTTGAAGAAGAGATGGTCCACATCTTCCTCGTGGCATTGGCATTTATCACATATTGTGTCTTGTAACCCAAAGGGACGAGCCTGTCTAACCTTGTCACAAACTCGGCCTCTCCTCAAGCACCATAGGAATACCTTCACCTTGCAAGGTATCTTGGCCGCCCAAACCAATCTTATGTCCTGCGTAAAATCCGCGTCAAGTTTCTCCATCGGTTGCCTAAGCTCCTCGTATGCCCTTTTCGTGCTGAACTTTCCCCCTCCCATACGAAGTGATCTATATGTTCGGCAGCGTCTGTTGCTCTGAACTCGTCCGTAGGCAGCATCTCCGCCTGCATCTTGAGAAAGTCGTCCAGCCTCTGGTCAGAAATATCGTTCACAAATTCCGATGCCCAAGTACCGGATCCCATGACCTGGCAGAGCAAGATATCCCTCGAGGCCGCGAGGGCGAACAAACACGGGAACCTATCACTAAGCTTTCCCTCACCTGTCCAGTTGTCCCCCCAGAAGCAGAACAGAGAACCATCGTCGACCTGCGGCGGCAACTTGTGCACTAACTCGGGGAGAACCTCTCGCACACCAGCCCATAGTGGTGACTCCCACCTCGCCCTTACCGCCACCAGCTCTCCCCCTACGCCGTAGATCCTGCAGATCAACCTGAGCACTAGAGACGAAGAGGGTCCCCAGATTAACGACACCCACTTTGCTAACATCGCCTTATTCGTGCACTCCACATCCCGGATGCCAAGACCACTCTCCATTTTCCCTGCATCACCTCCTTCCAGCCCACAAGGTGTAATCCCGATTTCTGTTGTTTGCCACCCGGCCAGAAGAACTTCTTCATCAGAGCTTCAATCTTCCTACAAATCCTAGCTGGTAGGATACGCGTGGAGTAGATTAACATTGGGATCACGGAGAGCACGTGCTTTAACAGGATCATCTTGCCCCCCCCCGATAAAGTGAATGCCTTCCAACCCGCTAATCTCTGTTCCATCTTTTGTAGCACTACATCTCGGTTCGCCTTCTTCAACTTCCTGTCCACCAAAGGTAATCCCATGTACGTAACAGGCAGTGACCCCAACGGGCAACCAATTGTCCCGGCAATCCTCTCACGCTCATCGCCAGGCATCCCAAATGTGACAACTGCCGACTTTCTACTATTCACCACCAAACCGGATAGTTCACCAAAGATTTCGACCATCATAGTTGTGTTCATCGTCTGTTCCTCCGAGCCGCCCAGTAGTAGCAGAGTGTCATCCGCATATTTTAGTATAGGTATGGAGATAGATTACTTTGCGTTGAGGAGAAGAGATCAGTTGTGTTGCAAAGATTGCAAAGTAATCCCTGGAGAGAGTTTGACAACCCAACATCGCTTATTAGTCTTGGATTTACAAATAAAAGGGCTGGTAAAGAAAAGGAAGGTTCCTAAGATCACTAGAACTAGGTGGTGGAATCTTCCGCTGAAGCAATCAAGCTTCAGGGAGAAGGTTTTAGAAGACTTATCTTGGGATTGTAGCGGTAGTGCAAACGAGATGTGGGAGGCAGTAGCATCTTGTATCCGAAAGGTAGCCAAAGAGATGCTAGGCGAGTCAAAAGGAGGAGCTCCGGGTCAAAAGGAGGCTTGGTGGTGGAGTGAAGGGGTGCAAGAGAAGCTAAAAATTAAAAGAGCTTGTTTTAAAGCTATGTCTAAGGATAGAACAGAGGAAACTGTCACAGACTATAAAATAGCGAAGAAGGAAGCAAAGAAGGCTGTAAGCGAAGCTAAGTCAAGAGCTTGTGAGGTTTTGTATAAAAATCTCAACTCTAAGGAGGGCCAAAAGGATATATTCAGGTTGGCCAAAGCAAGAGAAAGAAAGACCAAAGACCTTTCTCAAGTGAGATGCATTAAGGACGAGGAAGGTCACGTGCTTGTTACTCAGAAGGATATAGAGACTAGATGGGAGCAGTACTTCCATAAACTTTTCATTGGAGAAGGAAATAGAGAGATCACTTTGGGTGGTCTAGCTAGTAGTGAAAGTTACTTGAATCGTGCATGCTATAGACGAATACAAAGAAAAGAAGTAGAGGAGGCTTTGAAGGTTATGAGACCTGGGAAAGGTGTTGGACCAGATGACATCCCTGTAGAAGTATGGAAAGTTTTAGGTGAGCGTGGTTTGACTTGGCTTACGAATCTATTCAATGTTATTTGGCGAAGCAAGAAAATGCCTGAAGATTGGAGGAGGAGTATCGTGGTGCCTCTGTATAAGAACAAAGGAGACATTCAAAATTGTTCAAATTACAGAGGTATCAAGCTGATGAGTCACACTATGAAAATTTGGGAACGTGTGATCGAAAGAAGTTGAGGCAAGTTTCCCAAGTAAAAGAAAACCAATTCGGATTCATGACAGGTCGCTCAACTATTGAAGCCATCCATTTGCTGAGGAGAACAATGGAGATTTATAGAGCTAAAAGGAAGAATCTCCATATGATCTTTATTGATTTGGAGAAGGCTTATGATTCCGTCCCACGAGAGATACTGTGGAGAGTTTTGGAGAAGAGACAAGTACCTGTCCTATACATTAATCTCATAAAGGATATGTATGATAGGGCTTTATCTTGTGTAAGAACCCCGACAGGGAAGACTGACTATTTTGATATCAACATTGGTTTACATCAAGGTTCAGCTTTGAGTCCATTTCTTTTTACTTTGATTATGGACGAGTTGACAAGTCACATTCAGGATGAGTTACCTTGGTGTATGTTATTTGTTGATGATATTGTGTTGATTGACGAGACTAGAGATGGAGTAAATGAGAAGCTTGAGGTTTGGAGACATGCATTGGAGACTAAAGGTTTTCGTATAAGTAGGGCTAAGACGGAATATATGGAATGCACTTTTGATGGAAGCAATGGTGAAGGAATCGAGGTGAAGATTGGTGACGATAACATTCAAAAGAGAGATTCTTTTAGATATTTGGGATCTATTTTGCAACATGATGGGGAAATTGATGGAGATGTTACTAATAGAATAAATGCAGGCTGGCTAAAGTGGAGAGGAGCCTCCGCTGTTCTCTGTGATAAGAAAATTCCTTTAAAAATTAAAGGAAAGTTTTACAAAGCAGCCGTGAGACCTGCTATGCTTTATGGTTCTGAATGTTGGCCTGTGAACCATAGACATGTGCAGAGAATGGTTGTAGCAGAAATGAAAATGCTAAGATGGATGTGTGGACATACACGTAAAGATCGGATTCGAAATGATGCAATCAGAAATAAAGTTGGTGTAGCTCCGATCGATGATAAGATGCGAGAAAACCGCTTAAGATGGTTTGGTCATTTGCAAAGAAGATCAACTGATGCACCGGTTAGGAGATGCGAGTGTTGGGATGTTGAGCCGGCTAAGAGAGGGCGAGGACGGCCCAAAAAGTCTTGGAAAGAGACTATACGAAGGGATCTTAGTTTTTTGGATATAAGTCCGAGATTGACCCAAGATAGATCTGAATGGAGGCGAAGAATCCATGTAGTCGACCCTACTTAATTGTGGGAAAAGGCTTTGTTGTTGTTGTTGTTGTGTATGGAGATATCCTCCAAGCGAAATCCCTCGCATAGCCCCGCCTCCACCGCTTGATTGAAGAGCACTGCTAAAGCATCGACAACGAGCACGAATAGCTTTGGTGCCAAAGGGCAGCCTTGCCGCACCCCACGTTGCGGCTGGAAAAACCGCCCTCCGGGCTTCCGTTCACCAAGACCGAAAAAGAAGAGATCGTTACACACCTCTTCATCCAACTGATCCACTTCTCCAGGAATCCCCTCCGTGACAAAGACGTCCACATAAAAGCCCAATCAATGCAGTCGTAAGCCTTGGAGAAATCCAGCTTCCATAGCGCCCTTTTTTTTCTTCGACCTCTTCCTTTGGAGACAAATTTCTGTTGCCATCACCAGCCCATCCGCCATTTGGCAGCCCGGAATGAAAGCAGTCTACCCCTGTAGGACCACCGAATCAAGGACCAGCTTGAGGTGATTTGCCAGGACTTTTACGATAATAAGGTAGATCGCGTTAGATATAACGATCGACCGGAAGTCATCAACTTTATCTGGGTTTTCATTCTTCGGAAGCAAGAACAGGAAGGCTTTGTTTACTCTTTCAAAATCGTTGTTACCCTCCGCGAACTCAGCCATAACGTCGAAGACCTCACCCTTCAACATCTCCCAGAATCCCTTGTAGAAGAAGACCGGGAAGCCGTTCGGACCTGGGGCACCCTCTGCATTCAGGCCCCAGACTGCTTCCTTCAGCTCTGCCTCCGAGAACGGTGCCTGCAAGTCCGTCGCCAGTGACTCAGCAAGCCTCTTTACTCCTCTTCCCTGCCATCCCCAGCCGCCTCGTCTTTGCCTTCTCGAAGCCGCGATGAAGTGGCCGCAGATCACGAATCCCAGCCTGGCCTCCCCTGAAACCCGTTGTCGCCCCACAAGTAGGTTGTGAATATAATCAAGGTTGCAAAAATCTGTAGTCGGTACTCGGTCGGTCGGGTCACCGGCTAAGGATTAATCGGCAGTCGGGCGACTAATCGGATTTAGTCGGACTTTAATCGGCTTTGTATTTTATGATGATTTTAAACATATAACTCATTTTTATACATATATTTACATAGGTTTTGTACATTTTTATATTATCATAATAAAATAAAAGAAGTAATTGGATCTAAATAAAACATTAAGCATATTGTAATAAGTTTGCTTATGAAAAACAATAAATATGGTATCTCTAAGCAAAAATTGGTCGACTAGTGTGCTTAGTTGGAATTAGTCGGTACTCGATCGGCCACCCCACTGACTAGACTAGTCGGACCTAATAGTCGGACCAGTCGGGCGACTTTTACAACACTGAATATAATTTCTCCGCCGCCTCCCTGACGCCATGCTGTGGAAGTAACGAGTGTTGGCATCGCCGTCGTGAAGCCATTTTTGCCTTGATTTTTGCCTCCACTCGACTTCCTCCTTGCAGTCTTCCATTAGTAGCTCTTGAAGCAAGTTCTGCCTCTCTTCCAAATCCACCGGTTCTAGGCCCCTTTCGTCGTCATCTCGTCCAGCCGTGTCACGGCCGCCTGTGCCTCTAACTGCTTGAGCTTCCTCCGCCGCTTGCTCACCCTGCCGAACCGAGCCAGATGTGCCTTTAGAAGCGACAATTTCTTAGAGAGGCGGGCGACTGTCGTCCCCACCGTCACCCACCCTCTCCATTGCTCCTCCACGTTTTCACGAAAACCTTTCTCAAGCCGTCATCACCTCTCAAATCGATACGTGAAGCCCACAGGATCGACATGTGGTCGGAGTGCGCCCGCGGTGAAGCCCACACTCTCGACATAGGGAAGGTCTCCACACCTTCGGTAGACAGAAGAAATCTATCAAGCCTCAATCGAGCCCTCGCATTACGTCAGGTGTAAGAGCATCCAGCAACGTTAATAATGGATAGTCCCAACGAATCCATTGACTGCCGCAACAAGTTAGACCCCGGGTCTCTGACCCTGCCCTAATGCGGCCGATCTCCCTGTAGAAGCGTAACGTTCAAATCACCCCCCGATCATCCACGCCCCATCTTCTCGCGCCGCCCCTAAATCCTCCAGCTCCGCAGCCAAAGGGCCCTGCTCCTGGTCCGTCGGACCGTAAACGTTGGATATCAGGAACGTGAGCCCATCCACCCGCTCTGCAGCATCACAGAAAGAGAAGATTCCAACCACAAAACCGACACCAGCTCGAACTTGGAGTCATTCCAGCCCATGAGCAGCCCACCAGAGGTGCCCGAAGCCTCCAGGTCCGCCACACCGAATCCAACATTCCTACTGAAGTCTCTCAGTATTTCCTCCTTCTGTCATGAGGCCTTTGTTTCTTGAATGAGAAAAATATCAGCCTTCGCTTCTTCCACCAGGTTCATTATTACCAGGCGTTTCTCGGGGCGGCCTGCTCCCCGCACATTCGAGGAGAGAACTTTCATTTGGGTAACCTATTGGCCATCATTTTTGGGGGCACCACCCCAAAACGCTCCGCCACTGCTCTATCCAACAAATTAAACCTGTTCGCCAAAGCCGTTTGCGGGCGATCATTCGAAGATTCGACGCTTGCATCCTGTTCGGTTGACGCCATAGCCCTCATCGCCGCCCGCCTCAGCCTCCTTCTCTCGAGTCTTAGGAGCCTTCGCCTCGCATAGCACGTTCCAAAACGGGGGTCTTCGATCGCTTTGTTACCACCTTCGCCACCATCCCCACTAGCCGCGTCGCTCCCTTCTTGCATCTACGGAGCATATTACGTGGACGCCAACGCACCTAAAAGGTGCTCCCCTCCATCAGCCTTCTTACCTTCCTGCCCACCATTATCCGCCTTCGCGCCGCCCCTCATAGCCACAGAAGTTGTCTTTCACCTAGAGAATGTGCTTCGGGTATTAAGGTGGGATTCAGCCTCGCGTTGTGCACAGAATCTTCCCCAGAACTCAAAGGTGGAGCCAGACCCATATACTGATCCGGACCCTTGCCCCGATCCCAGATCCGATAATGAAAACAGGTGCAGGCCCATGCAACACCCGACCCGAAGTCGGTTCCATACCCTTTCCCGAAACGTCTTCCCCCAGGAATCGGACAGTCGTTACCGGCTTTTTGAAAGGTTTTTGAAACGCTTTGAAATGAATGCCGTGCGGAAGACAAAGGGTCTCCGCCTGAGCTGCCGAGAACTCACCCCGAGAGCTCTTCATCTTCCGGTCTTCTCCGCCGCCCGCTCCCATCGGGCCCTTACCAGTCTGACCGGCCGTCGACCCATGTTGCCTGTGTCGGTGATGATTGTCCAGTCGCACAGTTGCATCCATTGATGAGAGCTCCAAAAATAGCGTCCTTCCTTGCGAGGAAACCTTCCAGCAACCAAGTCTTGATGGGCTAAGACATCGCACCCTGAGGATGGGATCCTTCGGATCTCCGGGCATGCTTACTGTGCATTCGAGCCCCTCAACCTCCGCAACCCCTTGTAATAACCCCTGAATGTCACGCATATTGCGCAATGAGTAAGAGAGTCCCTTGATTTTAATACACTCTAGCAATCTGTAGCCCATGGCGCCGTCCCAGTTGCCCATCCTGCGCCATCTTAGCCTCGATTCGCCTGCAGCCGACCATCGGAGAAGGCCCTTCTCCTCCTCCTCCTCCGACAGACCCCTCGCAACAACTCGCCAAGGGCTGACCTCGGTTACATCCCCCCAGAAACCGCTATTCGAGATCGCTCCCACATCCGAAGATGCGAGGAACAGGGCTTCAGGACCACCTCCTTCGCCTATCAGCTTGCCTGCATGAGAAGAGAGTACCAGTCTTTTTCAGCAAACACGTCCTCTATGGCCATATTCACGGCACACAAAACACCTAATTGGCTTCCTGCAAGATCACGCTCAATGCCGAGACCCGCGGCGGTAGCACCCCTGCCTGAATGGGTTGCTCCCCAGCGAGCGCAAGACGCCAGGGTGGAGACGTCGATCCCTCCGGTGCCGCACCTCAACCCATCCCGCTCTTCCCTCCTCCCTCCCCATCCTTGAACTGGAGTTTGCTAGGAACTAATGAGGTCTTGTGATGACCCAGAGGAAGTACATTACAGATCTTCTTTCAGAGACAGGCATGGCATATTGCATTCCTACTACTATTTACCCGAGCATGAAGCTCTACGATGATGACATTGGGGAGGTTGACAAAAGGAGGTATAGGGAGCTTGTTGGCAAGCTACTGTATGCGACTAATACCATGCCCGACATATCCTTTGCCGTGAGCAAGGTGAGTCAGTCTATGGAGCATCCCAGACATGCACATATGGATGCAACCCATATGATTTTGAGGTATCTGAAGACAACACCGGGTACGAGACTTCTTTTCAGTAGAGGCACATCTCTTTCAGTTACAACTTGTGCAGATGCAGATTATATTGAGTGTCCAAAGGATAGGAAGTCTACTTCAGGCTTCGCTGTGTTCATAGGGAATTCTCTGTTTTCATGGAAGAGCAAGAATCAGACAGTAGTTGCCAGATCGAGTGCCGAGTTATAATACAGGGCCATGGCACATGTTAGCATAGAGATGGTGTGGGTCAGATCTGTTCTTACTGACCTGACTATAGAGGTGCCTCTCCCCGTGTACCTCCAATGTGATAATCAGGCTGCTCTTTTCATTGCCGACAACCCTGCCTTTCATGATAGGACCAAGCACATAGAGGTGGACTGTCACTACACTCGTGACATGATATAGAAGGGTCTTATCGCCACTACGCATGTCTGCTCTGGAGACCAGACATCAGTTGTTCGTATTAAGGCCCTAACTTAAGGGGCTTATCAGAGATATTGTTCCATGCTGAGTCTGATCGATATCTACGCTCCAGCTTAAGAGGGAGTGTTGAGATATTTGCTATCTTTCTCACTATTTTCTTATTATCTATTTATTTTGTCTTCTTTATGTAATTTGCTCAATAGGTTCCTCTTCTATATAAGAGAACCCAAGGGCCTCTTATTAATGCAATTCATTCTTTTCCCTCTACAACTATCATAAAAGTAATATTCCTTTCTTTTCGAGAAGAAACTGATGTTATTTGTTTTTACTTTAAGCTAGTTTATTTTCCTTTACTATCAATATTTATCAATGGCCTTTTGTGGTAGGATATCGAGAAGTCAGGGAACCAAATCATAAATAGGAAGAATTTGGCAGATGCATTTAAATCACGAGGTACTTTAAATTCAACTATTGAAAGGTTTTTAAGCAATGAATTGATTCGGCCAGTTTCTGTTGCCATGTAAGTTTTTACAATCACAGATTCTTATCCTGATGAGTTAATTTTTACGTCTCCAGGGCTTATCATGTTTTTCTAGTGTTGATAGGTCATAGTTGTAGCATATACTGTCATTTGCGCTGCACATTTTCTTAGTTGTTTTTTAGATAGTTCATCCATGTGCCATGCATCACCTATTAATAGCTTACAATTTTCTTACAGGAAATAGGGCTATGCAGTCAAAGTTTTTTGCTGAAGCAATCGAACTGTATACTTGTGCAATTGTGCTAATGGAGAACGCAATTTACTATTGTAACAGGTGATGAATGTCTTGGTTGATTGTAGTTCAAAACCTGCTTTATTGACTGAATTGTTTCATTTTTTCTTATAGTAAAACAGCTCACCAGGGAATCGATTTTAATAGCTAGTAGCATCTTTAATTCCATAGTAAAACTGGCCACCAGGGATAAGAAGCACCTCGTACTCTACAATCTCACCCTCATCCAAGTTGGCTTTTTCTCCAGTCTTGAGTAAGATAAAGCGGTTCACATGTTTCCCCTGTGGGTATTGTGGCGATACATGCAATCAAGTGGCCCGTCTTTTGAATGATCATCCATTGATTTCTCAACAAAAAATGCAATCAAGTGTTCTTTTGTGTTTAAGACATCATATTTAATATATGAAATAGGTTAATCATCCATGAAGGCATTGTATGGTTGGATTTTCCATATATGGACAAGACACTTGAATGAAACTCAAAGTCATCAAGGCTACTGTTTTAAATATGTATACACGTTTTGGATCCTAAATTGGAAATCGATATTTGATCAGGAATTAAGAAGCTCAGATGTAGTGCTTCGGAAAGATCTCTCTTAACACAGAGATCATAATCTCACACGTTTGTTACCAGTGTATCCTTAACCATTTTCGATTGCTGTATGCAGTCAACATGAACACATTTCCAGGAAGGTAGTACATATTGTTTGTGAAGATGATTTTTTGATAATTTTTCATTCTCCTGCTTTTATGTAAGCAACTTTCAAACACTGGTGTATATTTTGCTGGCAGAGGTACATTTAAAAATGTCAACTTTGGTCTAAGATATTTTCTCATCTCTTTATAACATATAATTGTATGTAGTAATGTTCTGTATTGATCAGGGCTGCTGCCTATACTCAGCTATGCAAGTATAATGAAGCAACTGAAGACTGCAAGAAGTCCATTGTGATCGACCCAAACTATGCTAAAGCATATAGTAGACAGGGGCTGGTTTACTTTGCATTAAAGAAGTACAGGGAAGCTGTTCTATTATTCCTCAAAGGTAGTCAACCTACTTGGTTCTTTATTACATGTTAAATCCTGTAATTTTCAGTTACACGTACAACCCCAGACAATTATTAACCATTACATGGCATAATCACGTGTTAACTCTTGTCAACTCCTTTCAATTAATTTAATGGAATCTATTAAAATTTGACATATTTGCCCTTCCAAGTCCATCGAATTTGCAAAGGTTGTCCCTCTTTTCTCCTGTCCTCATATGTCATATCCTCTTTCACTCCGCTATTGCCGCGGACCTTGAGGTCATCCTCCATTTCAGCCACCACCATTGTTGGCCATCATATCGATGCTGGGAACCAATTCCTCCCCTCATCTACGATCTGCAAGAAGTTCGCCTCTGCACTCCTCTTGCGGACACTGGCTGACGGGTGTGGGTGGATCGGACTAAATAACCTAGATTACTGCAATCACAATAATCTAAAAACAACCACAGTGTTATGTAGTGCTTTTAATCACAGATAAGCAATCAACAACAAGTGCACAAGTATTTAACATGGAAACCTTCTTGGGTGAAAACCACGACCTTAGTCTTCCTACTCGGTCTTTCAAACCTAACACGCATGGGTCTTCCACTAACATGAGTTGCTTACATGGACAACCCGATCGTATTACAACCTGAGTTGATTACGCAGTCAACTCGGACGTATACATATTAAACAATCCTAATAACCTCTATATCAAAGTAAATATGTAATAATGAATATGAGACAAAACAAAAACGATCTTATAGAGCAAGGAGCGTGCTCGTAAGAATTGAACGCATAGAATCAGAGCTGCTGGAATGAAGAAAGCAACTGAAAATGGCTTTTGAACCTCTCTCAGAGAATAGAAGGGAATGTATAGAGATGAGAGCTTGTTGCTCTTTGTTGTGTGTTGTAGGAGGTATGAAGTCCTATTTATAGGACTCTAAGAAATATGACCGTTGGAAACAAAATAAGCAACAAATCATAGAAGATTTACTGAAATGATCGAGCAGTATAACAAGTTAGAATGGGATCGATCATGTCAAAAATAATGGTCGATCGAGTATGATCGATCGGTCAAGAACAGAAGGTCGATCAGAGATATTGTTTAACTTGAATGTCAAAGTCAAGGGGTTGAAGTGCAATATGCATGATGTTTGAGGTCTTTTATAATCTAAGACATTCACATAATGCATAACTCAATAAAAGAAATGACTTTGTCTCCTTAAATATGATATCCTTCATTGAGCTTGAGCTGAAGCTTTGAACTCCTTCAAGCTTCGTAGCTTCTTCTTCACTGAAAGTTGAGCTTCGCTCTGGTCCAGTAGCTTTCTTGCTCTTGACCTAGCTACAAGATTTACACAAGCTTTTGTTTATATGCACAAGTTGTGACTAATACCGTAAATTTTGTTATCATCAAAACATGGAATGCTCATGCACTAACAATTTCCTCACTTATGCATTAACTCACAATCTCTCCCTTTTTGTTGATGACAAAATATTCGATGTGCTTGCAAAAACAATGTGGGTGAGAGGATTTTTTTTTGTAAACAAGTTTTTCCTCCCTTTTTGACATAATGAAAGAAAAAGTTGAATTAATACTAATTGTTGTTTAAAGAAATAATGTTTCTTCCCTTTTTAAAACATTCTTTTTTAGTCTTAGATCCCCTTAGAGCTCCCATTTAATATTTGCTTAAAGGCTCCCCCTTAAGGATAAGAGTTGATGGCTCATCACTAATGCATGATATGCTTGATAAACTAAACAAAAAGATAATAAGTCATATGAGGTCCTTGGTGATAGACTTCTCCAGTCATTAAAACTTCTCTATGGTGATGACGTCCATCAAAGGTTCTGAAAGTTGTTCAGCCTTGATAGGGTCCACCTTTGTTGTTGACGTGGCATCCTCCATTTTCTTTGACCTTCGGTACCTGAAAAGTTTTATTTTGGTACCATTTCTTTTTTCAAGTCCTTCAGGGTTAGAATGCACAGTTTCCTTCTTTTTCCAAACCCTTTTTCTTCTCTGTAAGGATTAGAGATAGAAGTATGATTTTCTATTTTCTCTTTACCTTTTATAGAAGATTGTACAAAAGTAAATTTCTTTTTTAGCTCAGCAATTTCTTTTTCTAAAGAAGTAATTTTAACCTTGAAACTGCAAAGATCTTGTTTTAGCAGCTCATTTTCCTTTTTGAAAACATACAAGTCATTAAGCAAAGTAGATTTATCTTGTACTAATTTCTTGTTAATCTTTTTAAGTTTTCTCTAAATAGATCTTGAGAAGTATTATAAAGCTCAGTGTATGAAAGTGTAAGAAAGTTCATTTACCTTGTTTACAGAGTCAGAAGAGTCAGATTTGACAATTCCAATGAATCACAAACATGTGTTTTCGCTTTCTTCGTCGGTGTTGCTTGAGTCATCGTCTCATGATGCTTGTATGGCTCTGTTCTTGGATTTCTTCTCGAACTTCTTTTCTCATATGAAGTTCTTATGCAGTTGAGGGGAATCCTTCTTCACGTGCCCTGCCTTATTGTATTGGAAGCATTTGATTTATCTTTCTTTATTTATCTTCTTCTTGAGAAAGATCTTGAATTGATAGGTCATGAATGCAATATCATCATTGCTTTCTGACCACTCTTGGGTTTTTTTCTTGGCTGCGAGAGTTAGATTTTTTCGTGGCATCTCTTCTCCCTTCTTCCTATTTTCTATTTTTATTTCATGGGCGAGAAGATTACCTATGAGATCTTCCAACCAAGATTTGAAAAAACGAAAGGCGGAACAATGCATTTTCCCTGGAGGCGAGGCAAGGCGTAGCCTCGAGGCGTAAGCTTCAGTTTGTATAGGAAAATAGTTAGAAAAAGTATAATAATATTTATTGATGAAAGAATCTAATCTGACAGACATATTATATAAAATAATGCAATATATGATGATATTATGAAGATAAGAACACGAAAAAAAAGGATATGTCAATGCCATAAACCTTTCTACTAAATTTCTACCCAATCAAAAGGAAATCATTGGCTATAAGCCTATAACTATCACTAAAATATTTTTTTATCAAAAAAAGATTGGCTATAGTTGTCATTAAAGATATCCAAGTTGTTGATATGAATCATGATTTGAATCCCAATCCTGTGTTCTACTGAACCCAATAAGAACGATATGCACCATACCCTACTAGTACGGGGTCTCGTGCCCCCGTCCCAAAAATTTTTCTTATATAGGTATTTGAATTCGCACATAGTTTCTTATATGTTTAAGGGTGTAATAGTAAGAGTTCATTGAAATAATTGGACATGTTAATAGTAAATATGAATAAAAAAGAGGTCAAATTTAAGCATTCATCTTGCATAAATATATATTCAACAACTAGACGTACGAATAAGGTTAATTATTTTCTTTAAAAAATGCTTGAAAAATCCAAAATGCCTCACATAGCGCATCGCCTCATCTCACCGCCTCAGGCATCCGAGGCGTACGCCTCAGCCAGGGGGTCTGAGGCGGTCCCCTCAAGGCTATTTTCCATCGTCCTGTTTCGCCTCGAGCGCCTTTGCGCCTCGAGGCATGTTTTGTCAAACCATGCTTCCAATGATATCCTTTTGAAGTCTGTTGATTCTTCTATTGTTGTGATCTTGTGTTCCCACTCCAGCAATAGAGAAGTGATAATCTTGCTTGGAAGTTCTCTAGTTAGGAAGATCCTTCCCGAGTTTCTAGTTGGTTAACAATAGCGGGGAATGGAACATTCATATCTTTGATGTGTTCTCCTTTCTACATCTTTAAGGTTTCATATTCAAGAGTTAGCATTCGAAAGTGGGACTCTTTTACCTTTGTTGTTCCTTCATGCACATTCTCCAGGCACTTCCATAGCTCGTGGGTTGTCTTTAGGTGGGACTCTTTCACCTTTTTTCAGGATAAAGAGAATGTGGTCCCAAGATTGGAACCCACCACAAATTTATTCATTCAAAAGGGATACCAAGTACATATATGCTACAACAAAACCAAAACAAAAAAACAAAGCTACATATTTTGCCACAGATACACCAGTGCCCTATAATGCCCCAACACCCTCTCACGGAGAAACGTACGGCTCCGAAATATTTTCTCATTTGTAGCACACCAAATGGCCCAACGTAGGGCAAAAGGAGTAGCTGCGTCCTCCGGAGAACTACCACACACCGCTCTAACTGAACTCTAGTACGATGCGCTGTCCACCGAGTGAAGCCAAAGCACATCCACCTGTTCTCAAACCACGATCGAGGTACAGCAACCAAAAAAGATATGCTTCAAATCCTCTTGCTCAAGCCGCATCTATCGCAAAGGATGTCTCTGGTACCCAACTGCATCATTGTGCACATCTTTGAAAGCAACCGACCGCATCGAACTAACCACATGAAGACCTTGATCCACATTGGAACCTTGCTAGCCCAGATAATCTCGTAGTCCCAAGCGGCCTCCTGAAGCGTCCCGGGCGTCCTGCCAAAATACCGATAAGCCTTCTTAACTGTAAAGCTCCCCCCTTCCAAGCAAAATGGTCCCTGCTCCCGTCGGGTCTATCAACATCCGTAAGATCCTTCAAGAGGGTCACGATCCCATCGCACCTCTGGTCCGATAGCGCAACCGCGAATGTCGGGCATCAAGATGTCGCCGACCAAATCTGATGGACCAAAACGCTCTTGTCCCCCGCAATGGCATAGAGGTGTGGGCACCTCTCCCTGAGAGGACCCATCCCCAACCAATCGTCCTTCCAGATACCCAAGTCGCGCCCATCACCTAGCACCGGTCTCATAAGATCACCCAGTTTCGGTAACACACTAGACACCCCCTCTAGAGCGACGACGGTTGCCTGCGCACCTCCGCTCTCCAAGACCTATTGACCCCATAGATGCTCTGCATCACCTTGCAAACCAGGTCGTCTGACTTCCCCCATATTCTAAGGGCCTACTTCGCCAATAAGGCCTTGTTCATGAGCTCTAAACTGCGAACTCCCAAGCCTCCCTCCCTCTTCATCAGTGTCACTGTGTCCCAACCCACTAGGTGTAGCTCCCCGCCTTCTTGCCTTTCGTCCGATCAAAAGAAACGCTTCATCATCCCCTCCAGCCTCTTCCGCACACTCACATGCATCAATCGCATGGAGAAGAATTAAATCGGGATATCAGAAAGAACATGCTTGAGGAGGACCATCTTTCCCCCGTTGGAAAGCGTTCTTGCCTTCCACCCCATCACCTTACCACCCTTTCAATAATGACCCTCCAAACTGCCACCCGCAACCGTCCAGCAACCAAAGGGAGCCCAAATACGTGGTCGAAAAGGATCCCTCCGAACAACGTAAAACACGACAAAGAACATGAGCTTCTTCCTGCGTGATGCCAAACAGGATGAATGTGGACTTTTCTCTGTTCAACTTTAGGCTTGAGACCTGCCTCGCATGCTCTGGGTCCCCCATCAATAAACAACACTGTGTCGTCGGCGTACTACCGAATGGGGATGGAAGTGTCGCCTCTCATGTATCCAGCATAGAAATCGTTAGCCGTTGCCAGCCTCATCATCAATGCATGCGCATCTACTATAATAACAAAGATAAGCGGTGCAAGCAGGCATCCATGTCGCACCCCCCGCTGGGGATGGAAAAAACCCCCCTCTGGCCTGCCATTCACAAGCATCGAATATGACGTCTTTGTGATGCACCTCTTCACCCAACCAATCCATCTATCTGGGAAACCTCTCTTCTGCAGCGACCGCCAAAGGAAGCGCCACTCAACACCGTCATATGCATTAGAAAAATCCACCTTCTAGACTGCCCCTTCTGCTTCTCCCTCTTCCAGTCCAACACCAACTCCGAGGCCAGGACCCAAGAGTCCACCATCTTCTTGTCAGGCACAAAAGTTGTCTAATTAGGCGAGATGATTCCCCCATGACCCTATGTAAGTGGTTCGTCGGAACCTTTGCCACGAGCAGGTATATCGCATTGGACAACATGATAGGCTTGAAATCCTCCACACGAACTGTCCCCTCATGCGTCGGCAGCAGAAACAGGAGCACCTTGTTCAGGCGCTCAAATCCCCTGTTGCCCTCCTCGAACTCACGCAGTACCGCATCCACTTCCTCCTTCACACACTCCCAGAATTCTCTGAAAAACACACTGAGAACCCATCAGGGCCAGGGGCCCCATCCGCATTCAACTGCCAAAGAGCCCGCCTAGCCTCCTCCTCCGTGATAGGCACCACCAGGTCTTCAACTTCCTAGGTGGAGATGCATCCCACACCCCACCCACTCTACCCCCAGCCTTCCCCTCTCGTTCTCCTGGAGAAAGCGACAAAATGCAACCTGAGTTATCGACCAATCTCCGCATCACTCGTCGCTTGCACCCTTCCCACCTCAATAATGCTCCTAATGAAATTCCGACGCCTTCTGCCACTGGCCATGGAATGGAAAAAGCTCGCATTATTATCCCCCTCCTTCAACCACTTCTGCCTCGACCACTGCCTCCACTCAACCTCCTTTTTATCTTCCAACCACACCTGGTTCATACAAGCGCGCATCTCTTCCACCTCATTAGTCAATAGCTCCCTCGTGTCTTCCACTGCATCGAGACGAGATATGACCTCCTGGGCTGCCTCCCTCGCACTCTACCTCTGTTCATGGGTGTACCTCTTGAACTCAATCAGATGCTTCCCCAGCAAACCAAGCTTCTGAGCCAGGATCAATGAAGTTGATCCCTCTATCTTCGTGTTCTGCTAAAACTCCACCATTTCGCGGAAGCCCTCCTCCAGCAGCCTAGAACGCTCAAATCTAAAGAAAGATCTCGATCTCATATCCTCCCTGGAAGACCACAAGATCGGGTTGTGATCGGAGTAAACCCGATGTAGGGCTTGGGCGTCTGCCGGCGGAAACAGCCCTGTCGCCTCATGGGACACCAGGAATCGGTGAATCCGCGATCTCGACCTAGCGTTTTGCTAAGTGTAGCAGCATCCCCCGGCATCAATAATCTGCAAGCTCTCATAAACAATGAACCACATCAGTTCCGCCGAACCTGCATCTGCACCCCCACGCAAATGAGGCCTATCCTCCGAGTGTAACGTTATGTTGGAGTCCCCACCTAATAAGCCAGACCTCATCTGGTACCTCTCCTAGAGCAGACTCAAGTCACTCGTCAGCTCTGCCATCGCAGCGCCATTCTGAGGCCCATATACATTGGTCACTAATAGCCAAACCCTGCCTTCCTTCCGTTACAAGAGGGTCGAGAGAGAGTGTTGTCCCCTGCTCACCTCCTCCACAAGATCAAAACAATCCCCGTCCAACCCACCGCCATGCCTCCCGAGGTGTCCAGGGTTCTCCACTCGCGCAGTCGAGCACCACCCATCGAGCCACAAATCTCGTCAAAACCTTGGGAAATCTTTGTTTCTTGCAGCACCATCACATATGCCAACACCTCTGTACACATGTCTGGATAGCCATTCTCTTCTCCGCCCTCCCAACACCCCTGACATTCCATGAGAGGATCTTCATGGATCAACCTGGGCAATTCTCGAGGGCGGCACCACACCCAAACAATCCAACAGTGCTTGCCCCACCTCCAATCCCAGTTACCCCCTCTACTCCCACCCAACTGAATGCTCAACATCCAACGCCCCTGCCAACGTTCCTGTCGGAACCCTCTCGTGCGCAAGCAAGTCATCCTCTCTCGAGACCGAACCCGCAGGCCGTCAAACCAATTCAGAGCGTCGAACATCGCCATCCACCACCTCCTTATGCTCTCGTTGGAGGAGATCCACATGTATCATTTCCCAAACCTCCATGATGGTGACGGTCGAAGTGAGAGGTCCCTCCTGGAACTCGCAGAATCCCCAACCACATAAGCTAATAGGGACACTACCTCAGAGAGGTGCTCCATGAGCCATCTCCACCAAACTGAACTCCACCGCCTCCCTCCTGTAGCTCGTCCCCACCCCCACCCATCAGGAACACAGAACCCGGATGCAAGCACCTACTAAGCGCCTGCGGGACCACCAAATGACCAGGACCAAACAGTGGAGACTACTCCAGAGCAATGGAAACTCTAAGACGGGAGCCGGATGCCAGGCTCATTCTCAATTGTACTTACCGCGGGCCCTCCCCCGTTTCTAAAATGTGAGGCTCCTCAGTACCAGGATCCCATGCACAAGGGTGAAGCTCGTGGTCCATCTCATCCCCCCCCCTTTAGCGAACCCGCTCTCATGGTGCCGCTTGGCCCATCCGCCCCCACAACTGAAGCCCCAAGCACGCATTCCTCCAACTCCATTTAATTCCTCCTCACCAGCACGGCATGAGAAGCAACGTCCTCGATAGCATCCGACAATAGAGTATGTGTTGAGTTAGTTTTGTCTATAGTGCCTTGTATTGTGAATTTGAGATTTCTTTCTATTTATCCAAGCTGAGCATTGCATGCTCCAGCTTTTGGGGGTGTTGAAGCATGTGTCATGTGTAGATGGGTAATTGGATCCCTCCAGGTTCCAATTACCACATCCAGTGGTTTAGTCTCACATCTATTATTTATGGGACTTGAAGACTTAGTGGGGGCTATATAAGAAGCCCCACACCTATTGTATCAGATGAGAGAAGTTAATGAAAACATCAATCCTTTGAGGTGTTTTCCCATGGTTTCATTCTGCTCCTTAGGGAGTAGGGTTCCACATAAAATCTCGGTGTTCTTCATGTTTTATTCTATTTTTCTTATATTACACTTCCACATTCTCGATTTCTAACTGTTACAAATGATCGATCATGTCAAGAATGTATGATCGATTAGGTCATGAATGATGCTCGATCAGGCATGATCGATCAGTCAAGAATAAATGGTCGATCAGAGAACTCTTTGGCCTGAAAGTTAAAGGGCTGAAATGCAATATGCATGATGCTTGAGGTCTTTTACAATCTAAGACAATTACAGGATGCATGACTCAATAAAAGAGACTTCGTCTTCTTGTTGAACTTGAGATCCTTCCTTGAGCTTGTGCTGAATCTTAGCACTCCTTCGAGCTTCTTAACTTCTTCTTCACTGAAGATTGAGCTTCTTCCTGGTCGAGTAGCTTTCCTGCTCTTGACCCAGCTACAAGATTTACACAGGGTTTGTCTATCTGCACAAGTTTTGACTAACAAGACAAGTTTTGCTATTATCAAAATATACATGCTTATGCACTAACAGTTTCCCCACTTATGCATGAACTCACACTTCTTGCATCCCTTGGCACCTCTAGGACCTTGTTCTTTGTTCTGACCTCTCCTTCCCGACCTTTACATCTCTACCTCACCCATGTTCGTCCTATCGACCCTCCTGTATCACCTCCTCCACAATTCCTCTGAGCTCCATCCTCTTTTTCCTCCCCTTACGAGTCCCTCAGCCTTGCCCTAACTAAAGCCCTCAGTTTGGTTTTCCGCAACAATCTTGTCCTCTACTCCTCCTACCTCCCCCTTCAATCAAGACTCCAATTGATGGTGTCGGATCTCCCTCCACACCCTCAAACCCTTCGACTCCGTCTTATGTGTTGCATTCGAATCCCTCAATGCATGTACCGTGATTCGACTATAGCCACATGTCCTACCTCACAGGTGACAAGCTCGTTGATGGAGACGGCTCACTCGTCGTGTGCTCCATCTGGATTGTCTTTTTCATCGACTTTGTCCGGCATCAACACGACGTGTGCATCCCCTCGTATATGCCACTAAGGCCATCACCTCCGGTGGAGGTGACGTCGACGTCCTCTACAGGATCGCTAAGGCTAGTGGAAATAACGATTATGTCGCGTTGGGCATGGAGAGAACGACCGAGAAGTTGGTCGGAGTTTTGGGCACTGTCATCCCCATGTTCCCGTTCTTGATTTATTGGATCCGCCATTTATATTTGAGGTTTGGATCAATGTGCTCACAGTGGATACGTTCTTGACAAGAAGCATGAGTGGGCTGCGGGTGCTGTCAATGTTGTCCTCACATTCTGGATCCATTCAGGAGTTCTCGTCCGCAAGGTAGAGCATCATTCGAGTAGTCATCACCAATCTCCACCTCTTTGATCTACATATACATGTAAATTCTGTCTTCTTGATGACCTTGTCGTGAACATGCTGCTTGCAATTCAATTTGAATCCTATTTTTGGCGGATGCATGTTTCATTTTTTTTGAAAAGATGCATATTTCATTTTTCAGGATTGCTCCTGATGGTTAGGAACCCGAGAGCAAAGTCGGATTGGATGCGTACACTTGTGTGTATCTGCCTACGAATTTTTGCATGAACTTATATGCAAAGGAGAGTGTGTAGGAGGACAAAAGCTACATCCATGTTGTCTTTCTCCCCCACTCGTTCTGAGAAGATGCTGTGGGAAGGAGGATGAAGGGAGAGAGATTATGTCGGGAGAGGTTGTGGCGATGAGGGGAGGAGGAAGGGATTGGGGGTTGGTGGTGATTAAAATAAAATAAATATCCACCGCTGGATTGAGTTTAGGTAAATTAACGCAAGGGGAATGTTTAGGTCGGCGGAAGAAAATAAAGAAAGGGCGTACAAGTTTAAAAAAGTAAGAAAATGAGTCCGGCAAATATTAAAAGAAAGGCCGTTGTATGCTTCCTACAATCGCTTTTCCTTAGACCTCAGTTGATGACATCTCGCTCTTGACTCACTTATGGCTTTACAACACTTGCATCATTAAGTAACATGTTCATTTTCTGCATCATTTTAAGATCATAAGCTCATTATCTTCCTATTTCTCACTTTTGATGAAGTAATTGAATCAGCTTAACACCCCTTGTCAAACTTTGAAAACTTTGTAGATGCCAAAAATTAGAAAATGTTTCGAGAGGCTTTGCTGAAAAATAGATGATATGACTTCAACTATATACTTCCTATGTTAAGAGGATCTACTCTTCATTCTCATTATGGCTCGTGAAGATCAATTTCTTGACCCTTGCATCGACAGAAAAGATTAATAAAGGAACAAAGAAGTAAGTTTGCTACACACCTTTTAATTTTCTCCCTGTTGTGTATGACATGCGCTTTCCTTCATGGTTTACCTTTTATTAGCACTAGGAATAGTTTTTATCACCAAAGGACCAATATACTTGACATTAGTGGGGGTATAAGGAGTGTAATCAATGCATGCATGAGGTTTTATCACCCATGGTCTCATGGAAGTGCACAACCAAACTTGGGACCAGGATAGCATGATATATGCAATGTGGATCTGAAGGTCCATGGAAGGGTGAAAGAGAGTAAAATTGGAAGATATACGAGTGGTTAAATGGCCTGCCAAGGACCTTATAATATGACTTTCCCAAGACCCAAAGATGATGTCTATGAGAGAGGAGGTGGAAAATGAGCCAATTGTGTCATCAGTTCTCTTTGTCATTGTAATCATTTTGGACAACATAGCTTTTACAATAGAATATTCAAATCAAGATAGAATATATGACTGCAGAATGCGTCCCTTTCGGCCCTTAGTGTTTTCGTTTGGTAATGAAAGATGGAAGATTTTAGAGTTACTGTAACTGACCCACTCATGGGTCATCGTCCCTAATTCAAAGCCATATCCAGATTAGAAGACAAGGTAGACCATCCTAATAGTAGACTGACTTAGAGGAAAGCACTCTTTGATGGAAAAACTATACTCAAATTAGAGACTAAATCAGACTTCGTGGGTATACGTCGCCTCTATTTTTTTAATGCAATATAACTCCGTAAACAATAACTCGACTTGGATGATAGCGAAAGAATGGAGGTCTTCCTAAAAGGTCAGTAACACCAAATTTTTAACATATAGTACCTAAATTCCATTTTGGTGAAAGAGGTTGTCTCCCGTTGCACCGTCACTTGGGAGGATGTTGCATAGTGACGAGGACATCTTCTTTGGAGCCTCGAAGACCACATGAGAGCTTGTCATGAATAAGGTACACTGGGTAGTTGTGTGTCAACGCAATCATCAAAGCACCATGACACACATATATCATGAACGTCATGCACATGCTACCGATTTGACAAAGCAAAACGACACCTGCTAAGGGGTGTATATTACAGGGCATAGAGCCCCCTTAGCCCAATCAAGCTGGAAAAGTTCGATGAGAAGTGTCTTTGGGAAGTACCACTAACTTCCCTGGAAATCAGGAACCAGAGTAATAAGAAAACAAGGCCTTTCCTTGTAAGACTTTTTTTTTAAGAATGAAGTTGGGATCTCTCTTATAAGAACAAAAAACATGACAACAAAGTGGGAGTGGGCAACTCTATTACTCAATCTCATCTCTACATTTTATGGGTATGTAAATGGATTAAAATAGAATCAACCATTTCATACACTTCTTTACTGTGAAGCAATGCAGTACCAAATCAACATATATTAATCTAAAACAAGACTCATTTATGCGTTATATGTAGGAATGCAAATGCAGATACTAATATAGGTGTTATCATATTCTTATCTTTTTAAAATCCGAATGTGGATATGAAAACAAGTATCTTGTACAACAACAACAACAACAAAGCCTTTTCCCACAATTAAGTAGGGTCGGCTACATGGATTCTTCGCCTCCATTCAGATCTATCTTGGGTCAATCTCGGACTTATATCCAGCAAACTAAGATCCCTTCGTATAGTCTCTTTCCAACACTTCTTGGGCCGTCCTCGCCCTCTCTTAGCCGGCTCAACATCCCAACACTCGCATCTCCTAACCGGTGCATCGGTTGACCTTCTTTGCAAATGACCAAACCATCTTAAGCGGTTTTCTCGCATCTTATCCTCGATCGGAGCTACACCAACTTTCTTTCTGATTGCATCATTCCGAATCCGATCTTTACGTGTATGTCCACACATCCATCTTAGCATTTTCATTTCTGCTACAGCCATTCTCTGCAAATGTCTATGGTTCACAGGCCAACATTCAGAACCATAAAGCATAGCAGGTCTCACAGCTGCTTTGTAAAACTTTTAATTTTTAAAGGCATTTTCTTATCACAGAGAACAACGGAGGCTCCTCTCCACTTTAGCCAGCCTGCATTTATTCTATTAGTAACATCTCCATCAATTTCTCCATCATGTTGCAAAATAGATCCCAGATATCTAAAAGAATCTCTCTTCTGGATGTTACCGTCACCAATCTTCACCTCGATTCCTTCACCATTGCTTCCATCAAAGATGCATTCCATATATTCCGTCTTAGCCCTACATATACGAAAACCTTTAGTCTCCAATGCATGTCTCCAAACCTCAAGCTTCTCATTTACTCCATCTATAGTCTCGTCAATCAACACAATATCATCAGCAAATAACATACACCAAGGTAACTCATCCTGAATGTGACTTGTCAACTCGTCCATAATCAAAGTAAAAAGAAATGGACTCAAAGCTGAACCTTGATGTAAACCAATGTTGATATCAAAATAGTCAGTCTTCCCCGTCGGGGTCCTTACACAAGATAAAGCCCTATCATACATATCCTTTATGAGATTAATGTATAGGACAGGTACTTGTCTCTTCTCCAAAACTCTCCACAGTATCTCTCGTGGGACGGAATCATAAGCCTTCTCCAAATCAATAAAGATCATATGGAGATTCTTCCTTTTAGCTCTATAAATCTCCATTGTTCTCCTCAGCAAATGGATGGCTTCAATAGTTGATCTCCTCAACAAATGGATGGCTTCAGTAGATATCGAAAATCGCAATCCACATCTTTAAATATGGATAGGTATTATTTAGATGGATATTCATGATTCGAATACGAATATTTAATAAACGGATACATATAATAAATGTCTTTTAAACGCTTATAATCCAAATAAATGTTTGTGTAAAGTTGAAATTAATTGCTACAAAAACAACAATGCCTTCGCCCACATTATGTAGGGTCGGTTGTATGGATTTGTTGCCTCCATTCAGATCTATTTTGGGTCATTCTCAGACTTAGATCCAAATAGCTAAGATCTCTTCGGATAGTCTCCTTTTTTGCGAAGGTTACTTTTTTTTGTTTAATATAACGCCTTAAGCAATGACTCGACTTGGATGATAGCTAAAGAATGGAGGTTTTCCTAAAAGGTCAATAAAACCGACTTTTCAACAAATAGTATGTAAATCCCATTTAGGTGAATGGGGTTGTCTCCCGTCAAAACCTCATGTGGGAGGACGCTGCATAGTGATGAGGACATCTCCTTTGGAGTCTCGAAGACCACATGAGAGCTTGTCGTGAATAAGGTACACTAGGTAGTTGTGTGTCAACGCAATCATCAAAACACCATAGCACGTATATATCATAAATGTGATGCACATGATACCGATTTTACAAAGCAAGGTGACACCTCCTAAGGGGTGTATATTACGGAGCATTAGAGGCCCCTTAACCCAATCGAGCTGGAGAAGTTCGATGAGAAGTGTCTTTAACTTCCCCGAAAATTAGGAACCAGATTAATATGAAAACAAGGCCTTTCCTTGTAAGTCTTTCTTTATGAGAAAGAAGTAGGGATCTCTCTTACAAGAAGAAAAAAACAAGACAAGAATGTTATTTTGAGCAAGTAGATCAAAGTCGAGCACAATCTATTGGTGTGGTCATGAAAATACTCTCCAATTGGGAGTGGACAACTCTATTAGTCAATCTCATCTCTACATTGTATGGGCTATCTATGGAGATAGATTAAGATAAGAATCGACCATTTCCTACACTTCATTACTAGGAAGCCATGTAGTACCAAATCAACATATATTTATCTAAAACAAGATCCATGTATGCGTTATCTGTAGGAATGCAAACATGCATATACTGATATAGGTGTTATCATATCTTTATCATTTTTAAAATACGGATGCGGATATGAAGACAAATATCTTGTACATATCAAAAATCACAAACCACGTCTGAAATATGGATAGTTATATTTAGACGGATAGTCATGATTCGAATATAAATGAATACCGATTATCCTACGAATAATAAATATCTTTTAAATGCTTATAAAAGGAATAAATGTTTAAAGTTGAAATTAATTGCTACAAAAACAACAAGGCCTTATCCCACATTATGTAGGGTCGGCTGCATGGATTTGTTGCATCCGTTCAAATTTATTTTGGGTCATTCTTGGACTTAGATCCAAATAGCTAAGATCTCTCCGAAGTCTCCTTTTTGCGAAGGTTACTTTTTGTAGTTTAATTTAACTCCGTAAGCAATGACTTGACTTGGATGATAGCAAAAGAATGGAGGTCTTCCTAAAAGGTTAATAAGATCCAATATTCAACAAATAGTACCTAAATCCTATTTAGGTGAATGAGGTTGTCTCTCATCTCAACCTCACATGGGAGGACATTGCATAGTGAGGAGGACATCTTCTTTGGAGTCTTGAAGACCACATGAGAGCATGTCGTGAATAAGGTATACTGGGTAGTTGTGTGGCAACACAATCATCAAAGCACCATGGCATGTATATATCATGAACGTGATGCACATGATACTAATTTGACAAAGCAAGGCGACACCTCCTAATGGGTGTATATCACGGGACATTAGAGGCTCCTTAGCCTAATCGTGCTAGAGAACTTCGATGAGAAGTGTCTTTGGGAAGTACCACTAACTTCCCCAAAAATCTGGAACCATAGTAATAAGAAAACAAGGTTGTTCCTTTTAAGCCTTTCTTTTTGGTAAAGAAGTAGGGATCTCTCTTACAAGAACAAAACACAAGAGAACAAAGTTATGTCTAGCAAGTAGATCACAGTCTAGCTCAATCAATTGGTTTGGTCATGAAAATAGCCTCTTATTGTGATTGGACAACTCCTTTCGCCAATCTCATCTCTACATTGTATGGCTATCTATGTATATGGATTAAAATAAGAATCAACCACTTCATAAACTTCATTACTATGAAGCCATGTAGTACCAAATCAACATAAATTGATCTAAAACAAGACCCATTTATGCGTTATATGTAGGAATGCAAACATGCAGATACTGATGTTGGCATTATCATGTCCTTGTCCTTTTTAAAATCTGGATACGATTATGGAAACAAAGTAATTATTGAAATTCACAAACCACGTCTTTAAATATGGATAGGTATATTTACGTGGATAGTCATGATTCGAATACGAATATTTAACAAACGAGTACCGATGATCTTACGGATAATAAATGTCTCTTAAATGCTTACAATCACAAGAAATGTTTTTGCAAAGTTGAAATTAATTACTATAAAAATAACAAAGCCTTCTCCCACATTAAGTAGGGTCGGCTACATGGATACCTTGCCTCCATTCGATATGTTTTGGATCATTCTCGGACTTAGATCTGAATAACTAAGATCTCTTCAAATAGTCTCCTTTTAATACCTCGTTTGCCTTCCCCGCCCTCTCTTAGCTGGCTCAACATCCCAAATATCGCATCTTCTAACTAGTGCATCAGTTGAACCCTTTTGCAAATGACCTAATAATCTAAAGAGGTTCTCTATCATTTTATCCTCAATTGGAGCTACACCAATTTTCCTTATAATTGCATAGTTCTGAATCCGATCTTTTCATGTATGACCATACATAAATAATAGCTTTTCCATTCATGCTATTGTTATTCTTTACACATGCCTATAGTTCATTGTCCGACATTTAGATCCATATAGCATATTAGGTCTCGCGGTTGCTTTGTAATACTCTTTTTTTAATTTTAGAAGGAATTTTCTTGTCCTATCAAACAATATAGGTTCTTCTTCATTATAACCAGCTAATGAATCTCATATTCATCATGTTAAAATCTAGATATTAATCCCCAAGATGAAACAATTCAATAAAAACCACTAATTATTCATTATTATTAACTTGTATTATGTAGAGTTATATTTTAGTCTATGATATTCTCGTCTGCACCATTCTCATATTTTCTTTTTCCTATTGGACTCTTTATGTATTTTACCAATAAGCTACTCCTCTATATAAGAGAGCCTAGGGTGTATGGAATAAACATGCTTTCTCATTTTCCCAACATGGTATCAGAGCGACGGTCCTAGACCGGAGTTCTTGAACCAAACCCTAACCCTAGCCTCCACCCTCAAGCCCTCCACACGCGCCTCGCGCCGCCTCGCTCTGCCCCGACATCGGCGCTCCTGTGTGCCGCTCCTGCTCGATCGTGCATGTTCCTGTGCGTAGGAGCACGCTCCTGTGCATGTGAAGACGTGCGCCTGTGCACTGGTGCACGTGAAGCTGTGCGCCTATACGCGTGAACCTGTGCGCCTGCGTACCTATGCATGTGAAGTTGTGCGCCTGTGCGCGTGAAACTTTGTGCGTGAAGCTGTGTCGTGCACGCCTCGGTGTGTGCCCTTATTCGTGATCCCGCACGCGCATCTACGCGTGTGATTTCCGTGCACGTGCAGCCCTAGGCCAGCGCGCGTGCGGCTCCAGCCTTGTTCTGCACGCACGTTTCCATATTAATGGGTTTGGTTACTTGCGTCTACACATGCAACTAAACCGGTTAATGTCCGTGTAGACAATCATATCTTTAGTCTACTCCCCTAGTCTTCCAATATCATAATGTCAGAAAGCAAGGCAGATATTTCATCTACAGGCGCCTTCAGAGGTCCAGAGCCTATTGTGAAGATGGATGGTTCAAATTATGAACTGTGGGCCATGCAGTTCATGAGTATGATGAAGTCAACCGGTAAGAAGCAAATTCTTACTGAGGAAGAGCCTGCTGAGAAGACAATGGTCAATGCCTCTTGGGAGACGGATGATGTATATGCCAAAGTCTGGCTTTCCAGAATATTAGCAATTGAGATTGCTAACGATATTCTGCATCAGCCCACTGCCAAAGCAATGTGGGACATGCTGGCTGCCACCTATTCACAGGCAAAGAATGAGACGAAGATTTTGCAACTTCAGTATGACATCTTTACAATCAAGCAGAATGGACGGCCTCTACACTTATTGTACACGTCTTTACGTGGAATGTTTGAGAAGCTTTATAGCTTCATGCCTCTCACAGCCACTCCAGAGCAAGACCTATCGGAATGCCACTATGGTGGGGTGTTTTTCTGGCTGCCCTTGATCCAGAATACGAGGCAACACGTTCCCAGATTCTGGCAGATTCCACTATTCCTTATATGGAGGAAGCTTTTCATAGGCCTGAGTCATATCATTGTTCCTTCGTCTACTGCAAATCAGACCGCTTCAGCCATGGCAGCCAATCGAGGTCGTGGGGGTCATCATCAGTTCTGTGGCCGTGGACCTCGAGGCAGAGGAGGCCGTGTTCTGCCATCATGTACTTTTTGCTATCGTTCTGGACATACCGAAGACACATGCTATTCTAAACATGGGTTTCCTGCTTCTGCACGAGTAGCTGAACAGATTGAGCCTCCATCTGCTTCATCTATGGATCAACGCTTTGATGACCTTGTAGCCCGTCAGAGGGGCATTATTCCTCCATCTGATCCCGCTGCATCAGCGCCTACTTCCGAGAGTCACTCCGACGTTGTTGCGTCTGCATCCACCAGTGCATCAGGTAGCACTTATGCATTCACTAGCAGTAGTGGATCAGATACTTTAGAGTGGATTGTGGACTCCGGTGCCATGCATCATCTGTATGGTGATCAAGGTCTACTTACAGGATACCGACAGGTTTCTCCAGGCCGTACTGTGGTTATTGCTAATGGGACACACTCCCCGATTACTGGTCAGGGGGAGATTAGACTGACACCATCCATACATCTCAAGAACGTGTTACGTGCGCCTGATTTTTCGATGAATATGTTGTCCATTAGCCAAATTACAAAGGATTTACATTGTCAAGCAATTTTTGATCCATCTTCTCTCATTTTTCAGGACATCCTTACGGGCAACGTGATTGGGCGTGGCTATGATCAAGGCGGCCTCTATCGTCTTAGTCGGACCCCTTATGCTGGAGCCTCATCTCTACCTGCTGGATCCATCTCGCCATTACTGTGGCACTTGCGCTTTGGACATCTACCGCTTCAGAAACTGCGTCATGTGTTACCCTAGGTTTCACCTCACACGTCCATCCAATGTGAGGCTTGTCAGTTGGGAAAGCATCATCGGTCTAGTTTTCCCAGTCGTCAGTGTCGGAGTAGTACCTCCAAGGTTGAGTTGTTTCATGTCGATATCTGGGGTCCTAGTCATGTTCTTGTTCATCAGTGATACAGGTTTTATATAGTTAGTGTGGATGATTTCTCTCATGTGTCGTGGATCTTTCTGTTAAAGAATAAATCTGAAGCGGGGAATATTATCATCAATTTCATTAATGAACTTCGTAATGTTTTTTCTGCATCTGTTAAAATTGTGAGAAGTGATAATGCCCTGGAATTTTGTACGCATACCCTCTCCAATTATTTTTCATCTCAAGGGATTATCCACCAAACATCATGCGCCTATACTTCCCAACAGAATGGGGTTGTTGAAAGGAAACATCATCATTTACTTGATGTCACCAGGTCGCTTCTTATACAGAGTCATGCCCCTCATTCTTTCTGAAGCGATGTTGTTCTTACAGCATGTTATCTCATTAATCGTATGCCGTCATCTGTCTTAGGAGAGAAGATTTCTTTCTCTCTTGTTTTCCTGACAAAGAATTGTTATCCCTCATTCCTCGTGTGTTTGGCTCGGTTGCCTTTGTCCACCAGTTGTCTCCAGGGATTGACAAGCTCTCTCCTAGGGCTGTCAAGTGTGTCTTTGTTGGGTACTCAAGAACTCAGAAGGGGTACAAGTGTTATGATCCATTGCGCAGGAGGTTATCTCGTTAGTGTTGATGTTACCTTTTTCGAATCTGTTATGTACTTCTCATCTACAAGTGATCAGTTGGTATCCTCTGACATTACTGATGCTATATACATGCCACCACCACCATCACCTCTACCACCTCCACCGCTACCATCTCCTACACCTCCTGTCACTGTGCTTGTTTCACCATTGACATTCCACTATACCCGTCGGCCTACTTCTGCTCATGGTTACGCTCATCATCAAGTTCGCCTGAGGTATGTTCTGAGA
The DNA here is from genome assembly GCA_037367405.1 of Ottelia alismoides. NCBI lineage: Eukaryota > Viridiplantae > Streptophyta > Magnoliopsida > Alismatales > Hydrocharitaceae > Ottelia > Ottelia alismoides. Next base: position 426,565 of record JAZKJV010009278.1, read on the forward strand.
ATATTAATATTGATGGATCTGATGATTTCCCTTAGCAGGATGTGTTACAGAGGCCAGATGAGGAGGCATGTGATTTAGATATACCTATTGCTCTTCGAAAGCGGAAGCGCAGCTGCGCGTCATATCCTATAGCATCTTATGTGTCTTTTGATCACCTAACGGGAGAATTCAGGAACTTTGTCATTGCACTATCAGCAGTGGATATTCCACGGAACTACCAAGATGCGTTGAAGGATAGTCGATGGCGGTTAGCCATGGAGGAAGAAATGGCTGCTCTTCAGTCCAGAGGCACATGGAGCCTTGTCATTGCACCTACTGATGTGTCTACAGTTGGCTGCAAGTGGGTCTTTACAGTTAAGCAGAATGCAGATGGCAGCATTGACAGATACAAGGCACGCCTGGTTGCTCGTGGCTTTACACAGACATATGGGATGGATTATCTTTATACATTCTCGTTGGTTGCTCGCCATTCCACCCTACGGATCCTCCTCTCTGTTGCAGTTACTCGTGATTGGTCACTATACTAATTAGATGTGAAGAATGCATTCTTATACGGTGACTTACATGAGGAAGTCTACATGCAATAGCCACATGGTTTTGCTGTTGAGGGGGAGTATCCTAAGGTATGCAGACTTCATAAGGCTATCTATGGCCTTAAGCAGAGCCCCAGAGCTTGGTTCCAGAAGCTCTCAGACCTGTTTGAGAAACAGGGGTACAGACGTTCTAATGCAGATCATTCCTTGTTCGTACAGAAGACACCCAGAGGTATTATTGCAATTATGGTGTATGTAGACGATATCTTGATTACAGGTGATGATGAACAAGGAATTCAGGGGGCAAAAGAAATGTTGGGTCGTGAATTTGTCACCAAGGACCTTGGAGTTCTTAGATATTTTCTGGGACTAGAATTCGCCAGAAGTCCTCATGGGTTGGTAATGACCCTGAGGAAATATGTCACTGACATGTTGAGTGAAACAGGAATGCTTGGTTGCCGACCTGCTACTGCACCCATGGATCCCAGTATGAAATTATATGATGACGACACTGATGAGGTGGATAGGAGAAGGTACAGAGAACTGGTGGGCAAGCTTCTCTATGTTACTATTACCAGACCCGATATCTCCTTTGTTGTGAGTCGAGTAAGCCAGTTCATGGAGAAACCACATCAGGTCTCATGTACCTTAAGTCATCTCCAGGTGCAGGTCTGTTGTTTAAGAAAGACAAGGAGGTTACTATCTCAGCATGTGCAGATGCAGTCCACCACTGGGTTTGCTGTGTATGTTGGAGATTCTCTAGTCTCATGGAGAAGCAAGAAGCAAACGGTTGTAGCAAGGTCTAGTGTTGAGTCTGAATATAGGGCTATGGCCCAGGTCAGTACAGAAATGATGTGGGTAAATGCTGTGCTTACAGATCTATATATAGAAGTCCCGCTTCCTATGGTTCTGGAATGTGACAATCAGGTGGCTCTATTCATTGCAAATAATCCAGCATTTCATGAACGAACCAAGCACATTGAGGTTGATTGTCACTTCATAGGTGATATGATTCAGAAGGGGCTTATTGTTACATCCCATGTTAGCTCAGAGGACCAAACTGCAGATATCTTTACCAAGGCATTACTTCGAGGGCCATTCAAGAAGTGTTCGTCCAAGCTGAGCTTGATTGATATCTATGCTCTACCTTGAGTGGGAGTGTAGAGATATATTTTAGTCTATGATATTCTCGTCTGTACCTTTCTCATATTTTCTTTTTCCTATTGGACTCTATGTATTTTACCCATAGGTTACTCCTTTATATAAGAGAGCCTAGGGCGTATGGAATAAACATGTTTTCTCATTTTCCCAACATATTATATTGTGTAGATTGTGTATAATTAACCTAAAAGCTAACTCTATTTATTGTATTTAATTACTAACATTTCTTCTTTATTTTATTAAAAACCCATAAAAATTAGATTAATTATTGTATATATTTATTTTGGCTTTTAAAAGAAATCAGAAATGCAAAAAAACTCAAAACCCACGAAATCAACGATTTTACCTATTAAAAATATTCCCAAAAATTAACTTTTGTATAAGTGACCCTGTTTGACTTTTTGTTCAACATTCATGTTTTGACTTTTTGTTTTAATTCGGCCTCCTTTTATTTCTTTTGGATTTTTCTTTATTTTCCTATTTTCTAATTTTTTGTGGCCGCTCTCCCTGCACTACTGCCACCTTCCTTGGACGTTGGATCTGCCTCCAGGCGCCTTCATCCTGGTCGTTCATCTCCCGTCAAGTCTCCACCATTGATCTTCACCCCCAGATCCAATCTGACCCGCACCTCCCGTTCTCTTCTAGACCACACGATCGCTCTTCTATCCAACGCCTCTCCTTGCTCCACGTCACCCCGCCTCTGACGACCGTTGGATGGACCTCCAGATCTTATCCCAACCACACACACACACCTCGATATCAGCCCTTGATCACTGCTTCCTTGTCTAATCACAATCATCCACTCACACCCCTCCTAGGCGGCCGTTGGATCGAAAGATCCAACGGCTCCGCTTCATCTTCTACCTCCTAAACGCCTCGTCCCCAAGCATTACGCCTGCGACCCCCGCCCCCTTCCAATTATAGCCCCCTCCACAGACTACCTATGTACAACCTAAGGTCCCCTCTCCAGAGTCGTTACATCCCTCATCCCTCACGCGCCCTCCTTTCATCAATTTTAAGTTTCGCATCCCTTTAATTGGTCGTTCAAAAGCTCACCATCGCCACATGTAACCAACCACTTCCACCACTATAAAAAGCCTTCCTCTGCCTCCGTTCATCCCCGTCCACCATTCCTAGGGTACGACCTAGCCATCCTCCTCTTTATGACAGACTAAGGCGGGTGGATTGGCCATGATAGTCGGCACACCTTCTATTTTGACCCATGGCCTCACCGGCCATGTCTTGGTGCTCCTAGCACTACAAAGCTTCCCGTATTGATTGCGCGGGTCTGAGCGACGACCGGCGGCTCCCAAGGAGGCTCAGCCCAAGCCTCCCCTGCCGTCGATAACCTCTCCGACAAGGTAAACACCTCTATCTCTATTTCTTTGAATTTCTTCCTTTTATTCTGCCGCACACGATACACTTTACCTCCCCCTGACCATACCCTGAGCTCTGCCATACATCCCTCACCTTTGTCAAAACCTCCACTCATCTCCTTTCCTTCTCTATACCCCCACTCTGCCTCCGTTTATCATCGTCCACCAATTCCAACAGTCCCTCTTAGCTTGCTCTTGTGACAGAGGAGTTGATCGGCGATTATGGTGGTTCTTCGCCCAGGTGATGACCCACGGTAACTCCTCCGTGTCGCGATGCCTCCAGCGTTCGTTGAGCTCCATGCACCGGCCGTGCACACTGGGAGACGACCCCGAGGTTCCATTGGAACCTCAGCACAAACCACTCCGCCAATTGTTCTCTTCGATCAGATACCTTCCTCATCCGTATTTCCTTATTTTTCTCCTATTTAATTCCCCTTACACACGCATTCACTCCGACCTTCGACCATCTCCAAAGTCTCGCCACCCATCACTGACCCTCGCACCACCTTCCCCTTCTCCAGAACCCATCCCCGCTCCGATTCACCTCCTCCATCGTCACGGGCGGAGGAAGTTTCATGCCTCTATTCCCCATGCCCCTACAGGCACCCATCTCACTCAGAAACCCCGCACAACACCATGCTTAGGCTATACCTAACAGTTGTAGGAGCTTATTTCGTCAATGGTCGGAGTTCATTCACCACTCCCGACTCGAGCAACCTCTCCAACGAGACGACGTCGACCACCATCATCAGCTACCATGGGAGCTTCCTCTCCCGTCAACCATCACCGCCAGGTGATCACGGAGCTTCGTCAAGGATTTACGGCCACGAAGGAGCACGGAAGGGCTCTAGCGAGCTCGTCGGAGCCTCGTTCACGCCATCTCTCTCATAGCGAAGGAGAAGCACTTGCGTCATTGGATGGCGCCTCTTGGCGGCCATCCATCGTCCCTGATAAAGCCATGTCGCCCGTACGGACCTGCAGGCTCGGATACCCAAGCCACCAGGCTTGGGAGGCAGCGAGCCATATCACGAAGCACCATAAAGCGCAACTTGCCATTTGTGGCCCGAGCCTAGGATGTCTCTCGAGCCTGGCCCCTTAGGTGCTCCGCACATGAGGGGATGGGTAAATTGCATGAAAGACTCCGTAAATTTCTGAAATTACTTCTAGGTCCCTAGGAGTGTGCCTCATGTGTGTACCTGGATATTTTACAGGGATGCCCTCGTGACTTTTGGAAATTACAAAATGGTCCCTGTGTGCAATGGATAAATTACAGAAGGAACCCGTTGGTTTTTGCTATTTGCAAATAGGTCCCTCCAGGGACCTATTTGCAATATTTATCTTTATTTTTTTAACATTTTATTACATTTATGCCCTTTGCATTATTTTGAGCATATCTTGAGCATCCTGCATGCATGATTTTAGTTTCATTTCAATGCTTGTTTCATCCTCTATTTAATGGCATATTTAATTTCTTAATCTGACACTAAATGAAATATGATGAATTTTGATATTATATAGTGTCTCTTGCTCTATAAATCCTTGCGGTCCATGAGGCATTTTTTTTCAGATTATTTTTTATGTTAATCATTTGTCCTATTAGTAATTTCATATGTTTATAAAGGTCTACTTGTTTAGAATTTAAATATACAAGATGAATGCTTAAATTTAGCCACTTTCATGTTCATATTTACCATTAAACATGTCCAATTATGTCAAAAACTCTTAAGGCATACCCTTAAACATACGAATCCGCAAATATCATTTAAAACATTACCTGTAAACTTAATTTTAAGGAGTTGTTACACAATAAGCTATGCAATATGCCGAGAAGGACAGACAAGATAGAATTCAAGGGGAGTTCATGTACTATTCACATACAAACATATCCATATATCCGAATAGAAATAAAATCTTCAATAAAAAATTTCGTCGGGGGCGCTGCCCCCACATCCCCGCAGGGGAGGAGCGTACCTGCTCCCCCCCCGAGACCTCCCCCGCAAGGCTTGCTGACCGGGCAGCGAGACCCCTGTCTTGTTGGGGTATGGTATGGCAGGAGGGGTGCATACACCGGTTCTTCAACTTGGGTTAGTTAGAATTCTGATGAATATCAACAGATGCATTCTCATACATTTGTATCTTTCTTTCGGTGTTCTTATCTTTATAATTTTATCATATCTTATAGTGATATATATCATATATTAGTCAGAATATATAGAATTTCATTAATATATATGTTAACGCATATAGTAGTTTATGTATCTCTCCGTTATTTTTATTTTCAGTTGTATGCTTTATGTAATTTACCCATAGGCTACTCTCCTATATAAGAGAGCCTAGGGCTTATGGAATAATCATCTCGTTCTCTTTTCCCAACATGGTATCAGAGCGACGGTCCTAGACCGGAGTTCTCGAAACCCTAACCCTACCCTACCCCACCCGCCGACCTCTCTTTCTCTCTCCCTCTCATCGGTGCCGCCGCCGGGCTCATCGCAGTCGCACCAGAACCCTCGTGTGCTGTGGTTGCTGCTCCTAGGCCCCCTGTGCGTGTGCGCTAGCGCGACTGTGCAAGTGCGCAAGTCTCCTCTGCGCACTGCGCGTTGTGCCTCCTCCGCCTACTGCGCAAGCGCGCATCCTCTGTGCGATGTATCCCCCTGCGCCTGTAGCCCTAGGCGCGAGCGCGCATCCTCGCCTGCACGCTAGCCTGTAGCCCTTCCGCGCGTCGTGCTCTTTGCGCGCGATCCAGCAGGCGACTGCTCCTGTGATTGCGCGTGCACCCGGTTTCGTGTGCGCGTGCTCCCTGCGCACGTGTGCGTGTGATCAGCCCTAAAGCGCGCACTGTCATCTACATGGGTTTAGTTGTTTGAGGTCTACGCGTGCAACTAAACCCGTCTATGTCATTGTAGACATATTTCATCCTCTATCAATCGTTCCAGTCTTCAGTCTCCAGTATGTCAGAAAGCAAGGCAGATATCCCATCCATTGGCGCCTTTCGTGGTCCAGCGCCTATTGTAAAGATGGATGGTACCAACTATGAACTGTGGGCAATGCAGTTCATGAGCATGATGAAGTCAACGGGTAAGAAGCACATTCTTACCGAACCAGAGCCTGCTGAGAAGACTGGAACCAATGCCTCTTGGGAGGCTGATGACGCATACGCCAAAATTTGGCTATCTGGTACATTGGCAATTGAGATTGCCCATGACATTCTACATCAACCCACGACCAAGGATATGTGGGACATTCTGGCGGCTACATATTCGCAGGCGAAGAACGAGACAAAGACTCTGCAACTCCAGCATGATATATTCACTATCAAGCAGAATGGTCGCCCTCTAAATTCTCTCTACACATCACTGAGAGGGATGTTCGAGAAGCTCTACAGCTTCATGCCCCTGACAGCCACGCCAGAACAGCAGAAGACATATAGGAATGCGACTATGGTGGGCGTGTTCCTTGCTGCACTCGATCCAGAGTATGAGGCGGCACGATCCCAGATCTTGGCCGACTCTACTATTCCTCCCATGGAGGAAGCTTTCCATAGACTGAGTCGGATCACAGTTCCTTCCACGGCCACGAGTCAGAATACTTCGGCCATGGCAGCTAACAGGGGTCGCAGATTTCTTCATCAGGGCCGTGGACGTGGACCCCGTGGAAGAGGTGGCCACACTAGGCCAACATGTACCTATTGTCATCGCGTTGGACACAATGAAGACACATGCTACTCGAAGCATGGATTTCCTGCATCTGCACGAGTCGCTGAGCAGATAAAGCCTCCATCTGTTGCTACTTTGGATCAGCGGTTCGACGATCTAGTTGCCCGTCTGAGGGGCATTATTCCCCCATCTGGTCCAGCACCAACTACTGAGAGCCAATCTGATGATGTTGCCTCTGCCTCTGCGTCGACTAGTGCTTCAGGTAGCATACTTGCATTCACCAGTAGTAGATCAGATACATTACCGTGGATTATGGACTCGGGCGCTACACATCACCTATGTGGCGACCAGAGTTTACTTACAGGATACACTCAGATTCCTCCAGGCCGAACAGTAGTAATCGTCAATGGTACACATTCCCCCATCACTGGTCAGGGGGAGATTAGATTGACATCTTCTATGCAGCTCAAGAATGTGCTACATGCACTTGATTTTTCAATGAATTTGTTGTCAACTAGTCAGATTACGAAGGATCTACACTGCCAGGCGATTTGATCCATCTTCTCTTATTTTTCAGGACATCCATACGGGCAACGTGATTTGTCGTGGCTATGAGCAAGGAGGCCTCTACCGCCTGAATCAGACTCCATTCGCTGGAACCTCATTCCTTCCCACTGGACCAGTATCTCCTTTATTGTGGCTTCTGCGCTTTGGACATCTACCGCTTCAGAAGTTGCGTCGTCTGTTACCTCAGGGTCTTCCTCACACACCTATCCAATGTCAAGCGTGTCAGTTGGGAAAGCATCACAGGTCGACCTTTCCCAGTCGTCCAGGTCGGAGTAGTACCTCCAAGTTCGAGTTATTTCATATTGATGTCTGGGGTCCGAGTCGTGTACCTGATCATCAGGGACACGTATTTTATATAGTGTTTGTGGATGATTTTTCTCGTGTGATGGGTTTTTTTGATGAAAAATAAATCTGAAGCTGGCAATATTATTATCCATTTTCTGAATGAAATTCAAAATGTTTTATCCACATCAGTGAAGTTTGTGAGAAGTGATAATGCCCTAGAACTGTGCACTCATGTCCTTGCCAATTATTACTCCTCAAAAGGGATTATCCACCAAACATCATGTGCTCATACCTCTCAACAAAATAGAATTGCTGAAAGGAAACATCGCCACCTACTTGATGTCACAAGATCACTTCTTATACAGAGTCATGTTCCCTACTCTTACTGGGGTGATGCAGTTCTCACTGCATGTTACCTAATCAATCGTATGTCGTCCTCTGTCTTGGATGAACAGATTCCGTTTTCCCTTATCTACCCTGGGAAAGATCTGTTCTCTTTTACCCCCTGTGTGTTTGGTTCAGTCGCCTTTGTCCATCAGTTGTCTCCTGGTACTGACAAGCTCTCTCCTAGGGCTGTCAAGTGTGTCTTCGTTGGGTACTCCAGAACCCAAAAGGGGTACAAGTGTTTTGATCCTCTGCGTCGGCGGTATATGGTCAGTGCAGATGTTACATTTTTTGAATCTGTAATGTATTTTTCAGCCTCAGGTGATCAGTAGCTACCTCCACTACCTACCGATGCCATCTACATGACACCACCACCTACTGCACTGCCACCACCACTGTCACCACCACCACCACCACCAATCCCCGTCTCACCACTACCTTTCCATTATACCCGCAGGCATCCTCCTGCTCATGGTCATGGCTCGTCTCCTAGCTCGCCTATGGTATGTAATGAAAATGCTTCTATTGATGGATCTAATGATATTCATGAGCAGGATATGTTGCAGGGACCAGATGAGGACACAGCTGATTTAGATGTTCCTATTGGTATACGCAAATCAAAGAGGAGTTGCGTTACATATCCCTTGTCAGCTTCTGTGTCATTTGAGCGGCTATCTGGGGATTTCAGGAACTTTGTGGTGGCCCTCTCAGCTGTAGACATTCCACGGAATTATCAAGATGCTCTGCAGGACAGTAGATGGCGGGTAGCAATGGAAGAAGAAATGGCGGCACTTCAATCTAGAGGAACTTGGAGTCTAGTTGCTATACCTCCAGATGTGACCCCGGTGAGCTGCAAGTGGGTTTTTACGGTGAAGCACAATGCAGATGGTTCTATTGACAGATACAAGGCACGCCTTGTTGCACGTGGTTTTACACAGACATACGGGGTGGACTACCTTGATAGATTCTCGCCAGTAGCCCGTCATTCCACTCTCCGGATCTTGTTGTCAGTTGCAGTTAATCGAGAGTGGCCATTGTACCAGTTGGATGTGAAGAACGTGTTCCTGTATGGAGATTTGCAGGAGGAGGTCTATATGCAACAGCCACCCGGTTTTGCTGTTGAGGGGGAGTGTTCCAAGGTATGCAGACTTCATAAGGCTATCTATGGCCTTAAGCAGAGCCCCAGAGCATGGTTTCAGAAGCTTTCAGATCTCTTTGAAAACAAGGATACAAACGCTCCAATGCTGATCATTCCTTGTTTGTACAGAAGACTTCTAGAGGTATTATTGCAATTATGGTTTATGTAGATGACATCTTGATTACAGGAGATGATGAGCAAGGCATAAAGCAGGCGATAGAAAAGCTGGGAAGCGAATTTGTCACTAAGGATCTTGGAGTCCTTAGATATTTTTTGGGGCTGGAATTTGCTAGGAATCCGTATGGATTAGTAATGTCGTAGAGGAAATATGTTACAGATCTGTTGAGTGAAACAGGTATGCTTGGGTGTCGGCATGCTACGACACCAATGGATCCCAGCATGAAGCTTTATGATGATGACACAGAGGAGGTGGACAGGAGAAGATACAGAGAACTGGTAGGAAAACTGTTGTATGTCACGATCACTAGACTCGATATATCATTTGCAGTGAGTCGTCTGAGCCAGTTCATGGAGCAACTACGTCAGGTTCATATGGATGCAATACATATGATTCTTAGATATCTCAAATCATCTCCAGGTACAGGTTTGCTATTCAAGAAGGGAAAGGGGATTTCTATCTCAGCATGTGTGGATGCAGACTATGCAGGATGTCCCAAGGACAGGAAGTCCACCTCAGGATTTGCAGTCTATGTTGGAGATGCTCTAGTCTCATGGAGGAGCAAGAAACAGACAGTGGTAGCTAGATCCAGTGCTGAATCCGAATATAGGGCTATGGCCCAGGCTAGCACATAAATGATGTGGGTGAAGGCTGTTCTTACAGATCTATGTATTGATATACCACTTCCTATGAACTTGGAATGTGATAATCAGGCAGCCTTGTTCATTGCAAACAACCCAGCATTCCATGAGAGGACCAAACATATTGAGGTTGACTGTCACTACATACGTGACATGATTCAGAAGGGGTTCATTGCCACATCTCATGTTACCTTAGAAAATCAAACTGTTGATATATTCACCAAGGCATTACTACGAGGCCCATTCCAGAAGTGTGCGTCCAAGCTGAGCATGATTGACATCTATGCTCCATCTTGAGGGGGAGTGTTAATGCATATAGTAGTTTATGTATCTCTCCGTTATTTTTATTTTCGGTTGTATGCTTTCTGTAATTTACCCATTGGCTACTCTCCTATATAAGAGAGCCTAGGGCTTATGGAATAATCATCTCGTTCTCTTTTCCCAACAATATATTATTGTAGTTTTTATAGATATTTATCCTTGTAAACTGAGGCTTACGCCTCGACCGCCTCGAGGCTACGTCTCGCCTCGATTCCAGGAAAACCGCATCGTTCCATTTTTAGTTTTTTCAAACCTTGCCTGCAAGTGTCATTGCAATCGGGAAAGATCTTGGCTCGTCTACATATTGTCATAATTCGTCTTCTTCTCATTAACCACATGAAACCTTAATCCTCATGGGGAGTTTCCAAGACCAAATCCTAGCACAATCCCTAGATGACTTCTCTTGGTCTGACATACCATGACTGGAGATCACCTCGTACGCATGTTTAACAATAAATATCATTGAATAAATTTATAAGACATGTCAAGTTCTCTCCTGAGATTACTTTGCAGTCTTTGCAGCACAACCGATCTCTCCTCCTCATCGCAAATTAATCTATCTATGTTTTTGTGCCACTCTCATAAATAATTAAATGCTCCTCCCTCTTCTTGAAGAGAATGTTTGCTATGAGAAGTTCATAAACTATTACAAAATCTAAATGTTTTTTCCATCTTTATTTCTAACCCTGAAGTCATGGCCCCCATAAACACTAGCTTATTTTGAAGCATTATTTCCTACACGTCCATTGAAATCTCCACCTATGCAAATCATTTCTTTTTGTGTGATTCCTTATATAATCTTATCCAAATACTCCCAAAAATCTTGCTCTATTCTTTATCCAAATCAATTTATGGTGCATACCTAAATTGAGATGATATTTGAGATTTCTTCTTCAAGCACGAATTTTAATAAATAATCAGATACATAAATCTTTATACCTCAATCACATTATCCTTCAAATCCTTATGAATAACCACGCCAACATCATTTCTACCCTTTTTTTTTAAACCAACTCTTCGGGGGAGGCACGACGCGGTGCTCGCCCCAAAAATTCAACATCATTTCTACCCTTCTTTGTACCAAAATGCCATAATTTAATGCAGTCTTATCGATATCCTTACTTTCTATCCAACTTTTTTGTATCTTGGACACAGTATCTGAATCTTCATTCTTTCGATCGTATCGACCAGCTCCTTCGATTTGTCGATCGAAGTGTCAATATTCAAACTACTTATCTACAACTTCTTTTGCGATCTTTTTTGGACTCGCTTCTTTACTCATATGCATCCATCATGTGATAGCCCTTACAAACATTGGACTGCATCCTAGTTGCAATGCAGTGAAACTCGCTTACTTACTCACATGTGTTACTCATGCGAGAACTCTTGCAAATTTTCAACTATCAAATGCAATTAAATCGCTAATTAAATTACAAATTTTGAAATTAATTTCTAGTTAAATTAAATTTTTGAAATTAATTGTTAATTAAAATCACAAGAACTATATATAAACAACCATAAATCAAAGTCCCCCGCTCGACAAGGTAGACAGACAGCTCTACCCAGCTCAATAAGGTTAATACGCTTTCCACAAATTGAAATTTGGTCGTAGAAGCAACAGGAACTCCTCCAGGAAGAGAGTGAGGCAAGCCACTTCACCAGATTGCGGTGGCCTTATCGTCAAATGTCTCTTCTATTAAGAAGACCACATTGGAGTGACTGAGGATTAGTAGACTTTCCTCCGCGGCCAGGGACTGCTATCAGGACTATCGGAGATCGATGATGCTCTCGAGCACTAGACTAGTAGGAGGCCCCCTATTTCTATATATTCAAGTCAAAGACCTCGCACATAAGCCAGAATCTAAGTCGGCTTACTCACCATGATCATACAGGCAGTCAGGTTTTGATATCAAAAAGCTCATCGAAATCGGCTGGACGTGTAAAGATATATATATGTGTGTGTGTGTGTATCTTCCTGGAAATGGCTCCAAAATGCATATACTGCATGCAACACCTTAACATAGTTAGGTATTTGCAAAAAAAACATGTTTTTTCTGTATCCGCATCAACCAAAATTAAAATACACATCCTTAACTGCTAAAAAAGTGGATACGATGGTGGACGGACGCACATGCACGCACACAACTACATCCGGCATCTCTCTATGTGTCACCTCATATTGGTTGATATTGGTGATAAGCTAGCTGGATATGTTTCTCTTCTATTTCCACGTACAGCCCTTGGTTGAAGTCTTCGTACCGTTTTTAGAGAAGAGATTATATTCTTATTTTCTTAACTAAATAAATTAGCTTTCAAAAGACTACTTGAAATTTTAATTTCTAGAGGCCAGGGTTGGATATATGAGATGAGTAGTCGTCCAAGACTTGAGAATTTGATGTGTGCTGCTATATAGATGCGGAGGTTTTCTGACTATGCAGTCTGTTTGAGAATTTTAGCATGCTCTGAAAGCTATCAGTTTTTACGTTTTAAACTTTCAAAAGCTATTCTGATGGACCTGGTGTTGACTATCTTTACATGACAATAGCCAAGTTGGGCAAGTGGAAGTTCGATAACAAATTTTCTAAATCAGTGGAATAATTACATGTGTATCCAGGGACCTGTGTAATGCTCAATTTCATCCTAATTCTGTTATTGCTATTAAAATAGCTACCACAGGGTCTTTGCTGCTTCTGTTGGATTTTATTACGAGCATACAACAACAACAAAGTTTTTTCTCACAATTAAGTAGGGTTGGTTACATGGATTCTTTGCCTCCATTAAGATCTATCTTGGGTCAATCACGGACTTATATCCAAGAAACTAAGATACCTCGTATAGTCTCATTCCAACACTTCTTGGGTCATCCTCGCCCTTTCTTAGCCGGCTCAACATCCCAAAACTCGAATCTCCTAACTGCTGCATCTGCTGACCTTCTTTGCAAATGTTCAAACCATTTTAAGCGGTTTTCTCGCATCTTATCCTCGATCGGAGCTACACCAACTTTCTTTCTGATTGCATCATTCTGAATCCGATCTTTACGTGTATGTGTGTGTCCACACATCCACCTTAGCATTTTCATTTCTGCTACAGCCATTCACTGTACATGTCTATAGTTCACAGGCCAACATTCAAATCCACAGAGCATAGCAGGTCTCACGGTTGTTTTGTAAAACTTTCCTTTGATTTTTAAAGGAATTTTCTTATTACAAAGAACAACAGAGACTCCTCTCTTCTTTAATCAACCTGCATTTATTCTATTAGTAACATCTACCTCAATTTCCCCATCATGTTGCAAAATAGACCCCAGGTATCCAAAAGAATCTCTCTTTCGAATGTTATCGTCACCAATCTTCACCTCGATTCCTTCACCATTGCTTCCATTAAAGGTACACTCCATATATTTAATCTCAACCCTACTTATATGAAATCCTTTAGTCTCCAATGCATGTCTTCGGACCTCAAGCTTCTCATTTACTCCATCTCTAGTCTCATCAATCAACGTAATATCATCAGTAAATAACATACACCAAGTTATCTCATCCTGAATGTGACTTGTCAACTCATCCATAATCAAAGTAAAAAAGAAATGGACTCAAAGTTGAACCTTGATGTAACCAATGTTGATGTCAAAATAGTCAGTCTTCCCATACTGAATCCTTACCAGATAAAACCCTATTATACATATCCTTTATGAGGTTAATGTATAGGACAAGTACTTGTCTGTTCTCTAAAACTCTCCACAATATCTCTCATGGGACAGAATCATAAGCCTTTTCCAAATCAATAAAAATCATATGGAGGTTCTTCCTTTTAGCTCTATAAATCTACATTGTTCTCAGCAAATGGATGGCTTCAATAGTTGAGCGACCTGGCATGAATCCGAATTAGTTTTCTTTTACTTTGGAAACTTGCCTCAATCTTCTTTCGATCTCACGTTCCCAAATTTTCATAGTGTGACTCATCAGCTTGATACCTCTATAATTTGAACAATTTTGAATGTCTCCTTTATTCTTATAAAGAGGCACCACGATACTCCTCCAATCTTCAGTTAATTTCTTGCTTCGCCAAATAACATTGAATAAATTCATAAGCCAAGTCAAACCATGCTCGCCTAAAACTCTCCATACTTTTACAGGGATGTCAGGTCCTACACCTTTCTCGGGTCTCATAACCTTGAAAGTCTCCCCTACTTCCTTTCTTTGTATTCGCCTATAGCTTGCACGATTCAAATAACTTTCACTACTAGCTAGATCACCCAAAGTGATTTCTCTATTTCCTTCCCTAATGGAAAGTTTATGGAAATATTGCTTCCATCTAGTCTCTATATCCTTCTGAGTAGCAAGCACATGACCTTCCTCATCCTTAATGCATCTCACTTGAGAAAGGCCTTTGATTTTTCTTTCTCTTGCTTTGGCCGCCCTGAATATATCCTTGTGGCCTTCCTTAAAGTCAAAGTTTTGTACAAAACTTTATAAGCTTTTGACTTTGCTTCGCTTACAACCTTCTTTACTTCCTTCTTTGTTATTTTGTAGTTTGTGACAGTTTCCTATGTTCTATCCTTAGACATGGCTTTAAAGCATGCTCTTTTTATTTTTAGCTTCTCTTGCACCTCCCTTCACTCCACCAAGCCTCCTTTTGACCTGGAGCTCCTCCCTTTGACTCGCCTAGCATCTCTTTGGCTACTTTTCGAATACAAGATGCTACCGCCTCCCACATCTCGTTTGTGCGTCTGCTACAATTCCAAGACAAGTCTTCTGAACCTTCTACCTGAAGCTTGATTGCTTCAGTTGAAGATTCCACCATCTAGTTCTAGTGATCTTGGAATCTTCTTTTTGTTTACCAGCCCTTTTATTTGCACGTCCATAACTAACAAGCGATGTTGGGTTGTCAAACTCTCTTGGGATTACATTGCAGTCTTTACAACACAGCCAATCTTGGAAACCTTCCTTTTTTTACCAGCCCTTTTATTACGAGCATAATGCATATAATTACTCCTTCCATGCAGCACTGCAATTGGATCCAAACAATGAATCTGCACGTGAGAACATCAAGGTGTGTTTATTTTACAGATGCAAACTCTTATCGTTTTTCCTGTATGCATAGTGTTTTTTAATCACATGCAACTATATCCAGGTTGCCTATCAAAAATGGAGAGAAGAACACCACCAGGCGGAAGATCATCAGGTAATTGTTTCAGTTTTCCAGGTAGCTAAAATTGTGCTGCAAACCTATGGGGATTATCGCAAAGATATCCAGGTGGAAAATGCATCTGAGAGGTCACTGACAGCAAATAATATTGGATCACTTTCTTGATAATGAAATTGTCTTGGTAATTTGCACACACACATGTATAACTGAACCTTATTGTGTGATCTGGCATTTATTATTTTCTGATCATTTGTGCGCTCCCTCTCCACACACGCACACACGCACCCAAACACATGCACGCACACAGGCACACGCACTTGCACGCGTGCACACCTGCACGCGTGTGCGCACACCCGCACACATGAACATGCACACCCACCCGTTCGTACACACACGCAGGTGCGAGCGGGCATAAACACGCCCACCCATGCATGCACGCACGCAAATGATTAAAGGAGTATGTTCTTTGGGAGTATGTAAGAGTCGCACCCCTCTTCCATCATATTTCTTTGAAATGAATCCCTAGGGGGATTTACTTAGAATAATAAGTGAAATATGCATTATAAATTTCGTGTAAAGCATACATTTCTAGCATGTCCATCAGGAAGGGTTTAATTCCATCGATCCTAAGATCGTTAAAATTTAGTAGTTCTGATAGAAGGGATAGGAGTCTCGAATTAAATTAAAGAGTAAATTACACAAACATCGCTGAACTATACACTTGATTTCAATGCCGTGCATGCACTTTAAAAGGTAACAATGTGGTACCCTATCTTTATGATTTGTCTCGATGTGGTCCTTGACTATTAAAATTTTGTTGATCGTTTTGTTTTTCTAACCTTAAATCACAATACCTCAAAACTACATTGAGGCAAATATTAAAGATTGGGTACCACATTGTTACCATTTAAAATGACATTTAAATTGGGTATATAGTTCAGGGACTTTTGTGTAGTCTAAATTAAAGTTGGAATGACATTGTGATAATATATGGTGATCTAAATCTCCTTAGGTTTTATTTAAAAAATAAAAAAATATGGGAAATGGCAGCGAAAGCTAACCATATCGTCTGAGGGATGAGATTATCAGATATTTTACTGGTATTGCTATATGCAGTGCACACTTCAATACTGCCAGGCACGCACAATTCCTGCACTTGGAATTTCTTCCCTCAAGATGTTCAATGGTAGAGGAGACATCTAGCAGCCTTCGTATTGGAGACTCGCGTTGTTCACAAGATTAATCTTTATGTTAAAACTAGTTAAACCGGTAACCTGATTCTGAACTTCCATCGGCTTGGATCTTTAGCTTAAGTTGGGCTTATCTAATTTCTCTTAATGAATAACCTATTGATTACTCTGTCTAATATTTTCCCTCGCGACGTTCATGCAGGGTAGATTCGTTTTGCACCACCAACATATCTTAACCGAGCCGACGGGATCAATACCCATTTTTCCAGATTTTGGCAGGTCGGCTGGACCGAGCAGTCACGTCAGGGCCGACCCTTCAGCACCTTTTGACCTAGCAGAGTTCCTCAGCAGTTTCACCATGAATGGACATGCTCAACAGGGGGGACAATCTGAAATAAGAATTGACGGAATAAATTTGGACTTTCAACATTTTCATCAGAATCTATCCAGCATTTTAGGAGCAGATATATTCCCGCCGCGCACCGGCCAGAACGATCACAACTCCAGAAACTGAATGTACAAGAATTCAGGAGGATGGCCCATTCTCCCTTGTGTTGTATATTGTGTACACTCGCATTTCCTCTTGGGTAGACTTTATCTTTCGGAGGAAATCCACACTGTTAACACTGTTATTTCGCATTTCGGGGGCTCTTGGGTGCTTTATGGCAGGTAATTATAACAGTATATTTTACAGGTGCATTTTGATGCAGCAAATAATCTCTGCTTGTCATATTGTTCCTGGTTATGTGATTTTCCTCATGATTTTGTTTGGATGCTTTCTTTCAGTTCCAGGACGAAATCGCAGGTGTGCATTCCTGAAGGAGGGTGACCTGTTTCTGTGTTTGGCTAAAACTGAAGCCGGTTAACATGTAGAAATAACCAACCCTTTATGTTTGGCTGAGAAGACGGGTAATCTGCGAAAGAATGTACGATGTATTTCACTTCTTGTTTGCTTCCACTGTTGTAGGTGTATAGGAAAGGCTGGTAGAGGAGTCGACATCTCCACGTTAGTTGGGAGTTCACTCAGGCAGGTGTGTAGCATGAGACAAGAGACCGATTGCCCTTATGGTGGCTTGCTCGGGGATAGGGTGGAGTCGCCTCGAAATTGGTGGTGAGCCAGGTCAATTGTGCATCGTGAGAGTTCAGTAACACGTGATGAACTATGGTCGAGGTTGTATGTAACCTCTGTTGGCATTGGCGATCATATACCCTCATGATATGGTCACGAGTTGGAAGAGTGAAACTTAGTCGGCTGATGGGTGATGCCCCCATGCAGAGTCCTTGACCTCGGTCGATGTTAATAAGCTATGAAACGAAGGTGGTTTCCGAAACCCATCCCAACCGTATTGTCCTTATGAGGAGCAATTAGACACAACTATTTATGCTCTAGCCTAGGGTGCATGGGTGCATATATTATTGATCATACTGAGAGTTGTAGGGCATATCCCTCTTCGAAGTATACTTCAGTTGTCAGTGCAATTGTGCGAAGACAAAAGTGACAAAATGCAAATATGATCGGCAACGGCAAGCTCATCCTTGTTTGGCACCATTGAAGAATACTAGGTTGAGGGTTGAGTGTTTTATTGGGATCAAAGTAACAATCTCCTCCTGAGCTAAGCTTTAGGTGTGTTCCATAATCAGATATTTCTAAAGCTGGAATGTTGAGTAGGTAAATATGAGGGAGGGGAGATTGGAATCCTTCTCCTTTGGGTGGCTGGCACGCTCTCAAACGCTAGACCATTGAAGTGGGTAACAATTGAAACGGTTACGCGTAACATATGGCATAATCATAGCTAGTAAGTAAGCAAGAGAGTAGCATGTAGGGATGCAAACGGATGGATACAGATATAGATATTGATGTATCCTTATCCTTTTTTTGAATAGGAATACAGATGCAGATACGGATATTGACGATATTATATTACCATATCCTTAAAAACGAATGTGGATGTAAAACGGATACGGATCACATACGAGTAATGTTAAAAATATTCTATAGAATGGACTTAAATATATACAAATTAGATGGAAAACACATGATATAAATTTACTAAATGTGTTTATAATATAAAAATTATACAAATATGGTAAAAAAAAGGTATAGAATCATGTATGTAGGTTAAAAATAGATCTGACTATATTTATATACGAAAACAGATATATGGATACGGATATGGATGCTTGGGATATCGAAACGATATCCATATTCGTATCCATTTTAAAACGGATATTGATGTCAAAATCTATATAAAACAGATACGGTGACGGATCGGATACGGATATATCCGTAACCGTTTGCATCCTTAGTAGCATATCCTTTTGGCATTGTCTTGGTTTAATTTCGAACGTACTAAATAAATATATTTCAGAACACACTATATTTTGTATTTAGTGTCATTTTCAATTATATGAAGAAAATTTATATATTATAATATTAAATTCTATTCAGAGTAAATTACACAAAAATCCTTGAACTACGCACCCAATTTCAATGTCCTACCTGAACTTTAAAAGATAACAATCGATCCCCGA
Organism: Ottelia alismoides; assembly: GCA_037367405.1. Lineage (NCBI taxonomy): Eukaryota > Viridiplantae > Streptophyta > Magnoliopsida > Alismatales > Hydrocharitaceae > Ottelia > Ottelia alismoides. The sequence goes on from JAZKJV010009278.1 coordinate 445,672, forward strand.
TCTTTAAGATTTGTCTCAATGTCCCTTGTAATGCAATCAAAGAATATTTCATGATAATAGTTTAATTAAGTAAAAAATGTAAATTTAACTCCTAACATTAAAATGTATTATGAGTCGCGTATACCGTCCATGTGGGGGCGGTGAAGAGAGAGCCCAACTAGTAGAAAAAAACATGTGACCCTGTAAAAAATGTAACTCTTAACATTAAAAAGAGCCATGAAAAAATTAGGAAAAGGAAAAAATATAGCGATAGTTTTATCCTTTGTCGCTGTAAATAAGAACTAAGAATATTGAAAATAAAATTTTGGAATTTGAAATTATTTATGGACGAACAAGGAATAGAATTTGTGCATAGTGGGTGAGACAAAACATCAATGAGCCGAATAGAATGTTGAACAATTAGGCCACTTTTCTTGTGGAGTTGGTTGTCACAACACTGGTGGTTTGTTTTCTTTGTTGTCCATGTTATTTCATGCATTTTTCTTGTTTATTTGTTTTAAATTAAAACAAGAAATGCTATTTATATGTAACTTACAACTGAGTACATGGGTATGAGTTTAACAATCATGCAAATACAATGATCGATCCCTAAAATCCATTGGGATTCGAACAGAACCCAATGGTTTTTAATCATATGATGCAATTTGACCCAAAAAGATATCTTCAACCTCTATTTAGAACTCTAACAAGGAAATGAAATCCATGGGCTCCAACCATCGCTATGAGCATAGCAAATGCTACAACAAATAAGTTAAATTCGATCCGAATGATGTATTCGTCGTTACATTCCTGACAGGGAATCATATAAAGGTGGCTATTCATTGATTATTATTGAAATTAGCAATAATCAATACAATTTTAACAAGTGAATCATTGTTATTTGATCTTTTAGCAACGAATGTGACATTCATTGTTAATTACAAGAATAAAAAAATTACAAAGAATAATAATTATTTTTATATATTTAACATCAGAAGATATAACAAATACTATTTGGATTTTCACCATAAGCCGACTTTGTTGTAATTAAGTTAGATATTGCTAAAAGAAAGGTCCTAAATTGGTAATCTACTTCATTATTTTGATGGTAGAACAATATATCTAACATCTAAAAGATCACAATGGACATCTCCCTTCCCCGATATTAACTACTCATTTGCTACACTAAAAAGTAAAGTTGAGTTCTTCTCCATCTTTTTTTAGGCTCCCCTACTCTCTCTCTCTCTCCTCTCGTTATGACACCAAACCGCTCACCCCATCTTCTCTCTTTCATTCATGTCTCTCCTCTCTTTCTACACACATGTCATGGTGCTTCTTCCCTGCGAACACTCTCTCTCTCTCTCTCTCTCTCATCCATACCTCTCTCATCTTCTTTCCCTCGCTCTCTTTTTATCTCTACTATATATATATATATATATCCATTTTCTATATTTATAGTAAGGAGGATCACATTTTAAAGCTTCTTAACATACAATATTAAAAATCTCTCGTTGGCTTATCTTTGGAAATAAAAATAAAGATTTTTCTACCCCTCCTTCGATTTATCTCGATAGATTATCTTTGGAAAATAAAATATTTATATTTCAAAAAACATTTACAACATATCTATTATGATGTTAAATTTATAATACAATAATAATTAACAAATAATTTAAAACAAGCTTAATTTCATCAATTCAAATCTTAAAGTAAAATGATATAGTAAAAATTAGATAATAATTTTGATTTAGCATATACATAATCTAATATTTAATAAAATATTTCAATAATTATAAATCCTTAAAATAATGTAAAGAATAAGTGATATAATTTTAAATCTTTTTATAATTTAATGATAATGTATATCTAAAATAACTTAAAATAATATTATAAGTAAAAATGATATTAAATTACAATATATCGATATTTGACTTGTTTTTCATCATATTATGATATCAAGGAGACATATAGATAGTAAATTTCATTTTATTTATATCCATATATTGAATGAATCTTATATCTATATTTTATTTACATTATTGATCATCTATTTAAATTATTATGGATTTCTAGAGTTTGATAAACCACCATCATAGATTGAATAATTACGGTACAAATAACAACTTAAGTAAAAATAATGTTGAATATATATATATATATATCAAAAAACAATGAATGAATATTTTTATCGTGAAGATTCTAATAGATTTATTAATCCAAAATAAAATACAACTTGTTACAATAGTTTTAAATGGTCTATATCAAAGAATTCTATATAGGTGAACATGTAAAGAGAATAGTATACAAGTATACAAGTTATATGACTTTCTTATAATTTTTAATCTATATTTCATAGATGCAAAAAAATATTTACAGAAATTAGTATTATCTGACCTAAGAAAATACTAATATATTATACACATGCATTCCATAATGCATTCATTGAAGTCATGTTTGATATACATTAGAATATTGAAAATAAAAGTAATACAAGTTGTACTTTTGCATTTAGAAATTATATTTTATTTTTCATTCCCATTTCTCTATCATAAATATTATATTTTTTTAATATATTTTGATATAGAAACATGCAAATTTAGTATTAATTGTGTAAATATTAGCTTATAAAAATTTAAATTCAAGGAAAATATCAAATAAAGATGAAATATAATTTGGTTGAATTAACTATTTTTGCCTAATATAATTATAAATTGATTCAATCATGTTAGATTTTCTAATATACGCAAAAACAATAATATAAAAAATATATGAAATAAAAACGCTAGTATATCATTTTTCTAATAAAAGATATATATGAAAGATATATAATTCTTTCCCATAAAAAGAAACATATAACACATATTGAATCCCATCTTTTCTAATAAATATAGATAAGTTTCATTAAAATTTACTTAAAATAATAAAAATTTATTGATAAGTAAATAAATAAATAATATGATAGAACAAATGGCAAAGTTATTCCCACAGCAAAGCGTGGGTTGTATTTGTTAGTAGGTGTTAAATTTTGGAATTCCATTGAGATCACAAAGATAAATAGAAAAGTGGGCTTTTAAAGAGAAAAGGGATGCATCCATTCATCGTTAAACCAAACAATCATAACAAACTGAGTTAAATACTGTCCAGGCAAAAATATATAGAAAACTAAACAAGTGCGAGAAAAGATTAAATAATTACAAAAAAGACAACCGTAAATTTATAAAGTGTTCATAACAGAAAATGGATATAAGATCTTCAACCTCCGAAAATTGGCAACCGTAAATTTAGAGATATTTCATTTTCAGGTGGGTGCTTCCACACAACTAAAAAATAGCTAAGAAGGAAGCAAAGAAAATGATAAGTGTAGCTAAGTCAAAAGCTTATGAAGTTTTGTACAAAAAACACGATTCTAAGGAGGGTCAGAAGGATATATTCAGGTTGGCTAAAGCAAGAGAAAGAAAGATCAAAGATCTTTCTCAAGTGAGATGCATTAAGGATGAGGAAGGTCACATGGTTGTTACTCAGAAGAATATAGAGACTAGATGGAAACAATGCTTCCATGAGCTTTTTATTGGGGAAGGAAATAGAGAGATCACTTTAAAAAATCTAGCTAATATTCTAAGTTATTTGAATCATGCAAGCTACAAACGAATGCAAAGAAATGAAGTAGAGGAGGCTTTGAAGGTTACGAGACATGAGAAATGTGTAGGACCTTATGAAATTCTTGTAGAAGTTTGTAGAGTTTTAGGTGAGTGTGGTTTGACTTGGCTTACAAATTTTATTCAATGTTATCCGACGAAGCAAGAAAATACCAGAAGAATAGAGGAGAAGCATCATGGTGCCTCTTTATAAGAACAAAGGAGACATTCAAAATTGTTCAAATTACAGAGGTATCAAGCTGATGAGTTACACTATAAAATTCTGAGAACGTGAGATCAAAAGAAGGTTGAGGTAAGTTTCCAAAGTAAAAGAAAACCAATTTGGATTCATGTCGGGTCGCTCAACTATTGAAGCCATCCACTTGCTGAGGAGAACAATGGAGATTTATAGAGCTAAAAGGAAGAACCTACCTATGATTTTTATTGATTAAGAGAAGGTTTATGATTCTGTCTCACGGGAGATATTGTGGAGAGTTTTGGAGAAGAGACAACTACGTATCCTATGCATTAACCACATAAAATATATGTATGATAGGGCTTCATCTTGTGTAAGGATACAATCTGGGAAGACTAACTATTTTGACATCAACACTAGTCAGCATCAAGGTTCAACTTTGAGTCAATTCCTTTTACTTTGATTATGGCCGAGTTGACAAGTCACATTCAGGATGAGATACCTTGGTGTATGTTATTCATTGATGATATTGTGGTGATTGATGAGACTGGAGATGGAGTAAATGAGAAGCTTGAGTTTTGGAACATGTTTTGGAGACTAAAGGATTTCATATAAGTAGGGTTAAGACTGGATATATGGAGTGTACATTTGATGGAAGCAATGGTGAAGGAATCGATGTTAATATTGGTGATGATAAATTCAGAAGAAAGATTATTTTAGATACTTGGGATCTATTTTACAACGTGATGGAGAAATTGATGGATATGTTACAAATAGAATAAATGTAGGTTAGCTAAAGTGGAGAGGAGCCTCTACTGTTCTCTATGATAAGAAAATTCCTTTGAAAATTAAAGGAAAGTTTTACAAAGCAGCTTGATATACTCATTGGATCCGAATGTTGTCATGTGAACCATATACATGTGCTGAGAATGGCAGTAGAAGAAATAAAAATGCTAAGGTGGATGTGTGGACACACATGTAAAGATTGGATTCGGAATGATGCCATCATAATGAAAGCAGGTGTAGCTCCGATCGAAGATAAGATGCAAGAAAATCACTTAAGATTGTTTGACCATTTGCAAAGGAGGTCAGATAATGCACCGGTGAGGAGATGTGAGTTTTGGAATACTGAACCGGTTAAAAGAGAGCGTGGAAGGCCCAAAAAGTGTTGGAATGAGGCTTTACGGAGGCATCTTAGTTTTTTGGATCTAAACCTGAGAATGACCCAAGATAGATCTGAATGGAGGCAAAAAAATCCATGTAGCATACCCTACTTAAAGTGGGAAAAGGCTTTGTTGTTGTTGTTGTTGTTGTAGGTGGATGCTTCCAATCGAAAAAGTAAATCACATATTCTAGACTTGCTACGGCTTAATCGTAGTGAATTTCATGCTCCCTTAGAGATATAAGCGCAATCATCGAGTTTGAAGAAGATTTTCTTTGGAATCAATCACAAAACCTGTATGAAGAGAGTAAGATTGGAAAAGGTAAAATAAGTCGTTGAAACTTTCCAACAATAGTTAGTAATTCCATTAAGCTAGCACCCATTCACAGCCATACCAAATTTCTATTATCATGCATGGTACATGTTCGTGCAGCTTAAACGAAGCCAAATTGATGAGAAATTTTCTTGATAGAAATAATAATATCTTGAATAGCATTTAGGTTCATCATTGGTTTTCGTTAATGCACTTGAGAAGAAATTTTCCAATTCATGGAAGCTTTGTGCTAAATCATAGGAATCTAAATTTCTTTTGGTGTAAGAACCCTCTTGAAATAAATGTAAAGCATTCTCAAATGTATTTTTGCACAAGAAATAACGATTGACAATAGTTATACAGAATTTATATAGAAATAATGATTGACAGTAGTTATTTGGAATTTATATAGCAAGTCCTAAGCAATGATTTTTCCATGCAGTAGTAGCCATAAGGATTAAAAATCATAGGATTAAATAATGACGACTAAAACTTTAGACGAAATGAATAGATCATTCCTCCATTAGTTGAAAGGGGGTAAGGGTTTTTTTTTCAAAATTTTGAGGTTTTTTACTTGATTTGGAAAATTATACAATTATTCTTAGTAAAGAAGTTTCATTTAACAAAGACAAAGGAGCACATTTGGATAACATCTTGAACCAATTATATTTCATGTTTCAGGTAGTCAATTATATTTGGAAAATTATATTTATAGCATTTTTGCTTACCTATCTTGGAGATTAGAGGTAAGCATGTTTATTAAACTATCCTCTTCCTTTGCTTTGATATTCGTCTAAGGTAGAGGGAAATCCGAATAATTTATAGGTAAGGTGTTGTAAGACCAACCTAGAATAATACCATGCGCATAGGAGACATGCTTGGCTAAGCTTGATCTCATAGAAGGTCGATTTTTTTCTGTTAATTTGTAGGCTTGACATGTTTATGAAAATAGTCGGTGTAGAAAAAAGAAATTTGAGTGCCTCACTATCAAATTTGAGAAAAAAATAAAGTAGATTAGAAGCGACATCTAAAGGAGTGTATGCATAACAAGGGAGAAATTGAGCCACCTTGACAAGTCCCATGCATTGGTTTGAGGAAACTCATTCGTTCACTTTGAATGAGATCGTGGTGGTTCCTAAGATAGCGGAGATCTAAGTAAAAGATTTGTGAGATTTTTACACCCATAACCTTGAGTAATTTCTTAATAACATTCATAACCTTGGATAATCGCAAATTATGCTCAAGACCCTAGATAATTGTACCGTCTTACATCCATAACCTTCTGTTACTTTACTTCATTAACTAACCAGGTGGTTGGGTTAATCTAACCAATCGACGATCTAACGGTTGGGATTAACCTAAATAAAAAAAATATCTCACCCTTTTCTCTTGAGCCAGCACCTGCAACCAACGTGGAGATCTTGCATGTGAAACTATGGTGGAAGACTGCAACGGGATGAGTGGGTTGACGGGGGCCTGCAGAGGTGCAGTCTGCGGCGGTTTGGGGGGGGGGGGGGGGGGGCTGCTTTGTAGAGGAGGTGGCTACGGGGGGAGGCCTTACGGGGCTTGCAGAGGAGGTGACGACCGGGGGGCGTGGGAGGTGGCAACCGGGGGGGGAGGGGGGGAGGTGGCAATCGGAGGGGGGGCTTGCAGCAGAGGTGGCGACGGGTGGGTGGGTGGGGGAGGGGGGCTTCCAAAAGTTCGAAGACGGCGAGGGGAGGGGCCTGCAGAGGTCGACAACAACGGTGGAGGGGGTGCAGAGGTTTGATCGAGGTCCGATGACCTTCTAGGAGGCAGAACATGATGGCATTATTTGTAAATAAGAATGACTATTAAGGACTATTTTGACCGTTTTTAAACGAAAATCATCAAATATAACGACCATCTAAAATGTAACATAACTCAGGGTTATGTCATGTAAGAGTTAAGCATTACTCGAGGTTTCTCAAGTAATTCGCGATTATGCAGGATTATGAATGTTATTAGAAAATTACTCAAGATTATGAGTGTAAAAATCCCAAGATTTATTTGGGCAACCTGCTACTCTCACCGAGTTCAAAATAAGACCAATGTGTCAAAAGCTTTTCTAAAGTCAATTTTCAGACTTAGAGCCTTTTTATCCGATCTGAACCGATTGTCAAGAATGTCAAAAGTCACAGCAAATCCATCAACCACAAATCGACATTCATACATGCACATTAAGATGGTGGAATGTTTTATAAAGATACACACCGATTTGCAAGAATCGTGGAAATGATTTCGATGGGGAGGTTTATCGAACTAAGTGGAGGATAATTTTCAATGTTTATGGGGTCACATGTCTTTGGACGCCAAATCCAAGTATTTTTAATAACTACCTAATGGGATTTTTCATGAGTACAGAGTTTATCTACCGAATAATTTTCACTGTCATCCAAATGATCTTTCGTTGTACTGCTGTAACTCGTAGTTAAGGCAAGGCTCTTCTGAATTGGATATATAATTAATTCCTCCTATCAAGCTTAGGCTTCTTCAAATCAGAAAGTATATTTCTTTTTGGAGATGTTACATGTAGTTATAACTCCTTAACTCTGCATTTTGTTTGAGACACATTTGGTATTAGTGACGGTCGAGATGTTGCTCCAATGCTTCGAGATGAATCCCATTTTCTCTGATGTTTTTTTGGTGAGGAATATGGTCCTCGTGTATGTAAATTTCCTCTGTTGCTTTTTGCTGTGAGAAATATATTTTTCTGACGTTCGTTTTTGCTGTAAGGAATATATTTGTAAATTTTCCCTGATGAAAATCAAGAATTCGGGGAGACATCCTTTTTTCATCGGTAGAAAGTCTATCTACCGACTTAAAAACGAGGTCCTTAATTGGGAAGTTGGAAATCCTTTAAGCCCAAGCAAACTAAGTGCATTTCTACGGGTACCCACGGATTATGAAATACATCTAGATGGGGCATGGGTCTCTTTTACCAACTAAACCTTCAATAACAAACTCAGCAGTCCAGCATCCTTTTTCTCAGCTCATCAAAATTTCTCCAACACATTATACGCCTTTTACAAAGGATTCAACATTGCGTTGTCATCTCCACTCGACATCTCAAGCCCCTCTTCTGAAGCCACAAACTCTCGGGTGATTGTGCCGTCACCTCGAGAACTATCCAATAACCAACACCTCAAGACCCAAGAGACACTCAAGAATGCACTATCCTAAAAATAATGAAAATGCAATCAGACAAAAACAACAAACATGGATGGATATCAAAACAACTCCTAGGCATAAGCTTTATTCCATCTGATGCCTAGACAGCACAAAATTCACTATGTTTCTAACAATATGATCTGTCTACAATCAGATAAAAGATTGGGTCAAAAGAAGCATCTGTCCAACGCCTGTCGCAACCAACAGGAAAAAATACAGCCGCACTGAAATTCTATAAAACTATCGCAATGCACAGTTGCAAATCTCAGGTCAATTAACGTTCTCCATTGAATGGTTTAACATGCATGCATTCGAAAGATTAAGAAAATGACTAGATGATATAGATTACAACATGAAAAGTGATATTGATGATCATGAAATCAGCATATTGAACCAGAGCATGCCTTAAAAATTTATATTCAAAAGGAATGGCATCCTGTACATCACACAATGTAAAGAAAGGATGAAGTTTAGACGCATTTCACCGTAACCATATGGAAACATTGCTGAGAAGGAAATGTGCAACAACCTTAGCACTGAAGTGAAGAACAAAACCTCTTCACACAATTAAGTAAGGTCAACTACATGGATTTTCTGTCTACATTCAGATCTCTGATGAATCATTATCAGGCTTAAATCCAAATAATTAAGATCCCTTCAGATAGTCTCATTCCAACACTTCTTGGGCCTTCCTCGCCCTTCCTTAACCGGCTCCACATCACAAATCAGCCTATAGTAGGGCCGACCCTACTAATCAGGCGACTAAACAGCTTAGTCGACCAACTAAGCAACCGAGTTTTACATGAACTTTTTGGATTTACCCAATTATCGATTATCGATTACCCAATTATCAATTAACCGGTTTTACCCAATTATCGATTACACGGGCCAAATAAGGTTTTGGGATTTCTGTAGAAACAGAACCCCAAACTTTGTTCCCCAATCCGCACAATCTTCCATCGTTCAGCTGCTCTGAGGCTCCCAGACCTCCGTCACATCACCGCCCCCTCCTCCGCGTCGCCGAGGATCGTGCGACGAGTCCTCTTCGAGCCAGTCCTCCGTCGCCCTCCTTTGTGTAGCAACTTCGGTCCCCTGTCATTCTCTAGTTATGGTTTTAAAAAAATCGATTTTTTTTTTCTTTTTTTGCTTGGTTTATTGCTTGATTTTGGTTATTAACAGTTAGGTTATCTTGCTAATTTGCATGTTTGTTAGCTTGTTAGGTTATTTTTTGAGTAAAATTTAGTTTTAATCAATGATGGGCTTGTTGCTTAGATATTTTTTGCTTGGTTTGTTTCTTATGTATATTATTCTCTAAATCTTGATTAACTTAGAAATTTTTTTGCGTATATCTAGGCATTAGTTTGCTTATATCTTCAATTTGGTCAACTTAGAAATTCTTATATGATTGGCATTGATTAGCTTATATGTTCAATTTGGTCAACATAGAAATTCTTATATGATTGGCATTGGTTAATTTATATGCTCAATTTGGTCAGCTTAGAAATTCTTATATAATTGGCATTGGTTAGCTTATATGTGTAATTTATTCAACTTAGAAATTATTATATGGTTGTCATTGGTTTGCTTGTTATTTAATCTGGTTTGCTAGTTATTTAATCTCTTCATTCAACTTATGATTTTGTTTGGTAATTGGGAAGTTCAACGTGTACGTTTAGTTAGCTTTGTGTTTGTTGATTGCATGAACTGTGAGTTTGTTGACTATGTAGATGGCTACACCTCCAGCGAACGTCGTTTCCGATAGCGACTCGTCTTTTTATATGACGCCGAGATCACCTAATCCTACATGGCAATACGATTACCTTGCGAACTGTACGGATCCAAATACGATCACTTGCAAATTGTGCAGGAAGATTGTCAAAGGCGGTGTGAACAGGTTCAAGTAGCATCTAGCGCACCGAAGAGGGAACGTATCTGTATGTCCCAAGGTGGACAAGGAAACGAAGAAAAAGATGATTGCGTACCTTGATGATGTTGCCAGGAAGAAGTCCCAGAAAGCCGTTGAAGTTCATGAGATGAGGGAGGAAGTTAATATCAATAGAGATGCAGGTCCGGCAAAGAGACCGCATCCTTGGAGCAGACTGTCGCAGTGGAAGATCATCACGTCAGATGACCATCAAGGATGCATTCTCCAAGGATCATAGTGATAGGGTTACCTCGTACATATCCAAATGGGCATACATCGATGATTCCGTTTAATGCATGGACGACGAAAAACTTCATGCTAACGGTAAAAGCGATTGGGAAGTATGGGCATGGACTAAAGCCTCCCACGAGGTATGAGCTTAATGGTCCACTTTTGAAGAAGGCAGTGAAGGAGATTCACAATGACTTGCAATGCCATCGTGATATGTGGATGTCGACGGGATACTCTTTGATGACCGATGCATGGACAAACAAGCGAGGAAGGAGCATCATAATTTTGGGGCCAATTGCACCTTAGGGACTTCATTTTTGAAGTCCATAGATGCCTCAGATGAGGCTCACATTGTGGAATACATCTGCAAGTTGGTGGAGGAGTGTCTAAATGAAGTGGGAGTGGATAAAGTGGTTCAGATTGTGGCAAATAATGTGTCCGCCAATGTAGCAGCAGGAAGATTGTTGGTCACCAAATATCCGCAGATTTAGTGGACTCTGTGTGGCACGCACTCCATTATTGCTTTGGAGGAGATAAGCAGAAAGACGAAGGTGAGGAGTGCAATCACAAAGGTGAAGAGGCTTACGGTTTTTACCCCTTTATTATTTTGACCAATGTTCTATTCCAATAGCTAATTGTTGGTATAATCATGAAGATGACACGCCTCATTTGAAAGCTATGGCTATCAAAATCCTGAGCTTGACATCTTCATCATCGAGATGTGAGCGTAACTGGATTACATTTGACTCAGTAATTACTCCACTCCACCCACCCACCCAATTCGAATAGTAATAGTAAAATGTAAATTAGTAATTGATATAAATTTAATTTTTTTGTTTTCAGATTCATACGAAGAAGAGAATCAGGTTGGAGACGAAGAAGTTAAACGATCTTGTGTACGTGTGTTTCAATTCCAACCTGCAGGAACATCGAGTTGAGAAAGAAAGAGATCATCTCTCATCTTATGATCGTGCACACATGGGCGGATGGACCGAAGATGTTGATGCTCATGGTGAGGAGGTTTTTCCATGTTCGGACTGACAAGGGGTGTTGTAGCACATGCTAGTGGTGCCGAAGAGAATTTAAAACCAAGAAGGAGCCAACAAGGTGAACATGGAATGAGAGCTTCATCGTCAAGCTCCAATGCTACGCCGATGAATGAGGAGGAGCTACATCTTGAGGATATAAAAGAAGAATATGAAGAAGAAGAAGGCGATGAGGAAGAAGATAAGTTGGACTTGGATGATGATATTGAGAATTGAATACGTTGAGTTGTGACACTTGTCTTACTTTTCACTTGTATTATTTTTTGGTCATGTTGTAGATGTTTTTTATTTTTGAACATCTGATAAAACTATGTACGAAACATTTTGTTCTTAACTTGCTTCACTTTTTCTTCTTCTGATATATTTTTAAGCTTTTAAATATATAAAACTGCTAAATATATGAAAATAAATGAAAGTATATGTTATAAAAATTGATTTATAAATTTAAAATAATTTATTAAAAATTCAAAATAGTTAATGCCTGACTAAATCCGATTACTCTTTTGACTACCGATTAATCCTCAGTCGGTGACCTTACCGACCGAGTACCGATTGCCGACTTCTGCAATCTTGGTGCACTTCATATATATCAGTCTCCGCCATATTTATACGAAATCCTTTAAACTTTAAGGCAAGTCTCCAAACCTCTAACGTCTCATTTACTCCATCTCTTGTCTCATCAATCATCACAATATCATCGGCGAACAACATACACCAAGGTTAATCATCCTGAAGGCGACTAGTCAACTCATCCATAATCAAAACAAAAAGGAATGGACTCAAAGCTGAACACTGATGATGATCGATGTTGATGTTAAAATAGTCAATCTTCTCAAACTGGATCCTTACACAAGATGAAGTCTCGTCATACATATCCTTTATAAGGTAAGTGTATAAGACAGGCATTTATTTCTTCTTCGAAACTCTCCACAATACATCTCCTCCGACTGAATCATAAGCATTCTCCAAATCAATAAAAATCATATGGAGGTTATTTTTAGCTCAATAAATATGCAGTGTTCTCAACAAGAGGATAGCTTCAATAGTAGAGCGACCTAACATGAATCCGAACTGGTTTTCAATTACTTTGGAAACTTGTTTCAACCTTCTTTCAATCACACGATCCCAAATTTTCATATAATGACTCATTAGTTTGATGCCTCTATAATTTAACAATTATGAATGTCTCCTCTATTCTTATAAAGAGGCACCACAATGCTTCTCCATTCGTTAGGCATTTTCTTGCTTCGTTAAATAACATTGAATAAATTTTGAGATAAGTCAAACCGCGTTCACCTAGAACTATCCAAACTTCTATAGGAATGTCACCGGGTCATACCCCCTTCCCAAGTTTCATAACCTTTAAAGCCTGCTCTACTTCCTTCATATGTATCCGTTTATAGCTCGTTAATTCAGGTAACATTCACTACCAACAAGATCTCCCAAAAAATCTCTTTATTCAATTCTCCAATGAAAAGCTTATAGAAATACTACTTCCATCTAGTCTCTAAATCATTTTGAGTAACAAGTGCATGTCCTTCCTCACCCTTGATGCATCATTTGAGAAAGATCATTTGTCTTTCTTTGTATTGCTTTGGTCAATCTAAATATATCCCTCTGGTCCTCAACTGAGTCAAGTTTTTTTGTACAAAACTTCATAAGCTTTCGACTTAGCTTCACTTACAACCTTCTTTACTTCCTTCTTAGCTAGTTTGTAATTTGTAACGGTTTCTTCGCTTCTATCCTTATCAAGGTTTAAAAAAGCGCGAGGCGGTCTGAGGCGTTTACCCAAAATGTGAGGCGAGGCGTAAGCCTCAAGGCGGTTGAGGTGTAAGCCTCAATTTTTTAGAAAAAAAATAAAAATAAAGCAAAACATATTGGAATAAATTACAGCAACACAAAATATTGCAATATATTGCCCAAAAGTTCAATGCAAACTACAAACTACAATTATGATTGTTCAAAGTTCAAATAGGATTGCGAAATTAGAAAAAAAAACATAAAGTAGGAAAAAAAGTTCTACACAAGCATGAAATTAATGCAATATATTGTCCATCACTATTATGTGATACATCAAAAATCACTAATCAATAACCATCGACATTGATTCAATAAATCAACATCAGTCATCTCGCCCCTCAGCAATGTTGTCATCGCCATTGTCATCACTGCTCCTACTACTCATTGGGACGTCATCGGAATCATTCATATAATTCAAATGTACAACATCATCGGTCTCATCATCGCTTCTATCCTCGGAATTGGAGAACTCCTCCTCCTCAACATTAATTGGAATTTTTCCTTTACCTAATCAAGAAAGTAATATGTGTAGTCATTTATTTGAAAGTTAGTCGTAAAAAAGCATCGAACATTCTTTTAATTTGTAATATTGCGTTGAACCTTTATCGTATATTTTCCACTTCTTTTTACGTCGAACGACTTGAGCTCCTTCACCTCTTTCACCTCCTTCCTCCTCAAGAAGATCATCCTCAAGGGGTATGTTTGCATCAAGATCTTGATAGGTCTCGACATCTTGAGCTTCAGAAATCCATTCATCACCGGAGTCAATATCTTCTAAACATAGAGGATCTTTTATTATTTTATTCATTAATTCTCTATGTTTCAATTTGAGATTAAACATGATGTAAACCAAACCATTGAGCTTCGCTTGTGATAAACGATTTTTTCTCTTTGTATGGACCTATATAGACATGTGTAAGATTTAAGTGTTTAACATGAAACAAAAACACTATCATAAAAATATATAATGCTTTACCTACTTACTTGGTTGAACAAGCTCCAATTACGTTCACACCCAGAAGCACTACAAGTCAAGCTCAATACCCTAATAGCAAATGATGTCAATTCAGGTGTTTCATCTCCAAACAAAATACACAAATCCGCAGATAATGGTCAACACATTTTAGTAATTATGTAAAAGTATATGCAAAACTCTTAAAATTTATTTACAATACTCACCGAGACTTCCTATTTTCCTTGAGTTAACAGGATTTGCCCATACGAAAAATCCTCTAGAATGCATAAAAGAAGCAAGTTGTGAATCTGCTTTCACACTCGCATCTGGATCAACGATCAATCTTTCCATACACGAAAACAATCCCATTTTGACTTCTAAGTGATAAGAGAATGTCAGTTCATAATGAAAATGGGGATTGAGGAAATAAGCAACAGCATGTAAAGGCCTGTGTAGTTGACGATCCCAACGACTCTCCACAATATCCCAAATAATCTTATATTTGGTCTTGTCATTTTCTAGATTTCTAGCTATCCCTTCCTTGGCCCTTTCCATGGCTTCATAAATAAATCCCATTGGTGGATATTTTTCAGAATCCACCAACCTCAAAACGGTGACCAAAGGTTTCGTGGTGTTGAGAACATATGCAACACCAGACCAAAAAGACTTGCTCTTCACAACTATGTTCATCATACTTTGCCCCAATGGTCGATTCACATAAGAAATGTTCTTCCATGGTCTTAAAGTGAAGAAAAGGATTCAAGTGAATCCTTGGCTCTAATCAAGCTTTGTAGTGTAAGAAATGCAGTGGCAAATTGAGTAACGACGGGTTTCACCAAATCACAACCTGCAAATTTTCTCACCATTACTAAAACCCAAGCATGAGCATATACAAACTATTTTTTTTTGCTTTTTTGAACACTGATGCATGAAGAGGCAATTTGAGGATATCCTCCAACATCAAATCTATGCAATGTGCTGCACAAGGTGTCCAATAAAGATTCTTTTTTCCATCAACATTTGTCCAGTTGCTTTATAAGCTGATGCATTATCTGTTATCACTTGAACAGCATTCTTCTCTCCGACCTCCTCAACAACTTCATCCAACACTTTAAAAAGCATCATGGCATCTTTAACTTGATCGGATGCATCAATCGACTTCAAGAAGTAAGTGCCTTTGGGATTATTCGCCAAAAAATTAATCAATGTATGTCCTTTCGTGTCAGTCCAATCGTCCGACATGATGCTACAACCCGTGGCAATCCACGAAGCCTTTGCCTCATCAACAAGAATGGTAATGACCTGCTTCTCTTCTTTCAAAATCCAAGTTCGGAGTTCATGCAGGATTGGTGGCTTGAAACCCCTTCCATATCCACATACATCAGTCATCATCGCCAGATAAGGACTATTGGCTATGTTGAATGACAATGAATTCTCAAAAAAAATCTCCTAATGCTCCTGCAAATCCTCCTTCTCTCGTCTTTTTTTCCAACTTGCATTTGAAGTGAGTTGTTGTGTGGGAGAATCCGAAGTACCTACACCCCTACCTCCTTGTGCAATAAAAAAATACATCTGTCCTCGAGCTTGGTCTTCTCTTCTCATTAACCTTGCTTTCCATGAACATCTTCATCTCTTGTTGAGCTTCAATGGGAACGCTTGAACAAGCTCTCACATTCTTGTGTCTTTGCAAGATGGTCTTTTAGTCGCTTCACCCCACTGGTGATCTTCATCAAACAAAAATTACATTCAACATATACATATCCTTTCCCTTTGTGATGCTCATCCATTTCAAGTTCTCGGCAGTATCTCCATCCGGGATCCAATCGCCCCCCACTTTGGCCTTTCCTTCCCATATCTACAAGTTATACAATAACATACATATATACATACAGTACAAGATAAACACACATGTAATCCTTCATCATGGACCAGAATTTAACCCAAAAAATTGGAAAAATACATAAAGAAGAACACATCAAAACAAAAGCCTCCCACATAACAAAACCCTCCAATAGAAAAACAAATAAAGAGGAAGAACACAAGGAAAACATAAAAAAATAGAGGGAAAAAACCTAAAAATATCGGTTCGGAGGCGGCGACGACGCAGGGCTGCTCCGGCTGGGCGGCGAGAGGGTCAGTGACGGAGATGGTGGCGTTGCGACGAGTCGGGTTGGGAGGCGACGTGCGACTAGGCCTCCGCGAACCTGGAGATTCCATGAGATAACATGGGCGGATGGGGATTTAGTTTCTGTCAAATAGAACGACCCCCTCCCCCCGACTCTTCATTTTTACAAAAAAGGACATGTGCTTGGCATGTGACTGGAAAATGTAAAAAAACATTTATTTGAGGCTTACGCCTTTGCACCTCAAGGAGCCGCTTTTTAAAATCATGATCCTTATACATAGCTTTAAAGCAAGATCTTTTAATTTTAAGCTTCTCTTCTACCCCTTCACTCCACCATCAAGTCTCCTTTTGACATGGAACTCCTCCCTTAGATTCGCATTGCATCTCTTTGGCTACACTTCATACAAGATGCTATCACCTCCACATCTCGTTTGCACTTATGTTACAATCACAAGAAAAGTCTTCCAAAACCTTCTCCTTGAAGCTTGATTAATCAATTAAAGATTCCACCATCATTTAGTTCTAATGATCTTGAGAACCATCTTCACCAACCCTTTAATTTGTGCATCCATGACTAGCAAGTGATGTTGAGACATCAATCTCTCTCCTAATATTATTTTGTAGTATCTACAACACAATCGATCTCTTCTCCTCATCTTAAAGTAATTTAAATGTGTTTTAGTCGAGTCACTCTTACAAGTACTTAAATACTCCTTCCTTTTCTTGAAGATAGTGTTTACTATGAAAAAGGTCATAAGCCGTTACAAAATTCAGAATGAGGCTGCTAGGGAAGTACTTTGAGTGCGATGGCGTCTCGCGAAGCGACTGGGAAGGCGACTCGGGAAGCGACTGGAAAGGTGATCGCGCAAGCCTCGCGGAAGTTCACTCCGCACGAGCGGGGAAAAGGGAAGGCATCGAGTCAGCAGGGCTTCAGCCCCCAGTTCGTTGCTGCTGAAGGGGAGGAGAGGCAACATCAAGCTGCTGGTTGGATAAAGGTGGAGCGCAAGAAGCAAGGCCGTATATGCTGGAGATGCGGTGTGAGGGGTCACATGGCCTCGGTGTGCGTTGCGAGGCCTCGCTGCTTTGCTTGCGGTGGCCTGGGGCACAAGCAAGCGTCTTGTAATGCAGGCTCCAGGGGGTCTGCGGATGGTTTCTCTCTTAGTGGTCGGCTTCCTGCAAGCTCTGCAGCAGGTGGTCGACATGCTGGTGATGTGGCAGGGTCACATGCAAAAGGGTTCTGCTCGGTTACTGCAAGCAGATCGTTCGCGCAGGTCGTCGCGGGGGGGAAGTGCTCTTCTCCGGAACATGTTTGGAAAGAGGGGAGGCAGGGTTCGTGCTCGCATGCTGCGTCCTCTTCCAGGGCAGTGCATGTGGCTGCATCCACGTCCAGGGAGGTGCATGCTGGTGGGGGTTCTGCGTCCTCGACGAAGGGGTTCAGGGTGGCGGAGAACGCTGTTTTCGCTATGGGGGGGGAATGTAGAAGCGGGTGGCGAGGCTCTTGGTCGGGTGTTGGTAGGGGTTCTCCTGAGCGAGTGCTTGTCTTTGGAGGAGGTGGAGCTCATTACTCTTGAACTTCTGGGGCCAGATTTCTCGGGGGATTTTTTCATGCTGGGACCGAAAAGATGTGGCGTTCGAGGCCTTAGCCTGGGCCAAAGGTCTCGTTTGATTCATGCGGGGCCTCATGGAGGGATTGTTTGGAGGGATTTACGTTTTGCTGACGGTGCTTGCTCCGATCTGGAGGTTTGTGTTGCTGAAGTCAGGGGGGTGCCTTTTTTGTCAAGAACTGTTCATCGCCTTCGCCGTCCGCTGGGAAGATGGGGGGAGCTGCTGGCAGTTACAAATGACGGATTGGTTCCGGGTGAGGATCCGTCTGTCACAAGAGTTCTAATGGAGTGCACCAAGAGCTTCCTCGACCGGGCAGTCGGACGAGTGTTCTTCGAGGTGTTAGAGTTGGGAAGATTTTTTTGTAGAATTGAGCTGTCTATACTGCTGCCTCCGCCGCCTCCCTCCTCTTCAGCCAGGCGGATTCTCGGGAGGGAGTCTGGCTATGAGATCGTTCCGTTTTCCGAGGGTAGGCAGCCGCTCGGGGATTTTCCTTCGAGGTTCTCGCCTCAGCCCGTTGCTTCTTTGGAGGATGCGCCATGTTATGATGTTTACGTAAGGCGTTCTTCCGCTCTTGTACGTGACTCCCATCCCCCCGCATGGAATCGATGCATGGTGGCCGCCCTTGGGAATATGCGGGGTGGCGTGGCGGGTGGTTGGGGTGACGTGGAGGGTAGGTGCACGTCTATCGGTGGAGATTTGACATTCTCGATGGGGTCGCAACGATCTGAGGTTCGGATCTTCTCTCCTGGATTTTCTTTCCTCGGTCGCAGCGCCTCTCCATCTTTCGCTCAGGGGCGCCTTCCCGGTTTTCGGGTTGCGGAGGTTGATCCGGCATGCGCCCCAGAGGCGGATCTCTCGGCGGATCTTCAGGCGGATCCGGGTCGTCCGTGTGTTGGCTCGGGTTTGGAAAGGGCTGCGGTCCCTCCTATCTCGGGGGCCGAGGAAGCATTCGCGTTTTCATCGTCGGTATTCATGGCTCCTATCCTTGACAACCAGCAGGCGGAGCCTTCCTCTCCGATGCCTGATTCCTCGTCTCGGGGGGTGACCTCCCAAGGGCTTTCTCGGTCCGCGGAAGAGTTTCTGGAGGAGATGGGTCCTGAGGTCGGCTCTGCGAGGAGATCTTTCAAACGGTACAGAAGAAGACGAGGAGCTCGTTCGAGATCCAGGGAGCACCACTCTTGCCAGACCTTCGAAGAGGCGGTGGCGGAAGCAGCTGGGGTGGTGCCTGCACGGGGCTTTAAGTTGTGTCCTAAATGAAGATTCTCTCCTGGAATATTAGGGGGCTGGGGGATGCGGCTAAGCGGAAGATCGTGGGGACCAGATTCAGGGAATGGGGATGTGATGTCGTTCTCCTGCAGGAAACCAAGTTGAGCAATCTTGATGCTGACGTTTGGCGCTCTTTTGGGGCGGGGGACCTTGATGAAGTCTCCGATGTACCAGCTTCTGGGTCTGCTGGAGGGCTGCTTATCGCTTGGAGGTCAGATCGATTCTCCCTTGTTTCTGATGTGAAGGGTAGACATTCTCTCTCCATCCTGCTCTTTAGGAAGGAGGACTCTCGGTCTTTCGCTTTCTCTTGCGCCTACGGCCCGTGTGACGCTGCTGGAAGATTGGAGCTTTGGGAGGAGCTTCGGAGCTTCTACTCGTTATTCGCGGATGTGCCATGGCTTATTGGGGGAGATTTTAACGTAACTTTGCGAGCGTCGGATCGGCCTTTGTCCAGGGGAGGCGCCGATCCGGGATCGGCGGATTTCGCGGATCTCGTGAGTGAACTGGCCTTGCAAGACTTATCGGCTTCGGACATAAGGTTCACTTGGAGGAGCTCCTCTTCGAAGTCTTGTATTGACAGGTTCCTCGCATCGATGGCTTTTATGGACCTTTTCCCGCTGGGGGTGGTGCTCTCTCGGCCTCGCGCTTTCTCTGACCATACTCCTATTGTATGGGCTTCTGAGCTATCCCCTTCAGTGGGGGGTTTCTTCAAATACGAAAGGTCCTGGCTGATGGAGGAGGAGTTCCGTGGTGTCGTCTCCTCCTCTTGGGGGATGCCGTGTGAGGGGCGGTCAGCGGTGGGGAGATTCCGAAAGAAGCTTGAACGTCTGAGAGGCGTTCTCTCTCGGTTTAAGAAGAGATCCAGGGATGCTCGAGTGGCGGCGTTGAGGGAGGCGGAGGCCGTTGTTGCTGAGCTGGATTCCGTGGAAGGGATAAGGGAGCTCTGCGCAGAGGAGTTATCTTCCAGGGCTGCGGCGATGGCTAAGGTGCAGTTAGAGGAAAGGAAAAGGGTGCTGGAGTGGCGTCAGCGGGCGAAGTTGAAGTGGGTCAAAGAAGGAGATGTAAATTCTGCTTTCTTCCACAGGGTTGCTTCAAATAGGAAAAGGTCAAACCGCATTCATTCGCTGTCGATCGGGGGTCGCGAGATGGTGGGTGAGGAGGCGATTGGGAACGCGGTGGCCGACTACTTCAGGGATTTCTCTTCGATTATCTCGCCTAGTCGCTGGCGCTGGTTGGGGGTGGATGTCCCGCGGCTCTCTGCCGCGCGATCTGAGGAGCTGGCCAAGTCTTTCTCCTTCGCCGAAGTCAAGGAGGCTGTTTGGGACCTTAATGCGGATGCCTCGCCTGGTCCAGACGGCTTCCCGATTGCCTTTTACAAAGACTTCTGGGAGGTGGTGGGGGCCGATGTCTATGAGGTGGTGTCGGAATTCTGCGCTGGGAATGTGGGCTTCGATGGGATCAATAGAGCTCTGCTCGTCCTTATACCTAAAACTCCCTCGCCCCATTCCATTGAACAATTTCGGCCGATTGCTGTGTCCAATGCCGTGTATCTGATTGTTGCGAAGGTGCTGGCGAGAAGGCTTGCAGCGGTACTGGTTGATATCATTCATCCCTCGCAGGTGGCGTTCATCCCGGGACGCCAGATCTCGGAGGTCACGGCGCTTGCTTCTGAGATGGTCGCCAGCTGGATGAGGAACGGGAGGCGGGGCGTTCTATGGAAGGTGGACTTCGCGAAGGCTTACGATTCCTTGGACTGGAAATTCCTCTGGTCTGTACTGCGAGCGCGGGGTTTCCCACGGATCTGGATCTCTTGGATGCGTCGTTGCGTCACCACTGCATCCTTCTCCTTGTTGCTTAATGGGCGCTTTGTTGGGAGCCGATTTCAGCCTAGGAGGGGCGTTCGGCAGGGGTGCCCTTTGGCACCCATGCTTTTCGTTATCGCCGCTGATGTGCTTCCAAGGATGGCGGGTCGTGTGATTGAGCGTGGCCTATCGTCGGGGTTCTGCTGCAGTTACAATAATACGCCAACACTCCAATATGCGGACGACACTTTGGCTTTCATTGAGGGGGGATTGGATGAGGTCAGAGGGATGGCCGTGACTATGTCAATCTTCTCTGAGCTCTCGGGGCTCCATATCAATCAATCCAAATCGAAGATGGTTCCTTTCGGGTGGGATGATCGGTCTGCGACGGCGTGCAGCGAACTTCTGGGCTGCCAACATGCCTCTCTCCCAATCGATTACTTGGGTATGCCGCTGGGTGCGAGAAGGGCGAAGCTGAGTCATTGGAAGGGGGTATTGGACAAGGCAGAAAAACAGCTTGCTGGCTGGAGTGCGGCTTTGCTCTCCCGTGGAGGTCGACTGGTGCTTATTAGGTCGGTCCTTGCCTCTATTCCCATTTATTTCCTATCAAACTGGGCCTTGCCGGTGGGAATCAAAAAGAGACTGGATGGCCTTATGAGGAGATTTCTCTGGGGGAAGAGGGGCTCAGAGTCGCGGGGTATGAATCTTGTGGCTTGGGAGGAGGTGACGAGAAGGAAGAGCGAGGGGGGGCTCGGCATCCGGAGACTGGATCTTGTTAACGACGCTATGATGCTTAAGTGGATCAACAAGCTTTGGGGTAAAGACGATGGTTTCTGTTCTTCCATGCTGCGGGATATTCTTTCGTTAGGAGCGGACATGCTGCGGGACGCGGTCACTATGCGTTATGGGACCCCCCTTTGGAAGGGGATTGCGTCGGCGGTTAGGCGGTTCTCGCATCTGTTCCGACCGGTTTTGGGAGATGGCACCTCTTTCTTATTTTGGCGCGACCCTTGGGTGGAAGATGCCTCTCTCGCTGCTTCCTTTCCACGTCTCTGTGCTCTGGCTTCAGATTCTGAAGCGACGGTGGCATCGGTCTGGTGCGGGGTCGACTGGTTTCCCTCCTTTGCGGGATCTCTCTCCGACGAGCGCTTTGATGATTTGCTGAGCCTTCTGCGGAGGCTGCGGGAGGCCCCGAGGCCCTCATCGGGCAGGGACCACTGGGTGTGGCGCGACGGCGCCTTCTCCTCTAGACGGGCTTTCAGGATACTCTCACAGCAAATCAGTCCTGTCCGGGACACCTTACGCGCTGATCTGGGCTGGCTATGGCGCATTAGGCTGCCGGAGAAGGTGATTTTCTTCCTTTGGCTTCTGCGGCGTGGGAGGATACTCACGCGGGACAGGTGTGCCAGATTACTCTCAGGTGTTGAATCTATGGAATCTATGGAATGTGTTTTGTGTGAAGGTGCTTGGGAGACACTGGAGCACCTTTTCTTCTGCTGTACGACTTCTGCCGCGATCTGGGAGGATGTAGGAGTCGCATGGGTTAACGCTTCCTCGGCCTCTTCCTTCTGGGATTCCTTGCGCTCAAATGCTGATCGATCAAGGAGGGAGATACTACGTCCATTCGCTCTCATTTGGGCGCTGTGGCTCGCCAGGAACGCGAAGATTTTCAAGGCGCAAAGATTCTATAAGGAGAATGTCCTTTTTCATATGGATATGCTTTTGCATGACTGGCTCATGATGTAATGATGTGGCCGTGTGTTATCTTGGGGTTTGGGATCTTCTCGATCCTTGTTACCTGTATCCCTTCTCCTCCTCCTGCTCTGCTTCGCTGTTTTAATCAATAAATTTTGGGGCGAACACCATGCTGTGTCTCCCCCGAAGTGTTTTGACTTCAAAAAAAAAAATTCAGAATGATTTTTCCCTCATCATTTCTATCCTCGTAGCCATAGCCTCCATGAACAAAACACTAGCATACCCTAAAGCATCATTTCCCACATATTCATTAAGATCTCCACATAGGCAAATCATCTCTATTTGTATGATTCCTTGCATAATCTTATCCAAATCCTCCCAAAAAGCTTGTTTAATCCTTTCCTCTAAACCAACTTGTGAGGCATAAACTAACAATATATTCATAACTTCTTCCCGCAACAATTTTACCAAAATAATCCGAACCCCAAATCTTTGCACCTTAACCACGCTACCTTCATATCTTTATGTACAACCACTCTAACGCCACTTTTACCTCTCTCTCTCTCTCTACCTGAATACCATAATTTAAAGCACGTCTTCTCAATATCCCTTGCTTTCTCTCCAACCCATTTTGTCTCTTGGAGACATAGTATCTGAATCTTAGTTCTTTCCACTTACTTCTTTATTCGCATGTGTCCATCACGCGAGAACATTTGCAAATTTTGAAATGAATCTAGGCAACAATACAACGGAACTAGCTTATTTACTCGCATGTATTCCTCACGCGAGAACCCTTGTAAATTTTGAACTACATCCAAGCAACGATGTAGCAGCCTTTGCCAATTTCTCAATGTATTCGGGCAACGCAACGCAATACTAGTACGGAACACCCCAAAAAAATCTAAATGTTTACTTAAATCCATGTTAAAAAGAGTTGATTGTCTTAATCATATTTCTAAATAATGTTGCAAAAAAATACTACTTATGAATTTATCTCGGGTTGTTTTACAATGGATGTCGGCTACCTACCGTAACCCTCCTCATTTACCCAAACTTGGAACCAAACATGATTGATTTCCCCAAACCATGTACTACCTAAAGAAAAACATTTCTAATTCTAGCAACTATTACATGTAACCATGGAACTATGTATCTTGATCCACAGGCATTACTTGTGTGTAGATGGGCATTTTAGGGTAAAACTACAACTAAAACTATGACATTATGTGGTTATAAATGTTCATTTGGGAAAACCCATATGTTGTGTGGTTATATCGGTTCAATTGTAGGAATCCATATATGACACATGTACTCGTAAATCAATTTTATTATTATAGTTTAAAGTTCATGTCCATTTGGATGAGGATACGGACCTTATCTCAAGACAAGAGGAACAACCCCGTGATAAAGTAGTCATATCATGATAACACCATCCATTATGTCTCTATCTAGAGTATTCATCACTTCTCTATCCATTGAACATACCAAACACTAACAAGGTATAAACCTTGCTTAACCCTTCATCAGTCTTTACTCTTTATCCCTCAGCCTAACAGCAACATGGTGCGAATTAGGGAGAAAACATTGATGTTTCCATTCAACTCAACGCTTTCAGACTACATAGTAGAACACAACCAACACCGGGGATACAGACGACAATATTAGATCTTTATTTTTTAGTATGTTTTTGTATAAACTCTGACGAATTGACTTAGATATAAGTATAACATGGATAACAGTTGTCCAATCCCACCAAAGGTAAATAATATAAATTAATTTAAGAGGAAACAAGACAACGTGCATGTCAAATTCAAAAGCAAGGCATCTTGCGATGGAGACAAGGGAATATATTCTATTCCAACTTGATCATGCTTTAGCACCTAGCTATAAAAAGAGGCGCGACATCGATATTAAAATATACAATCTCTTCAATAAATCAAACGGACTTCAGGAAACGACAAAATGCAAGCAATAAACATGGTAAAGGAAGAATAAGCTGCAGAAAAGTTAAAGAACTGATACCATTAACAAAACAAAGAGTTGCCAGTGCACTTCATCATGATCCAATATGAGATAATCAAGTTAATAACATTGCAAATCCATGAATTAATCAAGAAACCCATCAAAGCAGTGTAACCAAGGAGACTTTTTCCATTAATGGCATCTTTCTTCAAGCATAAAAGGATTACTCACTGCTACCAATCCGTCTTCCAAAAAATAAAAAAGGTATGCGACGTTCAAACCAAAAGTCAAACTACATGATATCAAACTTCCTGTAAATAAAAGCCCGTCTTCATTTTCACCAAAAAGAAGCATTCACACCGCAACAAAGTAAAAAAAAAAGAAAGAGAAGAGAGGAGAAGAGAAGAGAAGGTAACGAGAGCCAAAAGAAATAGTAATACCAGCGCCGAGAGCCAAACTATCTATCGATCAAAAAGGAGAGATCACGTCCATGTTTCTTTCATAGCAAAACCCATCTTCACTTCTGGTCGTTGTTCGGACACTCCCTCGCGAAGTGTCCCATCTGCCCGCAGGAGTAGCATCCTCCTCCACCACCACCGCCGCCCCCACCCCCTCCGCCGCCGTAACGCCCGCCACCGCCGCCGCCGCCATCGGGGCATTCACGCGCCAAGTGACCAACTTTCCCGCAATTAAAGCATGATCCGCCCCCTCCGCCACCTCCGCCCCCGCTGCCCCTTTCAGTGCAATCCCTCGCAAGGTGACCGTACCTCCCGCAGTTGAAACACGATCCACCTCCCCCGCCACCTCCTCCCCCTCCGCCACCTCCCTGCTGGCAATCTCTCGCGAGATGCCCCGATCGCCCACAGTTATAGCACGCCCCGCCGCCTCCAAACCCGCCACCTCCACCTCCGTACCCGCCGCCGCCGCCGCTACCGAATCCGCCGCCCTGGAGGATCTACCGGAACCACCCCATCCGAAGCTGCCGCCGCCTCCACCGCCGCGGCCGCCTCCTCCGGCGGAGGAAATGGGGGCACCGTCAGGGCCGGTGACGTCCACCGCCTTGGTGCGGCCGGCAGAGATCTCGACGGAGAACTCGACGTGGTCGCCCTCCGCGAGGGTGCGGAAGCCGTCGGAGTTGATGGAGGTCTGGTGGACGAAGAGGTCTTCGCCGCCGGAGTCGGGCGTGATGAAGCCGAATCCCTTCTGGTCGCTGAACCACTTGACGATGCCGGACTGCCGATCGGGCTGCGCCATCGGAAACCCTAACCCTAGATCTGTGTGTGTTTGGGAGAGGGGAAGAGAGAGGGAGAGGAGAGGGAGGGGTTTGTTGGAGGGTGGGCTTTTATTGAGGGGGTCGGGAAGGGGGATACAATGGCGTTTGTTTTGATAGTGGTTTTTTCCTGTTGGGTCCGGAATGGTGTCTAGCGGGCCTTCGTGGGCGTTGGGGCCCACCGAGAATTTGTTCTATCGCACTCGTCCCTTTTTCCCTCCTTTTATTCTTTAATTTTATTTTTTTTTCCTTGCAAAGCATTTATCCTAACATTGAGCAATGAAAGGGGGGAAATCAGAAAAAATAATCATCCTTAGGATGCAGGTCTCTTCTATATAGAAAATTAGAAATATTGGTGGATCCAATTTTTTGAGTCCTTGTTGATAATAGCTTTTGTGGTTTGTGGGATTTGCTAAGGGATCCTTGTTGATAATGCCTTAGCTTGTTGGTAAAGAGTGGCATACTCTTCATGATTCGCATGAGAGGTAATTTGCATGAGAGGTAAGACTAAGATACCGAGACAATTTAATTTGTCCATTCACAAATTTTGATAGAATAAAAATTTCACAAATTTATTAGAATTTATATATAAATCCTATGAGTTTCAATTTTGTAATTTTAATAAAAATATTGATCAAAATAATTAAATAAAATAATCACACAAGTATTTATAATTTATTGGAATAATTTATTTATATTTAACTTCGATAAATTATAATTATTTTCCTATCTTACACTTTAATGTGGTCTAAATTTATTTATTTTTTGTATATTATATAAGTACGTGTAAAATAGAAAATAAATACTTGAATTGTTAAAATAGAAAATTAAAATAAATTTAACACATGTATAAGATACCTGAAAGTTCCTTCAAAAATCATAACTTTTTATGAAAATTGATTTTGAATAATTTTGCTCTTTACCACTTTTAAACCTCTCATTGAGATCTTCATTTTTATGGAAGTGATTAACAAGTATTAGCTTTATATTTAACAATGCACCGAAATCTAATCGATCGAGGATACCTTCTACCAGATGTTCTAGGAGCCTAAGTCGATGCGATGACCTGGAAGCACCGGATATTGTGAAGGATTACATTGCCACCTTCAAGAACTCTTACTTGGCACAATAAGCCCCTTAATACAAGTAAAACATTTGCACTCATTCTTTATGAGATTTGGATCTTATATTTATTTTTTATCTTTTCATACTTTTCTTGTAAAACCCATTCATATTCTTCCATACTTATTGTCAACTTTCATTGGTATGCGTGTGCCGCTATACTTTGATAACTTCATCCTGAGTATGGAGGGAAATTGCAAAGAGTTACTTCATTCTTTCATTGATAACTTGTACATTTCCGTTCTTATACTTATGGTATTCGAACCCTAGGGGTTCGTTTGGTTGTAGGGTTGGACAGGGTTGGGTTGGGTTGGGTACTATTCACAGGGGTATCCCCTCCTCACAGTTTACTATTCACCCAGCCATGTGAATAGTACCCAACCCTGCCCAACCCTGCAACCAAACGAACCCCTAGAGGGGTTGATACCCCAATTCTATTTCTTTGATTCCATATTTTTCGTGAGCAATCTCTCTTGTACTTAAGCTGACTAGAGCCTAAGTATAGAGGGATTGTCACCACCATTCTTATTCTTCCATCCTATCTACATTCAATATGAGTTATGTCTTCTAGTTCTTCAATTTATGAGAACATAGCCCAAACTAAGTATGGGAGTTGTCGCATATACTCTGCATATACTTCACCCATAACGCGTACTTTTGCAACTTCTCTATGTATAAAAACCATAATAAACTCCTAACAATTAATTGTTTTAGTAAATCCCAATTTTTAAAAATCCATACAACTTGATCATTTAAAAATTCCATAAAACTTTGCAAACTTTCAAAAACACCCTAAATTTTGCATGTTCTCAAAAAATTAAAAATGCATATTTTCAAATCCACGTGTTTAAGATTTTTCTTATTTTAACAATATTGCATGATTTAAGAAAATATGTAAATATGAATTAAAAAAAGGGTCCCAACTATATGTCGATTCTCAATTAGGAACCTCATTTTCCAAATGTAATAAATAGAGGCATGAACATTCAACTTCATAGTTTTAATATCGACATATAAGGATCACGGAAGCTTACGGAGGCATGTATTTGAGATAAAAAAGGGGCAAGCCCCACTTTGTTACATTTGAAAAATGAGGCCCTTAATTGGGACTCCCTTCTTTGAGTCCCGTCTTTGTAATTTATCATATTTATAACATAGTAGGTTTTAAAAATCCCATGTTTTAAAAAATCTCATATTTTCTAAAAACTTGCACAATTTTGAAAAAAAAAACTTTGTATTAAAAATTTGTAAAATCAAAAAATAGACTCATAAAAGGAATTACAATTCATTCTCATTTTGCATCGCACTATGGGTCATACATTTTCACTTGCATCTCGTTAAGTCAACTCTTTGACTGAACTTATCTGACACCTCTGAATCTCTATTCCTATGCAGATGATCTGCATCAAGAGGTCAGTCAAATATCAACCTTTGGAGTAAAGTATGTCATCTCCTTCTTAACCTGGAGATCCTTTCTCAATAATCATTTGACAATGTTAGACAAGTCCTCAATCTAACTCTTTAGATATGATGCACGCACGAGCCTCTATGATTCAACCATTAAACTAACGTATGCATGATTATAAAGATGGCCATGGTACATAGCTCTAGTTGTATGATGGGACCTTATAAGTGTATTTATTCATTAATCTCAGATAGGGAGTGAAAATCAATAAATTTTATTGATATATAAAAAGTTTACAATAACATTTATTGTAGAAATGGTTCATCATGGGCTCACATGTCCAAAAATCTTCCACTAGCTCTCAGAACCATTCAGGTACAATCCTTAAACCCATATTCATTACATATTGGTCAAAAATCTTTTGGGATAGAGATTTGGTAAGGGATCCAACAACATTGTTGACATAGGCCACCTTGGTGATGATGATGTCACTACACTTTTGTTTTCGCAGAATGATCCACATGTTTGCTCTTTTGATGTCATCTGGGTTCCTTCGCCAGGGACATGCTTTATGTGTTATCGTAGAGCACCGATGAATCTACGTTTCATCATCTTTATTCTATCGTTTTGGCCTTAAAAACACTAGTAAATGCATGTAAATAGTCTTAATTTAGGCATTTTATAATCCATGCATTATTGTGTAAATTGTGTATAAAATACGGTTTTAAAGCCAAAATTATAAAATAAAGAAAATAAAAGAAAAAGAATAAAATATTGCACATATTTTATGACCCAAAACCCCGAGAACTAGGCATCTCGATGACTAAGTCGACAAGGAATAAAGTAGGGGGAGATAAGGGCCAAAATACCAATAAAAATTCCTTTTATTTAATTCATTCTTTATTAATTTTGGGACCTATTTTTGGTTCCACTTTTATACCTCAAACAAAGAAATTTTGTACATGAAAGTTGTAGATAATTAGGTATAGAAAAATACAAAATTGATTTCACTCAAAAATAATGTACAGATAAAAGTTATGATGTGAATAAGATTCCAAAATCCCAACTTCCCACACATGTATCTTTCAAATAAAAACTTGAAATGTATCAAACTCACCTTTAATTGTATATAATTTTTAATAATCTATTTAATGAAGGTGGTTTCATATTTTGCAGAGCTACGATTTGAAAGTTGAGTTTTGGACCCCTCTTGTATACTTGTATAGATTAAAATATTCATTTTATTTACTATTCATTATTTTTATAATTTCTTATTTTATAATTTTGTAAATATTATTTATAATATATGTGTATATTAAAACAGGAATAAAAACCTAAAGAAAACACAAAAATTAAATACTTGTATCTAATACATAGGTATAATACCTGTAAAGATAATATATAATTACTATTTCTATTTTATTAAGTGTACAAAATACATCAGAAAAATGAAATAAAAATATATTTAAGTGTATAAAAATATTTTATAAATATATAAAATAGTAAACCAAAATAAATAGATTAAATATACAAAATAAAAATAAAATATTAAAATATATAGATATGTATACCTATATAGGCCATAAAAGGCAACTTGTATTTTTATACCTCAGAAAAATAAATAAAAATCATCATAAAATAATTCCCAAAATAATAAATATTTTTCGTTTTATGACCTAAAATTAATTAAATCATTTACTATTTTTAAATGAATTATCAAATAATTTTTGTAGGGTTTTTCCTGGTTGGTCCACGTGGACCAACCAGGAGGGTCAGAGAGTTGACTGTGGGTCAACTCTCTGACCCGCCCCATGTTCCCTCTATCAAACCTCGTTTTGACCCACATTTCTTGACTTTTTCTAGCCTAAATCTTTCACTATTTTGCGTTGAGGTCTTCTTGACTTTTGTGCCTCGAGTATCGGTCTTACACGCCCAAGCATCTCCTTGGGCTGAGGACCAACGATATCATCGATCTCCCTCGATCTTTCCACTACCTGACCCATTTCGTCAACCCATCATATATAGACCCCCGACTTTTGGATTCGAATTTGAACCCCTTTTTGCCCAAATCTTCTTCACCTTTCGTGCTCCATTGCAAGGAGGAGGTGACAGCTCTTCCAGGAAGTCGTCAGGAGGATCGAGGAAGGCCTAAGGCAGCTCCACCACCTTCGGCAAAGCTCGTTGTCGAGGTTCTTTACCTCATGTGATCCCCACCTTCGAGTGTACCCTTCTTTATATTTTCTTGTGCATTTCTTGTTTATCATCACCATAGGAGTAGATCCCCCCATTCATCTTCGTGTTTCGACCATCAGATCACCCAATCACTCACCTCGTCGGAGTTGGCTCCGGTCGACTCCCATTTTGCCGCCCAACGCACCTACTCACTTCGCCTACCATCGAGGCATTTTTCCCTCGACAGTTTAACTATTCTTGCAGGCCCAGAAGCAACAAGGAGCACCTGGGAACTCCTTTTGATCTCTCGCCGGAGTACTAGGAGCCCCCAAGCTCCGTCGCCTCCTCGCGAGGGCTCCGGCCGTCGTCGGAGTCTTTTGGAGCGCCCAACACGTGGAGGACCGTCACAGGAAGCTTGCCGACCATTTCTGGAGCTCGAACCATCGTTGGAGGCCGAGATCCAGGGCGGGGAAAGTCGCCCAGCCGGCGACCCTTCCCTGTTCTTCGCCCTAGGTTGGCCGCCATTGGATCAAGGCTGAAGCCCAAATCGCACCGCCACCGTTCGATCTCCGCCGTTCCCAACCGTCAGATCCTACAGGGTTGATCTAATCGTGGTCGTCGATCGTGAATCGTTACCAGTCGCAGGATCGTCGACACGTGACAAGTGAAGAGAGATCCGTCATTCGACCCGCGCCGGTCCTGGGTATTTTGCACCTTTTACCCCTGGCGTTTTTGTATTTATTAAGTAGTATATACATTCATCTGCAGTTATATTTATTTTGGACATTTTGCAAAAATGCCCCTGGCTTTCTCATATTTACACTTAGGCCCTTGTCCCGCCGCCGGAGTCAGGCGTGATGAAGCCGAATCCCTTCTGGTCGATGAACCACTTGACGATGCCGGACTGCCGATCGGGCTGCGCCATCGGAAACCCTAACCCTAGATCTGTGTGTGTTTGGGAGAGGGGAAGAGAGAGGGAGAGGAGAGGGAGGGGTTTGTTGGAGGGTGGGCTTTTATTGAGGGGGTCGGGAAGTGGGATACAATTTGGCATTTGTTTTGCTAGTGGTTTTTTCCTGTTGGGTCCGGAATGGTGTCTAGCGGGCCTTCGTGGGCGTTGGGGCCCACCGAGAATTTGTTCTATCGCACTCCTCCCTTTTCCCTCCTTTTATTCTTTAATTTTATTTTTTTCCTTGCAAAGCATTTATCCTAACATTGAGCAATGAAAGGGGGGAAATCAGAAAAAAAATAATCATCTTTAGGATGCAGGTCTCTTCTATATAGAAAATTAGAAATATTGGTGGATCTAATTTTTGAGTCCTTGTTGATAATAGCTTTTGTGGTTTGTGGGATTTGCTAAGGGATCCTTGTTGATAATGCCTTAGCTTGTTAGCAAAGAGTGGTGTACTCTTCATGATTTGCATGAGAGGTAATTTGCACGAGAAGTAAGACCAAGATACCGAAACAATTTAAATTGTCCATTCACAAAATGTGGTAGAATAAAAATTTCAAAAATTTATTAGAATTTATATATAAATCCTATGAAAGTAATTTTAATTTTTAAATTTTAATAAAGATATTAATTAAAATAATTAAATAAAATAATCATACAAGTATTTATAATTTATAGGAATAGTTTATTTATATTTAACTTCAATAAATTATAATTATTTTTCTATCTTACATTTTAATGTGGCCTAAATTTATTTACTTTTTGTATAGTATATAAGTATGTGTAAAAATAGAAAATAAATACTTGAATTGTTAAAATAGAAAATTAAAACAAATTTAACACATGTATAAGATACCTGAAAATTCCTTCAAAAATCATAGCTTTTTATGAAAATTGATTTTGAATAATTTTGCTCTTTACCACTTTTAAACCTCTCATTGAGATCTTCATTTTTATATAAGTGATTAACATGTATTAGCTTTATATTTAACAATGCACCGAAATCTAATCGGTCGAGGATGCCTTCTACCAGATTTTCTGGGAGCCTAAGTCGATGCGATGACCTTCAAGCACCGGATATTGAGATGGAAAACATTTGCACTCATTCTTTATGAGATTTGGATCTTATATGTAATTTTCATCTTTTCATACTTTTCTTGTAAAACCCCTTCATATTCTTCCATACTTATTGTCAACTTCATTGTTATGTGTGTGTCGTTATGCTTGGATAACTTCATCCTACGTATGGAGGGAAACTGACCAGAGTTACTTCATTCTTTCATTTGATAACTTGTACATTTTTATTCTTGTACTTATGGTATTCTGACCCTAATTATGGGGGAGGGGGTCGATACCCCCAATTCTATTTCTTTGATTCCGTATTTTTCTTGAGCAATCTCTCTTGTACTTAAGCTGACTAGAGCCTAAGTATAGAGGGATTGTCACCACCATAGAGGGATTGTCACCACCATTCTTATTCTTCCATCCTATCTACATTCAATATGAGTTATGCCTTCTAGTTCTTCAATTTATGAAGACATAGATCAAACTAAGTACGGGAGGTGCCACATATACTCTGCATATACTTCACCCATAACGCCCACTTTTTGCAACTTCTTTGTGCATAAATACCATATTAAACTCCTGACGATTAATTTTTTTAGTAAATCCCAGTTTTTAAAAACTCATACAACTTGATCATTTAAAAATTCCATAAAAAATTGCAAACTTTCAAAAACACCATAAAGTTTTGCATATGCTCAAAAAATTAAAAAATGCATATATTTCAAATGCATGTGTTTAAATTTTTTTATTTTTTTCACAATATTCATAATTTTAAAAAATATGTAAGGGTGAATTACAAAAATGGGTCCCAACTATACGTCAATTTCCAATTAGGAGCCTCGTTTTCCAAATGTAATAATAAGAGGCGTGAACTTTCAACTTCATGATTTTAACGTCGACATATAAGGGTCATGGAAGCTTACGGATGCATGTATTTGAGATAAAAAAAGAGGGGCAAGCCCCACTTTGTTACATTTAAAAAATGAGGCCCCTTAATTGGGAGTCCCTTCTTTAAGTCCTATTTTGTAATTTATCGTATATATAATATAGTATGTTTTAAAAATCTCCTTTTTTAAAAAAAACTTGCAAAATTTGAAGAAAAAAACTTTGTATGAAAAATTTATACAATCAAAAAATAGACCACACAAAAGGAATTGCATTTCATTCTCATTCTGCACCGCACTACGGGTCATACATTTTCACTTGCATCTCGTTAAGTCAACTCTTTGACTTAACTTATCTGACACCTCTGAATCTCTATTCCTATGCAGATGATCTGCATCAAGAGGTCAGTCAGATATCAACCTTTGGAGTAAGAAATGTTATCTCCTTCTCAACCTGGAGATCCTTTCTCAATAATCATTTAACGGTGCTAGATGAGTCCTCAATCTAACTCTTTAGATATCATGCAGGCATCAGCCTCTATGATTCAACCATTAAACTAACATATGTATGATTATAAAGATGGCCATGGTACATAACTCTAATTGTATGATGGGCAAGGTTGCAAAAGTCGGTAGTCGGTACTCGGTCGGTTGGGTCACTGACTAAGGATTAATCGGTTGTCGGACGACTAATCGGATTTAGTCGGGATTTAATCGGCTTTGAATTTTATGATTATTTTAAAAATATAACTCATTTTTATACATATATTTACATAGATTTTGTACATTTTTATACTATCATAATAAATTAAAAAAGTAATTAAATTTAAATAAAACACTGAGCATATTATAATAAGTTTGCTTATAAAAAAAGCAAAACATATAAGAATATGGTATCTCCAAGCAAAAACTTGGTCGACTAGTGTACCTAGTGATGAATCTGTGATTCATCACTCTAAAAGTTGAAAATAGAGTCTTGTTCCCGAGTAAATAGATGCATATTTCCCTTTATAATGCATAAATGGCATTCATACATGCATTCATAAAATGTGCATTTTAGCATTTACATTTTGCATTAAATAAGAAGCCAAAATCATTTGTAAAATATCCACCTATAAAAATAACACCTCTCTTATATTATATACACCTTTAGTTAAATAATATAAGGAAGAAAGCCAAGATCTCCTTTGTAAAACACACAATAAAGCCCTAAAACCCCTGGACCACAAAATGCCCATAATTCCCTCATACAACCTCTAAAATAGGTCTATTCACTTTCAGAATAATACACATTAAAATACCTTTAAAATGGGACTAATTTCATCCAATTTGGAGCTCATAGGAAAAAGTTGGGTTTTTGGGCCTCTTTGTATACTATATAGGTGTATATTTGTATTCCTGTATTTTTATATCATATTTGACCTCATCTTCGTCTTTGGTCAACATGAAACTTGTAGATCTCATCAAGATCTACAACTTTCATGTTTTGAGTTTTTCCAAATTCGGCCTCCTTCTCTCTCTACACTCATTTCTTCTCACTACCAATCACAGCTGGCCACGTGGCGTCCTCTGATTGCGCCACGCGGCCTGCTCCCCTTGCCTCAGCCGCCCACGCCCACAGCCGTTGGTTCATCATCCAGATCCAACAGTGGCACTACCTCCACGTACGCTCTTTACTTCCACAGTCAGATCACTTCCCATCTCAGATCTGGGCCATCCATTAGCGCCTTCACCACAGTCCTCCACGTGGCACATCTTGCGCCTTCCGATCTTGCCCTCATCTCTTGATCCATGTCATTCTTTAGCGCCAGATCCTTAGCCATCCGATCAAACGCCTGGGCCCATCTCCACCGTTCGCCAGCGCCGCTCCCATAACGCGACGCGTGGCGCATTCAACGCCCTTGATCGTCTCGCCTCGGATCTAATCACACCCGTTCGTCAGCGCCCTTTCGTCCTCACGCCACGTGGTAGAATTCTGACGCTCAGATCGCTTCGCTTCGGATCTAATCCTACCCGCTCCTTAGCACTTCGATCTGGGCCGTTGGATCACAAGATCCAACGGCCAGGACTTCAACTCCTACCTCCAGTCACCCTCTCTCCCACGTTCTCGACCTTGCGCGAGACAGCGCCCCTTTCTATTTTTGCCTCCACTCCTGCCACCCTCTCCGACCACCAACGCCTCCACGATCATCCCCACTCTTCCCTCATCCTCACCAGCTCCCTCAATCCCCACGACTCCTACCAGAGTCGCTCCACGACGACCTCGAACTCCACCTTCCAGCGACTCAACCCATCACCTTCAGCCTATAAATCATCGCCCTCCGGCCACTGTCACGCCGATCCGCCACTCCAGAGAGGTTCCTCGAGCTCAGATCAATCAATTGGTGACAGCAATCGGGCGTGTCTTCGAGCGAAGACAAGTTTCTTCTCCGGCGAGATCCATGGTGAATTCCGCCGTGTCGCAGCCTCCCTTCATGAGCTGTTTGAGCTCGGGACCCTACCGACCCCTTGAGCGAAGACCTGGAGCTCAAATCTGAGCTCCAATCCCCAGGTAGCCTCCTCCATCCTCCTTTGATCTTCTTCTTAATTTTTCATTTGATTTCTCTTAATTTGTTCACCTTCCACCGTGATCTTCTCGCTACACCATCATCCCTCCGAGCTCCGCGACGGAGCTCCTATCTTCGCGCACCCTTCCGTTCCCTCAAACACCGTCACCCATCTTTCATCGACTCCAGCTCCGACACCTGGGCGGAGCACCATCTCCGGTCAACCCCATTCCCTCGCAGGCCTCTCATCTCGCTTCCCACATCTCCACGCACATACCACGTGCTTCGGCTATACTCCTAAACCCTTGCAGGTGCTCCTTCCTTCACTGGCCGGAAGCTCATCGGAGCTCCCTTCGAGCTTCACCGCCACCGTGCCCCAGAGCTCCTCCTCCTCTCCTGAAGCCCCCGGATGCCTCGTTGCACCACCCCGCGTCTTCTGAGCTACTTCAGAGTCTCCCGCGACCTTCACCGACGCCTGGAGGTCAGGGCGGAGCAAACCCCCCTTCTCCGGAGCCCCGCCTTCTCCTCCATAGGTGGCGGAGGGCCGTTGAAGATGACGTCCAGCCACCGTTCGATCATCTTGATCGAACGGTCAGAAGCCAGCACGTCACCCACATACGGAGCAGCAGACAGCCGTTGGATCAGCTGTGATCCCACGGACAGGAGCGAGCCAGGTCAACATCAGCCGGAGCAGCAGAGAGTCGTTGGATCCATCTAGATCCAGCGGTGCTTAGCGCGCCACATCACCATCCCAGGAGCGTTCCATCACCGTTGGATCAATCAGTGATCCTACGGTCCGAAGCCAGCCACGTCGCCCTCTTCATCGAGCCCCAGGCACCGTTGGATCAATCCAGATCCAACGGTCACTGATTCTCCACGCGTCTTCATCCAGCAGTCGTTGGATCGCCCTTGATCCAACGGTCTTGATCGCGCCACGTCGACTGGTCCGAGCCTCTTCCCCGACCTCTAGGCTCGGACCACCCGAAGCTTCGCCGAGCCTTCCTCCGAACCTCTAGAGCACCCAAGCCAATGCCCGAGCCTCTGAAGTCACCCGAGCCTAGGGGACCCCACGTGAGCAGCACGTGCGCCCTGGGCAAATTACACTGAGGCCTCGAAAAATTTCTGAAATTGCAATTCAGTCCCTGTGAAGCGTCCCCACGTGAGGAGCACGTGCGTCAATGGAGAATTTGCATTCCACCCTCCTGCATTATAGGTAATTGCATTAAGGTCCCTATCAGCATATTTAATTTAAGTAATTTTTACTTTCTGTATTGCAGTTATACCCCTGTCTTTACACGCATATTTAGGTGTCCATATTTCATTATTTTTAAATTCCAAAAATTGCATGTTGTAGTTTAACTTGTCCTTGATCTTGTGTGACACTTGTCATATTTTTGTGATTTCAGTGGAATTATTAATTAATTAATTGGTCCATTTTTGTGATATTTTGCCCAATTTCACCTTTTAATTAATTGTAATTTCTCTGTAACTCCGTAAATTCCCAAAAAATCACATTAGCTCTAGGATAAATAACTTAACATTGCATAAAAATTTCATCTCATTTGCACACATTTCGAGGCCTAAATAAATTAATTGGTGATTTCCTTGATTCATTTTTAATAGGTTCATTTCACCTTAAAATTAAGGTCTGATAATTTTCTTGGATTCCTCATATTTAGATCTATCTAGGATAATTTTTGTTGCTAAAAATATTGTGATTTGATATTTATTAAAATTAAATTAGTCAAAATCATCCTGCATTCATTTTAAATTCACATTAAATTCATTAGTGTCAGAAAATTCCAAAAAAATTAGGGTAGCTTAATTTCATCATAGTTCATCATCTGGCCAATTTTCATAATTTTTGGACTTCATTTGAATACTTAACTGATTTAAGTTCTAAATTGGCTTGATTTTTGCATGTGTCATGCATTGAAAATAGAAAAAGACCAAAAAAATTCTTACTCGAAAAACGAACACTGGAACTTTGCTAAAAATTCACCTAAGGAGACAGATGCTTCCCTGAGTTCGACCTTGGACTTCACCAAGTAAAAAAAATTTTGCCGCTTGAAATTAACTTGATTAAATTAAAAGTGGTTTTTGATTCCCTCTCGTTATTCGACTGTAACGAACATTGGCAATTAATTTGGACATTAATTTGACTGAATTAACTAGGGTAGTAGGAGCGACATCACCTAGTCAGAATTAGTCGGTATTCGATCGGCTACCCCACTGACTAGACTAGTCGGACCTACTAGTTGGGCCAGTCGGGCGACTTTTACAACCTTGATGATGGGAATTTATAAGTGTATGCATTCAGTAATCTCAGATAGAGAGTGGAAATCAATAAATGTTATTAATATATAAATAGTTTGCAATAACATTTATTGTAGAAATGGCTCATCATGGGCTCACATGTCCAACAATCTCCCACAAGCTCTCAAACCATTCAGGTACAATCCTTAAACCCATATTCATTACATGTTGGTCAAAGATCTTTTGGGATTAAGATTTGGTAAGATATTTAGCAACATTGTCGATAGAGGCCACTTTGGTGATGATGATGTCATTATGCTTTTGTATATGTCGAATGATGTGGTATTTCCTTTCCATGTGGTTACCATTTGATGTCATCTGGGTTCCTTCGCATGGGACATAGCTTATGTGATATCACAGAGCACCAGAATGAAAGTATAAAAGGAAACTAAGTCAAGTTCCAAGATGAACTTACCAACCACATTGCCTCCTTTGCAGTATCTGATGCGGCAATGCATTCAGCTTCTGTCGTCAAATCAGTCGTGATGTCTTGCTTTGTGCTTTCCCGACTCACAACACCATCGTTCAATAAGAATACAAATCCTGAAGTTGACTTGCGGTCAATAATGTCAGATTGGATGTCTAAATCTGTATATCTCAAGACTTGGAGATCACTATCTCCATAGACCAAGATGTAGAATTCCATCCTTCTTAGATATTTGAAGATGTTCTTTACTACATTTCAGTGTTGTTCACCATAACAGGATTGATAACGACATACCATTCCCACTGCACGGCAGATATCTGGCTTTGTGCACATCATGGCGTACATTAGACTTCCCACAACCGATGTATAAGGGCATCCATCCTTGGTCTTCTTTTCTTCAGCACTTTGAGGAGCCAACCATTTAGATAGGGGTATACCGTGTCTTAAGTGAAGGAAGCGTTTCTTGGAGTTTTCCATATGAAATCGTTCCAGGATCTTCTTAATTTATCCATGTTGAGACAATATCAAAACCCTCTTTTCTCTATTTCTGAACAGTTTCAGACCCAAGATATAAGAGGCTTCTCTAAGATCTTTCATCTCAAAGATATGAGATAGTCAGACCTTAACACTAGTCATCATTCATGTATCATTCTCAATGAGAAGGATGCCATCTACATAAAGCATGATGAACACAATGGCGCTCCCACTAAGCCTCTTGTATACACATGATTCATCGGGATTCTGAATGAAATCATAACTCTTTATGGTTTCATCAAATCTGATGTTCCAGCTACGAGAAGCTTGTTTGAGCCCATAGATGGATTTCTTTAACTTGCACACTTTGCCTTCCTCAGTTATGAAGCCTTGAGAATGCTCCATGTAGATATCCTCCTTGATATATCCATTGAGGAATGTAGTCTTGACATCCATTTGTCACATGTCGTAGTCAAGATGTGCAGCTACACATAGTAATGCCCTTATGGACTTAAGCATGGTCACTAGAGAGAATGTCTCGTCATAGTCAATGACTTCTCTCTGTGTGTAGCCTTGGATACAAGTCGTGCCTTGAAGGTCTCTACCCATCAGGTCCCCTCTATCTCTTGAAGATCCATTTACACCCAATGAGTTTTACCCCCTTAGGTGGATCCTCTAGGGTCCATACATCATGTTTATGCATGGAGTCTATTTCAGACTTCATTGTCATCAATCTATCCATGTCATCATCTACAAGTGCTTCATTAAATGATGTTGGATCATTATCAGATTATCCTGACACATGAAATCCATACCTTTCATGTGGTATAACCACCCTTTAACTCCTTCAAAGAGGTAAAGTTATTTTATCTTCAATTTTCTCTTCAGTTTATGGCTCGAGAATCTCAGTATTCTCAGAGGATTCCGTGAATTCCTTTAGTTCATTTTTGTCTTGATTTTTAAGGAAGTCATCCTCTAAGAATTTCACATCTCTAGAGACGTACCTTTTGAGTTTTCAGGATCGTGGGGTTGGTATCCAATACCGTTTTTTATATATCCAATGAAGTAGCACTCTCTGATGCGAGATTCTATCTTACTTGCATCTAGGTTCTTGGCATGGACCAAGCAACCCCAAAACTCTCAAGTGTCTAACATCGAGCTTGGTTCCAAATCAAAGCTCATGAGGGGTTTTGCCTACAAATTTGCTAGGAATCTTATTAAGAATATAAATTATAGTCTCTAATTCACATCTCCATAAACTAAGAAGCAAATGTGCTTTACTCATCATTGATCGAACCATATCCATGATGGTCATGTTGTGTCTTTCAGCAATACCATTTAGTTGGAGAGTTCCAAGAGGAGTGAGATTTGATACAATTCCACTATCTTTAAGGTATTCCTTGTATTCACCTGAGAGGTACTCGCCACATCGGTCAGATCAAATCCGTTTAGTCTTCCCATCAATTTGGTTCTCAACTAAAATCATGAATTCTTTGAACTTTTCAAAGGTTTCATATTTATGATATAATAGAAAGATAAATATGTATCACAAATAGCCATCAATAAATATCAAATAATATTTATATCCATTTTGAGTTGTGATACTATAGGGAACACATACATCGGTATGTACTAGGTCAAGTATACCTTCGCATCATGTACCCTTATTTTGGAAAGGTGCTCTGGTCATTTTACCTCGAATGCAATGTTTGCAAGTAGGTAAACTTTATCTGTAGAAATCTAATGGCCATCTTTTACCAATCTATTGATTCGATCAACATATAAATGACCAAGGGTCTTAGGATGGTGTCGGGATGGTCGCTCCCACCATCTGTCCGGCTTTCCGGTGAGCGAGGGTGAAAAGCATCAAGAAAAGCGAATGTGTTTGATCTTAGATGTCAAATCATAGTTAAATAATTTCCATCTTTTCTAGATCTTTTAGGATTTTTATTAGTGGCAATAACATTCGTGATAAATTCATCAACGCACAATTCAAAGAGTCCACCAGGAGTTAGAAAATCATATGCAATATGTTGACCACAATAACTTATGATTCTCAGGAACAGGAACCAATATCCATGTCTAACAAATTTAGATACAAACAATAAGTTCCATCTAACACCCGAAACATAGAGGTATTCTCTAAATAATAGGACTCTCCTACTAGCTAGTGACAGTCTACACATCCCGACAGCGACTGCAGCAACAGTTGCATCAGATCCCATCTAGATGACTATCTCCCCTTCATTAAGTTTTCAAGTTTCCTGAAACAGATGCAAAAAATTACATAAATAAACAAAAGAGCCAGAATCAATGACCCAAATACATTCTCGTCCTACGAGAAAATTGGTTTCAATGATGAAATTAGATTTTATACATGTTGGAGCCTTACCCTTTACTATAGTTTTCAAGCAATCTGGACTATTTCTCATCTAGTGTCCCAGCTTCTTATAGTGATGACAAACATCGGTTTTCTTTGATGATATGAGTGTGGAAGTCTGAGAGGATGAGCCAACAACTTAACTCTTCTTCTTCTTCTTTTGGGTCAAACCCTTCCGAGACCCTTTCTTCTGATCGTGCTTTCCCTTGACATGTTCAATCATTGCACTGCTAGTAGGATTCTCCTTCTTTGTGGCATCCTCATCAGACTTCAATGAAGATATGAGTTCATCATTTATCAACATCAACTTATTCATGTGGTACAATACCACAAAGTTGTTAAAAGACTTGGGAAGACAATAGAATAAAGTCAGTTTGTGTGCCTGCATCCATCTGTGCCCCAAAGGTATCTAGTTAAGAGAGGTAACCAAACGTTTTGATTACATGCTCTCTAACTGATGTCTCTTACTGCATCTTACAACGAATCTATTCTTTCAAGAGGTTGTAATGTTGTGTGAGGTTCGCTTCACCGAACATCTCCTTAAGATTCAGCAGTGTATCGCAGGCATTGTCTATGTCCACACGGTTCTTCTGAAACACATTGGACAGAGATCCCAGAATATAACATCGAGCCAATTAATGATCTTTATCATATTTTTTTATTGAATTTAAATTATTCCACTGACATAGGGTTGTATGTTTGTTCTTGGTTAGCGCACAGTTGATGCGCTCCATAGAGGGAACATGCTCCAAATTTTGGAGCCAATCCGAATAATTTGGTTCGATCAATGGGTTGACCTATAGAATCTTGCTGAGTGGATTCATGAATTTCATATCTAAGATTAAGAATTACACTTATTAGAATATATAAATAATTATATATTCAATTTTAATTCTTTGATTAAGGAATTTTAAACCAAAGTTATCTTACTTTTTAATATTTTGAAAGTCCATTCCCTTATTAAATTTCAAAGCAAGAGATATACTTACCACTATATCTCTAAAAAGATCATGGATCTCCCTTATACCTTTGTTACACCTCAATAATATGAGAAAATATAACTTAGATAAAGGAAGGAAAAACTCATTCTGCCTTGCAAGTCCAACTTGCATTTCACAATTCGGTCTTTAACATCTGAGCACACCACCGCTAAGGTGATGTTGATCCATTGTTAATTGAATCAACCATCAACATAAATAGCGCTCGATATGCAGAATCCAATACCGCATCAATTATATAAAGAACAATATTGAGGTCATATGTATATGGCATGTCTCTTTCGAGAAGCAAAGAGCTTGATCCATGTGTGCTTGAACGTTGGAGCTATGACTTCGTATAGGAATCTCCATTGTACAATCTATAATGACGGAACCCTTCGCCTTGACGGGAGACCATGGATGTCATCATGGATGTCATCTTATGATCCTCTAGATCCTATTCAATTTAATTAATCATTTGGAATCAAATTCTTAAGATTAATTCTTCCAAGGAATTATAGTTTTATTAATAATAGTCTATTTATTTTAATTGTATTAAATTAATTTAATAACATTAAATTAGTTATCGATCCAATGCAACCAACAAATGATTTAGTTTGCTTGATATTACTATACAATATACACCCTCACATAGTAGACGTTTATTATTCCAATTAGTTGTTAGAGTACGCCTTAACCACACATCATGTTATACTTCCTTGAAACAGATTCGGGTAAACGCTCGAGATATGCTGGGAGGGAGCATTTCCTTGATATGAAAGATGCTATAAGGAACCAAGCCAGCATATCCGATCTAAACAACATCTACATTCC
Organism: Ottelia alismoides; assembly: GCA_037367405.1. Taxonomy (NCBI): domain Eukaryota; kingdom Viridiplantae; phylum Streptophyta; class Magnoliopsida; order Alismatales; family Hydrocharitaceae; genus Ottelia; species Ottelia alismoides. The sequence goes on from JAZKJV010009278.1 coordinate 489,378, forward strand.
AATCCAGAACAACACAATTGGATTTATTTATACTAAGAGATTTTATCGATCATTGCTCTTGATGACCAGTATGATACTATATAATAATCACTCAAAAATTTAAACACTTAAAATATTTTTAATGATCCTAAATTTCTACTCATATTAAGCAAATATGGTTAGTTTTGCATGTAAAAGTTAAACTATGACTATTGTAATTTAAACTAGGATTTTGTCATGAAACGTTCATTCATTGGAGGTTAATTATCATCAAATATTTCTATAAATATATGAAACATCTTTTAACCAGGACAAATTCATAATTTTCACGATTAACATTAAATGATAAACACATTAAAAAACGTGCTTGAGATGATCCAATCATCTTCCGACTCATCTCTACTAAATATCGCATATCTAGTTAATTTTCAACTTAATTAATGTGTTTCTAGCACGTTTCATGGCAAGAAAATAGTAACGAAAAAATCATTTAGTTACATATTCGAGTTTACATGCAAAAACGACACACTGGGGTGATTTTTTGATTTTAAAACAATGCACGCTCATTGCCAACATCTGATAAATCTTTTGGAGACATGTTCAGACATTCTAAACACATTTAAGTATCCTAAAAATTTGTTCAAACTGGCACAAATAGTAGCTTTTTCATATGAGAAAAAACTACACGAAAATGCAATTATGCGAAAAACAACAAGTTATCGCACATCCGATATCCAAAACATTATTCTCTTAGGGTTTGGATCACATCCAAGACCTCTGAACAAGGCTTTGATACCACTTAAAGGTGAGGGTTTTCAACTCTCTCATCACAGAAGCGTGGAGATCGTATCGTATGCGATCTAGGTCGACTAGTCGTATTAATCCCAAGGGGCGACGGAATTTTAAAAAAATGATGAAATCACATGACATGGAAATCATTCTTATTTCGGTTTTTCTTGATCACAAACAAGTATTAGGGTTAGCTCTTGTAGCTTAATCGTGATCCTCATAGTTCTAAATGAAGAGACCTCTTGTCTCAAGTTTGATCCGACGTGCTTCCCACAATCCGAGTTGACGATCCAAGTGTGGAACCTCGTGATTTCATCTCATGAAATATGTAGTCTTCCTCACAAGCACGGAGCACTGAAGGAGACGAAGATCCGCGAGCATTCGATCTGACAGCACAACGGCAACACGATGACGACGGAGTTCTATCAACTAAACCTAGAGTGGACGACCACTATGGTTTAAGAGGGAGAACCTTGGATGTGTATGAGAGAGAGAAGTTTGTTGCTTTAACTTATGTGTCGAGAAAAGCCTAGGGTTGACCTTTCTCTTATACAAAATTGGGTGGCTAGGATGCATTCCTAATTGAAACTAATGATTAAGATTTTGTTGCAATAATTTTGCAACGAATATTAATTAATTTAAAAGAAATAAATAAATTGAAGATATTCTTTAATAAACTTAATTTCTATTAAATCAATTTTATGTGGAATAATAGGAAGGATGAGAGATTCCTTCCCATTATAGGGTGGATGGCCACCATGGAATCAATTCCATGGGCGTCCACTCCTAGTGGAAATTAGAGAGTCTCCTCCTCTTTTCTAATTGATGAGATTCTCAATCTCATCATATTTTCCACATGTTGCAACATCTTTTGTTGCTTGCATTTTCACCAAAATAATTCCAAAATATTTTGTGACAATTTCTCATGTCACTAATAATAATGAATCGTATTCATCTATCCAATATTAAATGTAAATCATATTTGCATTTACTTATACAATGTGAATTCAATTCACATATAATTGTGTAATGTGAATCCTATTCACATTAACTTATAAATTAATCATATTTACAATTAAAACTCTACATGATATTATGAATCAAATTCACAATTATTGTGGACAGTGCAATCCACATTAATCATTTCTGTGATAATTAAACCTAATTTAATTATCATATATGTCTCTCTACATATGTCCAAATAATGCGAATCATATCCATATTATTAATGATGATTAAATCATATTTAATAATCATATTCCAATGCTCGAATATTGTTAACAATAGGATTATTCTTGAACTCTTTCAAGAACAATGTACTTTCATCATGGATACTTGGAGATGAAGATATGGTAATTGTATATTCCATGTATAGTGACTTGTATACTGAGATCTAATCTCATATCATGATCTAGAAGACTGCTCAGAGATGTATGATCAAGTCAAACATAATAACTAAACTTCTCGTTGCATCTGAATCATATTCAGATCAATGTCCAACATTTGAGCTAAGATTGGATAATTAATCTACTGGGTGTAGTCACTAAAACTCAAACATGTTTGATCACTTTCTCGGAATGGAAGCATCACTGTTATATAACAGATTAAGATCACATCACCCTTGAGCATTCCTAATACTCGTACATTCTGCATACTGGAAGACCCAGAATAAACCCGAAGTCTCGATCACATTTGAATTGTCTTCTCCAGAGTTTTGTCATTAAGTTTCTCATTCGATCATTGGGAGTTGGTATCGATCATATGCTTTCCAAAAGCATATATCATAGCTACAAATCTTGTCATGCTTCCAAAGCAAGATGACCATCGATGGAATTTGGCTGGTCCCAATATCTCATTAGTGAGCTCACGCCTTTTGATTTAGTAGTAAACCTGTATGAGCCCATTGAGAGATCATATTGGTCATATGTCATTGTATGCACATCAGCTCGTCGGTGATAGACCATGATTAGATAATCAACCTAATGTGGATACTCAAACATATAGTAATACATATATCTCCAATCAAAAGATGCTTGCCTATATCGTGACAACATACGATTTAAGTTTTGATTATCTCGAAGTCAATTCTTTGACTTAACTTATCTGACACCTCTGAATCTCTATTCCTATGTAGAGGACCTACATCTAGAGGTTTATCGGATATCGACCTTTGGAGTAAGGATTGCCATCTCCTTGTCAGGTTGGAGATCCTTTTCTCAATAATTATTTGATGGTGCTAGATGAGTCCCCAATCAAACTCTTTAGATATATGGTTCAACTATTGAATTAACATATGTATGATTATCAAAATGACTATGGTACATAACCTTAATTGTAAGAAGGGGCCTTATAAGTGCAATCATTCATTAATCTCAGATAATGAGTGAAAATCAATAACTTCTATTGATATATAAGAAGTTTGCGATAACATTTTATTGTAGAAATGGTTCGCTCTGGGCTCACATGTCTAACAATCGCAAGGACCTTAATCAGCCAACTGACCAGCCAACCGCAATAACTTATAGTATAAAGTAGTTTGTTATCTTTTGAGATATTTTCCTTCAACTTGATGTACATGTAAAAGAATATGATGGGACATGTTTCTATGTAAGCCTTATTTTGTGAATGAAAAAATATGAGATACTTTCTCTAAAGAAATTTTTATTGCAGTTTGTTTCTTAAAGTTAGATGTTATTATTGGACAAATCTATTGTCGAATAACCAGATCCGGTAAATGGAAGGATCCGACAACCCGGAACTGGGTCGTGACATTATAGATACTTTTGTAGCTTCAACATTTTAGAATTTTAATTATGTGGATGATTAAATTGTGTACCATGTTTATAGTTCATTTATAAACTATTGGGAACTGTGAATATAATATATTATTGAAGCATTTTATTCCAATTGTTTCTTTTCCTACTTTACATCCCGAATGTTAATCATGATAGATGAATGTAGCTATTGATGAGTACCTGGATCTCAAGGGGTGTTCAAATTTGATTTGTTTTTTTTGCATTTCTATAATATGCAAGGCCAAACTTCCCATAAAGAACATGTAAAATAAAGTCTCTTAGATAGGGTTACTTCACTCCCACCTCCTTTAAATCTTATCTTCTGCAATTATATGGCTACTAGATAAAGCATCCATGGGTTAGAACATAGCCTAAAATCATGCTTCCTACCATGTTTCCAACATGCTAAATTCATGGCCATATGCATATGAATTTCATGGCTCATTCTTAGGTGCAACATTCATCTCCGTTGAGTCTCCATGGCCACCATATATAGACCATGGCCCTTGAGGTTTACAAGGTCTTCGTATTATTATCTTAGATTTATTCCAAGCTACATTAATTGCTTTTAAGCCCATATGCTATACTAGCAGTGTATCTAGCATTAAACATCTGTCAAAAACAATATACATGGCTACTATCCATTATATCATTAAGGTTTATTTTATTCACAATTTTCTCATCCCAAATAGTTGGCTACATATACTTGCAATATCTAGCCAAAAATAATAATTCAAGCAAAAATTCAAACATATATAGATCATCTTAGTACTAAGCACATCTTGCATTCTTTTATATAGATAATGCTCAAAATATTAGTAAAGAGTTTTTTCTATTATTTTATCTTTATTTTTTCTAACAATGGTTATGGCACACATAATATTTATATCATCATGCATTCTCGCACATTCATAATATTTTAACATTTAAAGAGCAATAAACAACCAACTTATCCATATTCATAGTTATCAATTCAAATCATATCTCCTGCTTAGCAATCACTTGACAATAATCAAGTGCATCAAAACAATAGCATAAATACATATTAACAACATCAATCATGGGTAATTCTCATGTGCTACAACAACATGACTCAATAAGAGTCCATCAATGTTCAATATTTGAATAACAAATAATGAATTATAATAAAAATATACTAACAAGCATGCTTGCTAACAAGCATGCTAACAGAGGATAAACACGCGATGCTTTAGATAGCAAGCAAGTATTAAGGGGCATATTAGTTGACCGATACTTGAGTTCGATCGATTTGGTTTGGACCTCAAGGTATAAAATCTACTTGCTATGAAATTCTCAATCGACTCGTGTAAAACACTTGTCAACTCAAGGATGGGGGGCTAGTCGATTAGTACATACAGTTAGTCTACGGAACCTAGAGACTATGGCAAACCGAGGTTGATTAGTTGTTACGATAAGTGTACGTGAACATTGTGATTGTGTGTTCGTTGCACTTTGATTGTGCATAGTGTATATGTTTGATAGTGCATAGTGTATATGATGGTAAAAGGAAAAATCCATAAGTTAATGCAACTTAGCATACCAACTCTAAATATTATAAAAACTTGTAGATGAGTAGGTAACAATGAGGTCATTCATTTGGCAAGGTTGGATCATTATAAAAATATTCAGAAAATTGATAGCACTCAAATGAATATGGCAGCATATTATTGCAACATTCAATCCACATCATGGTTTCTAACTGTATATAACTTTGTGCATAGCATCCTAAACATGTCTAATCACATATAAAAAAATTGGATGAAGGTGAGCACACATTCTATTATTCAAAAACCAAGGAACTTTGGATTAGTTATCCTCTTGAAATTAGTTGCCCTATTGATTTGAGGTAGCTCACACATCATTCTACCTCAATGAAATTAGTTGTCCTCTTGAATGTATCAAGCTCTCCATAAATTCAGTACAAACTTTGGATTGGTCACTAAATTAGTTTCTATACATAACTCTAATTTGTAAAAAGGAAAGGAAGAGGCTTACATTGATATTTACATCTTGAGGGATGGTTAGAGATTTCAAGAGTAGGTTGGTCAGAACTCTAAAAGAGATTAATTATAGTCAAATGGTGATTAGGGAGATGATTACTTGGGTTTACTTAGCCATCTATCTTTGTGTCTCTCTTTTGTTATGTCGCTGCCAACTCCATTTAAAAAATATTTAGAGCTTTATTCTTTTTGGACTTTTGAAAAGAAAAAAATGTTATTTATTTTTATCCCTTTTAAGACTTGATTATCTTAATTATTTAATCATGCTTGGCTTGTTTCCAACCCATATGCATTAAAGTGGGCTCACTTATTTCTATATTTCTATAGTGCGGAAAAAAATGTATGCCATCTTCCGAGTCAGGCTTGACCGTGAACCATACATGAAACCTAGCTTGTGAGGCTAAACCATGTCTTCTCCCACAGGTCTAGCTATTCTTTCTCCCATGAAAGAATATATGCCCTCGATGGCAAGGTTTTATTTAATGGGGATGCAACCAAAGCTCTAGTAAGATGGCATCTTTGTGAGGAATGACGGATTCGACTAATCCCTATCTAGTTGGAAGGATTTCTAGGAGACTAGGTCTTAATGTTTAGAATCCATCGCGTGAGTGGAGTACTAATTCCACCACTTATTATTGTCCATTTTCGTAAAGAAAATCAAAGTCCTTGTCCATAACAATATATACTCCGAGGGTATCAAGAAATTCTGATCATGCGAGATCCATCTGGATCACTGGAGGATCTAATCCTTCAACCCGTATTTAGATATCAAAGGAAAAACGAATGATACAAGTACCTAAGATCTGCATGACTACGGATTTTGATTGGCGCGTCTACCCTACTAGTTGTCATGAATGTCTATTGCATATAAATTATATCGGTCAACGGTGACAAATAGACATGACTATACTGGGTTACTAATGAACAAAACACATGCACCATCTTCTCATGCAAGCATATTACATACAAACGGTCAGCCAACAAAGAACAAGAAATTCCCAGACTAGGTAGTGCATCTAAGTGCAAGCTACTTTCTTCCCAAATGCAGCAATATAACTTTATCATTGGCTAAAATCAGCTATAGTCCATCAAAATTCACAAATTACAATCAGAAGCTTGTGTAGATGTATAATAAATATAGTTGCTTCATTCAAGTATGGAGTAATCACCACCAATCTCCACAAATATCCAAGCCAATGTGGTACTGAACTTTGAAGCTCTATAAATCATCAATCCTTTCACAGGATACTTGTAAAACCCCGTTGGACCACGTGCATCGGTTGAACAAATGGACATGCAATGTAAGACGTTTATCTGAAACTGGTTCTCATATGCTGGGGAGACCATAATCAGCCATTGTTGCTAGCAGCTTATCTGAAGACTCGAAAACACATCACCACATATGTGGAAGACATCGCCTGAACAACTCATTAACCTGGAATATCACTTCCTCCAACTCTTCTTCTATTTACCCTACTTGTGAAAAAAGACCGCTTCAAACAACTCCCTAACTCGGAATCTCCCCTTCCTCTAACTCCTCTTCTACTTCCCCTTCTTCTGCCTCCATGCAGGATATCCCACTGAGAGCAAGCGCAGCTCCAGGTTTGCTTTCTAATCGTTCCCCTTCAATGATACTGTCAAAACACAAGAAATCATCGGGATTTGACTCTCGCATCAAATCTGAGTATGCATCTTTCAGGTCCTGTTCGAAATCAAAATCGAAATCATTTATAAGTATAGGCCCCTCTGTTTCCCAGCTTGTTTCCAAGCTTTTGTCGCCTAAACTGTTGGGTGCTGCTGCCTCTGCAACGTCCTTTGGATTCCTGGAATCAAGTAAGGCTGCTGGTTTTGTGCAGTGCATGAGATCCACAACAACCGTCTCCAAAGAACCATCATCATTTATTTCCTCCTCTCTGAAGACTGTCCCATTTGGACCGGAAACAACTTCCACAATCTGAGAGGGCTTTTCATTGACAAAACTGGGCTTTGTGAATGTCTCAACTTGAAAATTGCAGCTGTGGGAAGGCAAGTAAACATGGATGACTGGGTACTCGACAATGAGGATGCCAGCCATTTGCCGCCCGATTGGATCACTCGCCTTCAACTCACGGAATATTGGCTTGGGATTCTGCATAAACAAAATAAATGGTGCCATAAAAAATCCATCAGCATCATCAAGAAACAACAAGACCGGAAGTTCTTGATACCTTGTTCTTCTGAATAAAGAACTTAAGATTATCCATCTCTTCATTGCAAAATGATCTCAACGGATGATTCCAAGGACCAGGCAGCAGATACTTCTTAACAGCCGACTGTATACTTGTGTGTTCATCTACTCTGCAATAGTTGATCTTATTATTCACAGGAGGAGATAAGAAATATGATTGCAAAAGACATGTATGATCATGGATCTCTCCAAAAACAACCCACAGGATAGCTCTTTCCAGGGAAATCTAACCCCTTACTGTTGCTGCAGAATATTCAATATTACATTCTCAGATTAAATTCATTTAACATAAAATTCTTTGAAAAGTGAGATCAAGAACTTTGATTGTTTTGCTAATATTGATCCAATACAAAAGTATAGCAGATTACCCATGATCGATCTGAACAATATCTGTAGAATGAAATCTCCACTCAATTGTCCAGGAAATGGTGTTAGTCCTGTCCAATACAAGACAGAAGTAAGAATATGTCTAAAATTGTAAACCACTGCAGTCATATACTATAAGTAGCAGCAATATATGCTTAGAGTTTAGAGACAGTAAAAGAAGCAGAAGATAAAGAAAGGAGGAATTATACCGAGTCGTTTGAGCAAATTTCTAAGAGAACTATAACATTGATCAACAAGGTGATACAGTTACAATAACTTTTTTATTGTTACGTTTGATTTAACTTCTCGATTAACCTATATCACAAAAGTCCCAACTAAATTAATCCTAGGCCTTTGAAGGTATAAATAGTCCTGAAATCCCCGAAACGGATAAAGCCGACAGGGTACACTGTACTTCAAATTCACAGCCAACCTGGTGCATGCCCTTTATATTCCAATGTGGACTTCTTACATAATTTCTTCAAAGTTGTTGCCGACTAAACCCCAAAAAGTGAACGAGAACCAAGACTGGTTCCCTTTACAAGTCCAGCTACCATATTGTAATGTTCGATATATATCTACAATGCACATTGGAATTGGGATGAGAGTTCATGCAGTTTCCTGTAAATTGCATTTTCTACTCTATAATACTTCATTTCGAGTATTCATGCATCTTATCCTCTTATGTCAGCTTGTACATCTCTCTTTCTATTCATTGAAACCTCAGCAATTTTCCTTCACGACAGAAAGAACTTGTAGATCTCTATGAAGTATCAAATACGGGAATGATCTTTTGTTTTTCTTATTGTTTAAGGAGGTAAGAATATACTCAATATGACAGTCTCTTGATGGACTTTTATATTTCTCAATATAATTGGTAACCATAATTTAGCAAAGCACCAAGAACCTAGAAGGCAATTCAAATCTGATCAATTCTTAAGCCCTAAAGCAGTGGACACTTGAATGGATCGTCTTGGTTTCAAATATCGTAGGGCCATATTCGGATGAAGGCTAGACACCGGTCAATTCTCATGGCAATGAGGAGAAATTATAATGAATCTAGTCCAAAATCTATAATTTAAGATAAAATATTTGATATATTTTTTTAAGTCAAATAGTAAGATGTAGAATGTAGCAGGCCGGTACTTGAATTAAAGGGAAATTGAGCTTGGGAAAGAGATTCTTCAAGGGATATCATCCACGATTGTTCCACTTTTCTCAGATATCCTCCGATATATTAATCATATCAGCGATATACCACTCCTACCTCTCATAATATTGTCCTATGCGGCCTACATATCACCACATAGTGGGGAAATGCAATCAAACTTATGAAATTCCTATAAATAAAGGATATCACACAATATTATGGACATTGCGATATTTTTTATCCCTTGAAGAATCTCTTTCCTAAGCTCAATATACCTTTAATTCAAGTACTGGCCTGCTACATTCTACATCTTACTATTTGAGTTAAAAAATATATATCAAATATTATGTAAATTATAGATTTTGGATTAGATTCATTATAATTTCTCCTCGTCGCCCATTTAATCCTACTTGCAATATCGAATGTTCTAGATTCATTGTGCACTTTGCAATTTGGACATGAATTTAATTTGTAAAAGTACAGAATTATAAGTTAAGATTTTAAAGTAGCGATGCTTAATCCAAATTTGATTAGAATTTGTTGGAAGAAAAATAAGAGATGTTTATTTCCAAGAACCCTAGGCTCTCTTATATAGAGGAGAGACCTATGGGTAAATTACATAAGAAGGAAAAACAGAAACACAAATAAGCAAACGATACTTATAGAATATAGAAATACACAAATATCTCGACACTCCCCCTCAAGATGGAGCATAGATATCAATCATGCTCAGCTTGGACGAGCACTTCTGGAATGGTCCTCTGAGTAATGGCTTGGTAAGGATATCTGTTGTTTGCTCCCCAGAACTAACATGAGAAGTGGAAATCAAACCCTTCTGAATCATATCTCTGGTATAGTGACAATCTACCTCAATATGTTTTGTTCTCTCATGGAACGCAGGATTGTTTGCAATAAATAGGGCAGCCTGGTTATCACAATGTAGCTCCATGGGTAGAGGAACCTCTATATGCAAGTCAACTAATACTGCTCGAACCCACATCATTTCTGTGCTTGCTTGTGCCATAGACCTGTATTCGGATTCAGTACTTGATCTTGCTACAACTGTTTGCTTCTTGCTTTTCCAAGAAACAAGGGAACTGCCAACAAACACTGCGAAACCCGAAGTCGATTTTCTATCTTTAGGACAACCTGCATAGTCTGCGTCAGCGTATGCGGATACAAAGAGAGTTTCTCCTTTCTTGAAGAATAATCCTGCTCCTGGAGACGACTTTAGATATCTCAATATCATGTATACCGCATCCATATGTACTTGTCGAGGCTGCTCCATGAACTGACTCACTCGGCTCACTGCAAAGGCGATATCCGGTCTGGTGATTGTAGCATAAAGAAGTTTTCCCACCATCTCTTTGTATCTTCTCTTGTCGACTTCATCTGTATCATCATCATATAACTTCATGCTAGGATCCATAGGAGTAGTAGAAGGTCGACACCCAATCATGCCCGTCTCTGCAACCATGTCTGTAACATACTTTCTTTGGGTCATAACAAGACCCTGTGCATTCCTAGCAAATTCCAACCCTAAGAAATACCTTAGGGTACCCAGGTCCTTAGTTACAAATTTGCTGTCCAGAAAATCTTTTGCCATCTTGATTCCCTGCTCATCATCTCCTGTAATAACTATATCATCAACATAAACCAAGATAGCAACTGTACCTTTGGATGTTCTCTGCACAAACAAGGAGTGATCTGCATTTGACCTCCTGAATCCCTGTCGTTCAATCAGATCTGAAAGCTTTTGGAACCATGCCCTAGGGCTCTGTTTAAGGCCATATATTGCCTTATGGAGCCTGCAAACCCGTTGACACTCCCCCTCAACAGCAAACCCTGGAGGCTGCTGCATATAGACCTCTTCTTGTAGGTCTCCATACAAAAATGCATTTTTAACATCAAGTTGGAATAAGGGCCAGTCACGTACCACAACAACTGAAAGGAGAACACGCAAAGTGGAATGTCGAGCAATCGGGGAGAACGTGTCTATGTAATCAATTCCATAGGTCTGCGTAAAACCACATGCCACCAACCTTGCTTTGTAACGATCAAGACTCCCATCTGCATGGTGTTTAACAGTAAACACCCATTTGCAACTGACAACAGACGCTCCAGGAGGACGAGAAACTAGACTCCATGTACCACGGGACTGCAAAGCGGCCATTTCCTCTTCCATAGCAAGACGCCATCTGCTATCCTTCAATGCATCCTGGTAAGTCCGTGGAATTTCCACGGCAGATAGAGCAACTGTAAAATTCTGGAAGTCCCCTGTAAGACGATGAAAGGAAACCTGAGAAGCAAGCGGATAGGTCGCACACGTACGCCTCTGCTTCCTAACGGCGATAGGTACGTCTAGGTCGTCAGGAACCTCATCCTCCACTGATCCCTGTATAGAAACATCTCCAGAGCCATCGTTAGAAACCATGTTATCAGTACAAACCTGGGGCATGCTAGTTGATTGGCAATGACCATGAGCAGAAGGTGGACGACGAGTATAGAATTTTGGTAATGGTAAAACCACGGTCACAGGCATTGGAGGTGGTGGAGGTGGTGATGGTGGAGGAGGTGGTGGTGGGGTTGTTGGATGTATGACTGGTACCGGAGATAACTGACTCGTAGGAGGAGGTTACATGTAGACCTCAGTATCAGATTCGGGAGTGGTCATTCTGTCACCTGTAGAAGAGAAAAACATTTTGAACTTCATTGATGAACATTTGGATCACATTTCCTGCTTCAGATTTATTCCGTAATAAATATACCCAAGATAAGCGAGAAAAATCATCAACTGCAACAAGATAAAACATGTGTCCCTGATGATCAAGTACACGACTGGGACCCCAAATATCAATATGGACTAACTCAAAAAGAGAACTACTGCTCCGACTCTGATGACTCGGGAAAGTGGACCTATGATGCTTTCCCAACTGACACGAATCGCACTGGAACGACGTCCTTGGAGGAATATGCGGCAGAACACGACACATCTTCTGAAGAGGAAGATGACCAAAACGGAGATGCCAGGTGTATGGAGAGGTTGAACCTGTAGAGTGAAGAGATGCGCCGACATAGAGAGTACGGATCAGACGATAGAGTCCATTATGCTCACAGCCACCCCCAATCACTTTACCCGTGAGTATGTCCTGAAAAACAAGAGACGATGGATCAAAAATGGCTCGACAGTTCAAATCCTTTGTAATCTTGCTAATGGACAGTAATTCATAGAGAAATCAAGAGCATATAACACATTCTGTAATCTCATGGAGGGCGTTAAAGTAATCTCCCCCTGTCCTGTAATCGGGGAATGTGTCCCATTAGCTATCACCACAGTCCGCCCTAGAGGAATCTCTCTATATGCAGTAAGCTGCTCTTTGTCCCCACATAGGTGATGTGCCGCTCCAGAGTCCATAATCCATTCTGTAAGCATAGAGCCATCACAAGAGGTGAGAGCATAAGAACTACCTGACGTACTGGCTGTAGCGGATGTACTGGCAGAAACAGAGGCTGCCACATCTGATTGGCCGCCTGGAGCTGGGTCAGGAGGCATGATGTTCCTCAGTCTGGCAACGAGATCATCAAAACGCTGGTCCAAAGAAGAAGGTGCCGGTGACTCAACTTGTGCTGCTACTTGGGCCGAAGCTGGAAACCCATGCTTAGAGTAGCATGTATCCTCGGAATGTCCAGGACAGTGACAGTACGTACAGGGCTAACGGATCCAACCCCCACGGCCATGGGGAACACGTCCACGATAGGTAGATGAGCCACCTCGTCCTCTGGAAGCAGCCATCGCTGAAGGTGTCTGAGTAGTAGTAGAGCTCGGGACGGTGATTCGACTAAGTCGACGGAAAGCTTCCTCCATGGGAGGAATAGTGGCGTCAGCAAGAATCTGAGAGCAGGCAGCATCGTACTCTGGATCAAGTGCAGCCAGGAATACACCCACCATGGTAGCATTCCTGTATGTCTTTTGTTGCTCGAGAGTGGCCGTCAAAGGCATGAAGCTATGTAGCTTCTCAAACATTCCTCGCAGAGATGTATACAGTGAGTGGAAAGGACGGCCATTCTGTTTGACCGTAAAAATATCATGCTGCAACTGTAATATCTTGGTCTCATTCACCGCCTGAGAATATGTCGCGGCTAGAATATCCCACATTGCCTTTGTCGTGGGCTGATGCAGTACGTCATTGGCGATCTCTATCGTCAACGTCCCAGATAACCAGACTTTGGCATACGCGTCGTCCGCCTCCCATGTGGCGTGAATCCCTGTTTTCTCCGTTGGCTCGTCATCGGTAAGAATATGTTTCTTACCATTGGACTTCATGAGACTCATGAACTGCATAGCTCAGAGCTCATAGTTCGTCCCGTCCCTCTTGACAATCGTTGTCGGACCTCTGAAGGCACCTGTGGTGGGTACGTCGACTTTGTTTTCTGACATGATGCCGAATGAAGATCACATGGTATGTAGACTAAGAGAGATTTTGTCTACAATGACATATGGGGATTTGATTGCATATGTAGACCTATGCAATCAAATCCATAATCCGAGATGTGCGAAGAAGACGAAGGTCAACAACGAAGACCGACGGTACTTGAAGTCGGCGGCCTAGGCGTTCTTCAAAAGCTCCACAAGATTCAGCGGGAGGCCACCTAGGGCTGGGTGGTGGTCGCGGGGCTCCGCCAAGGACTGAGCGGGGCTGTGGTGCCCCCTGGCGGCGGTGGCGAGATGCCAACTAGAGCTGGGTGATGCAGGTGGGATTCCGCCAAGGGCTGGGCGAGGCGGCGATGCCCCCCGACGAGAAGGAGAAGACCTCAGCGGCGGCGCGGGTGGAGAAAGAAGGGGAGGCCGGCGGGTGGGGAACTAGGGTTAGGGTATAAGAGCTCCGGTCTAGGACCACCGCTCTGATACCATGTTGGAAGAAAAATAAGAGATGTTTATTTCCAAGAACCCTAGGCTCTCTTATATAGAGGAGAGACCTATGGGTAAACTACATAAGAAGAAAAAACAGAAATACAAATAAGCAAACGATACTTATAGAATATAGAAATACACAAATATCTCGACGGAATCGATACAAGAAAATTGGTGCTATATTTGAAAAAATGTATTAGTAGAAGTACGAGTTTATCTATGGCATTTCAAAATGTTGCAAACATATAATGCACTCCAGTGTTAATTAGTTGCTTGCTTCGTTATTTTTAATCCACATTGATGTGCAATATATGTTGTATACTCGTCAAATCTAGTTAGCACGTGAGTCATATGTGGTACAGTGGTAGTATTGATAGCAGCAACCTCCAAGCAAGGACATGCATTCTGCAGATCCCATGATAGCATGAAAGATCTCTTCATGGCCTCAAATTTCAGCGAAATTCAGTCGAATTTCTGTCGAATATCGATATCCAGACGAAATCGAAATTCGACCGAAATGGTCGAAATGATCGAAATATGGGGGCCCTAGTACAAAAAATTGACCGAAATGATCGAAATTTCGGTTGAAATTCGACCGAAATTCCACCGAAATTCTGTTACGGTTAGTCACCGAAATGATGATCGAAACCGACATTTAGGGCCTTGGATCTCTTATTCTACTTATATGAGATGGTTTAGAGTCAGTAGCTGTAAATAAAGCTGTCCTGGCGTATTGAAGTTGGCGGATAGATAACAATGTTTTCTCCAGTTCAGGCCCTTTCAATGGAGCTGGAGGATTAAATTTCAGACTTAACAACCTTCAAACAAATGTCTACTTCTTATATTTGAGAACTTTAATGGCACTGATCTCAGCTTGCATCCTTATAAATATATCGTGAAACCTTCAATTCAAGAAGGATGAGTGAAGTGAAAATTCTTTAGCTTATGGATATTAAAAGCTTTATAATCATCGATTCTCATTAGCTCTTCATTTTTCAGTATCCCGTAGTATCTTCAATTTCTAATTCTAAAAAAATAATGACAATTTGGAGGGCATGTTCTAGTATCACTTGATATAGCCTAGATTTTTAGACAAGGAAATGGAATGTAAGGGATATAGAAATCTGGGAGAGGAGAGGAGCACGTCGAACAGGATGAGGTGAATGGAAAGGAGGGTTAACGAGGAGAGAAGAGAATTTAGAAAAAGCACCCCCAGTTTCTGGCCAGCCAAAGAACCCACGATATGGCTACAATCACATTCTCGATATAAAATACATCCTGAAAAAACAACCCCCAATTTCTGGCCAGCCAGAGAGCCCACATCTATAACCTATACTAAAGCCAGGTTTTCACCAGCTTTATTTTTTAGCTAGACATGTGGACTCCTGTGGAGCATCCACTCTGGTGTATAGAGAGACGTCCACTCACATTCTTTTTTCTCTAAGAAATTATATGTTTACTTTTTTATCCAATATTTAAAACAATAATCATGGATGAAAGCAATTAAGACAACGGTTCAGCAGGTCATGAATCGAAACCTTACGCTATATACATAATATTTGATAATATCAGGACGTCTATTCTCTTTTAATTAAAAATTTACTTATTAAAGTGTTAAAATATATGTAATATTAGATAATAAACTATATTAATGAAAAATAAGAATATAAGTACGTGTATATTTTTAATACTGAAGGTTAAATTTTTTAATATATATATATATATATTTGTACAAATCAATCTTTGTTATCTGTACGTATGTAGAATTTTGGTAAATATTATAAATTATCCACACACACACACATTTGAAGTGTTAGTGTCTTAATAATATTTTATAATAAATATTAAGTGAATACAAAATCAAAGCTCCTTTTATATTATATTATTAAATTTATATAAAAAACTAAGAAATATGGAATATTGCAATATGTAAGGTGCAAATATATATATATGTACAAATCAATCTTTGTTATCTGTACGTATGCAGAATTTTGGTGATATTATAAATTATTCACACACATTAGAATAAAACTATCCAGATTGAATTGTTAGTGTCTTAATAATATTTTATAATAAATATTAAGTGTAAATAAAAAATCAAAGCTCCTTTATATTATATTATTAAATTTATATAAAAAACTAAGAAATATGGAAGATTGCACTATGTAAGGTTTGAATTTCAAAATACATTTGAAAAATCTAAAAGAACATTATGACTTTGATGTATCAATGGAATTGATAATTCCGTCTTTTTTATCTATATCTGATATGTTACTAAGCTTTTACATAATTAAAAGGGATATTTACACCCATAACCCTGAGTAATACCGTAATTACCCCAGGTACCCTCAATAATCACGAATTACATCCAAGACCTTGAGTAATGCTTAACTCTTACACCCATAACCCCGTGTTAATTTTCATCCAATTTCCCGTTAACAATGACGGTATCCGTCCAGTATTTTACATTTTATACCTTTAACTTTCAATTATTTACAAATAAGACCATCCCCTTCCTCCTCCTTCCCCCTTCGTCCTCCAAGCATCACATCCACCCCCACCCCCTCCTCCGGCCGCCCAGCCCACCCCCACCCCCTCCTCCGACTGCAACCCCAGGTGGAGAACCCCTCGCCGCCGCCCCCCGGCTGCCAGTCGTCCTGCCACCAGCTCCTCTGCCTCTGTGCGCAGCCCCACCGTTCCGTGCCCCTCCCTGCCCACCGGAAGCCCCACGTCCCGCAGGTTACGGTCTGTGCTCGCAACCTGCAGCTTCCGGTCGAGACCCCCCCCCCTTCTTCCCTGCCTGCGCAGCCCCCCCCGGAAGGGTCCTCGTTAGGCAACCCAACACCCCCTACCCGCCCCCCACCCCCCCCCCCCCCCTCTGCAGCTTCCAGTTCGAGGGTCCCCTCCCGCGACGCCTCCCTCCATCCCTGCTTGTGACCATCCTGCGACCATCCGCCTGAAAGCCCCCCGACCATCCGCTCCCCCCCCCCCCCGCAGCTTCCAGTTCGAGGGTCCCCTCCCCCGACGCCTCCCTCCATCCCTGCTTGTGACCATCCTGCGACCATCCACCTGAAAGCGCCAACCATCCGCTCCCTCTCCCCACCCCCCCAGCTTCCAGTTCGAGGGTCCCCTCCCCCGACGCCTCCCTCCATCCCTGCCTGTGACCATCCTACGACCATCCGCCTGAAAGCCCCCCGACCATCCGCTCCGTCCCTCCCTGATCATCCGCCTGAAAGCCCCTCGACCATCACAGCCCCCGGAAGGCCCCTCGTTAGCCTCTGCGCTCGCAACCCAACACCCCCCCCCCCACCCCGCAGCTTCCAGTTCGAGACCCCATCCATCCCTACCTGCAACCATCCGCCTGAAAGCCCCCCGACCATCCGCTCCCTACCTCCCTCACCGTCCGCTTGAAAGCCACCCCCCCCACACCCCCCAATCACGTCGACCCTCATGTCGCCTCGGACACCTGCAAGAAAAATATCTGTTTGCATGGATTCAATCTAAAAGTCCTTGCCGAGGAAGAAGGAGGAGAGATGGTCGGCGTGGGTCGAGGTTTCTGGATGAGGAAGGGGAGCTATTCGGAGGTGGGGGGATCTGCTAGAGGAAGAGGGGGTTCTTTTTCCTTTTAGTTTGATTTATTTTCAACCGTTGGATTGGTGTTAGGTTAGATTAACTCGATGGTTTGATTAAGATTAACGGTTGAAACTAACAGAAGGTTATGGGTGTGAGACGGAGTAATATTCGGGGTTTCTCATGCAATTCGTGATTATCGGGGGTATCTGGGGTAATTACGGTATTACTCAGGGTTATGGGTGTAAATATCCCTTACTAAAATACTTTTATAAAATATAACATATGAACAACTGAGATAAGTTGATGCAAAATTGGCATCTAACTCGGAAAATAAAGTATTATATCTATATAGGGGACCCTTCCAATAATACGCGGTCCTTTCATAGTTCAGGAAGGTCACCCTCTTTTTGTATAAACACGAGTACTTAGTAGAATATGTATACAGTTTATATTATAACTGCACATTATTAATGCAAAACCACATATAAAATTGTGCATTATAATACAAACATTAAAACTGCACATTACAATACAAATTGTATATGTATTCTACTAAAGTCATCGTGTTTTTACAAAAAAAGGATCGGTCTTCCAAAACTCAGGAAGAACCGTGCCCTATTGGAAGGAAATCATATATATATATATATACAGAAAAGGGAAGTTGTTATGTGTAATAGCCAAGTTGGTTGTTACATGGAGTATTTTCTTCCATTTTTTTGGGAAATTCCACCATGTAATTTTATCACCATTCCCTCTAATATGTCATTTCAAATTCGTTAGAAACAGAGACTCCTATGCCTTCCATTTAGAACAGGTAATTTTAACGGTCTTAGATTTATTGTAATCGACCGGTTCTGGATGGACGGTATATTTGAAGAAATTGGAATGACATATTAGAGGGATATAGTGATGAAAATACATGGTAGATTTTCTCAAAAATTAAAATAAATGGAAGAAAATGCTCCATGTAATAGCCAACTTGGTTGTTACATAAAATAGCATCCCCATCCTCATATATAATCGATCAAAGTAAATTTTGCATTAAATTTTTATTATTATATAATAATACTCGTAATCTTAGACTTTCACCTCATTATATTTTAAAATGTTAATACTAAATATTTTATCTACCCATCATGTTAACGACAAGGCCTTAAATGCCGGATTTCGATTTCGCTTCAGAGACTGGCCAAAACGAAATTTCGGTCTGTTTTTGAACTAGGCCCCCCAAATTTCGGTCGGCATAGGCCATTTCGGTCGGATTTCGGTCATCTACCGAAATCGATATTCGACCGAAATTCGGTCGAATTTCACCGAAATTTGAGGCCATGGCTAACGATTGTTGAACTTATATATAATATATATATATATATATGGGTTCAATAGAGCTATCCCCACCTCATTTTTATGTTTTTAAATTTTTTTCAAAAATAAAATCATGTATTTTCATCACTATATCCCTCTAATATGTCATTCCAATTTAGTCAGAAACAGACTCATTTTCCCTTCATCTAGAATAGGTCGATTACAACAATTCTAAAACCGTTAAAATCACATGTTCTAGATGGAAGGCATAGGAGTCTCTGTTTTTGACGAAATTGAATGACATATTAGAGGGATACAGTGATGAAAATGCATGACTTTATTTTTGAAAAAAATAAAAAAATTGCTGGAAAATGGGGCGGGGGCAGTTATACTGGGGCAGCCTCATTTTTTCCTATATATATATACGATTTCCTTCCAATAGGACACGGTCCTTCCTGAGATCAGGAATGCCGCTCCTTTTTTTTGTAAAAAATAGGATGACTTTAGTATAATGTGTTATAGTGTGCAATTTTAATATTTGTATTGTAATGTACAATTTTGTGTGTGTTTTTGTATCTATAACGTGCATGTTAAAATACAAAATGTATACGTACTCCACTAAAATGCTCATGTTTTCTACAAAAAGATGGTGGCCTTCTATATATATTGAAAGGGTCCCTTATATTTATATATATACACACACACACACACATATATATATATACTTCTAGCAGTCATATGGAATTTTATGCAACATAAGTAATTTCATCTTTTAGATCTAAAGATAAACCTAAAATTAACAATTGTATGAATTTTTCATCATGATTTCATTGTTTTACTACATATCCCTCTGTGAAGCGTGGGGTAGTCTGCTAGTTATGGCTACAATCTGGATTCTTGTTTTCTCAGTACAGTGCATGTTTGAACCAACAGAGTTCCAGAAGCTATCACACACGTCCGTAGCCACCACAGAATAGGCGTACATACCCAGACCCCCTTCGAGATCTCACACCTGAAAAAGACCATCAACATCTTCATCTAATCCAGAACACCGGTGATACTCGATGCAGAAAAGATGAACCCGTCTCGTCCCGGTCATCACCCTTCTACATCTTAGCCGCCAGAGACAAAATCCTGGTGTAATCGTTTATCTTCTTACTTTTATTCAAAAAAAGATCACGATTCATCATCTAAAATAAGGAGATATCAAGATAACTCAAACCCAAGGGTTCTCGCATGCCAAATGTTCTGAAACCATGGGGGACATCCCCCACCCAAAAAGAAACACAACAGAAAGGTATGGCAAAAGGAAAACTAAGGGGAAAAAAACCATGTTGCATTGCGACATCCACTGTTTACTACCAGCATGATCCAGTTGATTTTCCAGAGCATTTTAACTGCCATATAATGTCACGCCTCAAAGTCTTGATCATTTTTTGTTGAGGGAACATGGATTTTCATGTCAATCAACAAAGATGAAAAACGATAAGAGGGGATAAGAATAATAAACTAAAGAGAGATAGTGTAACCAGAATTTTGCTTAACAATAGAACCATAAATTTTGTTAAGTTCTAAAAGAATGCCGTTCATATGCATTTCTTCAAAGGCCCTGCGACATGTTCCTTTCCAAATGAACCATCATGTAGCCGCAATCTTAGCCTTTAGATTCTAAAAGTTGAGTATCTTTGCAAGATTCTCGTTATAGAGAAGAAATCTAAGTAATGTTTGCATGACAAAACAAGATTTTGGAACACCTGATGCATAAAGTTGCAATGACAACAAATGCAACTTTCGTCTTACATAAATGACATCTGTTAGGGTTACGAATCCCACAGCGGACAGCACTATAACATGTCATGCATAACCTGTTTATTATGCAATAAGACCCATAAGTACAAAATGAAAGGGTTGTTCTAAAAATCTTGAATAGAAATCAGATATTTGACCCCCCAGGTTCGAATAGATAATAAAAAACTTTCCACTCGACCCACCCCTTGCAAGAAAGAATAAACTATCATCCCCATCCCCAAGAGCAATGTTGTTCAGTTCCGCCCATAGTCTACCTACCTAGGGCCAAAAGCGTAAATAAATCATGTTTTTAAGAGCAGAGAGACGATCGTTCAGCGCTCTTAATTTTCAGAGCCCCTTGTGCCAAGCGTCTTTTTTATTTTGGACAAAATGCCAAAGTTTGTCAAACTCATTCTTTAGGCAAGAATGACCATCAAAACGGTCTATCCAGGAAAAAGTTTGCCCCTAAATATATAATTTTATATGACGCATCTTTAACAGCTTTTGAACATTTCATGTACTTCCAGACATACATGTCTCTCGCATTATAAGTGGTATGTAATGGTATATGTTTACACCTAAAGTTTAACTAGTGCACCAAGGCATATTGAATTTTGTCCTACCACCCAATAATTCCATAGTTCTTTTGCTCAGGATTGCATTATTGAAACCTCCTAAGTCCACAACCCTCCCAACCATCACTATCTTTAGGCCTGCAGTTTTTTTCAAACCACCTGGCTCATTTTACTAGGATTTAAGAAACAAGTTTGATTACCTTTCAATAGGAATATTTGCCTAATTTTATCAATTTTATGGATGATAAATTTAGGGAGCTTAAGGGTTGACATAGATGATTTGCTAAAGAAATTAAGCAACAGTTTAGTATAGCGATATTGGTCAGAAGGATCAAAATCAACGCCTTCCAACCCCTATTTTTTTCTGAGAATTTATCAATCGGGGGTTGCCAACTAGAAGTCTTGATGCGGATCCGAAGCGGCGACGGCGAATAAAATAATATATATAGCCTTCCGCGTTGTCGAAATAATAATAATATTTGTGGCGGTGGATATTGGTGGAGAAATTGGAGGGATTGAGAAGAAGAATCTCGTCGGTAACGAGGGGTTGAAGGAGAGAACGTGAAGATCACGAGGAGAGAGAGAGAGACAAGGGAGAGGGAGATAATAATCTCAATTTATCATAAATACTTGACTGACTAAAACTGATGGACTACCCTCTCTTTATATAGGAGAGAGGGTTTACAAAAATAGTAAATACTCAAATTACAACTAATTTGATCCTAATTGACCTCTAACTAACTTAATTGGACTCTAATTATTTAATTGACCAACAATTATAATTAAACTCTACGAAATCAACGTTGAGATCACAGGCGATCTCAATTATTAAATTGGACCACTACGACCGCTAAAAACGTAAATAAAAATGATAATTATTTAATTGGATAAATGTGGCCCCATAATTTGGGGTCACGCTGCATCAACTCTCCACCGCTTTCAAAAATTCGGCTCCTGACGAATTGCGTGAACTGCAAGCCTGGAGGATGACTCGGCGGCGTCAAGGGTCTTCTGGAAGAACATGTGGGGCGCGATCGGTGGAGTCCATGCGCGGGCGGGAGGGGCGTGGTTGCCGTGGTTGAAGAACAGGTGCGGTGCGTACGGCGGCGGCGTCTCGACTGTTGACTGCTTCCCATGATGCTCAAAAAATTGGTGGGGCATGGAGAAGATGGCCCTTGAATAATCCATGATGAAGCAATGGCACAAAGAGAGGAGAAGGGGAGATGTGTCCTCAAAGTAGAGCCATGGGGTCCTTATATAGGAAAAAATCAAAGCCCTAGTCCTATTTGGATTAGGAAAATCCCCATAATCCTGATTCTCAGCCCTCTTCTTTAAAAAAATTCGCCACCAGGGGTAGGGGTGCAATTTTCGTACCCCTTCCTTTTGCTCTTTTTTCTTACTGCTCTGGATCTTTTTGTAAATAGGAGGTTTGGGAGAAAAAATTCTGCAATTTCTCCCACTAAAATTCCAATCCCTTAATCCACGGGATTCAGTTCCATCCCATCCGCCCCTTAGGGCTCGGCGCTGCTTGATAGGCGCGGGGAGGGTCTTCTTCGGCTGTGCGCGATCAGGGGCGGCGGTCCCGCTGGCGGTTCGGCGTGGCTCGGCGGAGAGGCGGCGGTTCGGGGAACGACTGCGGGGCGGCAGGCGGCACAACCGGGGGTGGTTGGGGTTTTGTTTTCGGAGGAGGTAGCGGTGCAGGAGGGTGGTGCGAGGCGCCTGGCGCGCAGGAGCAGTTGGGGGGCGTCGGGGGTATGGAGGGGGCAATGGGGTTGGGGATGGGGGCTGGCGGCGCGGGGTCGCTGGCAGGTGGCCGGGGAGAAGAGAGGGGGCGGCGAGGTGCGTGGGGAAGAAGGTGGCGAGCGGGAGGGGGACTGGGGGCAGGGGTGTGGGACACGGGAGGAGGGAGAGGGGCGGCGGGGGAGGCGGCGGCGTCGTGGCCGTGGGTGGCGGCGCCGGGGCCGTGGGTGGCGCCGCTGGGAATTTGGGGGCTGTCGGGGGAGTTACTGGAGCGGGGCTGGCGGCCGCGCGGACCGGGAAGGGTAGGGGGAGTACCTGGGCGGCCTGGGGGGGTGCCGGAATGGTCGGCGGGGGTAGCGGCGTCGATTCTGGTGGTGAACATGGTTCTGGGACGTGCTGGACAGCGGCCGTTTCCTCGATTTTTTCTTCAAAAATGATCTGGACAGAGGCTTGATCGGCTTCCACGGCGAGTTCTTCGTTGTTAAAACTCGCGGTGGCGGCTTCGGCGGTTGGCGGCTTCAATTGGGCGTCGCGATAGGCCTCAAGGTTGGCCGTGAAGTCTCGAAACGTTGAAGACATGGCTCTGAAGTTGTTCTGCAAATCTTGTAACATGCGCTTCGTCTCCTTGTCGTAGGCGTCATGGGCTTGTTGTTTTCGGTCGGACGAATGATGGTGCCTTGATGTATGCCGGCGCGAGTATCGGGACGGATCGTCAGATCGTGGGGACGATCTGAAAGCCATGCTCTGATACCACTTGATGCGGAAAGAAGCGGCGACGGCGAATAAAATAATATATATAGCCTTCCGCGTTGTCGAAATAATAATAATATTTGTGGCGGTGGATATTGGTGGAGAAATTGGAGGGATTGAGAAGAAGAATCTCGTCGGTAACGAGGGGTTGAAGGAGAGAACGTGAAGATCACGAGGAGAGAGAGAGAGACAAGGGAGAGGGAGATAATAATCTCCAATTGATGCAAAATTGAAATCGGCGTCGTCGATAAAAAAATAATAATATTTTTGGTGGATTTTGGTGGAAGAACGAGAATGGTTGAGAGGAGAAAACTCGTCGGAATACGAGGGATTGGAGACGAAGAACCGCGGAGATCGCGTGGGGATAGAGAGAGAGAAGGACGATAATGAGATAACTCTCAATTTTTCATAACCATTGACTGACTAAAACTGATGGACTACCCTCTCTTTATATAGGAGAGAGGGTTTACAAAAATAGTAAATACTCAAATTACAACTAATTTGATCCTAATTGACCTCTAACTAACTTAATTGGACTCTAATTATTTAATTGACCAACAATTATAATTAAACTCTACGAAATCAACGTTGAGATCACAGGCGATCTCAATTATTAAATTGGACCACTACGACCGCTAAAAACGTAAATAAAAATGATAATTATTTAATTGGATAAATGTGGCCCCATAATTTGGGGTCACGCTGCATCAAGTCTTAAGCATCCTAGGAGAAAGCGGAGTCCTAGATAGTTAATGGGGAAGTTACCCAAGGGTCATCCAAGACACGAAGCAGCCACATGTTCCTCTGATGGCGAGAGGTTTAAACAATGGATGGAGAATTTTGATTTATTAACCAGAAGGCCAGAAAGCAAGGAGAAAATGTTTAAGAGTAGCTGAGGAAGTTTTAAACAATTTCGTGTTGTAGCTAATGAACAAGAGCCCGTCATCTGCGAAGTGGACATTTGTTATCTATTGATCCCCACCGGGATTTCGATGCCCCGGATCAAGCGTTGGCTGGCAAGTTGTCTCAACATCATCGGCGGTTTCTCACAAGAAGGCAGGCAGGCGCTGCTTCCGGTGTGGGGAGAGGGGACATCTCGCCTCTCGTTGTCCCCTTCCTCCTCGTTGCTTTGCATGCGGGGTTACGGGGCACCGTCGTGCCTCCTGCAGGTGGGTTCGACAACGACGCTCGACGCAATCAGGGATGCTTCACTCATCGTTCTCGGTGCGTTCGGTGCATGGCCCTCGTCCCGGTCACTCTGCGTGGCGGGAGGTCCCGGTTCGCTCGTACGCACAGGTGATTGCTCCTCGTTCTCAACCCCCGCCTAAGGTCTCTATGGATAACCTGGAGGCCTCTCATCACCCTGGGGAGTCCGCGGAGGGCGGCTCTGTGTTTGGTGCTACTTCATCTGCGCAAGGGGGTGGCTCGACGAAGGATATCTCTCTTGCTCAGGGCTTGCATGTGTTGGGCCCGTCTTCGTTTGGTTTGGAGGAGGGCCTCGGCTCTTCTCGCTCGGTGCTAATTGGGGTTGCATGCCGCCCCGACGTCGAATGGGAGGTGGTGAAGACGCATGTTCTAGACACTCTGGGGCCTTTGTTCCTTGGGGACTTCTGTTTGCTGGATCAGTCTCACTGCTGCGTGCGCGGTCTTTCCCTACAGCTTCGGGATTGCTTGCTGGATAAGGGCTCTAACGATGACGTTTTTTGGCGGCCCGCTCGGGTGGCTGATGGCGCTTCTTCTTCAACCGAGGTTTGCATGGCCTCTATTACAGGCGTTCCCTTCCTTTCTAGAACTCTTCCTGTGCTCAACAAGGCGTTTCGCCGCTGGGGGTCTGTTCTTTCCATCTTCGACGATGGCCTCACTCCGAAGGCCGACTGGAAGTCTTTTACGGTCCTCTTCGAATGCAGTTCGGACTTCCTCAGCGAGGCGACTGGGCGGACGTTCTTTGGGTCTCTCAAGATTGGCCGATGGAGGTTCAAGCCCGAGCTATCTATTATTCCCCCTTCTTCGTCGGTTCCCGCTTCGCCGGAGTTGGCCGTCGCCCCGACTCTCCACGCTTCGCCGGTCGTCGTCGGGGCGGGGCGGGAGGCCGACGCTTCGATTCCGCCTCCTCACGTGGAGCGTGACGCTTCGTCTCCGTGGTGCCACGTGGAGCGCTCTGTGGTTTATTCCGAGGAGTTGCCATGCACGCATGACGTTTTGGGATCCTTCGAGACGCCCGTTCAGGTCCCGCATCTTTCGCCTGTATCTTCTGAACTCCCTGTCGTGGAGGTTCCCGAGGTCGATTCGCCCTCTCATTTCCCTCGGTTCGGATCCGCCCCAGCTATGCGGTTTGCCTATTCGGGTTGTTCGGCGGATCTTCCCATCTCGCGGGGAGATGCTATGGGGCATTTCGGTTCGTGGCCGAGGCCCATTTACAACAATGTTCAGACATCTCTACCCGACTCCTTTGTGATTCAAGTTGAGGCTCTACGCCTGGTTGATAACCCTCCTCTGGTCTCTACGACTCCGGTGCGAACTTCCCCTATCCTTATTGAGGCCTTCTCCCCTCGGCCTACGGGATCTCTCCTTTCCGGTGCAGGGATGGACTCTTCTTTCAGATGTTTCGGGTCTACGTACAGCAGGCGCCAGGCGCACTCCTTCTATCCATGCGGCTCGAGTGTTTCAATCTTGCGCTACTCTGCGGGAGGCAGTGGTTGAGGCTGCGGGTGTTCGCGGCCTTGGAGGTCGCGAGGGAGGCCCGGAGGTTGATGCCCCTGGGGTGAACTCCGGCGGTTGCTAAGTGGTGGCTCCTTCTTGGTTCATCCGCGTTTTTTTGGGGGTGAATTTTCTGGTTTCTCTTAATGAAGGTTCTTTCATGGAATGTCCGAGGACTCAGGGACTTGGTCAAACGTCGTTCCCTGGGCTCGCGTCTCTCAGAATGGTGTTGTGACGTTGCTTTTACCCAAGAAACAAAATTGGCTGCTATTGACGACTATACGTGGCGATTATTTGGTGCCGGTCCCTTTGATGAATTCCGTGCGGTTAATGCGGTTGGATCCGCCGGGGGTTTCCTTGTGACGTGGCGATCTCGTTCTTTTTCATTTAGCTCCATGCTTGCAGGTCGTCACATGATTTCGGTTGCGTTGGAAAGAGTCGACTCTTCTGCTCTGATGGTATTCTCATGCATATACGCGCCTGCGTGCCATATTTTACGTCGAGAATTATGGGATGACATGCGTGAGGCTGCAAATTTTTTCTCGGGGATTCCTTGGATTCTGGGGGGTGACTTCAATGTCACCATTCACTCTTCCGATCGGCCTCGCGGGAGGGGTGGCCGCGACCCTGGCTCGCAAGATTTTGTGGACGTGCTTGATGATTTGGCGCTTGTTAACTTGGTCCCAAACGATGTCTCTTACACTTGGAGAAATAGTTCCTCTCGCTCTCGGATTGACCGCTTCTTGGCTAATGGCTTGGCTATGGACTCCTTCCCCCTTTGCTCTGTTGGCTCTCGCCCCCGATCCTTCTCGGATCATTCTCCAATTATTTGGGACTCTGGTGATGGCATTAACCCTCGGGGGATATTCCGCTATGAAAAATGTTGGCTGTTGGAACCTAATTTCAAAAATATCGTTCAGAATCATTGGACCCAGGTCCCTGTCTCTGGCTCGGCGGCTTCTAAACTTAATCAGAAACTTGCTTCATTACGGAGGGTCCTCGCTGAGTTCAGAATTTCTACCAGACAGGCGCGGCGCGCTGCTCGCGTCGAGGCGGAGGACATTATCATGCATTTAGATTCCGCGGAGAACGTGCGTGAACTTTCTGTTGACGAGCTTCGGGATCGCACTTCTCCCCTTGCTCGGGTGCAGGAGGAGGATAAGAAGAGAACTGTTGAGTGGCGCCAACGCTCGCGGGAAAAATGGATTAAAGAAGGCGATGCGAACACGGCATTCTTTCACAGGGTGGCTAGCAATCGGAGGCGTTGTAATTTTATGTGGTCCCTCTCTATCAATGACGCGATCTTCACGGGGGATAGGGAGATGGGGAGCGCCATCATTGATCACTTCAGACGTATCTCTTCTGCTCTCCCTACGCGGCTGTGGCGTTGGCTTTGGATTGGTGCTCCCTCTATTTCGGACGAGGATTCCACGTTCCTTGTTCGTCCTATTTCTTTGGACGAGATTAAAGCTGCTGTCTGGGATCTAAATATTGACTCTTCCCCGGGGCCTGACGATTTTTTGTCGCCTTTTATCGGGACCTCTGGGAGACGGTATCGGGGGACGTCTTCGAGGTCGTCTCGGAGTTTTGTGCTGGTAACCTCGGTTTCGACCGCATGAATCGGGCAAATATAGTGCTTATTCCAAAAAAAAGCCCGGTGCTGCGCTTTGACGATTTTAGGCCTATTGCCGTATCCAATGGTATTTATCTTATTGTGGCCAAAACTTTGGCCAATCGCCTATCTCGGATCTTGGATGGCCTTATCTCGCCAGTTCAAGGGGCGTTCATTAAGGGAAGGCATATCGCGGACTGCATTGTCGTCGCGTCGGAATTGGTGGCTGATTGGAAGAAGGAGAAAAGGAAGGGGGTCCTGTGGAAAATTGATTTTGCCAAGGCCTATGACTCCATTGATTGGCGCTTCCTCTGGTCCGCCTTGCGTAGGCGGGGTTTCCCTAATCTATGGATTGCTTGGATTATTGGATGCGCAGATGTGTCTCCACGGTCTCGCTCTCTGTTTTAATTAATGGCCGGCCGGCTGGTGGTTCGTTTCAGCCTCGCAGGGGGGTGCGTCAGGGCTACCCCCTGGCGCCCCTTCTCTTCGTCTTAGCCTCTGATGTGTTGGCGCGTATGGTTGACCGCGTCATTGATGCGGGCCTTACTAATGGGTTCCGCAAGGGGGAGTTTTGCGTGCCTTTAATCCAGTTCGCGGACGATACACTTTGCTTCATTGAAGGGGGGCCGGAAGAGGTGGCGGGTATGGCTTATACTCTTGATATTTTCTGTGAGCTTTCTGGGATGTCGATTAACACCTCCAAAAGCATCGTGGTGCCGTTCGGCATGTCGCCTTCGGAGGCGGAGGCGTGTGGTCGACTGCTTGGTTCTGTGCCTGGGGAGCTTCCTCTCCCTTATCTTGGTGTTCCTCTCTCGGTTGGGCGGGCCCGTTCTGCGGATTGGCGGGCTATCACGGAGCGGATGGAGGCGCGCCTTGCGGGTTGGAGGGCCACCTTGCTTTCTCGGGGTGGTCGTCTTATCCTACTAAAATCCGTCCTTTCTTCTATTCCGGTTTATTTCCTATCGGTGCGTAGAATGCCTGTGGGGATTCGCTTACGCCTTGAGAAGTGTATGCGTCGCTTCTTATGGGGTCGCTCGGGCGGCGGCGGTCGTGGGATGCATTTGGTTGCTTGGGAGGTGGTGACCATGCCTAAGCAGTCCGGTGGCCTTGGCGTCCGGAGTTTGGAGCGCGTCAACGACGCCCTCCTTCTTAAATGGGTGAGTAAAATCTGGGGCAAGGACGATTCTTTTTTTTGCAACGTCCTTCGGGCGCTCTTGGGCAGCGACTGGTTTGGCCTTCAGCGGGGGGCTTTGCAATTCCATTCCTCACATTTCTGGCGCTGTGTCTCTTCTACGTTGACGAGGAATCTTGCGCTATTCACCCCGGTGCTTGGGACGAGGGAAGCTTTCAAGTTTTGGCAGGACGACTGGTTGGGGGGAAGCCCCTTACAGATGCGTTTTCCGAGGTTGTATGCGCTTGCTTCGAATAGGCTCGCAACTGTCGCGGATTGCTGGACTAACGGCTATTGGTGCCCTGCGTTCTTTGGGATCTTATCTGATCAGCGCGTGGTTGAGTTCGCCTCGATGATGGAGGCTCTTAACTCTGCGGCCTCTCCCTCTCTGCAGCGGGACCATTGGCGTTGGAAGGATGGGGCTTTTTCCACTCGCAAGGCTTACAGGGCTTTGCTCTCTCCCACGCCTGCCTTGTCTGCCCCCCTTGTGCGCGACTGTGCTTTCTTCTGGGGGTTACGCTTACCGGAGCGTATCGCCTTCTTCTTATGGTTACTTCGTCAATGGTGTTTGTTGACCCGGGATTGGTGCGCCAAGTTCTTTCCCCAGACTAACGCCACTTGCCAGCTATGTGGTGATGTCGATGAAACTGTCGATCACCTGTTCTTTCGATGTATATTGGTTGCGGGGGTCTGGGACGACGTTGCTTGGGCTCGTGCGGACAATATTGAGGACTTTTGCGACATCCTTTGGTCGAACAGGACGAGGGACAGAGCTGATGTTTTGGGTCCCATTGCGCGGCTTTGGTCCATCTGGCGTGCTAGGAATGAGGCTATCTTCTCGGGCATGCGCTTCTATAGGGAGAACGTTACCATTTTGGCTAATAGACTTATATCCGACTAGTGTACTTAATTGTGTCTCGGCAGTTGTATGCCGAATTCCTCTCTTGTATACTAATCTCCTTCTGCGTCTTTCTTTCCCATCTACCCACTGTAAGTATATCTCGCCTTTCCCGTTTTAGTTAATACATAATTGGGGCGAGCACCAACGAGTGCTTCCCCCTTTTCTTTGAGCCTCAAAAAAAGGATGTTCACCATGTTGTTGAAGGGAAGGGGAGAGACCGGATCCTCCTGACATGCCCCTCATTCGGGTTTAAAGAATTCCATGGTCGATCCGTTTAGTTTGAGAAAAATGGCAGTTGTGTTTAACACTTCCATAAACCAAGTAATGAACTTGTCAAGGCACCCACTAATTTCTAGGCTCCACACTAATTTCTAGCCTCATGATTATAAATATACGGTTGAGCGTATTAAAGGCTTTTATAAAATCAATTGTGAGGGTCAAATCTTTTGTTTTACAATTCATCCAAAAACCAAGGATTTCAATGTTGCATGGACGCAATTGCGTCTTGATCATTTTTTAAGAAAGGCAGACTGAGTTGGTGGATCAAAGATTCAAGTTTATTTGCCCACCTATCAGCGAAGACTTTGGAGATTATCCTAAGTGGTATGTTGATCAAACCGGTAGACCTATAATTTTCGATTTTTGCATTATCTCCATTTTCGTATAACAAAGAGACGTGCAGTTATTTGTATGTCTCAAGTTGCTACCATCAAAGTCTTTCGTTGCATGTAAAACAAAAACTCCATGAAATCTGCTTTATACTGGGCCAAAAGATTTTAAGGAATTCAACAATAAAACCAACAAGGCCCGACCTTGTTGCGACTTAAATTTTTTGATGGTATCTTCAACTTCCAACAATGAAATGACTTTATTAGGTCCTCGGCATTTTCTATTATCCCACCAAGTCATCACCTATTGAGTATGAACGGGGGAAGGATTTTTATAAAAGTTTCCTGCAATCTTCGCCACTTCATCGAGGTCATTTTGCAACATTTCACTCTCATCTTTCAATGAGAGAATTTGATTTGTGGATCTTCAAATGGGAGATGATGTAATCAGGGGACGAGAATTTTTAATAAGACAACCCTTTGATTCCAAAAATCAAACTCATCCTTCGTGATTTCCTCTAGGCTCGCATATAGCTCATTTAGCAAAAAGATCAGAGAGATCACTGTGGGAAAGAAAGGTAAATGCTCTTCTCAGCTTCGGTGATCAAGTCAGATTGCCTTTCTTTTTCCAACTCAATTGGGCAAAATTATTGCAATTTCCGTTGTTTGATCCCCTTTTAAGGAGTTTAGATTTTTATACCCACTTGTAAAAAGAGGTATCCATTACACAATCCTGGTTCCAAATCTCATTTGTGAAGTCACATAAGGTTGTTATCCAAAACCAAAAGTATTCCATCTTGAAATAATGTGGTAGGGGCCAGGAAGTGTTTGCACATTGAAGTAATGGATTATGTTCGGAGAAGGTACGATCTCATATAAGCTCATGAAGTTCATCCAATCATCAAACACAACATAATATATATTTAATCGAGAATCTGATAGCCTATTCAAATGTTTTCGGATGATGTTGAAATCCCGATGCATATAGATGGGAGTCGGTGTGCAAGCACCATTGTCTCTAAAACTTGAACCATGATTATTCAACTCCCAACTGTATAAATTGGTTTCATACAATATGAGTCAATCACCCTACACAGCCCTAGCAAGTCAATGTATGTGTAACATTGGTCTTTGCTGTTATGCATTGTAAACTAGCTTTCAAATTGCCAAGTTATGGCCCAAGTTGTGCACAATTGCATCTATGATCTATACATATCTGTTGAGATATTAACTATCTTTATTATTTTTTTTATATTTTCTATTTCTCTTTTCTTCTTTCTGTAATTTGCCTATAGGTTCTTCACCTATATAAGAGAACCCTTGGGCCTCTCATAATGCATTCCATTCTTTTCCCTCAACACAGTATCAGAGTGACGGTCCGAGACCGGAGTTCCCGTATCCAACCCTAACCCTACCCCCCTCCCGCGCACGCTAGGGCGCCGCCTTTCTTCTCCGGCGCCACTGCGTGGCCTTCGGACGGCTGCCCAGGCCCCCGCACCCCCCGCGCCCAAGCCCCGCGCCCTCGTGCCCAGGCCCTGTGCCACCGACCCCCGCGCCGACACCGCCGCACCGCCGGCCCTGCGCCCTGGCCCCCTGAGCCGCAACTTATGGCTCTAGACCGTGACCTTGACCCCCAAGATCGGCATCAGCCCTTACTTGCATCTCCGAGCGTATCGACGGGTAGTTCTGCGATCTGATTTCTATCAGAAAGCGTGATTTTGGACCTCTAATTCACGTTTTCCGGCACTAGCAAGCGACAATTAGCAAGAATGGTTGTATGACTCTACACGTACAACCAATCCTTTTATATTTCTGTAGACTCGTGTATATAGGTCTACTCCCCGGTTGCATTCCATTATTTGGTTGTCTTATCATCATGTCAGACAACAAGGGTGACATCTTCTCGTATGGAGCCTTCAAGGTCCCGGCTCCCATCGCTAAGATGGATGGGACCAACTATGAGTTGTGTTTCATGCAGTTTCTCACCCTCATGCAGTGCAACAAGGAGCACATCTGATGCAGCATGATACCAACTTTGGAGCATTTGTTTTTGTTATTTTATTTAGCAGTTGTTATTTATTTACTTTCTATGTAAAAAGGCTCATTATAAAAGGCCTTTATCCTTTCTTTTTTTTTGTTTTCTTCTTTCCCTAATTTTAGGGAGTTGTTGCTTATTTTGAGGGGGAATAGCCTCTATAAAAGGTCCCCTTTGTATTAGGGTAATTAAGTTGAATTGAGTTGATATTTTTCCTATCCCTAATTCTCTCTCTCTCCCTCTCTCTCGCGGTCCCGCACCCTCTCTCTCTCCCCGATCTCTTCTCTCCCGTAGTCCTAACCCATCCCCTCCCGCCGCCTCCTGCCCCTCTCCTCCCTCTCCCCATCGCCCCCTCTCCTCTTTCTCCCCCGGGTTCTCCCCCCCCCCCTTCTCACGGTTTCCCAACCTCGCCCGCACTCTAGCCTTTCCGCTCCAGCACCCTATGCCATCTGCGCGCGAGCCCACACGATCTCCGCCTCCCTGCAACTACGCCCCCGCCTTCCCTCGCCTCCCCAGCGCCGCCTGTAACTCGGGAGCCTCCCGTCAGCCCACTCCACTCCCTCCTCACGTGCACCAGCCCGCTCCCCTACTTCCCTCACCCTCGGCGACGCCCAGCGACTCCGTATCGGCCTGACGTCGTCCTGTCACCGCAAGTAACCCGACTGCAGCCGTTAGCAACCTCCCCGTCTGTGACCACGCATCTGCAAGCACGCCAACAAGCCTATCCCACTACCGCGGTCGACGGTCAGATCTGAAGCGAGCACGTTCTCTCTTGCCGGTTGTGGTATGAGCGCCCGTTTATCATATTCTACCGCATAAATATTAGTTTGTGGATTGTGGTATTGCTGATTTGGTTTGGTGAATCGTTGAGACCCCTAGTCGTTGAAATATTGTGATAATTTTTCTAAGAATTTTTAACTCATCAGTTTGTCCTGAATTTGTGGAGTAACTTGTGCTAGTACTTGCATAACGGCTATCATTTATTGCTGATTTTTGCATATCGAACATCGTTTTATTCGTTTCATCATTTTTAATCCCTTGAATCAATTGTTAGGAATACCATTTAGTCCATTGCTCATTTAGGTTGCATCAATTTGGTATCAGAGCATCACGATCTTGCACCTCACTTGCATTTCATTTATTCATTGCATATAAAAAAAACCACCACAAAAAAAAGCTAAAAAAAATCATATTGCACTTGTTGAGTCCCTAGACCCGTCCGTGAGAACCGGATCTCTATGGCTCGCCATCCTGATCCCATGACGCGGTTGGAAGCAATGATAGCAAACTTGGGTGAGGAAATCCAACGCACTAACACTCGTCTAGAAAACATAGAGAGGACGGTAGCCAATAACACTCAACAGTTGGAGATCTTGAATTTTGACAGAATGGATAGGGAGTACAGAAGGGAAAACGGTAGAAGGGACACTAGCCGCTCTTCCACTTCAAGTGGGCGACATCATAATCCTCGTAATCCCCGACATCATGGACGTGACCCAATTGTCTTTGATCCTAACTCTGAAAGCGATGTTAGCGATGAACCCTCCCTACACCTGGAGTCGCCGCCACCCTCAGGTGACGAGGAGGGTGAGAATCGAATTCCTCGTAGGCGTCGACCTGAAGAACATGATAAAAGGCGAGAGCCTGAGTTGCGTGGTCGACCACACAATCAAAATCAAGATCCTAATTGGGACTGGGGAATAAGGATTGACGTTGCCGACTTTGATGGACGACGCGATCCAAACGTCTTTCTTGATTGGATGGATCAGTTGGAACATTTCTTTATTTGGAAGGAACTGCCGAGTGAGCAGAGTACAGTTTACCATGTTAAAGCTGAAAGGATTTGCCTTACTTTGGTGGAAACATCTCCAGGAAGAACGCCATCGCCAGGGAAAAGAGCGCATTCGTTCTTGGACAAGGATGCAACAGAAACTTCGGGATAAGTTTCTTCCGGAGGAGTATCGACAGAACTTGTACAATCGCCTACAAAACCTCCGTCAGGGAACACGCACTGTTCGGGAATACACTGAAGAGTTCCAGGTTCTGATAGCTCGGAACAACTTAAAAGAAAGCGATTCTCAACTGGTGGCCCGATACACACATGGATTACGAACCAACATCCAAGATGAATTGTACATGTGTGACTGTCGAACAGTAGACGCTGCCCATGATAGAGCTGAAAGGGCTGAAGCGAAGTTATCCAGGAACCTCACATGGCGCACGACGATCACAACGGCCTCTGCTGCCACCCCTCTGCACCAACCATCTCTACCGGACAAACTAGGGTGGGCGCACAGTCAAGCATCAAATCGGGGAACCCTATATCCCGCACTGCTACTAGAAGCACAAGTTCACACCCCCGACCAGCTCATGCTGGGTCAGGAATTCTCGGGGCTCGTCCTGCCAGTAGGACCCGATACTTGTTTCAGATGCCTTCAGAAAGGGCACCGCGCAGCAGAATGCCCAAACCCTAAAGCTAGACCCGCCCATTTATGCACCATCGACGACCCTGAATACCCCGACCCTGACCAGCAGGAATCCCCTGAAGAGGATCCGACTGCTTTGACTGCTGACACCATAGGAGCCGATGACTATGAACCTCTAGGAGTGGATGGAGACGAATCCGGTCCGTTCCTGGTAATTGAGCACGAGAACTTTATCGCTCCTGACAGCGCACCTACAAACATCCTGCTTACACCCGTTGCCCATGACGCTGATATATGGCTTCGACGCAGCATCTTCCGAACCACCTGCACCTCAGGAGGACGTCGCTGTTCGCTGATCATTGATGGAGGGAGCGTTGAGAACTTCGTTTTACAAGAAATGGTCGATAAGTTGGGTCTGCCAACTCAACCACTCGAAAAACCATACAGTGTGGCTTGGTTTCGAGGTGGTACCCAACTCCCGATCCACCGACAAAGCCTCGTTAGCTTCTCCATTGGACCTTCCTATAAAGACGAGGTGTGGTGCCATGTAGCCCCTATGGATGTCTGTCACATACTTCTAGGGAGACCGTGGCAATTCGACCGAGACATTGAACACCGAGGAAAACTGAACACTTACACCTTTCTCATAGACAAGGTGCGCGTAACCCTCAGACCACAACGTGAAGCCCTTAGCCCTCGCCAAGTGGCTACACTTCGAGCTGCGACTGCCCAAACTGGTAATAAAACTACACCGTCAAAGACTGTGACCACGGGCCCTGTGTTGTTGATGGAAGCCCAAACATTCCAACGTGAAATGCAAGAGAGCTCCACCATCTATGCA
The DNA here is from genome assembly GCA_037367405.1 of Ottelia alismoides. Classification (NCBI taxonomy): domain Eukaryota; kingdom Viridiplantae; phylum Streptophyta; class Magnoliopsida; order Alismatales; family Hydrocharitaceae; genus Ottelia; species Ottelia alismoides. The sequence continues at coordinate 525,639 of JAZKJV010009278.1, forward strand.
TTAATGGGACGTAAAGTGGATTATCAAGAGACAACTCCGCCTGAAGTCCCGCCTGAGATAAAGCCCATCATCCAAGAGTTCGCTGACATCATGCCTTGTTGCCTGAAGGACTACCCCCGTTGCGAGACATTCAACATCACATCGATCTAGTCCCTGGAGCCAGCCTACCCCACTTACCCCATTACCGAATGAGCCCAAGTGAGCATGAAGAGATGAACCGGCAGGTTACTGATCTGCTGCGACGTGGGTATGTTCGAGAGAGTATGAGCCCCGTGGCGGTTCCTGCTCTGCTTACCCCGAAGAAAGACGGCACATGGAGAATGTGCGTGGACAGTCGTGCTATCAACAAGATAACGATCAAATATCGTTTTCCCATTCCACGCCTTGATGATATGCTTGATATGTTATCGGGTGCCAAATTGTTCTCCAAAATGGATCTCCGCAATGGCTACCATCAGATTCGCCTCCGAACTGGAGACGAATGGAAGACTGCTTTTAAGACCAAAGAGGGCCTGTATGAATGGACGGTCATGCCCTTCGGCTTGTCGAATGCCCCAAGCACCTTCATGCGAACCATGAATCATGTGTTGCGACCCTTCATTGGCAAGTTTGTGGTTGTGTACTTCGATGATATCCTGATCTACAGTTTGACCAAAGAAGACCACTTATCTCACTTGCGACAAGTCCTGGAAACCCTGAGAGGCCAAAAACTGTATGTCCACCTCAAGAAATGCTCCTTCATGTCTGACACGGTCCTCTTCCTGGGATACATTGTCACTGCTGATGGACTTAAGGTTGACCCCCCCAAGATTCAGGCCATTCAGAGCTGGCCCGTACCCAAAACACTCACTGAAATTCGCATCTTTCTGGGGTTAGCTTCCTTCTACCGACGTTTCATTCGGAACTTTAGCACGTGTGCAGCACCGTTGGTAGAATGCACGCGTAAAGGCGCACCCGCCTGGACTCTTGAAGCAGAAACGAGCTTTCAAAATCTAAAACATCAATTGACGCATGCTCCTGTTTTGGCACTCCCCGACTTCACCAAGGTTTTTGTAGTCGATTGCGACGCCTTACATGTCGGGATTGGTGTTGTCCTAAGTCAAGAAGGACGAGCTGTCGCCTTCTACAGTGAGAAATTGAACGAAGCCAGATCATGTTACTCCACTTATGATGTTGAATTTTATGTCGTGGTCCAAGCTCTCAAGCATTGGAGACATTACCTGATCCAACGTGAATTTATCCTTAACTCTGATCATGAAGCCCTGAGGTATTTGAACTCCCAGAAAACTCTTAACAAGCGTCATGCCAAATGGGTTAGTTTCCTCCAAGAATACACCTTCCATCTCAAGCACAAATCCGGAACCTTGAACCGCGTAGCCGACGCGTTGAGCCGGCGAGCACATGCCCTGACCACAATGACCGTCAGCACAACAGGATTTGACACACTCAAGGACCTTTACCCTACTGATCCTGATTTTGGGCAAGTTCATGCGGAATGTGTTGATAAGGGACAGGATCCAACAACCACTTATGTTCTTCATGAGGGTTTCCTATTCAAAGGCCACCAACTGTGCATCCCTGCCACATCCCTTCGTGAGAATTTAATTTCAGAACTACATAACAGAGGTTTAGCTGGACATTTTGGAAGGGACAAGACATTGACTCTTCTCCAAGAGCGCTTTCATTGGCCGCAGTTGCGAAAGGATGTGACAAAATTCGTACAGAAATGCCAAACATGTCAAAGATTCAAAGGCCATCGACAGAACACTGGACTGTATACACCCCTGCCAATTCCTCTGCGACCCTGGGAAGATATCACCATGGATTTTGTGCTGGGCTTACCCCTCACTGTGCGGAAAGTTGACTTTATTTTTGTGGTTGTGGATAGATTTTCAAAAATGGCACATTTCATTGCATGTAGAAAAACCTCAGATGCATCTCACGTCGCTGATCTGTTTTTTCGTGATGTCGTCCGTTTGCATGGTGTCCCTCGTTCTTTTACTTCGGATCGTGATAGCCAATTTTTGAGTCACTTTCGGCGCACGCTTTGGTCCCGTCTTGGTACCCGTTTGCAATATAGCACCGCTTATCATCCACAAACAGATGGGCAAACCGAAGTAGTTAACAGATCATTAGGAAATTTATTGCGATGTCTTGCAGGGGACTCTCCGTCCACATGGGATCTAATTCTTCCCCAAGTTGAATTCGCGTATAACAGTTCCACTAATAGGTCCACCGGAAAATCACCCTTTGAGAGTGTGTACGGCTTTCCACTTACCCAATTTTTAGACCTAAAGCCCACAACCATGCAAGGGAGAAGTAGTGCAGCCGCTGAGGATCTGGTCGAACACCTAACCCACATCCATACTGAAATCCGAGCCAAACTCCAAGCCATGACCCAGAAATATCAAGCCCAAGCCAACCTACACCGAAGAGAGAGCGAGTTCAGAGTTGGAGAGTTAGTGATGGTCCACCTGAAAAAAGAGAGGTTTCCTTTGAGAGTCCACCAAAAATTGAGCGAACGAAAGATTGGTCCATTCCGAGTCCTCAAGAAGATTGGGCCCAATGCTTATCTACTCGACTTGCCGGCAGACGTCCAGACATCGCCAGTCTTTAATGTAGCAGATCTCTTCTTATATCATGGAGATGAACAGACCGATACCACCGCACCAGAGGTTCCTGATGATGATATGCGCCAACCGCCAGCCGCCAGCCGCAACCGATGCTGATCAGATTGAAGATATTGCAGACATCCGAGATATGACGACTAGACGTGGTCTCTTCCGACGATATCTAGTCAAATGGAAGGGACGACCTCTTACCGATTGCACCTGGATTAACGAGGATGAACTCCAACAACTCCGCCCCGATATACTTCAGAATTTCCACAATGCCATCTCGACGGAGCGAGATTCTTTTCAGCAGGGGGGAGTTGATGAAACATGATACCAACTTTGGAGCATTTGTTTTTGTTATTTTATTTAGCAGTTGTTATTTATTTACTTTTTATGTAAAAAGGCTCATTGTAAAAGGCCTTTATCCTTTCTTTTTTTTGTTGTTTTCTTCTTTCCCTAATTTTAGGGAGTTGTTGCTTATTTTGAGGGGGAATAGCCTCGATAAAAGGTCCCCTTTGTATTAGGGTAATTAAGTTGAATTGAGTTGATATTTTTCCTATCCCTAATTCTCTCTCTCTCCCTCTCTCTCGCGGTCCCGCACCCTCTCTCTCTCCCCGATCTCTTCTCTCCCGTAGCCCTAACCCATCCCCTCCCGCCGCCTCCTGCCCCTCTCCTCCCTCTCCCCATCGCCCCCTCTCCTCTTTCTCCCCCGGGTTCTCCCCCCCCTTCTCACGATTTCCCAGCCTCGCCCGCACTCCAGCCTTTCCGCTCCAGCACCCTGTGCCATCTGCGCGCGAGCCCACACGATCTCCGCCTCCCTGCAACTACGCCCCCGCCTTCCCTCGCCTCCCCAGCGCCGCCTGTAACTCGGGAGCCTCCCGTCAGCCCACTCCACTCCCTCCTCACGTGCACCAGCCCGCTCCCCTACTTCCCTCACCCTCGGCGACGCCCAGCGACTCCGTATCGGCCTGACGCCGTCCTGTCACCGCAAGCAACCCGACTGCAGCCGTTAGCAACCTCCCCGTCTGTGACCACGCATCTGCAAGCACGCCAACAAGCCTATCCCACTACCGCGGTCGACGGTCAGATCTGAAGCGAGCACGTTCTCTCTTGCCGGTTGTGGTATGAGCGCCCGTTTATCATATTCTACCGCATAAATATTAGTTTGTGGATTGTGGTATTGCTGATTTGGTTTGGTGAATCGTTGAGACCCCTAATCGTTGCAATATTGTGATAATTTTTCTAAGAATTTTTAACTCATCAGTTTGCCCTGAATTTGTGGAGTAACTTGTGCTAGTACTTGCATAACGGCTATCATTTGTTGCTGATTTTTGCATATCGAACATCGTTTTATTCGTTTCATCATTTTTAATCCCTTGAATCAATTTTTAGGAATACCATTTAGTCCATTGCTCATTTAGGTTGCATCAACATCTTGACAGATCCAGAGCCAACGGATAAGATTAGGGCAAATGCTTCTTGGAAGTAAGATTGTGCGTACACGCGTATCTGGCTTTGTGGTACTCTTACTACAGAAATAGCCAATGATATTCTAACTCAACCCACTGCCAAGGCAATGTGGGACACTTTGGCATCCACCTATGCACAGGTAAAGAATGAGGCCAAGATCCTTCAACTATAGTTTGATATCTACAATACCAAACAGAATGGTCATCCCCTGCATATTTACTGCTCTTCATTGCGTGACATGTTTGAAAAGCTACATAGCTACATGCCCATTACGACGTCTACTGAGCAGCAGAAGACGTATAGGAACTCCACAATGGTTGGAGTTTTCATGGTTGGACTTGACACAGAGTATGATGTTGCACATACCCATCTTCTTACTGGAGCTACCATCCCCCATACAGGGGAGGTCTATAGTAGTTTCAGCTGGATCATCATCCCTTCGACAGCCACATCTTCGAACTCTTCAGCGATGGCCGCTTTTCGTGGCTGAGGTGGGGCGATCTAGTCCAGAGGGTGCACACCTCGAGGAGGGGGCGGTAGACGCCAACGTGGTCCCTGCACCTACTGTCGCAAGCCTGGACATGTAGAGGATACATGCTATCAGAAGCATGGATATCCTGTTTCTGGTCGAGCAGCCGAACAGATTGTGTCTTCATAGACTTCAGCTCCCCAGGTCGATCCTCGCATGGATGATATTGTCTCTCGTATTCGAGAGATCATGACTCCTATTGTTGACACCACCACTACAGATACCGCTGCAGCAGCCAGAGCCTCTTCGAGCTCCTCATGTATCACCTATGCCTTTACTGGTAGTACGAATGCAGACATGACAGAATGGATTATGGATTCTGGCGCTTCTCACCACTTGTGTGGGGACAGAACGCAGCTGAAGTCCTACAGGGCTATACCACCTGGCAGTTGGGTTGTCATTGCTAAGGGCGACCACTTACCCGTTACATGATACGTAGGGACGCAAACGAATGCGGTTATATTCGTATTCGTTCGTATTTGTATTCGATTTTAAGAGGATATGGTTCTTGTTTTTCTAAAATAGGCGAATACGAATACGAATATTCGAAACGAATTTTTCGCGGATACGAATACGAATACGAATCATGAGTTAACGAATGCGAATACGAATACGAATACGAATACGAAAAAAATTGCGGATACGGTTACGAATACGAATATTCGTATTATATATTTAATATTTTAAATAACATTAGGGTTAACATCCCCCCAACTCCCATACCCCCGACGCCCCCCAAACCCTATACCCCTGACGCCCTTTGTCTTCCCCGCCAGGCCGCCACCCCCACCTCCCCTAACCTCCTCCTCTTCCTGGTTGCTGCCCACTGCCTCCCCCAGCCAACCTCTGTCCCCCCATGCGCCCTCTGCCTCCCATGTGCGCCCTCCACCCCCTGCACTCTCCACCTCCTCCGCCACCCTCGCCTCCCCCGGCGCCTTCCGCCTCCCCCAGCCGTCCCACCTCCCCTAGCGTCCTACACCTCCCCATGCCACCTCGCCTCCCCTCGCGGCCCTCCTCCTCCCCCGCGCCCTCCGCTCATGTTCCCTCAGCCTCCCCCTACCGCCTCGCCTCCCCCCGCGCCCTACACCTCCCTCTGCCACCTCGCCTCCCCCCGCGTCCTCCGTCCATGTGCCCTCAGCCTCCCCCTGTCGTCCTGCCGCCCCATGCAGCCCTCCGCCTCCACGCGCCATCTGCCCCCTGCACCCTCCACCTCCCCCTGACGACCTCCGCCTCTCCCTGACCTCCGCCCCCCACCCAATCTCCCTCCGCCGCAGCCCTCGCCCTCCGATGCAGCCACTGCCTCGCCTTCTCCGCCCTTCTCCCTCTGTTATAGCCAACCACCCTCGCCTCCCCCGCCCTCTGCTGCAACCGCTACCTCACCTTCCCTGTCCTCCGACACAACCGCAACCAACCTTCCCCACCCTTCCTTGCAGCCGCAGCCAACCTCCCTCGTCTCCCTCGCCCTCCCTCGCAGCCGCGACCACCCTCACTCACCTCTCTCATCCTCCCTCGCAGCCAAAGGCAGGCGCCTCCCTCGTCTCCCCCGTCCTCCCTCATAGTTGTAGCCGATCTGGTATATCATCTTAATCTTCCAATGTTCATTCCATTCTACCATTTTATTATATGATTGCACAAGAGGATCTCTTATTTTATGATATATAATGTAGATATTATGCACCATATGCTGCTCGTTTGAAACATGGAATTTGGTTAAACAAAAAATGAAAGTTATGCAGAAGTGGTCACCAAATAATCTAGATAAATTTTTATTTATAATTTATATTCATGTTAAAGTTAACATTCGTTTGTATATTCGTATTCGTTCGTAAAAGATTCGTTTCGTATTCGTATTAGTATTTTGAGGATATGGATCTTGATTTTTTACATTCGTGTAACATTCGTATTCGTATTCGTATTCGTAAAATTATATGGATATGATTATGGTTTGACCTGAATTCGCATTCGTATTCGTTTGTTTGCATCCCTAATGACAGGGGGATATGCATTTGACACCGTTCATGTGCCTGAAGAATGTTTTATATGATCCTGCCTTTCAGGTGAATTTACTTTCTATTAATCAGATCACTAAGAATCTGCATTGTCGTGCCATCTTTGACCCTTCATCTCTTGTGTTTCAAGGCATACTCATGGGCAGGGTGATTGGGTATGGCCGTGAGCAGCGGGGACTCTACATACTAGTCCAACCTCCTCATGCTAGTGTTTCTGATATATCTAGTGGACATGTCTCTTCTTATCTGTGGCACCTTAGGTTTGGACATTTTCCTCTGCAAAAGCTATGTCATGTTCTCCCTCATATTTCTACGAGATCCTCCTTTCAGTGTGAGGTATGTCAACTTTTTTTTTGAAGCCAAGAAAAAGGGGGATACACTCAGTGGTGTTCACCCCAATATATTAGATAAGAAAGAGGGTCTAAGGTACAAAAAGCGAGAAGCCCACAAAAGGAGGCGATACAGCCTCCAGTCGGAGCAAGGAAAGCAAAAAAGAGAATTAGCTACCACTCCAGTCGTCCACCAACCCAGCCGCGCGAATGAGCACGTTCTCCTTGTAGAAACGTTGCGCCGAGAAAACGGCCTCATTTCGACTAAGCCAAATCGACCATATTCTTGCCACCGGTGTCAAGAGATGCCTTCTATCCGTATGCCTGCTCACGAAAAGCGAATCACAAAAGGCCACCACATCACTAGCTCGCACCCAAGCCACAAGCGGGTCTTCCCAAAGCCCACGAACCATAGGGCATTCAAAGAGAACATGATCAAGGGATTCCACATCCGAATCACACAGCACACAGATATTAGAGACAGAATGCAGCATCCTGGAGCAGCGGTCTCTCGTCAGAAGCCTCTTTCTGCGGACCAGCCATAAGAAGAAAACAATGCGCAAGCGCAATGCAGCATCCTGGAGGTATGTCAACTTGGGAAGCATCATCGTTCCTCTTTTCCACCCCGTCGGAGTCGGAGCAGTTCTCAGTTATTTGAGCTCCTTCATTTAGACATTTGGGGTCCTAGTCGTGTTCCTGATCACCAAGGACACCGTTTTTATCATGTAGTTGTCGATGATTTTTCTTGACTTTCATGGGTCTTCTTATTAAAGAATAAGTCTGAGGCTGGATCCATTATCAAGTATTTTATTAATGAAATAAAAATATTTTCTGTCAATTTCAAGTATCTCCGTTCTGATAATGCCGTGGAATTTTACACCTTACATCTTTCTAAGTTCTTTGGATCCTATGGCATTGTTCACCAGACTTTATGTGCCTACACTTCCCAGCATAACAATGTTGTCGAGTACAAACACCGTCACTTACTTGATGTGACCAGAATTTTGTTGATAAAGAGTCGTGCTCCTCATGCTTGCTGGGTGATGTTGTCCTTACTGCTTGCTATTTGGTAAACTATATGCCTTCGTCCGTGTCAGGAGCATGATTTTAAAAAGCGGCGCCTCGAGGCGCAAAGGCGTACGCCTCGAGGCGAGGCGGGCCCAAAGCACCCCGAGACGCATGCCTTAGGTATATACTAAGGGGTGTACGCCTCAGTCTCGCCTGAGGCACTCGAGGTGTGAGGTGCTCGAGGCGAAGCTGAGGTGTAAGCCTCAAATGAACGTTTTTTTTTCATTTTTGGGGGAGGGGTTCGTTCTGTTTGACAGAAACGAAACCCCTGCCTGCCCCTGTTATCGCCTGGGACCTCCAGGTTCGCGGAGGTCTAGCCGGAGTCACCGCCCAGCCGGAGTCGCCGCAACGCTACCATCTCCATCGCCGACCCTCTCGTCGCCCAGCCGGAGCAGCCCTGCGTCGCCGCTGCCTTCGAACCGGTATTTTTTGGTTTTTTTCCATGTTTTTTTATGTTTTCCTTGTGTTCATCCTCTTTATTTGTTTTTCTATTGGAGGGTTTCATTATGGGGGAGGCTTTCGATATATTTTTTCGATGGTTGTTTTGATGTGTTCTTTTTCTTTATGTATTTTTCCAATTTTTTGGGGTTAAATTCTGACCCATGATGAAGGATTACACGTGTGTTTATCTTGTACTGTAAGTATATATCAATATATGTATGTTATTGTATAACTTGCAGATATGGGAAGGAAATGCCAAAGTGGGGGGGATCGGATCCCGGATGGAGATACTGCTGAGAACTTGAAATGGACGAGCATCACAAAGGGAAAGGATATGTATATGTTGAATGTAATTTTTGTTCGATGAAGATCGCCGGTGGGGTGAAGCGACTAAAATACCATCTTGCAAAGACACGCTAGAATGTGAGAGCCTGTCCAAGCGTTCCCATTGAAGTTCAACAAGAGATGAAGATGTTCATGGACAGCAAGGGTAATGAGAAGAGAAGACGATTTGAAGAAATGAAAGAAGTTTGCCGAGTTGGGATGCAAGGGCCATCTGGAGGTGATGAAAATGAACCGTCACAAAGAGCACAGACAGATTCTAGTAGTATCAAGCAAGCTCGATGATCGATGGATTTTTTATTGCACAAGGAGGTAGGGGTGTAGGTACTTCGGATCCTCCCACACAACAACTCACTTTAAATGCAAGCTGAAAAAAAGATGAGAGAAGGAGGATTTGCAGGAGCATTGGGAGATTTTTTTTTAGAATTCATTGTCATTCAACATAGCCAATAGTCCTTATCTGGCGATGATGACTGATGTATGTTATGGAAGGGGTTCAAGCCACCAACCATGCATGAACTCCGAACTTGGATTTTGAAAGAAGAGAAGCAGGCCATTACCACTCTTGTTGATGAGGCAAAGGCTTCTTGGATTGCCACGGGTTGTAGCATCATGTCGGACGGTTGGAGTAACACGAAAGGACGCACATTGATTAATTTTTTGGTGAATAATCCCAAGGCACTTACTTCTTGAAGTCGATTGATGCATCTGATCAAGTTAAAGATGACATGATGCTTTTTAAAGTGTTGGATGAAGTTGAGGAGGTCGGGGAGAAGAATGGTGTCCAAGTGATAACGAATAATGCATCCGCTTATAAAGCAGCTGGACAAATGTTGATGGATAAAAGGAAGAATCTTTATTGGATACTTCGTGCAGCGCATTGCATAGATTTGAGGTTGGAGGATATCCTTAAATTGCCTCTTCATGCATCGGTGCTCAAAAAAGCAAAAAAAATAATCAATTTTGTGTATGTTCATGCTTGGGTTTTAGCAATGGTGAGAAAATTTGCAGGTTGTGATTTGGTGAAACCTGTCGTTACTCGATTTGCCACTGCATTTCTTACATTACAAAGCTTGATTAGAGCCAAGGATTCACTTGAATCCTTCTTCACTTCAAGAGCATGGAAGAGCAGTTCTTATATGAATCGACCATTGGGGCAAAGTGTGGTGAACATTGTTGTGAAGAGCAAGTCTTTTTGGCATGGTGTTGCACATGTTCTCAACACCACGAAACCTTTGGTCGCCATTTTGAGGTTGGTGAATTCTGAAAAATATCCACCGATGGGATTTATTTATAAAGCCATGGACAGAGCTAAGGAAGAGATAGCTAGAAATCTAGAAAATGACGAGACCAAAAATTAAGATTATTTGGGATATTGTGGATAGTCGTTGGGATCGTCAACTTCACAGGCCTTTATATGCTGCTGCTTATTTCCTCAATCTCCACTTTCATTATGAACCGACATTCTCTAATCACTTAGAAGTCAAAATGGGATTGTTTTCATGCATGGAAAGATTGATCATTGATCCAGATGCGAGGATGAAAGCAGATTCACAACTTGATTCTTTTATGCATGCCAGAGGATTTTTCGGATGGGCAAATGCTGTTAATTCAAGGAAAACAAGAAGTCCTAGTGAGTATTGTAAATAAATTTTAAGAGTTTTGCATATACTTTAACATAATTACTAAAATGTGTTGACCATTGTCAGTGGATTGGTGGACGTTGTTTGGAGATGAAACACCTGAATTGACAGCATTTGCTATTAGAGTATTGAGCTTGACTTGTAGTGCTTCTGGGTGTGAACGTAATTGGAGCTCGTTTAATCAAGTAAGTGGTTAAAGCATTATTTATTTTTATGATAGTGTTTTTGTTTCATGTTAAACACTTAAACCTTACGTATGTCTATATAGGTCCACACAAAGAGAAGAAATCGTTTATCACAAGCGAAGCTCAATGATCTGGTTTACATCATGTTCAATCTGAAATTGAAACATAGAGAATTAAGGACGAAAACAATAGAAGATCCTTTATATTTGGAAGATAAGACTCCGATTATGAATGGATTTCAGAAGCTCAAGATGTGGAGGCCTATCAGGATCTTGATGCAAACATACCCCTTGAGGATGATCCTCTTGAGGAGAAGGAGGTGAAAGAGGTGAAGGAGCTCAAGTCGCTCAACCTAAAAAGAAGGGAAAAAAATACGACAAAGGTACAATACAATATTACAAATTAAAAGAATGTTCGATGCTTTTTTGTGATTAACTTTCAAATGAATGACTGTGCATATTACTTTCTTGATTAGGTAAAGGAAAAACTCCAATTAATGTTGAGGAGGAGAAGTACTCCAATTCTGAGGATGGAAGCAATGATGAAACTGATGATGATGTGCATTTGAATTATAAGGATGATTCCGATGACAATCCAATGAGTAGTAGGAGCAGTGACGACGATGGCGGCGACAACAATGCTGAGAAGAGAGACGATTGATGTTGATTCATTGAATCAATATCGATGATTAGTGATTTTGATGTATCACATAATAGTGATGGACAATATGTTGCATTAATTTAATGCTTGTGTCAAACTTTATTTCCTACTTTATGTTTTCTTTTCTAATTTCGCAATCGTATTTGAACTTTGAACAATCATAGTTGTAGTTCGTAGTTTGTATTGAACTTTAGGACAATATATTGCAATATTTTGTGTTGTTATTTATTCCAATTTATTTTGCTTAAGTTTTAATTTTTCTTTCCAAAAAATTGAGGTTTACGCCTCGACCGCCTCGAGGCTTACGCCTCGCCTCACATTTTGGGAAAATGCCTCGGACCGCCTCACGCTTTTTTAAACCTTGGTTAGGAGAGAAGATTCTTTTCTCGATTGTGTTTCCCGAGAAGAATCTTTTCTCTCTTACACCTCGTGTGTTTGGATCCGTTGCCTTCGTTCATGATGTCTCTCCATAACGTGAAAAGCTCCCTCCTAGAGTTGTCAAGTATGTTTTTGTCGGCTACTTTCGTACCCAAAAGGGGTATCGCTACTTTGATCCACTAAGGTGAAAATATTTTGTTAGTGCTTACGTTACTTTCTTTAAGTCTGTCGTGTATTTTTCTCCTACAGGTGACAGACTTGCTCCATCTAACTCTGATGATGAGATACATGCCACCACCTCCTACAGTTGATCCTTCACCTTCATCTACTCTTCCACCACCTCCTCTTTTGGTTTAGTTTTTGTCTCGTGTTTTTCCTCACAGGTCTCGCTCTGTATGCCATGCTCACAGGCCTTGCTCATCATCCAGCAAGCCTCAGGTATGTAACGAGCATATTGTTTCTACCGATGACTTTACTGAGTTGACTGTGCAACAGGATTCTAGAAAGGATGAGCAAGTGCCCTCTCAAGAGGGAAATTTACAGGCCTCGAACTTGGCAGATGATCTTGACCTACCGATTGCTCTGCGGAAGCAAAAACGGGCGTGTGCTACTTACCCTCTTGCAGCCCATGTTTCTTTGAGCAGGTTGTCAGAGGATTTCAAGAAATTTACTTTGGCACTATAAGCCGTACAGATACCACAGACGTATCAGGAGGCTCTCAAAGATTGCCAGTGGAGGTTAGCCATGGAGGAGGAAATGGCTGCACTACAATCACGTAGTACGTTAAGTCTTGTTTCTGCTCATGTTGATACATCTGTTGTGGGATGTAAATGGGTGTTCAGTGTGAAACACCGTATGGATGGAAGTGTGGATTGCTATAAGGCGAGACTTGTGGCACGAGGGTTCACCCAGACATATGGGGAGGACTATCAGGATACTTTCTCTCCAGTTGCCGGACATTATACTCTACATATTCTCCTTGTTGTGGTTGTGACACGAGATTAAACCCTTTATCAGCTTGATGTGAAGAATGCATTCCTCTATGGTGATCTACAGGAGGAGGTCTACATGCAGCAACCACTTGGGTTTGTTGCTGAGTGGGAGTGTCAGAAGGTTTGCAGGTTACACAAGGCTATCGATGGCCTCAAGCAGAGTCCAGGAGTATGGTTCCAAAAGCTCTCGGACTTGATAGAGCAGCAGGGGTTTGTGAGATCAATTGTTGATCATTCCTTGTTTGTTCAGAAGACCCAGAGAGGTACTACAGTCATTCTTGTTTATGATGATGACATTATTGTTACAGGGGATGACAAGCAGGGCATTCAGGGTACCAAGGACTTCCTAGGTCAGCAGTTTGTGACCAAAGACCTTGGACATTTACGTTACTTCCTTGGACTAGAGTTTTCCAGGAACCAACGGGGTCTTGTGATGACCCAGAGGAAGTATGTTATAGATCTTCTTCCAGAGACAGGCATGGCAGATTGTAGACCTACCACTACTCCGCTTGACCCGAGCATGAAGTTCTATGATGATGATACTAAGGAGGTCGACAAGAGGAGGTACGGAGAGCTTATTGGCAAGTTACTATATGTAACTATTACCAGGCCTAACATATCATTTGTCATGAGCAAAGTGAGTCAGTTTATGGAGCAGCCCAGACAGGCACATATGGATGTAGTCCATATGATTCTGAGATACTTGAAGACTTCACCTAGTACTGGACTTCTTTTCAGCAGAGACGCACCACTCTCAGTTACAGCATGCGCAAATGCAGATTATGCTGGGTGTCCAAAGGATAGAAAGTCTACATCCGGCTTTGCTGTGTTCATAGGGAACTCTCTTGTTTCATGGAAGAGTAAGAAGCATATTGTGGTTGCCAGATCAAGTGTTGAATCGGAATACAGGGGGATCAGGCTAGTACAGAGATGATGTGGGTCAGATCGGTTCTTATTGACCTGACTATAGAAGTGCCTTTCCCCATGCACCTCCAATGTGATAATCAAGTTGCTCTCTTGATTGCAAACAACCCAGCCTTTTGTGAGAGGACGAAGCACATAGAGGTGGCTCGTCACTACACTCGTGATATGATACAGAAGGGTATTATCACTACTACGCATGTCAACTCTAGAGACCAGACAGTAGATGTACTTACAAAGGCCCTAGCGAGAGGACCTTATCAGAGATGTTGTTCCAATGAGTCTTATTGGTATATACGCTCCAGCTTAAGGGGGAGTGTTGAGATATTAACTATTTTTATTATTTTTTAATATTTTATATTTCTCTTTTCTTCTTTCTATAATTTGCCCAATAAGTTCTTCTCATATATAAGAGAACACTTTAACCTCTCATAATGCATTCCATTCTTTTCCCTCAACAATATCTAATCACAATTAACAACTATTAATGTAACATAACCGATTCCCTATAACATCATTCCAATGGGTCAGACTTAAACAACTAACAGTTCATGTATAACAAGATATCATAATGCACACAATTTAACAAACAACGGATCCGGAAAAAGGAAAAGAAAGGGCGGATGAGTAACCTCTTGTCATATCTAGATTGGTTCCTTTCCCTCCTCGACATCCCAAATGGCAGGAACAAGATCTTCGTCCTCCGCCGACGCGCAGCATCCTTGAGCATCTTCAAATTACACGGCAGCACGTAAAATCTGCCACCGATCCCGTACCGGCCTCTCTGTGCAGACTCGGCCACTCTCTTCGCCTCCTCAAGAAAGTTGTAATCTTTACGCATCAAAACACATCAGATGGTGATAAAGATGAGAACTTTACACGGAAACCGATAAGAAAGAGAAGGGATTTCATACCGGATAGGAGGAGGTTGTCGTCGAATTTGGAGATGGGGACGACCTCGGAGTGGGTTTTCTGACCAGTGCAGCCGGTGCGGAGCTTGTGAGACTTGACGCAGGGGAGGCTGCAGGTGATGGCGGAGCAACCGGGGCATCGGTACTTCCATGGATTGGATCTGCATTCGTCGCAGGGGGACTGAGAGGTGGGGGTGAGGTTAGGATTTGGCGAGCTCTGGGGTTCCGCCATGGGAGGTGGAGGAGGTGGGCTAGGGTTCTGAGGAGGGTTTTGGGGAGCTCTTTGGTGAAGGAGACGACTCGGTAGGACGTCCGGGCTCCGATTAGGATCCGAATAATAAATGTTCCTCCAAAGATGGGATCCACCATAAATATAGTTCATGTCTTTTTCCTCCTCTTGTTCCCATTATTATGACATGTGGATATGATGGTTTGAGAGGAAGCTCCTTGCCATGGAAGATCGTGTCGCGATATGTCGGTATCGATGGGTCCGGGATATCGATATTATTATGTATATTTAAATACCGGGTGTCGGTGATATATGGCCGATATATCGACGATATATCGTTTGTCGGCGATATATCGTCGATACTTGACATATTCGTTTCTTTACTTGCACGAAATGGAGGGTCCATGCCGTCTCATTTCGGTTATAAAAATGGCATATCGCCTCATACCGTCAACACCGAAATTTGAAGCTCCCAAGCCACCCTTCTTCCATCTCCATTGCATTTTGAGCCTTTGAGGTATGATTCTATGATCTTTTCTTAATTAGTGAGTAAATTTTCAAAATTTGTTAGACTTTTTGTTCTTGATGCTTATTTGATCCATAATCATCTTTTTTTTGTAAAATTTGGAATGGGTATAGTTGGATTACATGTTTTAAGCCTTAGGAAACAATATTCCTTGTTGATTTTTGTTAAGTCTTGTTGTGTAATTAATTAAATCCAAAAAAAATAGAGTTAGTTCTTCAAATTATTGAATAATTTGGTGTTCAATTTTGGGGCTTTTGGTTTTTTGGATTTATTAGGTACTCATATGGTCGGATGGACTTGGATCTCATGAATTAGACGTAGTTAGAATTTTTTCGTGGTGATTTATGGTAGGCAAATTGGGGTAATTAATTAAATCCAAAAATAGTAGAATTAGCTCTTCAAATTATTGAGTAATTTGGTGTTCAATTTTGGGGCTTTTGATTTTTTGGGATTTATTAGGTGATGTTATGGTAGGATGGACTTGGATCTCATGATTTAGACTTGGTTAAAAAAATTCATGGTGATTTATGTTAGGTAAATTGGGGTAATTAATTAAATCCAAAAATAATAGAAATAATTCTTCAAATTATTGAGTAAGTTGGTGTTGAATTTTGGGGCTTTTGAATTGTTGGCATTTATTAGGTGATGTTATGGTAGGATGGACTTGGATCTCATGATTTAGACTTAGTTAAAAAAATTTCATGGTGATTTATGTTAGGTAAATTGGGGTAATTAATTAAATACGAAAATAGTAGAATTAATTCTTCAAATTATTGAGTAATTTGGTGTTCAAATTTAGGGTTTTTGTTTTTTTGGTTTATTAGGTGATGTTATGGTAAGTCGGACTTAGATCTCATGATTTAGACTTAGTTAAAATTTTCTCGTGGTGATTTGTGTTAGGTAAATTAGGGTAATTAATTAAATTCGAAAATAGTAGAATTAATTTTTCAAATTATTGAGTAATTTGGTGTTCAATTTTGAGGCTTTTGGTTTTTTGGGGGGTTTATTAGGTGATGTTATGGTAGGATGGACTTGGATCTCATGATTTAAACTTAGTTAAAAATTTCTCGTGGTGATTTATGTTAGGTAAATTGGGGTAATTAATTAAATCCGAAAATGTATAATTAATTCTTCAAATTATTGAGTAATTTGGTGTTCAATTTTAGGGGTTTTGGCTTTTTTGGGTTTATTGGGTGATGTTATGGTAGGATGGACTTGGATCTCATGATTTAGACTTAATTAAAAAAATTCGTGGTGATTTATGTTTGGTAAATTGGGCTAATTAATTAAATCCGAAAATAGTAGAATTAATTTTTCAAATTATTGAGTAATTTGGTGTTGAGTTTTGGAGCTTCTGAATTTTTTGTTTATTTTTTCAGATCAAGGATTCAAGATCATGGCACACTCCGGTTCAGACTCTGATGGTTTTCGTGGACAGACGAATTTCGAGAATGGAGAGATTAGTTGGAAGTATGCCACCGCTCCAGATGGCAACAAAGCGAAACCGCAAATGCAACTTCTGTGGTAAGAGGCTGGGAGGAGGGGGTGTTACTAGACTGAAGCATCACCTTATTGGAAGCAATAAAAATGTTTCCAAGTGCACTTGATGTCCAAAAGACGTGAAGGACTTGGTGAAGGCCGGCATGGAGGGGGAAAAGGAGAAGGGTGTGGAGAGGTCAAGACGGGATGAACAGTTCAAGGAGTTCATGTTTGAGAAGGAGTTCAATGTCCTCTCAGATTCAGACGACGAGGACTTTGTCTACCCCGATGACGTTCAGACCGAAGAGGAGAGGAGGACGTACAAGAGGGCGACGAAAGAGTCCATGGGAGCGAGTTTGAGAGGAGAGAACTCGCTGGTGCATGTGGCGGCTTCCCCGGTGCTGGTGGCAGTGGGAGTGGTTCTGGAGGTGCACCAGTACCACCACCCACTAAGAAACACAAGGGGAAGGGACTAGAATCATTCTTGATGAGGAGTGGGTCCATGCAGTACAAGCCAAGCAAGGACCCGAAGCAAAAGACGGTGAAGGGGATGTTCACCAATGCACGAGAGAGAGTAGGCAGGGCCATCAACAATCTCTTCTTTGGGGAGAGCATCCCAACCCATGTCACTAGTGGACCTTTCTTACAGCACGCCATTGATGAGATCGTCGTAGCTGGAATGGGAGTGAAGGCTCCAAGTGCCAAAGAGTTGATGAACACGTATCTTGCGCAAGAGAGGGAGGAGATGAACGAGTACATCTCAGACCTGAGGAAGAGATAGTCAGAGTACGACGTGACGCTGATGTGTGATGGCTGGACAAGTTATACGAGGAAGCAGATCATCAATTCCTCATTTATTGCGACGGTAAGATGATTTTCCTTAAATCGATCGATGCTTATGAACAGGTCAAGGACTATAAGTACATGCTGAAGTTGTTGAAGGACATCATTAAGGATGTTGGGAAAGAGAACATCGTATAGATTGTGACGGATAATAGCAACAACTTTAAGAAAGTAGGAGAAACAATAATGAAGTCCGGCAGCTATGACATTTTTTGGACACCGTGTGCTGCGCATTGCATAGATCTAATTCTGAAGGACTTCGGCAAGAGGAAGCTCGTCGTGAAGGTGATGGAACAAGACGGGAGATCACGACTTTCATTTACAACCATTCAAAAGTATTGGCTTTGATGAGGCAGACATGCAATGGTGAGTTGGTGAGGCCTGGGATCACACGCTTTGCAACCAATTTTATAGCTTTGCAAAGCATTAAACAACACAAGGCAGGGTTGAAGAACATGTGCTGCCAAGGTGAATGGTTCGAGAACCTAGAAGCTCGAACTGAAGGAGGAAGGAGAGTGGAGACAATCATCAATGATCTCCATTTCTGGGATGACGTGACAAGGGTCACGAAAATAATGGAACCTGTTGTTTTTGCATTGCGTATCGTAGATGGGGATAAGAAGCCAACTATGGGAGTCATCTACGAGGCAATGCGATGCATGAGGGAGAAGGTTAGAGAAGCAGTTGGGAGAGGATTTAAAGCATGGTTGGACATCATAGACGAACGATGGTCGAAGATGCTCTCTCATCCTCTTCACAAGGATGGTATGTTTTATTATCCATTTAGTTTTTTAAATCCATTTCCGTAGGTATGTACTTTTGAATGATTAGAATTTGAGAATTGTTCGTCTCCGGCATATTACTTGAATCCGAAGTACCAATCCAAGAACAGTCTTGGTACAAATACTGACCTTCTAGCAGTTGTACAAGTTGTGGTGGAGAAGCTCATCAAGGACAAGAAGACACAAACCTCGTGCATAAATGAGGTAAGTGTTAGCAATGTGAGCCCGAGGCGAACCATTCCTACAATAAATGTTATTGTAATAAATGATTTATCAATAAAAGTTATTGATTTTGTTTCACTCCCTCTCTGATATTGAATGAATGAATGCACTATAAGGTCCCTCTGTACAATAAGGGTTATGTACCATGGCCAACTTGATAATCATGCAGCTGTTGATTCAATGATTGAATCATAGAGGCTGATGCTTGGATGAATATCTAAGGAGTTAGATAGAGGACTCATCAAGCATCATCAATGATTAACAAGTAGCGATCTCCAGTCTGAGTGGGAGATGGCAATCCCATCTCAGTAGACTGATATCTGATCGACCTCTTGATGCAAGTCCTCTGCATAGGAATATTGATTCAAAGGTATCAGATTAGTTGAGTCAATGAGTTGACTTAACGAGATCGAGATAACCAAAGACCTATGATGAATACTGTCACATCACAGGCAAACATCCTCTGACCAGAGACAGATATATTACTATATGTCTGAGCATGTACATTTGGCAGACCAATAGGTTGATGACCTAATCAAGGTCTATACACCGGCGAGCTGGTGTGCATGTAAGGGCATATGAGTAATATGATCTCTCAAAGAGATCATACAGGTTCACTTGTGAACCGGGAGACATGAGCTCACTCATGATGTATTGGGATTGACCAAATTCCATGCATGGTCATCATGCTTTAGAAGCATGATATGAATTTGAAGGTAAGATATATGCTTTGTGAAAGCATATGATCTGTACCATATCCCAAGGACCAAGATTGAGAAACTTAATGATCAGACTATGAAGATGACAGTGTAAAAGTGATCTTTATCTTCATGATGATCATGAGTCTTCCAGTATGCAGGATGTGCAGGTATTAGGAATACCTGAAGGGTGATTTGATCATAAATGATTGTATAACCATGACGCTTCCATTCCGAGGGAGTGATGAAACAGGTCTGGATTTTAGTGACTCCTCTCATTAGAGAAGTGACCTAATCTTATTCCATGTACTGGACATTGATCTGAATTAGATTCAGATGCAATGAGAAGATTAGGTTTACGGTCTTGATTTAATCAAGCATCTATGAGAGGTCCATGGGATCTGGATTTGAGATGTGATCTCAATGTCCAAGTCACTATACATGGAACAATACAATCGCCCTATCCTTATCTCCAAGTATCTGAGGAGAAATAGCATTGTTCTTAAATGGTTTAAGAACAATTCCATAAGATCTAAGCAAAGAGAAGTTGATAATTAAATGTGATTTAATTATCATGATGTATGAGAAATTATCCAATATAATTAAATGTGATTTAATTATTATGGATAAGAATAATGTGGATAGCAATATCCAATTATTCATAATATATTATAAATGTGATTTATAATGTATTATAGAAAGTTAAATATAATTTATATTAGTAGATTAATTATTAATGTGTATTGGATGCACATTGTTTAATTAATTGAAAATGTAAATTACATTATGTTTTGGGTTGTGAATTTGATTCACAATATTCCAATGTCAAGATTGCAATATTCCCAAAATTAATTGAGAATTATTTTGGTGAATTAAAATACCAACAAATTGTTGTTGGAAATTGAGTAGAGAGAAAATAAAGGCGACATGCAATCTCATGGTAATCCATGAGATTGCCCCTCTTTTTGGAAAGGAGGGGGCGGCACTAATTCCTTGAGGAATTGGAGGTTGTCCCCCCTTCCAAAGAGGAAGGTGCATCTCCCTTGATTTCTCTCTCTCTATTTGTGCGATTTAATTTGGTATTAATATTTATTTGATTTATCAAATATATTTAATCAAAATTAAATCACAAGTTGTTGGTTTTTACCAACAACAATCTTGACCATTGGATTGTCATAAATCAATCTCAACCATTGATTTTATATGACACATGGATTGAGATCCATGGATCCCAAAACCCTATAAATAGAGAGGCATACCATGCTCTCTCTTTACATGCTATTGTAGCACTCTTCTCTCTCTCTCTCTCTTTCTCCATACTCGACAGCCCTCTCTCCCCCTTCTTCTTGGTGGCCGTCCACCTTGGTGGAGAGAATCGTCGTCGCCCTCGCCTTCGCGCTGCCGCTTCGACGCTCTATGGTTCTTCGTCTGCTTCGAGTGCTTCGCCCACGAAGGAGACGTTTGATCTCGTGCGACGAGATCAGGAGCAACCGTGCTTGGATCAACTTCTTGGATTGCGAGGACTACGCGGTTCATCCCCGCGCTCGCAAGCGATCTCTCCGACGATCGGACTTGAGACAGGAGGTCTCTTCTCTTAGAGACTCGATCAACCACGCTTCAAGAGGTATTGCATTATACTTGTTGTGGTTATAGATGAAATGATCCGAGAATCATTCTTGGATCATGTGGTTTCATCGAATAAAATTTTTAAATTCCGCTGCACCGAACAACTAGTACAACTAGTCGTTCTTTGTCGTATCCGATACGACGCTCACGCTTCCGTGATGCGCTTGAGGATCTCTCCATATCCTTCAAGTGGTATCAGAGCCTTAGGTCGACGGTTTCGAATAGTAATTCGTTAACCAAGGACGACTTGGGTTCGCTAAGGTCGCGAAAGTTTTTCATCGCATTTGATTTCGCAGATCTGTTTAGTAAATAAATTCGGCACTGTTTAAATTGTTTAAACACGAATTTTATACTTGGATTATGTTCCCCATTAAATAAGGAAATAATAGGATCTGAGTTTGCGTAAATCGGATTTCGTATGCTCGAGATATCGTCGTTTTAATGAACATGTATGCATTGTTGCGGGAACTGTGAATCTGAACGTGATTAAAATGTTAATTACTGTTTAGAATTGCCTCGAAATGCGTGAAACATCACTTAGGTTCTGTCCTAAATTAAATTAGCAATCTTTAGAAATTAACTTTGCTTAATTTGGATTTAATATGATTGAGATATGCTAATTTTAGTAAGTAGGGGTCATTGCTGAAATTGCTTTCCTAATCAAGAACTATGTGATTGTCAATTAATGAAATTAATTGTTAATTTCGAGAAATAATTATGGAAAATATTTGTGAAATATTAGAAGATGATTATTTCCTTAATTGACTTGTCCCCAACCAATTAGTTGATTAGATTTGATCTAAACCATAATTGGAATCACAATCATCAAACTCTATGCTTGAATAGGATTGGGAATTTGTCTAGCAAAATTCCTTATAATAAAAAATTGTTTTGATTATTATATGGTATAATTTCGGTTGAAGAACCGATGATCATCTCAAGTACAAAATAATCAATTTGGCATTATCCTTTCCCGAGGCGGATATGATGTCTAGTCGGGGATCGCTGGGGTAGCGGGTTGCAACGTATGCAGTCCGTCCCACTCCCGCCGGTACTGGCCATGACAGTGGGTAGGGCCGGGATAATGTCCGAGGTATTATGATGTATTTTTCTAATTATTAAAATACGAATTAATACGTACTTTGAGAATAATATTATATATATTCAAGCATAAAATTAAGTTTGATTGATTGAATTGGATTGATAATTAATTTAATATGATTAAGTTAATTATATCCAATTGAAAATACTCTAATATGATTAGATTTACTAATTCCCTTGGAAGAATTAATTATATGAATGTGATTCATAGTAATTAATTAAATTTGAATAAGAGATGGAGGATCACATAAGTGACATCCATAGTCTCCCGTCAAGGCGAAGGGTTTCGTCGCCAAATATTATATGTGGGAGACACATGTCCGAAGTGATAGCTCCTGCATATGATCCGTTTGGATCGGGCTCGTCGCTTCTTGAAAGAGTAAGGACGTATGCGTAGTGACCCCAATATCGGGTCCTCATATTATTGGGGCGATATTGGATTGCGCATAGCGAGTTGTATTCCTGTTGACGGTTGGTTCAATTAATGACGAGTCAACATCACCTTAGGGGTGGTGGGCTCGGGTATTAAAGACCGAATTGGGAAATGCAAGTTGGACTTGCAAGGCGGAATGTGTTCCCGCTTCTCTTTATTTGAGTCATAGGTTCTCATATTATTGGGATATGACAAAGATAAAGAGGAGATCCCAGTTCTTGCTTGAGATATATTGGTAAGTATATCTCCTACTTTGAAAGTGAATAAGGGAATAACATTTCATAGTTGACATAGCAAGACTAATTTGATTTAAAAATGCCTTAATCAAATATCATAAAATTGAATATATTATATGTTCTAATATAGTGCATTCTCAATTTCAGAAAATGAAGGCCATGAACCCACTGAGCAGGCTTCTGGAGGTCAACCAATTGACCGGATCAAATTACTCGGATTGGATCCGTAATTTGGAGCTTGTGCTTTCGGCAGAGCGCATCAACTATGTGCTCTCTGAAAACAAACTTGAAAACCCTAAATCTAAGGAAGATAAAGCATATAATGACAAGTATGATGAAGATCATGTCTTGTCTAGATGCTACATCTTGGGTTCTCTCTCCAATGTTCTTCAGAAACAACATGTGGAGATGAGTACTTGCCAGGATATCATGCAGAATCTAAAGGATATGTTTGGTGATATTAACCGCACCCAGCGGTACAATGTTATGAAAGAACTGGTTCGCTGCAAGATGCAGGAAGGGACTTCAGTCCGTGAACACGTACTCAAAATGTTTGGGTACTTGTCAGAGCTGGAGACTCTGGGGGCGACGATGGATGCAGACATGCAATCCGATTTCATTCTGCTGTCATTGCCCAAATCTTTCAATAACTTTGCGGTGTCATTCCACATGAATAAGCTAGAACTGACAAATGCGGGGCTTCTTGCTGCATTAAAGTCTGCAGAAGATGTAATGAAGAAAGATGGTCCCACTGGCACTGCAATGGTTGCACAGGTCAAAGGAAGCGCGGTCGGAAGCAAGGTTCTCGGAAGGGCCCGGCCCAGAAGAGAAAGAAGAAGGGACAAAGTGTTGGCTCATCTTCCAATGCATCCACTTTAATGGCGTCGAAGAAAATCGACGTCTGTCACCATTGCAAGAAGCCGGGGCACTGGAGGCGTAATTGCCCGGATTACCTGAAGTCGATCGACAAAGGTAAAGCCCCAGCAAGTATGAAATCTACATTTATCATTGAAACCAGCTTTCTCGTTGGACGAGAAGGAAGTTGGGTTGTTGATTCTAGTGCTTCTGTTCATGTATGCAATTTGTTGCATTTGTTTCAGGTTACTAGAAAGCTTGAAGAAGGGGAGATAGTCATCCAGAGGGGATCTGATGCAAGTGTTGCAGCAGTCGCCATCGGGACTTGCCGACTATCATTATCTAGTGGAAGAGTCCTAGTACTTAAAGAGTGCCTTTATGTACCTGAAGTCAGAAGGAATTTAATATCTGTATCTAAGCTAGTTAGAAGTGGATATTCATTCCTATTTTGTAATAAATTAGTCATAAATCATTATGATAAATATATTGCAGAGGGTATTTTGACTTCTGGAGGACTCTATGAATTGTGCATTAATGAGCATGTCATGAATGTTGCAACCACTAATAAAAACCCTAAAAGATCCAGGAGTAATATAAATCATTCAAACATGATTTGGCATCAAAGGCTTGGTCATTTATCTGTTGATAGGATCAATAGATTGATAAAGGATGGACCTTTGGATTTTCTACAGGTCCAGTCTTTACCTACCTGTGAACATTGTATTCGAGGTAAAATGACTAGGATGCCTTTCCGTAACAAGGTTACAAGATGTGAAGGTATTATTGATCTAATACATACTGATGTATGCGGTCCCTTCAGTACCGCGACTCGAAATGGATATCGATATTATTTGACGTTTATTGATGACCATTCGCGGTACGGGTTTATCTTCCTATTACGTCATAAGTCTGAAACCTTTGAAAAGTTCAAAGAGTTCAAGGTTTTGGTTGAGAACCAAACCAAACCGATAGGAAGATTAAACGAATTTGATCTGATCGAGGTGGCGAGTACCTCTCAGATGAATTTAAGGAATACCTTAAAGAGAATGGAATTATTTCCAATCTCACTCCTCCTGGAACTCCCCAACTTAATGGTGTTGCTGAAAGACGCAACAGAACCATCATGGATATGGTTCGTTCAATGATTAGCAAAGCACATTTACCACTTAGTTTCTGGGGATATGCAGTAGAGACTACAATATATATCCTGAATAAGATTCCTAGCAAATCTGTACCTAAGACTCCTCATGAGCTCTGGTATGGATCCAAACCTAGTGTTAACCACTTGAGGGTTTGGGGTTGCTTGGTCCATGCAAAGAATGTGGATGCAAGTAAGCTAGAATCTCGCTCTCGTGAGTGCTACTTCATTGGGTATGTTAAAGATGGTATTGGATACCAACTCTATGACCCTGAGACCCAAAAGGTTTTTGTCTCTAGAGATGTGAAATTTCTGGAGGATGATTTCCTTAAAGGTCAAGACAAAAGTGAAGTAGAGGAACTCATTGAGTCCCCTGAGGACTCTGAGCTTCCTGAACCAGAAACTGAAGAAGTAAATAAAGATGAAACACCCATACCTCTTCGAAAGAGTTCGAGGGTGGTTGCACCACCTGAGAGGTATGGATTCCATGTGTCAGGTGAAACTGACAATGATCCTACTTCATTTGATGAAGCACTCGCGGATCATGACATGGATAGATGGATGCTAGCAATGAAGTCAGAAATTGACTCCATGCATAAGAATGGTGTATGGACCCTAGAGGATCCACCTAAGGGGGTAAAACCTATTGGGTGCAAATGGATCTTCAAGAGAAAGAGGGGACCTGATGGGAAAGTAGAGACTTTCAAGGCACGACTCGTAGCCAAGGGCTACACACAGAGAGAAGGCATCGACTACGATGAGACGTTCTCTCCTGTGGTTATGCTTAAATCCATCAGGGCATTGCTAGCTATAGCTGCATATCTTGACTACTACATCTGGCAGATGGACGTCAAGACGGCTTTCCTCAATGGATACCTCGAGGAGGATATCTACATGGAGCAGCCCCAGGGCTTCATGACTGAGGATGGCAAAGTATGCAAGCTGAAGAAATCCATCTATGGGCTCAAGCAAGCTTCTCGTAGCTGGAACATCAGATTTGACGAAACCATAAAGAGTTATGATTTTGTGTAGAATCCTGATGAACCTTGTGTGTACAAGAAGCTTAGTGGGAGCGCCATTGTGTTCATCGTGCTTTATGTAGATGACATCCTTATCATTGGGAATGATACAGGGATGATGACCAGTGTAAAGATTTGGCTGTCCCATACCTTTGAGATGAAAGATCTTGGAGAAGCCTCTTACATCTTGGGTCTGAAGCTGTTCAGAAACCGAGAGAAGAGGATATTGGGATTGTCACAACAAGGATACATTAAGAAGATTCTTGAACGATTCCGTATGGATAGTTCCAAGAAAGGATTCCTACCCTTGAGACATGGTATTCACCTGTCTAGAGGAATGGCTCCTCAAACTGGTGAGGAAAAGAAGGCCATAGCTGGATGTCCTTATGCGTCAGCCGTAGGAAGCTTAATGTATGCCATGATGTGTACTAGGCCAGATATCTACCATGCAGTGGGAGTGGTAAGTCGTTACCAATCCTGCTATGGAGAACAACACTGGAATGCAGTAAAGAACATATTCAAATATCTAAGACGGACGCAAGATTACATCTTGGTCTATGGAGATGGTGATCTACAAGTCTTGGGATATACAGATTCTGACTTCCAATCGGATATTGATGATCGAAAGTCGACATCAGGGTTTGTGTTCCTGTTGAACGGTGGTGCTGTGAGCTGGAGAAGCAAGAAGCAGGACACTACATCAGATTCAACAACAGAAGCCGAATACATTGCCGCATCGGATGCTGCAAAGGAGGCGGTGTGGTTGCGCAAGTTCGTCCAGGAGCTTGGCGTAGTTTCCTCTGATACTCCCATCCCGCTACTCTGTGATAACATGGGAGCCATTGCCCAGACGAAGGAACCCAGATGGCATCAGAAGAGCAAGCACGTAGAAAGGAAATACCACATCATTCGGGAGATTCAAAAGCGTGGTGACATCATCATCACCAAGGTGGCCTCTGCCGACAACGTTGCTGATCCTCTTACCAAACCTCTGACACAGAAGGTTTTGACCAGCATGTAATGAGTATGGGTTTAAGGCTTGTTCCTGAATGGTTCTGAGGGCTAGTGGGAGATTGTTAGCAATGTGAGCCCGAGGCGAACCATTCCTACAATAAATGTTATTGTAATAAATGATTTATCAATAAAAGTTATTGATTTTGTTTCACTCCCTTTCTGATATTGAATGAATGAATGCACTATAAGGTCCCTCTGTACAATAAGGGTTATGTACCATGGCCAACTTGATAATCATACAACTGTTGATTCAATGATTGAATCATAGAGACTGATGCTTAGATGAATATCTAAGGAGTTAGATAGAGGACTCATCAAGAATCATCAATGATTAACAAGTAGTGATCTCCAGTCTGAGTGGGAGATGGCAATCCCATCTCAGTAGACTGATATCTGATCGACCTCTTGATGCAGGTCCTCTGCATAGGAATATTGATTCAGAGGTATCAGATTAGTTGAGTCAATGAGTTGACTTAACGAGATCGAGATAACCAAAGACCTATGATGAATACTATCACATCACAGGCAAACATCCTCTGACCAGAGACAGATATATTACTATATGTCTGAGCATGTACATTTGGCAGACCAATAGGTTGATGACCTAATCAAGGTCTATACACTGGCGAGCTGGTGTGCATGTAAGGGCATATGAGTAATATGATCTCTCAAAGGGATCATACCGGTTCACTTGTAAACCGGGAGACATGAGCTCACTCATGAGGTATTGGGATTGACCAAATTCCATGCATGGTCATCATGCTTTAGAAGCATGATATGAATTTGAAGGTAAGATATATGCTTTGTGAAAGCATATGATCTGTACCATATCCCAAGGACCAAGATTGAGAAACTTAATGATCAGACTATGAAGATGACAGTGTAAAAGTGATCTTTATCTTCATGATGATCATGAGTCTTCCAGTATGCAGGATGTGCAGGTATTAGGAATACCTGAAGGGTGATTTGATCATAAACGATTGTATAACCATGACGCTTCCATTCCGAGGGAGTGATGAAACAGGTCTGGATTTTAGTGACTCCTCTCATTAGAGAAGTGACCTAATCTTAGTCCATGTACTGGACATTGATCTGAATGAGATTCAGATGCAATGAGAAGATTAGGTTTACGGTCTTGATTTAATCAAGCATCTATGAGAGGTCCATGGGATCTGGATTTGAGATGTGATCTCAATGTCCAAGTCACTATACGTGGAACAATACAATCGCCCTATCCTTATCTCCAAGTATCTGAGGAGAAATAGCATTGTTCTTAAATGGTTTAAGAACAATTCCATAAGATCTAAGCAAAGAGAAGTTGATAATTAAATGTGATTTAATTATCATGATGTATGAGAAATTATCCAATATAATTAAATGTGATTTAATTATTATGGATAAGAATAATGTGGATAGCAATATCCAATTATTCATAATATATTATAAATGTGATTTATAATGTATTAGAGAGAGTTAAATATAATTTATATTAGTAGATTAATTATTAATGTGTATTGGATACACATTGTTTAATTAATTGAAAATGTAAATTACATTTTGTTTTGGGTTGTGAATTTGATTCACAATATTCCAATGTCAAGATTGCAATATTCCCAAAATTAATTGAGAATTATTTTGGTGAATTAAAATACC
Organism: Ottelia alismoides; assembly: GCA_037367405.1. NCBI lineage: Eukaryota > Viridiplantae > Streptophyta > Magnoliopsida > Alismatales > Hydrocharitaceae > Ottelia > Ottelia alismoides. The sequence goes on from JAZKJV010009278.1 coordinate 553,986, forward strand.
AACAAATTATTGTTGGAAATTGAGTAGAGAGAAAATCAAGGGGACATGCAATCTCATGGTAATCCATGAGATTGCCCCTCTTTTTGGAAAGGAGGGGGCGGCACCAATTCCTTGAGGAATTGGAGGCCGTCCCCCCTTCCAAAGAGGAAGGTGCATCTCCCTTGATTTCTCTCTCTCTATTTGTGTGATTTAATTTGGTATTAATATTTATTTGATTTATCAAATATATTTAATCAAAATTAAATCACAAGTTGTTGGTTTTTACCAACAACAATCTTGACCATTGGATTGTCATAAATCAATCTCAACCATTGATTTTATATGACACATGGATTGAGATCCATGGATCCCAAAACCCTATAAATAGAGAGGCATACCATGCTCTCTCTTTACATGCTATTGTAGCACTCTTCTCTCTCTCTCTCTCCATACTCGACAGCCCTCTCTCCCCCTTCTTCTTGGTGGCCGTCCACCTTGGTGGAGAGAATCGCCGTCGCCCTCGCCTTCGCGCTGCCACTTCGACGCTCTCCGGTTCTTCATCTGCTTCGAGTGCTTCGCCCACGAAGGAGACGTTCGATCTCGTGCGACGAGATCAGGAGCAACCATGCTTGGATCAACTTCTTGGATTGCGAGTACTACGCGGTTCATCCCTGCGCTCACAAGCGATCTCTCCGACGATCGGACTTGAGACAGGAGGTCTCTTCTCTTAGAGACTCGATCAACCACCCTTCAAGAGGTATTGCATTATACTTGTTGTGGTTATAGATGAAACGATCCGAGAATCGTTCTTGGATCATGTGGTTTCATCGAATAAAATTTTTAAATTCTGCTGCATCGAACAACTAGTACGACTAGTCGTTCTTTGTCGTATCCGATACGACGCTCACGCTTCCGTGATGCGCTTGAGGATCTCTCCATATCCTTCAGTAAGACCGTAAGAACGCTTGTATAATGTAATTACAGTACTGTATGTGTCTGTAAAATTATTTTGAGGCACAAACCATGTTATGACTTAAAGTTTTGATTAATGTGCAGATTAAATACTTTAGGGATGCCTTGGGTTCTTTCAGTAGGGTAATCACGGTTAATGGACGCGGCAGTACTCTTCCTGGCAAGGACTAAGTCTATTGATTGAGATGTGTACAAATTTGACTATTATTGATTTATGATTTATCTCTTTTGGATTTTTCGCAGCCGATGGTGGTTACTGTATGGGACGGAAGCTCCCAACTTCCGCAAAGTGGCAGTGAAAGTATTGTCTCAAACAGCATCTGTCGGTGGTTGTGAGAGAAATTGGAGCACATTTAACTTTATCCATTCGAGGAGACAGAACAAGTTGGGAGAATGACTCCACGATCTTGTTTTTGTGCACTACAACTTGAGGTTGAAGATGAAACATGCAAGAAAGGGGCATGACAGAGAGGACTACATAGACCCCATCGATATTGCATATATTTTCAAGATGCACGACGACGATGCAGATGAAGATGTTCTGCAGAGGTGGTTGGATTCCAACGGTGCTCCATTGCTCGATCAACCGAGAGGAAGGACGAATTAGAATATAAGCCAACAAATGGGAGCGGATGTGGCGACTACATGGCCAGATCTGGGCGAATCACGAACCCTCTTGGAGGTGTGGAGCTTGATGCGATTGTGGACGACATTCTCTCTACTGGATCGAAATCCAAATCCAAATCAAAAGATGACAGTGGGAGCGATGTTGTTGTTGTTGATGATGATATTGGTGGCCGTGGTGGATCAGGTGATGGGGACACATATTCAGGGGAGTCAGGTGGTCGTGGACCATGTGATGATACAAGATTCAAGTTAGGACGAGAATACATGGAAAGACGTGGAAACATACATGGGCAGTTTGTCCCAAGTCCGAGTCCAGGACCTATGGATTACGATGGATATGGATGACGTGGCCATCATCCTACATATAGCTACATGGATGATTTGATATCATCTGTAGGTTCATTGAGTTGCATGGACGTTGGCAGCCCATACTGTGGAGGAACACCCAGTCCCATGGGCGAATATGGAACCTCACAAGATAAAAGATCATTTGGCGTCTTCCATGAATACTTTCCTGCTCCTCCACTTGGACCTCCTCCTCCTCCTCGGGCGTATACTCCTCCATCTTATGGATATGGTAGCAACTGTGGCTATGGAGGATATAACAACTACAACGGTGAGAACTACCAAGATAGCCAACCCGAGCAGAGCCAGCTTAGCCAGGGCAACTTCTTTGGTGGTGACAGTTTCGGTTTCTTCCCTGAGTATTACGCTCCTCCTCCAGGTCCTCCTCCTCCGCAAAGATCTTCTCCTACTCCGTTGTCGTCGATCTCAAGCTAGTACTTCGCAGCCTCGACGTGCACCTTGTGACACCGGATCTAGAAATGCTTATCCTCGACTCGGGATACTCATAGGGATTGATGACCACCAATACATGCAGTATATTATGGATTATAAGGCCATGTACTCGTACATGACATGGGAAAACTATTGCGAGTTCATTTAGTCCGCAATCCACTACGAGAGACAACAGGGCAAGGGAGCCGATTTAGATCCGCTGCGGAATTCTTGGTTTTAGCCTTTTAGGTCATCTCATTTACATTGTTAAATTGATTTGGATATTTCTCATTTGTTGTTGTAGCTTTTATATAGATAAATCTTTATGCCAAACAATGATTGTCTCGTTATATATTCCCATCGACATGACCAATTTGTGCAGTTTAAGGACCATAGTCTTCATAAATTATCTATGTGTGTTATGACTTATGAGGTGTATATTTGTAGTATTTCATGTTATAAACTTATAAGAACTTGAATGGAATCCATTTCCAATATTTGCAAGTCAAGAATCAACATTAAGTTATTAACATCGACATGACCGATATGTGCGATAGCAGCGATACCGATATGTGCAATATATGGTCTATAAATGGATCGATATGTGTGACATAAGTGTGTATTTGTACGTTATTTGTTGTTTTAATATCTTGGATGACCTTAATTTCTGAAAAAAAATGTCAAAAAATTGGTCTTTTTGCGCCATTTTTGCCATTTCCACCGATATCGTCGATATATCCCGATATATCCATTTTCGAGCGGACCGAAACGATATTGATATCGATACGGCCTTCCTAGCTCCTTGCAAATGGTTTAAGTAAGATGAATATCATTTTTATGAATGGTAATTGTTTAGATGAATGAGGGGATTGGAATTAGACCTGGCCAAATTGCGGGTCGGGCCGGCCCATGGGCCGGGCCGAACGGGCCGAGGTTAAAAAACCTCTGTCCAAAGCCCGCCCATGGGCCCCCATGGCCCATTTTGGCCATTTTTCGTTGATTTTTTTAATGGTATTTCATACGTATAAATGATTTTATTAATAACATCTATACTTCATATAACTAATATACGTACTTTACATGTTACTTGACATGTAATTCATTGAATTTTTATTTAAAACTAGTGTCATAAATGAAAAACTTAAAGCATATCATATTAATATATGTATAATTTGACATATATTTATATATTTTTTATTTTTTGCGGGCCGGGCCGGGCCGGCCCATGGTTAAATTTCGAAGCCCAAGCCCGGCCCATGAACGGGCTGGGCGGGCGGGCCCCCAGCCCGTTGGCCAGATCTAATTGGAATGGTAAATGTGTTGTTATATAATTTGTTATATATTGTATGGATTATATTACCATTAAAATATTTTTTTATGCAACTCTTTCTTTTAAAGGTGGTTAGAAATATTATGATAAAAGGAATGTGAGACAAGTCTTATTAAAAGTAATCTAAAAAATTAAGAGTATACATACAGTAACTTAGATCTTAGTGGGGGTCGCAATATGACCGTTATATTCACTAGTAAACTAGTACTTAATGTGTCCAATAAGTTCTGATTATTTATATTGGGTTAAATTTTTATTTGTATTGTATTTGCGAATTATTAGATCATGTTTGTCATTGATTGAGTTCTATAGATAAAAATATATGCAGTTGTATTTTTCGCAAAAAATGTAACTATATGTAATTACATAACTATACTTATGTGTCATAATATTTTATCTTTGTGGACATTTTCAATACCAAGATAATTCATTTGATATAGATTTTCATATAGAATGACTTAGTGTTTTTATTGCAGGTTAACTACCCGCCATTTGTATTAATATGGGCATTAGCACTATATCTATATTATATGTATCATACGAATATAATAGCAAACTTTTAATATCTCGTGATATTTAAATTAGAATCTAGATAAAATCATATAGAGATATAATAACACGTAGATCTTTGTGTATGTGTGATGAATCGCTTTCCACCTCTTTTAAAAATATGGGATTACAATATAGGAGGTGGAAATTAATGCAACAAAAATCGCACTTTTGAATATGTGGTAAATTTTATTCGGTAAGTATACCAATGTCAAACTCAGGAAACAATGCTCTTTAGTGACTCGATTTAAATCAATAGATGTAATTAACTAATGCTAAATTCTATGTCAGAAAATAAGGTTAAGATGGACTATATGTGATAACAAATAAACAGAGAAATAATTATGTGACTATAATGATATCCTCAAATAATGTGATCAATGAAGTCTTTGAATTAATTTATAGCTCTGATAAAATCTATGAAACATTTTTGCAATCAAAATTCTCAAGCAGGTTATAAAATCAATATATGAACACTCCTGCACAAATTAAGATCAGTGATGAGTGATAATTCTAAAGAATATCTGATGTCCATGTTCCTTTTAGTTTACTCCTCAAAATTAATTCTTATCCTTCAAACAAACCTCGGATCTCAAGAGATGAATCCACAAAATCCTTCAAAGATTAATATCCTAGTCCAGGCTAAAAGATTAAGTGATAGATTAATCCTGCCTAAAAATTAATCACAATTTATAGCTCTTGTTCCCTATGAGATTAATTCCTCAAGAAATAATCATTAAATTCAAATAATTAAGGAATAAATATTAATTAACTCTTCTCTATTAATCCTTGCAAAAAGATCAATTTTCTCTAATTTTATTGTTAAAAAACATAAATGCTAAGCCTGCATAAGAGAATGTATTCCAACCATAATAATTCAATTCAAATGAGATATATTCTACTCATCAAGCACATCATAAGAAAGAGAATAAAAATAGATTTAAAGCAACATATTGTACGCTAAATTTGGAGTTTAAATGATAGAGTTATGATCGGTTAAAAATCCATGGATCTATTTGCAAATAAAATAAAATTTTCTATTCAAATAGGTCATTTGAGGGGATTATCTCTAATTTCTAATAGGCGGAGTGTCCTCTATGAAATTTAGCCCATGCATGGCATAAATATAATTTCTAAAACTTCCAGGGTCTACTACAAAATTGCCAGGTCAAGTGAAAAATTCACGTGACTGATCTATCTATGAATCTAAGAAGAAATAGGGGTGTCTATGTAAAATACCTATGCTTCGGTATGCTCCTCCACGCGGCGAGTTGTGCATGCTCCAGGTCCACCCGAGGCTGGAGGCTCGGGAGGAGACGATCTGACGGATGAGAAGAGGGGATCCCCCTTTGATCCGAGGGTAGTTGTGTGGGGCTCCTTTTCATTCTTCTTCCTCGGTTGATGGCCTCTAATGGTAGCTGAGGGTCTCCTGCAATAGGCAAAGATCGAGGGGTTCCAACTGACGCACGACCGTACATCAGGGCTGAAGTTCTTTATGCTCCTGATGTGCTCCGAGCTGACCCTATAAATGAATAAGGAGGGTCGATCTTGAAGCTTTACGTGGGCATGATAGGCACAAGAAGGGGAATGCAGGGGGTGCTTGATGAACGTGAAATCCGCCTCTTTAATAATGATGAATTGTAGTATAGGAGGCAGAAAACGATTCAACAAAAATCACAATCTTTGAATGTTGTGGAATTTTTTTACTTGGCAAGTCTACCAAGGTCGAACATAGGGAACGGTGATTTTTAGTTGCATAGTTTTTAAATTATATTAATTAATTAATTAATGCTAATTAATTTCAGTGTCGAAATTAAACGCAAAGAAATGTTATGGTGAAGATGCGAAGAAATAAAAAGAGAAATGAAGTACAGGATCTGTGAAGTATACGATTCAATCCTCAATGAAATTTATCTATTAATTCTTGAGAGATAATCACAGATCAAAAGATATTAACACCCAGAAAGATTTATCAACTCCAAGTTACATGTAAAAAGATCAATGAATATTCCTGTCAAACATTCCATGTAAATTGCTCCGCAAAATTAATAGTCGATCAGACAAACATGGAGTCAAATATATTGGTCCTCGATTTTACCCCTGTAAAGATTAATTTATTGGGAATAATCCATAATGATAACAAGGGGTTAATCAAATTAAATTCCTCAACTGAACTCCTGTAAAAGATATCAAAAATTTCTCAATGAAAATGTAGCACAAATATGTCAAAATTAGCCTGGATTTGTCAACAGAGATCCTCAAATAATAATTATCAATAGACAACCTCAGATCTGTCCATAAACTATGCTAAGTGGTAGAGCATGAAAAGAGCTTCAAAATGACATATTATATGCTAAAAACGGAGTTCGTATGAGAAAGATATGGTCAAATGAAATTGCAGGGAATAAAATATAAATAAAATAAAGTTTTCCTTTCAAAAATATCCCTGGATGGGCTTATATATAATTTAGCAAAGTTGGAGGGGCCCCTCTGCAATTTACCCCTAGCGGGGGTATATCTGCAATTTCTGAAACTGGTGAGGGCATTGTTGCAATTTTTCCCCGCAATACATGCCTCGCACGTGCTTCTAGAGGCTTGGACGGTGGGGCGGAAGGCTCGGTGAGGCCGAGCCTGTGGTTCGGGCACATGGCTGAGGTTCAGAGCCCTGAACCAAAGGCTCGATGACGGGGCGGAAGGCTCAGTACGAGGCTAAGGCTCGGATGGATCGAGCCTCCACGTGGCTGGGAATGCGAGGCTCGGGAGCCCCAGCCTAGAGGTGTAGGGGCCGTTGACGTGTCAGGACAGGGACCGTAGGATCAATGGTTGATCCTTGATCCTATGGCTGCTGGACGTCGAGGACGAGGGGCGGAGCAGAGTACGATAGTGGGGCGGAGCTCGACCTCCGTAGTGGCCGAGCGATGGTGACAGTTGGTGCTCTGGGATAGAGGTCTATGGCCGAGCACGGAGGAGTGGGGGGGGGGGGGGGCGGAGAAGGCGCGACGGCTCCATCGATGAAGGTGTACCTGGAAGGTTAGTAGCACAGAGCAAAACGTAGGGGAACGACGATGGTGTTTGGGCGAGGTATAAGAGCGGAGCTCCAACCTTTGCAAGGTTGGAGATGAAGGGGGTCGGTCGGTCAGACGAGGAGCTATGGACTTAGGGATGACGTGAAGAGGAGGAGGAGCGGGGGGGGGGGGGGCACGCACCGTCAGGGGTGAGGCGGCTGCGAGCTGCGCTCGAGGTGGCAAGGCGACGGCGAAGGTGCGGTGGTCAGGGCTGGAAATCGCCCAAGGGAAGAGCGACGACGGCCTTCTCCTTGTAGTCATCATAGAGGTCTGGTGAAGGGAGGCCTCATGGCTATGCTGCACGGGAAGCAGCTGCACGGACCCAGAGGCTCCGTGGATCATGCCATAGAGGGGTTCTAGCCGACGAGGGCTTATTGTCACCAAACCACTCCCAAGCTCTCTCTCCCTGTCACTCTTAATCGAAGAACGACGGATGGGGTGGTCGGAAGGCGAGGGGAGGGGGGGGGTTATAGGTGCGAGGAGGGGGCCGTTACCGGCTGGAGAAGATGAAGGGTTGTAACCGCCACGGCTATGCATAGCGGCTTTGATGGCTGCATGCAGCGTTACGCGCGGGGGAAGGTGGAGTGCTGCCAATCGTTTGGCGTTTGGAGAAGATGACCGGGGTCACGTGCTAGGCACGCGACCCGGGGGGAGCAGGTTAGAGAATGCGGGGTGCCGCGTGGCGCCCAAAAAAATTCAAAATTAAAAAGATAGAAGAAAATAGAAAAAGAAATAGGATAAAACCTTGGATCGAAAAATTTCCTTCACAAAAGTTGTTCGACTCGACGAGATCTACAACTTTTGTGAAGGACCTGTGAGCAAAAGAGGTCATCTGTACGAAGTGGTATTTTTGGTGGTTCTCCATGTGTATATAAAACCGGTTTTTTGAAGTTTTGTAATTTTTTGGTGGTTTTAAAGAGGATAAAAAATCTATAAAAAATACGATAAAATACAAGAAAATTAATTACATACTAATCTGATTTTTTTAGATTTTTAATAAATAAGAAAATAGGAAAATAAACTAGAAGTATGAAACACACAATTTTTGTACAGACTCACAACGGACACTTGGACTCAGTCAGTTTCTTTGATTTCAGTTTTATTCTGGATTTGAATTTTTATGTCGCTTAATAAACCTTTCATTAAAGAACACACATGAAGAAGAAATAAAATTAAAAAGGTTAATTATGTACATAAAAACTTCGGTCAAAAATAGCAAAAAGTTAAAATACGCAAAAGAAACCCAAAACCCAACTTTCACATATGAGCTCTGAATTTTACGAAATTGGTCTTACTTTGAAGGTATTTGAAAATAGAGTACTTTAAAAGTGAGTAGACCAAAATCGGACACTGTATGAGGGAGATATATTCGTTTTAGTCCGTTAGATGTGAAATTAGACTTTAGGATTATTTGACACTTATCTGAGTTAGTATTTTTTTGTATTTTTTATTTAATAATGCTAGTAATATCTACACAATGGAGGTGATTTGGGGTCAATCGAAGTTAGGATGAATTGATTAAAAATATGAGAAGTAGCGGCTTTTTGGGCTAATTTACAAATGGAATTTTTAATGCAATTATGCATGATGAAATGCAAATATTATTTACACAAGTATGTATGCTAATGATGCTATATTACTGATTAAATACATGTGGATTTTGGGGAATAGAGCCTAGTTGACCAATTTTAGCATGATGAATACGAGATTCATCAGTGCTCTTATATGCAGGTCGTGGAGGAGAGGAGCATATCTCCAGTTGTGATCTCGGTTGGAGTTGGGAGGATGCAAGGGGAAAGAGACGCACGTGAAGGGATGTCGGAGATGATGTGATCAATAGGGAATTGATTCGAAGGTGGTTGAAGGTGATTGGGCGCTAGATTGTTCAAGTGCATGAGAGAAAGAAAAGAAGAAAAGATTGGAGGGTACATGGGGGTGAGAATCGCCGGGAAGATGGAGTGGATGAGGCGATCAAAGAAGAAGAGGATGAAGAAGAAGAGGAGGAGGTACCCAAAAGTGTATTGGTAACGAAGGGAAGGTGGTGTGGTGGCAGTAAAGTCAGATGTCGCCTAGAGGAGGAGCTTGCACTCTTATCTTGTCTTCGTTGTAAATGCTCTGGCAGAGAGCACAAGCTCGACAGCTTGTAGAAGCTGCTACACGGTTGAGGATGTCGTCTGTGGATCTCACCAAGCTCTTCTCCATGTTGTCGCACAACGAAGGGCTTGTCGTCTGTTGTCACCAGAAGTGAAGATCGTGGTTGGAGAGAAGAGGTATGGAATGATGGATGGCCTTAATAGAAGATGTTGAGGTGATTTTTATAGGTTGTGATCGAAGGTGTAATGTCGAGGAGAAGAGGGAGTGAAGGGTCAACGAATAAGTGGGCATGCAGGGATGACATGCATGGAATAATGGATGCGAGTAACATAAAGGATCAAAGGGAATATGAGGAAGAAGAAGGTGGGTTGTGATTTGGGTGGGTAACAGTCGGCTGGAGGGGTAAGTTGAATTGGAGTCAACAAAGGAGAGCGGTGATTGGTTGGCAGGTAGAGACTAGGATGAGTGGGTGGAGCTGAGGTGGCTATTGGTGTGGGTCAATCAAAGGACACTATTTGAGTTGAGCATTGACCAATGAGGGAAAATGAAAGAAAATAGGAAAATGAATGGAAAGAAATTTTAAATTTAAAAAGCGGTCAACATGAAAGTTGTTGGTCTCGATGAGATCTACAACTTCCATGGGGGGCCAAAAGCAAAAGAGTCATTTGTACAAAATACATTTTTGCATATGTATTAATTTGACAATTAATCCATATATTTATACGCTTTGTATTTTTGTATTTTAATTAGATTTTTAATTGGAGAATAATATATGTAGTATATACAAGATCAATCTAATTTTTATGGATTTTAATAAGGTTAGAAAATTACAAAATAAAATGATGTATCTACAAAATATACAGATTCAGACTCTCTTTTTTTCTCTATATTTTATGACTTTTCTGGCTTTTGTTTATTTATACCTGGTTAGTAGATGACTTAAGAAAGATAATAGAGAAAGAATTAAGTCAAAATAGTTTATTTATGTACATAAAATATACAGCTCAAGTTGACTAAATATTAGTGTTTATTTATACACAGACATTAACCCTAATTTCTTGCATAATTAAATAATGATAATTAAGTCAATTTAAGGGGTATTTTTGATGATTTATGAAGGAGATTTTGCTAAGATTCTTATATAAAGTCGATGAATCATGAGTTCATCAATGTGTAGTAGTTAGGGGTGCTAATTGTATGGAACTATTCAAATTCAATTGTGATTCATTCAATAAAAATTCAAAAAAAGTTTGATTCCAAATACAATGAACTAAATTTGAATTTGACTCGTTGATTCGATTCCCAAAGGAATCGAATATGAATCAACCTAAATCTGTTCGATAATAATTGGATTCGATTCTATATTTACATGCATGCACTTGCATCCATATATTTATATGTATATACATAATATATACATATGTACAAGTATAAAATACATATATATTTACTTACATACATCTAACAACCCTACCCTCGACTAATCCATGTCCAGTTCAAATTTTCTCATGCAAGGATTTATAACATAAAAAACCAAGGAGTTGAAATGCATTTAATCTGTATTTATTTGTAAGTAGATGCAAAAAATAATATATGAACACATACTTGAAAATGGTATGACATTTACTTCACGTTGAAAGATTTAGTAATCACAATATATCACAAAGCATAACATGTCAAACTATGGCAAAAGAAATAAATATTTTTTTTCATTTTTATTTTGATTTCTTCATTTACAAAGTTACCAACCATACTTTGGCCACTAAGTATGTGATACGAGAGTACCACCACAAACCTATTGCGGCAAGCAACAACTAGATTCATGTTGTATCAAGCATATAAAGGTACTCTCGAACCACTTAACTACATGTGATAACTAGCTAGTCTTAAACCTACTATCTTACATAGACTCCACTAGTACGTGACTTTTCATCATGTGATGAGTATGTGCAATATTAGGCTCCCGTAGTGCAACCTAATCTCTGGCACTAATCTCTTTCTCTACCCTTCATTTTCCCTTCCCCTTTTCACTATTGGTCAAAGATCCTATAAACATAGGGTAGACCGTGATGCTCCTTCTTGTACATGATAATGTTGATCACACAACTTTGAGTTCCTTCTTAATATTTGTCATCATTTGTGGCCTATTCTAATATCACTTCTCCATCTTTTTATTATTTTGTTTTACAATGCATGGCAATCCATGATAACGAGTATTATTGGCAAGACAACAATTATCATCGCATGAGTAATCTACAAGCTTTTCTCGCTATAATGTGAGATATTCCTTTGTATATCGAAAATCACGTGCGTTTCATGACTTTGGTTTTTGGATATTGAAGATCCTCACGTGAATGAAGTACTTTTACATTATTTTTTCTCTTCATACTATTTATAAAAATATTACAAATTTGTATGAATTCTATATTACCTTGATCTTGTCTTACTTTAGCATGTAATCATAACTATAACGTGTTCAATTTTTTGTCAATAAATATTATAATTTCTTTAATAGATTTTATATAATTATATTGCATTCATGTATTTCTTTCATCATGGAAAAAAGTATATTTAGATTGTAAAAGTCATGCAATATCTGTAAAAATTGAGTATCTTTATCAAGTATATATTATATGTTTGGTATTTTCTTTAATTATATAGCTTTTTATCTTAGTAATTTATATTCAAAATAGAATTATACAATATATTCTTTAAAATTGTATTATTCTTTATATGAGCTTTAAAACATCAACTAACAATTCAAATTTGAAATAAAAATGACCAGATTTGAATATTCAAAACTCAAAATGAATCAACTTTGAATTTAAATTAGAAAATTTATTTAAAGTTCAGTTCGAATTTGTATCAAAGCTTATGAATTGAAATGAATATGAACCCTAGTGGATTCAATGGTGTTCAATTCAACTAATACTCCCAATAATAGTTGCCCAAGTATAACAAAATAAGTCAATCTCCATGTTTCTAGAAGACACAAAGTAAAATTGATTGTCATATCTCAACATTTACTTTTTGCAAATGAAATGTAGGTATTTGCTTAAAGTTATGAACATATACTATAATGTAGCAATGAAATATTTTGAATTTGAAAAAGAGGTAACATATTCATTGTGGATCCTCTTAATTGATCCATTTAGACTTCCTTTATTCTTTCATTGTACCCTTTCAACTCCCCAATTATTCTATCTTACTTTACAATCCACGACATGTATTAATCAATCCATAATATATATTAACGATGAGCATTCAACCGAGATTTGTTGTTAACAAAAAAATCATATAATTACCATTGTAGGCATCTGCTAATCACTATTAGATCGAGATATCCAACCTGCTTTCTTCATCAATATCTCCTTCTCACCAACCCTAAAATCAATGAAGATGTCAACCATGGAGGGACACATGCACCTGCCATCGTCGGTTTCCCTCTCCACCGCCTCTATCTGCATACCTTCTGATCTCTTCCCTTGTATATTGATCAATTCCTCGAAGATCTACAACGGAGCCTTAATTACGCCTCCTGTCATCGTCAATCCAAAACCCTAACTCTGATTCCCCTTACTCTTGTTCCCAGATTTCATAGGATTCCAAAATGGGCCCTGTTGTTGAGTTCAAAGATCCACCCATATTCAATGGAAGCTCCACATTCTTCCTCCCGTGGCTAAGTCACAATGCCCCTAAAAGTTCTATACTTTCTTACTTTAGAGTTGCTTCACGACCATTGCCACATCCTTCTCCTTCAAGGCCATGTCGATTACACCTCTCTGTTGTAGCAATTATCACTAATAAGGTTCATGTATTTGCTCGATCCTCGCTTTTTTTTCTTTTATTTCCTTTTAATATATGGTCGTAATTGTTAGAAAGAAGGATCCAAATGGAAACTTGGGATGCATTGACTTCCTTTTGTATTTTAGCAAGAATAGAAGTGTTGAATTCTAACAACATATTGTGTGATTGCAAAGATTTTATTATTTTACAATTTGAAGTGATAAACATGTATATGAAGTAGTGATTAAATAGAAACTTAATGTGAAAAAGAATTTAGCGGGTGAGAAGAAGAAGGTAGAAGAGCATCTTTAATGCTATATTTGGAAGAGAAAAGGAGAAAGGAGGGGGATAAATGGAGAAACTCCAATTATTGATATAATCTCCACTATCCCTAAACAATGACTACATTCCCTTTATATAGAAAGGGTTCATTTCTGCTACTGTCATTTTCTGCACATTTATGATTCACAAGCCAACATTCAGATCCATAGAGCATAATAGGTCTCACAACTGCTTTGTAATACTTTCCTTTGATTTTCGAAGGAATATGGTTATCACAAAGAACAATAGAGGTGTGACGCCCCGTCCCTCCGGCTACCGAAATCGACGGAATGGGAGCGTCGGACCTACGGTCCAAATATGCCCATGATCTATGATACTCATCAAACACTCTTATGCACATTAAATCAACATTCGAAATATATATAACAACAAGAGAATAACATAAAATGGAAAGAAAATGCAACATCCATTTTCATTGATAATAATCATCAAGTCCATGTCCACAGATGGGATACAAGATATAACTGTAGAATTCAAGTTTTCTTGGTACATATCTCTCGAGGAAAAATGAAAATAATAGAGAATCAAAACAAAAAACTCTAAGTAAACGCACCCTGTCTGGTGCAAGTATGATGCGGAAAGTTCGATCTTCTCAAAGCCACTACTGTTGTGGTTACTGCTCAGCTACACCTGTTGGTTTCACACGAGGGTAACGTTATGAGCAATTGCCCAGTAACGAAGCAACACTAATAACTAATGCATGTGTAAACAAGCATGTATGTGTAACTCTATCTAATGATATTTGATTGAAATGTAACAACTGAAAAATATCAAACTATTCTAATCTACAAGGAATTACATGATCATTACAATTTTATTTATTGATTCAATCATTATTTAAGAACTACCACGTTAATCTTCTTAGTTCCGTCCGTTGCATAGAATTCACAAAAGGTATATAATTAAAAAAATACCGATATCTAATCATGAATCATTTCTTGTATTAATTTAGCACATGCAAGTACGTGACTCGCAGGCCTCCGCTACGTAGGAACTTGATATTCATCTTGAGTAACTCTCAAGATCCTTTGTTCAACACGAACATGAATCGATCGAAAACCTCATTTCTATAACTTCAAACCACATCCCGGAACACCTCTCACAATAATAATATTCGAAATAGAATTTGATGCGGCAACACCTAATTCTACTCAGAGTCTTAATATTGTGTATAAGTGCGAAACCAAGAAAGCCAACTGCACCACCTGCCAACTCCGTCGAGCGACTCCGGATGCTACCGGGCTCCTAGGTGCAATGCATCACCCAACTCGTCCATTGAGATCGCGGCCTTCATGGCATCTAACCGGAGCCCAAGGGTGCATGCCCAATCCCTTGAGGCACCTATCTCCAACTACCCAAACATCGTGAAATTTTACTCACATGAAGATAGTAGATAGTTAACCTTACGGAAAACATTGTTTGCAACTAAGAAAGATGAATTTTCTTGACCAATGATCAGTGGTTATATATCATTGGTGATTCGACCAAAATGTTACGACAGTAATACATGTGCTAACATTATCCATTAAACCTTCATCCTTGGAAATTTTTAGGAAATAACAATTATTACGTGGCAAGGGTATCTCGTAGCTCCCTCACAAATCGAGGTTAAAAAAATGATAAGAAGAAAAAGCGTATCAATTTGTCCGATTGCTATTTTACATACATCTAAATACCAAAGATGTACATTACATGGAAATTTTACACTGATCATCTTAAGCAATATCAATAACTCGTTTAAGAGGAACTCTTAATATATTTTTATTAATACTCAAATTTGGAGTTTAGATAATGTTGCTATCCCTCTGGTTATAAAGTTTCATGAGAGGTTATGTTCAACCTTAGGAAGTAAACTGTTTATGCCAACGTCATCCATGCACTGTTACATATATAAAATCAACGTTCATATATTTTGAGTAAGGCTTTACAATACTCATTCAACTTAATCACCCAATAAAGGCACGTGTACTATGAGATATGCTTGAAAAATCTAAATTGGCGTTATGTATAAAATGAATACCATCATCATAATGTCAAATGACGTCCGTTAATAATTCTAATGTCTCTATAAATTGGCGTTATGTGCGTGCTTTGAAACATGCGAATTTATCTTACAAGTTTATTGTGTAAGTAATCAATTATCAGCCAGAGCATAACGGTATGAAACGCATTATGCACATCTCAAACCATAGCATAGGAATACTAAAAGCCACGATCAAGACCCAAGTTATCTTAGGATATTGGAGAGTAGGTGGGATGTATATGGTACAAAAATCCGACAATCCTCAATGTCACAATATGTTCACATCTTCATGCATACGTACTTGAACTGTATCATATTTTTAGTGCAATATTTTGTTTTAACTATGCGCATTGGTACAAAGTATACCAGTGACGAGTATACAAGTGAATCTAGATAATACATGGAGGAAATACACTTCATGGAATGCATCACCAACAACTATATTTTAACAATCTAGAATAACTAAGGCTCTAGAGATGTTCAAGAAGGTAAGAAAATATGTGAAAACCAATAGCAAGAGGAGAATATTTATCGTTACCTCCGAGGATGTTCCCTCCGGATCTCCTCTCACACGGAATGATATTTTCATCGCTCGGTTGTAGCACGAATGTGTGTGCAAAGGTGACCTCGAGCTTTCCTACGTGATAGTGATCGCGGATATTCAATCGGAGCTCCTTCTCTGACGTCCACGGCGGCCCTCCGATGACTAAACTGGCCAAGATGGTGGTGCTCCAATGACAAGGGAGGATGGTGGTGGCAAGGGCTTTGGAGAGGGCAACCTATCATAGTTTATTTATAGAAGGAGAGGTGTAAATGGTTTAAATTTCGGATCCGGATTCGGATCCATATATGGATCTCGATCATCCAACATAAAACATTGATATCTTGGGCTAGGAATGTCAGAATTGGATGTTCTTGAGTTCATTGGAAAGATCTCGACGAGATCTACGAAATAGAATGATTATTTGATTTTTTTGGATGTCAAACATACTCCAGACTTTAGGATAAAAAAATTCGGAGTTTCACATCATAAAAATCTTAAAGGAAGTCTCGTCCTCGAGACGTAGGATTTAACGTATATGTTTTGAATGTGACATAGATTCAAGCATAAAAATCTTAAAGAGAACGAACCCATAAAAATCTTAAAGAGGATTGAAATAGGGTTTCATGATCATACCTACAAAAAGATAAGGGTATTTCTATTGCATATCTGCCTCAGGCTCCGATGTGGCCTCCTCAACGTTCTGACTTTACCACAATACCTTAACCAAAGGAATGTCTTTCTGTCTTAACTTCTTGACTGCCCGGTCTAAAATCCGTATGGGTGCCTCAGGGAAAGACAAATTTGGTTCAACCGCGAGGTCCTCATAGCTAATTATATTCCGAGGGTCTTGAATATACTTACGAAGGTTTGACACATGGAATACATCATGCACACTTGCCAAGTGAGGGGAAAGTGCTACCCGGTATGCTACCTTTCCAATACGGGACAAAATCTCGAAAGGGTCAACGAACCATGGTGCTAGCTTACCCTTGACATCAAACCTTTGAATATCCTTCATTGGAGATACCTTCAAGAATACGAAATCTTCGACCTCAAAATTTAGGTCACGACGCTCTGATCAGCGTAACTCTTCTGATGGCTCTGTGCACTCAATAACTTCTTCCTAGCCATTTCTACGGCTCTTGTTGTATCCTCAATTATCTGAGTGGAATAAATGTCTTTGTCGCCCACTTCCTGCCAACACAACGGAGTGGTGCATCTTCATCCATACAATGCCTTGAAAGGTGCCATGCCAATACTAGCATGGTAGCTATTGTTATAAGTAAACTCCACCAAAGGAAGGTGATCCTTCCAAGATCCTTAGCACTCAATGGCACATGCTCGGAGTAGATCCTCAAGAGTTCGAATTGTCCTCTCTGATTGTCCATCCGTCTGCGGATGATATGTTGAACTAAGACACAGTTCAGTTTTTAGGGCCTTCATGAATTCTCCTCAATAATGTGATGTGAAACGAGAGTCCCTATCAGATACAACCTCCTTGGAAATCCCATGCAAGTGGATAACATGTTGAATATATAGCTTGGCCAGATCCACCGGAGTGCATGTCATGTTCACAGGAATGAAATATACAGACTTAGTCAACCGGTACACAATAACCCAAATAGCATCATATCCACCTACTGTACGAAGTAAGAATGTCACGAAGTCCATAGAGATACTCTCCCATTTCCACTACGGAATAGGAAGTGACTGTAACAAGCCAGGAGGACGCTTGTGCTCTGCCTTCACCAATTGACACGTACGACAACGACTAACATATTCTGCAATATCTCTTCATCCCCTCCACCAAAAGTACTGACGGAGGTCTCTATACATCTTGGTACTTCCTAGATGGATAGATAATCTAGAACAGTGAGCCTCATCTAGGATGTCTCTCCTTAACTCATCATCATCAGGGATACAGGCACGATCTACCTTCCATAAGATGGACTCACAGACTCTGAATCCATCAAACTCCTCCTTCATGCATCGATGGAATAAGTCTTGTAATTTCTGGTATGTTTGCTGACCATGCACAATCCTGTCCCATAGTCCACTATACTTGGCAGGTACAGTTATGGCATCTGTAGTACTATCAAAGGAGTGCCACTCACTGAGTGCCGTGAGCATATCCCAAGTCTGTAGCCATGCTGCGGTACCCTCGATATGTGTTCTCCTACTCAAAGCATCCGCTACTACATTCCCCTTACCCGGATGGTAAGAGATAGTGCAGTCATAATCCTTCAACAACTCCATCCATCGTCTTTGCCTCATATTCAACTCTCGCTGGTTAAAGATATATTTGAGACTCTTGTGATCTGTAAAAATCTCAAACGTGACCCCATATAAATAGTGATGTCATATCTTCAATACAAATACTACAACTGCCAACTCCAAGTCATGAGTAGGGTAGTTCCATTCATGTTTCTTTAGTTGTCGTGATGCATATGCCACGACATGCCCACGTTGCATCATCACTACTCCTAAACCTCCTTTGATGCATCAATATACACCGTAAAACCTAAGGTGCCTGGAGGAAGGGTGAGGATCGGAGCACTCGTCAGTCTCTCCTTCAACGTGCGAAAACTCAGATCACACTTGTCGCTCCAAATGAAGGGACATATTTCTGTGTTAGTCGAGTAAGTAGTAGGGCTAGCTGTGAGAAACCCCTAACAAAATGTCTGTAGTAACCGGCGAGGCCTAAGAAACTGCGTATCTCTGCAACTGTCTTGGGCTGCTCTCGGGGCATTACCGCCTCTATCATGACTGGATCAACTGTCACACCTACTCCCAAAATTACATGACCGAGAAAAACTACCTTGTTAAGCCAAAACTCACACTTACTGTATTTTGCATACAACTTGTGTTCTCTGAGTGTCTCAAGAATAGTATGAAGATGTTGTTCATGCTCATGTTCATCACGTAAGTAGATCAAGATATCATCAATGAACATCACCACAAAACGATCCAAGTATGTATGGAAGATTCTGTTCATCATGTCCATGAACGCGGTAGGTGCGTTCGTGAGTCCAAACAGCATGACCACAAACTCATAGTGGCCGTATCTAGTGCGAAAAGCAGATTTAAGCACATCCATGTCCTTAATTCTCAATTGATGACAACCCGATCATAGATCAATCTTTGAGAATACCACTACACCCTACAACTGATCAAAAAGATCATCTATTCGTGGAAGTGGATAACGGTTCTTTACCGTCCTTTTATTCAATTGCTTGTAGTCAATGCATAAACACATAGACACATCCTTCTTCTTCAGGAAGAGGACCGGTACTCCCCAAGGTGATGTACTAGGACAGATAAATCCCTTTTCCAACAACTCCTGTAGTTGTACTTTGAGCTCCCTGAGTTTGGCCGGTGCCATTCGGTATGGAGGAATGGAGATCGATTACGTGCCGAGTATCAAAGTAATCTCGAACTCGGTCTCCCTTTCTGGCGGTAGTCCAGATAATTACTCTTGAAATACATCAGGAAAATCTCATACAATTTTGACGTCTTCAATCATACGATCTTCGACGGGTAACTCCACAACATAGGCAAGAAAACCTATGCAACCCTGATCGAGCAAGTGTTGGGCCTTCAATGCTGATACATACAAGACCTCACTATCTGAGGTACGTCCATCAAACTAAAAGGTAGGTATGCCTGGGAGACGGAACACTACCGTATTCTCGAAGCAATCAAGGCATGTGTGATATTGCTCGAGCCAATCCATACCTAAGATGACATCAAAATCTTCTAACTGAATGAGTAAAAGATATGCGGGCATTAGGTGCCCGCCGATATGCACTGCTACATTCTCCACTGCTTGTCGCGCTATGAATAATTAGCCCCCTGTACCCTTGATGTAGTAAGGAGATGAAGCACAGACTGGTTCTTTATCTAACTTCGGCACTAATCGATGTGCTAGAAAAGAGTGCATAGCTCCCAAATCAAATAAAGCATGTAAGGATATACCATGCACTGAAATCATACCTCGCACTACAGCTCCTGAGGCGTGGGCCTGTTCCTGCGTGATTGCATTCAGCTGTCCCTGAGGATGTGGTGAAGCGTTAGAACCCGCAACACTGAAGGTTGGTCGTGGTGGAGGACGTTAAAAACTTCGACCTCCACGACGGGAAGCTGATCCATGTGACTACGCGGATGAGAAAGTTGGTCGTATACTTGGTTGTTGGCCACCTGAGCTGCTGGCAAGTAAGGGGAACTTGGCCTTGAAATGGCCCGTCTGCTGGCAGTGGAAACACCTACGATCTCCTGGCTGAGAAAAGGAGCCTCCTGAGACATGGCTAGCATCTCATGTCTTGCGATTATGGGAGTGTGTAGAAGAGCGGAAGGAAGTAGTACCACGGCTCGCCAGGCCCTGCCCCAAAGTAGGTGTAAGAGCAAATCTGCTAATGGTAGGAGTGTTCGCCATTGGGTGGAAACGACGCTCTCTACGAGCTCTGTAGAAATCCTGGCGAGTAGATCTCCCTGACTGATGTGGCTGGAAATGTGATAGACTCCCCTGAAGCCGACTATGAGTTACCTCCATCTTAGTAGCCTTCGCAGCTACCTCCTTGATGGAAGCGAAATCCAATGCAGACAACTGGTGTTGCACATCGTCACACAGTCCCCGAATAAACTTCTGTAAATTATCCTCAGGAAAAGCTGTAGTCGTTGGTGAGTGGTGGGAGAGTTCAGTGTAGCAAAAGACTTATCGTTGTATTTATAATTCAAATCCCACTGATAACCTAATATGCAAAAGAAAGAATGGAGTATCGGGCTCTGATACCATCTGTGACGCCCCGCCCCTCCGACTAACGAAACCGACGGAACGGGAGCGTCGGACCTACGGTCCAAATACGCCCATGATCTATGATACTCATCAAACCCTCTTACGCACATTAGATCAACATTCGAAATATAAATAACAACAGGAGAATAACATAAAAGGGCAAGAAAATGCAACATCCATTTTCATTGATAATAATCATCAAGTGCATGTCCACAGATGGGATACAAGATATAACCGTAGAATTCAAGTTTTTTGGGTGCATATCTCTCGAGGAAAAATGAAAATAATAATGAATCAAAATAAAAAACTCTAAGTAAATGCACCATGTCTGGTGCAAGTATGATGCGGAAAGTTCGATCTTCTCAAAGCCATTACTGTTGTGGTTACTGCTCAGCTACACTTGTTGGTTTCACACGAGGGTAACGTTACGAGCAATTGCTCAGTAACGAAGCAACACTAATAAGTAATGCATGTGTAAACAAGCATGTATGTGTAACTCTATCTAATGATATTTGAATGAAATGTAACAACTGAAAAATATCAAACTATTCTAATCTACAAGGAATTACATGATCACTAAAATTTTATTTATTGATTCAATCATCATTTGAGAACTACCACGTAGATCTTCATAGTTCCGTCCGTTGCATAGAATTCACAAAGGTATATAATTAAAAAATATCGATATCTAATCATGAATCATTTCTCGTATTAATTTAGCACATGCATGTACGTGACTCGCAGGCCTCCGCTACGCGGGAACTTGATATTCATTTTGAGTAACTCTCAAGATCCTTTGTTCAACACGAACATGAATCGATCGAAAACCTCATTTCTCCAACTTTAAACCACATCTCGGAACATCTCTCACAATAATAATACTCGAAATAGAATTTGATGCGGCCACACCTAATTCTACTCCGAGTCTTAATATTGTGTATAAGTGCGAAACCAAGAAAGCCAACCGCACCACCTGCCAGCTCTGTCGAGCGACTCCTGATGCTACCGGGCTGCTAGGTGCAATGCGTCACCCAACTCGTCCGTTGGGATCGCGGCCTTCATGGCATCTAACCAGAGCCCAAGGGTGCATGCACAATCCCTTGATGCACCTATCTCCAACTACCCAAACATCGTGAAATTTTACTCACACGAAGATAATAGATAGTTAACCTTACGGAAAACATTGTTTGCAACTAAGAAAGATGAATTTTCTTGACTAACGATCAGTGGTTATATATTATTGGTGATTCGACCAAAATGTTACGACAATAATACATGTGATAACATTATCCATTAAACCTTCATCATTGGAAATTTTTAGGAAATAACAATTATTACGTGGCAAGGGTATCTTGTAGCTCCCTCACAAACTGAGGTTAAAAAAATGATTAGAAGAAAAAGCGTATTAATTTATCCGGTTGCCATTTTACATACATCTAAATACCAAAGATGTACACTACATGGAAACTTTACACTGCTCATCTTAAGCAATATCAATAACTCGTTTAAGAGGGACTCTTAATATACTTTTTTTAATACTCAAATTTGAAGTTTAGATAATGTTGCTATCCCTCTGGTTATAAAGTTTCATGAGAGGTTATGTTCAACCTTAGGAAGTAAACTATCTATGTCAACGTCATCCATGCACTTTTACATATATAAAATCAACGTTCATATATTTTGAGTAAGGCTTTACAATACTCATTCAACTTAATCACCCAATAAAGACATGTGTACTATAAGATATGATTGAAAAATCTAAACTGACGTTATGTATAAAATGAATACCATCATCATAATGTTAAATGAAGTCCGTTAATACTATTCTAATGTCTCTATAAATTGGCGTTATGTGCATGCTTTGAAACATGCAAATTTATCTTACAAGTTTATTATGTAAGTAGTAAATTATCGGCCAGAACTAACGGTATGAAACACATTATGCACATCTCAAACCATAGTACATGAATACTAAAAGCCACGTTCAAGACCCAAGTTATCTTCAGATGTTGGAGAGTAGGTGGGACGTATATGGTACAAAAATCAGACAATCCTTAATGTCACAATATGTTCACATCTTCATGCATACATACTTGAACTATATCATATTTTTAGTGCAATATTTTTGTTTTAACTATGTGCATTGGTACAAAGTATACCAGTGGCGAGTATACAAGTGAATCTAGATAATACATGGAGGGAATATGCTTCATGGAATGCATCACCAACAATAATATTTTAACCATTCTAGAATTCCTAAGGCTCTAGAGATGTTCAAGAAGGTAGGAAAATATGTGGAAACCAACAGCAAGAGAGGGGTATTTATCGTTACCTCCGAGGATGTTCCCTCGGGATCTCCTCTCACACGGAATGATATTTTCATCGCTCGGTTGTAGCGCGAATGTGTGTACGAAGGTGACCTCAAGCTTTCCTACGTGATGGTGATCCCGGATCTTCGATCAGAGCTCCTTCTCCGATGTCTACGGCGGCCCTCCGATGACTAAACTGGCTAAGATGGTGGTGCTCCAATGATGAGGGAGGATGGTGGTGGCTAGGGCTTTGGAGAGGGCAACCTATCATAGTTTATTTATAGAAGGAGAGGTGTAAATGGATTAAGTTTCAGATCCGGATTCGGATCCATATATGGATCTCGATCATCCAACATAAAACATTGATATCTTGGGCTAGGAATGTCAGAATTGGATGTTCTTGGATTCGTTGGAAAGATCTCGACGAGATCTACGAAATAGAATAATTATTTGATTTTTTGGATGTCAAACATACTCTAGATTTTAGGATAAAAAAATACAGGGTTTCACATCATAAAAATCTTAAAGGAAGTCTCGTCCTCGAGACGTAGGATTTAACGTATAAGTTTTGAATGTGACATAGATTCAGGCATAAAAATCTTAAAGAGAATGAAACCCATAAAAATCTTAAAGAGGATTGAAATAGGATTTCGTGATCATACCTTCAAAAAGATAAGGGTATTTCTGTCGCAGATCTGCCTCAGGCTCCCATTTGGCCTCCTTAACATTCTGACTTTGCCACAATACCTTAACCAAAGGAATGTCTTTCCATCGTAACTTCTTGACTGCCTGGTCTAAAATCTGTACGTGTGTCTCAGGGAAAGACAAATTTGGTTCAACCGCGAGGTCCTCATAGCTAATTATATGCCGAGGGTCTTGAATATACTAACGAAGGTTTGACACATGAAATACATCATGC
Organism: Ottelia alismoides; assembly: GCA_037367405.1. NCBI lineage: Eukaryota > Viridiplantae > Streptophyta > Magnoliopsida > Alismatales > Hydrocharitaceae > Ottelia > Ottelia alismoides. The sequence continues at coordinate 578,094 of JAZKJV010009278.1, forward strand.
ACGCTTGCCAAGTGAGGGGGAAGTGCTATTCGGTATGCTACCTTCCCAATACGGGACAAAATCTCAAAAGGGCCAACGAACCATGGTGCTAGCTTACCCTTGACACCAAACCTTTGAATACCCTTCATTGGAGATACCTTCAAAAAATCGAAATCTCCGACCTCAAAATTTAGGTCACGACGTCTCTGATCAACGTAACTCTTCTGACGGCTCTGTGCAGTCAATAACTTCTTCCTAGCCGTTTCTACGGCTCTTGTTGTATCCTCAATTATCTAAGTGGAATAAATGTCTTTGTCGCCCACTTCCTGCCAACACAACGGAGTGGTGCATCTTCGTCCATACAATGCCTCGAAAGGTGCCATGCCAATACTAGCATGGTAGCTATTGTTATAAGTAAACTCCACCAAAGGAAGGTGATCCTTCTAAGATCCTTGCCACTCAATGGCACATGCTCGGAGTAGATCCTCAAGAGTTTGAATTGTCCTCTCTGATTATCCATCCGTCTGCGGATGATATGTTGAACTAAGACACAGTTCAGTTTTTAGGGCCTTCATGAATTCTCCCCAATAATGTGATGTGAAACGAAAGTCCCTATCAGATACAACCTCCTTGGAAATCCCATGCAAGCGAATAACAAGTTGAATATATAGCTTGGCCAGATCCACCGGAGTGCATGTCATGTTCACGGGAATGAAATGTACAGACTTAGTCAACCGGTCCACAATAACCCAAATAGCATCATATCCACCTATTGTACGATGTAAGGATGCTACGAAGTCCATAGAGATACTCTCCCATTTCCACAATGGAATAGGAAGTGACTGTAACAAGCCAAGAGGATGCTTGTGCTCTGCCTTCACCAATTGACACGTACGACAACGACTAACATGTTCTGCAATATCTCTCTTCATCCCCTCCCACCAGAAGTGCTGACGGAGGTCTCTATACATCTTGGTACTTCCTGGATGGATAGATAATCTAGAACAGTGAGCCTCATCTAGGATGTCTCTCCTTAGCTCATCATCATCAGGGACACAAGCACGGTCTCCCTTCCATAAGATGGACTCACAGACTCTGAATCCATCAAACTCCTCCTTGATGCATCGATGGAATAAGTCTTGTAAAATCTGGTCTGTTTGCTGACGCTGCACAATCTTGTCCCATAGTCCACTATACTTGGCAGGTACAATTATGGCATCTATAGTACTATCAAAGGAGTGCCACTCACTGAGTGCCGTGAGCATATCCCAAGTCTGTATCCATGCTGCGGTACCCTTGGTATGTGTTCTCCTACTCAAAGCACCCGCTACTACATTCCCCTTACCCGGATGGTAAGAGATAATGCAGTCATAATCCTTCAACAGCTCCATCCATCGTCTTTGCCTCATATTCAACTCTCGCTGGTTAAAGATATATTTGAGACTCTTGTGATCTGTAAAAATCTCAAACGTGATCCCATATAAATAGTGTCGCCATATCTTCAATACAAATACTAAAGTTGCCAACTCCAAGTCATGAGTAGGGTAGTTCCATTCATGTTTCTTTAGTTGTCGTGATGTATATGCCACGACATGCCCACGTTGCATCATCACTTCCCCTAAACCCTCCTTTGATGCATTAGTATACACCGTAAAACCTAAGGTGCCTGGAGGAAGAGTGAGGATCGGAGCACTCGCTAGTCTCTCCTTCAACGTGCGAAAACTCAAATCACACTTATCGCTTCAAATGAAGTGGACATCTTTCTGTGTTAGTCGAGTAAGTGGTAGGGATAGCTGTGAGAATCCCCTAACAAAATGTCTGTAGTAACCTGCGAGGCCTAAGAAACTGCGTATCTCTGTAACTGTCTTGGGCTGCTCCCAGGACATTACCGCCTCTATCATGGATGGATCAACTGCCATACCTACTCCTGAAATTACATGACCGAGGAAAGCTACCTTGTTAAGCCAAAACTCAGACTTACTGTATTTTGCATACAACTTGTGTTCTCTGAGTGTCTCAAGAATAGTATGAAGATGTTGCTCATGATCATGTTCATCACGTGAGTAGATCAAGATATCATCAATGAACATCACCATAAAACGATCCAAGTATGGACAGAAGATTCTGTTCATCATGTTCATAAACGCAGCAGGTGCGTTCGTGAGTCCAAACGACATGACCACAAACTCATAGTGGCCGTATCTAGTGCGAAAAGCAGATTTAAGCACATCCGTGTCCTTAATTCTCAATTGATGATAACCCGATCGTAGATCAATCTTTGAGAATGCTGCTGCACCCTGCAACTGATCGAAAAGATCATCTATTCGTGGAAGTGGATAACAATTCTTTACCGTCCTTTTATTCAATTGCCTATAGTCGATGCACAAACGCATAGACCCATCCTTCTTCTTCAGAAAGAGGACCGGTGCTCCCCAAGGTGATGTACTGGGACAGATAAATTCCTTTTCCAACAACTCCTGCAGTTGTACTTTGAGCTCCCTGAGTTCGGTCGGTGCCATTCGGTATGGAGGAATGGAGATCGGTTGCGTGTCGGGTATCAAAGTAATCTCGAACTCGATCTCCCTCTATGGCGGTAGTCCAGGTAATTCCTCTGGAAATACATCAGGAAAATCTCATACAATTTTGACATCTTCAATCATACGATCTTCGACGGGTAACTCCACAACATAGGCAAGAAAACCTATGCAACCCTGATCGAGCAAGTGTTGGGCCTTCAATGCTGATACATACAATACCTCACTATCTGAGGTACGTCCATCAAACTAAAAGGTAGGTATGCCTGGGAGACGGAACACTACCGTATTCTCGAAGCAATCAAGGCATGTGTGATATTGCTCGAGCCAATCCATACCTAAGATGACATCAAAATCTTCTAACTGAATGAGTAAAAGATATGCGGGCATTAGGTGCCCGCCGATATGCACTGCTACATTCTCCACTGCTTGTCGCACTATGAATAATTGGCCCCCTGTACCCTTGATGTAGTTAGGAGATGAAACACAGACTGGTTCTTTATTTAACTTGGGCACTAATCGATGTACTAGAAAAGAGTGCATAGCTCCCAAATCAAATAAAGCATGTAAGGATATACCATGCACTGAAATCATACCTCGCACTACAGCTCCTGAGGCGTGGGCCTGTTTTTGCGTAATTACATTCAGCTATCCCTGAGGCTGTGGTGGGGCGTTAGAACCCGCAACACTGAAGGTTGGTCGTGGTGGAGGACGTTGAAAACTTCAACCTCCACGACGGGAAGCTGATCCATGTGACTGCGCGGATGAGAAAGTTGGTCATACACTTGGTTGTTGGCCACCTGAGCTGCTGGCAAGTAAGGGGCACTTGGCCTTGAAATGGCCCAGCTGCTGGCAGTGGAAACACCTACGATCTCCTGGCTGAGAAAAGGAGCCTCCTGAGACATGGCTAGCACCTCCCATCTTGAGATTCTTGGAGTGTGTAGAAGAGCGGAAGGAAGTAGTACCACGACTCGTCAGGCCCTGCCCCAATGTAGGTGTATGAGCTAACCTGTTAATGGTAGGAGTGTTCGCCACTGGGTGGAAACGACACTCTCTATGAGCTCTGTAGAAATCTCGGCGAGTAGATCTCCCTGACTGATATGGCTAGAAATGTGATGGACTCCCCTGAAGCCGACTCTGAGTTGCCTCCATCTTGGTAGCCTTCGCAACTACCTCCTTGATGGAAGTGAAATCAAATGTAGACAACTGGTGTTGCACATCGTCACACAGTCCCCGGATAAACTTCTGTAAATTCTCCTCAGGGAAAGATGTAGTCGCTGGTAATTGGCGGGAGAGTTCAGTATAGCGAATGAGGTATTCTTGGACCGTCATTGACCCCTGCTCCAGCTCAGCAAACAACCTTCTCTGATCCTCATCCCAGTGATCAGGGTAGAACTGGCTACGAAACTCGTCAAGAAATATTTTCCATGTTACAGGATCCTCCAGATGTTCCTTGGTGGCGTACCACCAACATTTCCGCATAGCATGCTACGAAAATTCCACGAATGTGAGCCAAGACTCTTCAGAAGAATGGATCATCCGTAAAACCTTGGATACGCGATCGATCCACTGTTCAGCCTCATCTGGTGTGCCGGTGCCAAAGAATTGTGGCACCTTAGACCTCTGATATGCTGCATAGGTTGTCTGATGTTTTTGTAATACCTCTAAGTCCTATGATCCTTCAGGGTCCATAGACATCGAAGGATGAACACTATCCTCCTCCTCACGAGAGGGCCGATACGAGGAGTCATCCTGCTGAAGGAGCCTTTGCTCCAATACCTCCTGACGTTGTTGTATACCCTGCACGGCCTGAACTAGTAAGGCCAACTGCTGTGCAACATCAAGACCAACACGAGACGACATGATTCCCTACGGGAATCATTATATTAGAAATTATTTCCATGATTAGAGAGACAATCGACACGTTAAGCATGTCTTGAATTATTCTCCTTAGTTAATGACAAAGTCAAAAGACTTATCGTTGTATTTATAATTCAAATCCCACTAATAACCTAATATGCAAAAGAAAGAATGGACTATCAGGTTCTGATACCATTTCTGACGTCCCGCCCCTCCGGCTACCGAAACCGACAGAATGGGAGCGTCGGACCTACGGTCCAAATACGCCCATGATCTATGATACTCATCAAACCCTCTTATGCACATTAGATCAACATTCGAAATATAAATAACAACAGGAGAATAACATAAAAGGGAAAGAAAATGCAACATCCATTTTCATTGATAATAATCATCAAGTCCATGTCCACAGATGGGATATAAGATATAAATGTAGAATTCAAGTTTTCTTGGTACATATCTCTCGAGGAAAAATGAAAATAATACATAATCAAAATAAAAAACTCTAAGTAAACGCACCCTGTCTGGTGCAAGTATGATGCAAAAAGTTGGATCTTCTCAAAGCCACTACTGTTGTGGTTACTACTCAGCTACACATGTTAGTTTCACACGAGGATAACGTTATGAGTAATTGTCCAGTAGCGAAGCAACACTAATAACTAATGCATGTGTAAACAAGCATGTATGTGTAACTATATCTAATGATATTTTATTGAAATGTAACAACTGAAAAATATCAAACTATTCTAATCTACAAGGAATTACATGATCACTAAAATTTTATTTATTGATTCAATCATCATTTGAGAACTACCACGCTGATCTTCATAGTTCCATCCATTGCATATAATTCACAAAGGTATATAATTAAAAAATACCGATATCTAATCATGAATCATTTCTCGTATTAATTTAGCACATGCAAGTACGCGACTCGCAGGCCTTTGCTACGCGGGAACTTGATATTCATCTCGAGTAACTCTCAAGATCCTTTGTTCAACACGAACATGAATCGATCGAAAACCTCATTTGTCCAACTTCAAACCACATCCCAGAACACCTCTCACAATAATAATACTCAAAATAGAATTTGATGCGGGCACATCTAATTCTACTCCGAGTCTTAATATTGTGTATAAGTGCGAAATCAAGAAAGCCAACCGCACCACCTGCCAACTCCATCGAGCGACTCCGGATGCTACCGGGCTGCTAGGTGCAATGCGTCACCCAACTCATCTATTGGGATCGTGGCGTTCGTGGCATCTAACTGGAGCCCAAGGCTGCATGCCCAATCCCTTGAGGCACCTATCTCCAACTAACAAAACATCGTGAAATTTTACTCACATGAAGATAGTAGATAGTTAACCTTACAGAAAACATTGTTTGCAACTAAGAAAGATGAATTTTCTTGACCAATGATCAGTGGTTATATATTATTGGTGATTCAACCAAAATATTACGACAATAATACATGTGCTAACATTATCCATTAAACCTTCATCGTTGGAAAATTTTAGGAAATAACAATTAATACGTGGCAAGGGTATCTCGTAGCTCCCTCAGAAACTGAGATTAAAAAAATGATTAGAAGAAAAAGCGTATTAATTTATCCGGTTGCCATTTTATATACATCTAAATACCAAAGTTGTACACTACATGGAAACTTTACACTGCTCATCTTAAGCAATATCAATAACTCGTTTAAGAGGGACTCTTAATATACTTTTATTAATACTCAAATTCGGAGTTTAGATAATGTTGTTATCCCTCTGGTTATAACGTTTCATGAGAGGTTATGTTCAACCTTAGGAAGTAAACTATTTATGCCAACGTCATCCATGCACTTTTACATATATAAAATCAACGTTCATATATTTTGAGTAAGGCTTTACAATACTCATTCAACTTAATCACCCAATAAAGGCACGTGTACTATGAGATATGATTGAAAAATCTAAATTGACGTTATGTATAAAATGAATACCATCATCATAGTGTTAAATGACGTCCGTTAATACTATTCTAATGTCTCTATAAATTGGTGTTATGTGCGTGCTTTGAAACATGCAAATTTATCTTACAAGTTTATTGTGTAAGTAGTAAATTACCGGCCAGAGCATAACGGTATGAAACGCATTATGCACATCTCAAACCATAGCACATGAATACTAAAAGTCACGATCAAGACCCAAGTTATCTTAGGATGTTGGAGAGTAGGTGGGACGTATATGTTACAAAAATCCGACAATCCTCAATGTCACAATATGTTCACAGTTTCATGCATACGTACTTGAACTATATCATATTTTTAGTGCAATATTTTTGTTTTAACTATGCGCATTGGTACAAAGTATACCAGTGACGAGTATACAAGTGAATCTAGATAATACATGGATGGAATATGCTTCATGGAATGCATCACCAACAACAATATTTTAACCATTCTAGAATAACTAAGGCTCTAGAGATGTTCAAGAAGGTAGGATAATATGTGGAAACCAACAGCAAGAGGGGGGTATTTATCGTTACCTCCGAGGATATTCCCTCGGGATCTCCTCTCACACGGAATGATAATGTCATCGCTCGGTTGTAGCGCGAATGTGTGTACGAAGGTGACCTCGAGCTTTCCTACGTGATGGTGATCGCGGATCTTCGATCATAGCTCCTTCTCCGACATCCACGGCGGCCCTCCGATGACTAAACTGGCCAAGATGGTGGTGCTCCAATGACAAGGGAGGATGGTGGTGGCTAGGGCTTTGGAGAGGGCAACCTATCATAGTTTATTTATAGAAGGATAGGTGTAAATGTATTAAATTTCAGATCCGGATTCGGATCTATATATGAATCTCGATCATCCAACATAAAACATTGATATCTTGGGCTAGGAATGTCGGACTTAAATGTTCTTGGGTTCGTTGGAAAGATCTCGACGTGATCTATGAAATAGAATGATTATTTGAATTTTTTGGATGTCAAAGATACTCCAGATTTTAGGATAAAAAAATACAGGGTTTCACAAGAGGCCCCTCTTTACTTTAGCCAACATGCATTTATTCAATGAGAAACATCTCCATCAATTTCTCCATCATGTTCCAAAATAGATCCCAAGTATCTAAGATAATCTTTCTTTTGAATGTTATCTTCTCCAATCTTCACCTCGATTCCTTCACCACACTTCCTTCAAATGTACACTCCATACATTCTATGTGGAAAGAATAGAATCAAATGCATTCATAGAGACGCTAAGGCTCTCTTATATAGGGGAATAGCCCTAGGTAAATTAGATAAGAGTTACATAGAAAATTAGAAATAAAGAAAAACACCCAGAGACACAAATATCTCTAGACTCCTCCTTAAGCCTGAGCATATGTATCTATCATGCTCAACTTGGAACAATATCTCTGAAATGGACCTCGAGCAAGTTCTTTGGTGAATATATCTGCAGTCTGATATCCATTAGTGACATGGGGGGGGGGGTAGATATAAGTCCCTTTTGGATTGTGTCTTTAGTATAGCAACATTCCACTTCTATATGCTTTTGTTCATTCGTGGAATGCTAGATTGTTGGCAATAAATAGAGTTGCTTGATTGTCACGCATAGAAGTTGCATGGGAAGAGGCACCTCAACTGCAAGATCAATCATGATCTAACCCGCATCAGATATGTGCTCTCATGAGCCACGGCTCTGTACTCAGACTCTACGAAAGATTTGGCAACCACTGTCTACTTCTTGCTATTTCATGACACTAGTGAACTCCCAACAAAAAATGCAAAACCAAATGTAGACTTCCTGTCTCTATGGCATCCTGCATAATATGTATCTACGCAAGTTGTCACCTCAACAGATGCACCTCTAATGAATATGAGATCGGTGCCTGATGAAGTCTTCAGATATATAAGAATCATATGGACTGTATCTATTTGCGCCTACCTGAGATGCTCTATGAACTGGCTCACTTTACTTGCAGCAAAGGATATGTCTAGTCTGGTGATAGTAACATAAATGAGCTTCCCAACAAGCTCCATGTATCTCCTCTTGTCTACCACCTCGATGTCATCATCATATAATCTCATGCTCGGGTCCATGGAGGTAGCAGCAGGCTTGCAATCGGTCATGCATGCCTCGAGTAGAAGATTTGTCACAAACTTTCTCTATGTCATCACAAGACCACAATGGTTCTTGGAAAACTCTAATCCAAGGAAGTAATGTAGATGACAAGATCCTTAGTCACAACTACTGACCTAGGAACTCCTTAGCAGCCTGAATATGTTGCTCATCATCACCCGTGACAATTATGTCATCAACATAAACAAGAATAGCAACAGTACCACTCCATGTCCTCTGAACAAAAATGAATGATTGGCAGTGGACCCCACAAACCCCTGATGCTCTATCAGCTCTAAGAGCTTCTGGAATCAAGCTCTCGGACTATACTTCATGCCATAAATCGCCTTGTGGAGTCTACACACCTTCTGAGACTCCCCCTCAGTAGCAAAACCTAGTGGCTGCTACATGTAGACCTCCTCATGTAGATCTATCTTCATACAAAAGGCATTCTTCACATCAAGTTGGTAAAGCAGCCAGTCCTAAGTCACATCAATTGAGAGAAGAATGCGTAAAGTTGAATGTCTAGCAACCAATGAGAAGGTATCCTGGTAGTCCACCCCATAAGTCCGGTAAACCCTCGCACTACAAACCTCACCTTGTAGCGATCCACATTGCCATCTGGTCATTGCTTTACCGTAAAAATCCATTTGCACCCCACAAGAGAGGCACCTGGGAAGCAGAAACAATGCTCCATGTGCCACGAGACTGTAAAGATGTCATCTCCTCTTCCTTGGCAAGCTGCCAACTACTGTCCTGTACTGCCTCCTGGTATGTTCATTGGATAGTAACAACAGAGAGTCCCACTACAAACCTCTTGTACTCCTTTGGAAGATGATCCAGGGAAACATGAGCATCTAGAGGATAAGTAGCACAGATGCGACGTGGCTTTTGCAAGGCAATAATTACATCAATATCATCAACCTCTCTATTCTCTAAAGAAGGTATTTGTTCCTTCTGGACAGTGTCCTGTGGTACAATCATGTCACCGGTTCCATCAGTAGAAACAATGCATTCAATACATACCTGAGGTGTGTTGGATGACGGAGAAGGCACATGAGCAGAAGGAAGAGTAGAGGGCCTGTGAATATAGAAATGTGATAGAATTTGTGCCAGTGTAGACGATGGAGATGGTGGCGGTGAAGGAGGTAATTGTGGCTCAATACGAGGATATAGTGGTGGAAGCAAAGGAGGCGGTGGAATAAAAACCTCTTCTCCAGAAATGAAGTGAAGACAACCTGCCGCCTGAAGGAGAAAAATACATGACATATTCAAAAAATATGACATCAGCACTCGCATAATACTTTCTCCGAACATGATCAAAACATCTAATATCCTTTTTGGGTACGAGTGTAGCCAACAAACACACATTTGTCAGCTCTTAGAGAGAGATTGTCACGACCATGAGTGAAGTTGTAGACAAATAAAACATACCCAAAGACCTTGGGAGTAAGAGAAAAGAGGTCCTTCTCAGGAAATGCAATCGAGAATGGAACCTTTTCTCCAAGAGCTGTGGAAGGCATGCGGTTCACTAAGTAGCATGTAGTGAGGACCGCATCATCCCAGAACGAATGAGGAGCTCGACTCTGAATCAAAAGAGTCCCCGTGCCATCAAGAAGATTACCGTGTTTGCGTTCAATGACACCGTTCTACAGATATGTATGCACATGAAGTTTGGTGAACAATACCAAGAGACCTGAGGAAATCAGATAATTGTAAAGTGGAGAACTCCAAGGCATTATCAAAACGAATAAACTTCACATGAACAGAAAATTATTCTTTATTTCAATAAGAAATGATTTAATGATAGGACCATCTTCATACTTACTCTTTAACAACAAGACCCAAGATAGTCTAGAGAAATCATCTACAGTGATCGGATAGAACCGATGTCCATAATGATCAGGAATATGACTAGGACGCCAAATATTAAAATTAAATAACTCAAATGACGGACTACTTTGGTGACTCTGGCTACTCGAAAAGGAGGAACGATGGTGCTTCCCAAGCTGACATGCCTCACACTCTAAGGTGGTACGAGTAGAGATCTGAGGAAGGACATGACATAGCTTTTGCATAGGAATATGTCCAAAGTGAAGGTGCCACATGAACGGAGAGACTGATCCAGTAGAAATAGTCGCAACAAGGAGTCTAAACCAGTCTGTAAATCCCTCACTACTCACGGCCACATCTAATCACCTTGCCAGTGAGTATGTCCTGATATACAAGAGAAGATGAGTCAAATATGGCACGACAATGTAAATCTTTTGTAATCCAACTAATGGACAAAATATCCACCTGAAATGTTGATGCATGTAAAACATTTTGCAGGTGCATCAAGGGCGCTAAGACAATCTCCCCTAACCAATAATGGGTAAATGGACCCCATTTTCAATCACCATTGATCTACCAGGATAGATCTGTAAGAGCTAAAATGCGCTCAATCTCCACACATATGATGAGATGCGCCGGAGTTCATGATCCGATCCGTCAAATCTGAGCTGCTACAACTGGTAAGTGCACAAGCTATACCTGAAGAATGCATAGAGGCTCTGGCAGCATTAGAAGATCCTATAGTGGTTATAGTCGGTGTATTCATTATCTCTCTCAATCGAGAGACAATATCGACGAGCCTCGCATCATGAGAGGAAGCAGGAATAGTCTCAGTTTGCTCAGCTACACAAGAAAACACACGATACCCATGCTTCTAATAGCATGTCTCCTCAGAATGGCCTGGATGATGGCATTATGTGCAAGGGCCACGCTGACGTCCTTGATGAATGCGAAATCCACCTCTTTAATAAGGATGAAATTGTAGTATAGGAGGTGAAAATCGGTCGATCAAAAACCACAAGCTTTGAATGTTGTGGAAAATTTTACTTGGCAAGTATACCAAGGTCGAACACAGGGAAAGCTGATTTTTAGTTGCTTGGTCTTAAATCAAATTAAATAATTAATTAATGGTCGATTAATTTCTGTGTCGAAAAATATATACAATGCTGGAAGATGGAAATGCAAGGAAATAAACAGAAAGAATGAAGCCCAGAATCTGTGATTACTGATGTTTAATCCAAATAAGATTAACCAATGTCTACGAAATGGAATCATAGATCAAATAATGTCAAATCCAGTAAGATGTATCAAATTAAACCCTGATGCACGTATAGATATCAGATTTATCTTCAAAATACTTCAAATTTTATTCTCAAGAAATGATTACAGTCCACAAGTCAATAAACCTATATTTAACCCCTGTAAAAATTAAGTCCTCAAATCTGAGATCAATTTCATCAGTGCATAAATGAAATCCCTGCAAAAATAAATCGTTAAGTTTTCTAAGGGAGATATGGCACAGATATGTCAAAATAAGCCTACAAATGACAACAGATATACTCAATAATAATTATCAATAAACAGCCTCAAATCTGTCAACAATGATGCTAAATGGTAGAGCACAGAATTAGCTTCGAAACGACATATTATATGCTAAAATTGGAGTCCGTATGACAAAGATATGCTAAAATGAAATTCCAGGGACTAAAATATAAATAAAATAAAGTTTTCTTTGCGAAAAGGTCCCTGGAAGGACTTATCTGTAATTAGTAAAAACTTGAGGGGCCTTTCTGAAATTTCCCCCTGGCGGGGGTGTTTTTGCAATTTCGTGAACTTCCAGGGGTGTCCATGCAATTTTCCCAGCAGCGCACGTTCGTTGCACGTGCGCTCTGAGGTTCGGTGGGGGAAGCTAAGGCTCGGAGGGCCGAGCCTGAAGTTCGGGCTCGATGCGAGGCTCGGGGGGCCGAGCCTTGAGGTTCGGGCTCGGTGCGAGGCTCGGGGGGGGCCGAGCCTTGAGGCTTGGCGGCTGGCTCGAGGGCAGGGCGCGTGGCAGGCGCTCAGCCGTTGGATCTGGGGCCTCGTCCCGATCCAACGGTAGCTGGAGCGAGGCGGCCGACGGGCGGTGCTGGGCTGGAGAAGATGACACCTCCGCGCGAAGGTGGAGGGTGGTCGGGGCGGCGCCTCTGCACGAAGGCGGAGGAAGCGAGGTGGCTGACGCGCGTGGGCACGACGGTGCTGAGGAGGAGAGGCGAGGTCACGCTCGGCCGACACACGGCCGAGCAACTGGAACAGAGGCGGTGGACCGGCAGAGCTCGACCGTGGTCGAGCGGCGCACGACGACTGCGCGCGAAGCACGAGGCGTCGCACGGTGAGGCGGAGGAGGCGGCGTCGCGATCCTGCAAAAGGGTTAGACAAAACCAAGACGCAAGGAGGTGGAACTCTCAACGTCGGTGATGGTGCAGGGGCACTCTCCGGCCCTTGCGAGGTTGGAGATGGAAGGGATCAGGTGGGATGAGTCGTAGGTGCGGGGAACGGGAATCGAGTCGGTCGCGGTTGTCGAAAACGTGCAGATGGGAAATGAACGATGCGGAGATGGATGAGGGTATGTGGCAGGGGAGGTACCTAGGGGTACGTGGCTCAACGGCCGAAGGAGGTCGGGGCAATGGCGGTCCTCGGGGAAGAGACCGCGACGGGGTTTGAAACCTCGGATCACACCCAGCTGTCGAAGGTGGGTTCGTCAAAGAAGAGGTCTTGGCGTCGCTGTCACCGGCGCTCAGTGCCTGGCTCTCCCTTCGTAGCTGATGATTGGGCGGATGGTCGGAGCGAGCGGAGGGGGGCATGGCTTTATAGGGGGTGGCGCAGGTAACGACAGGAGGGCGGTGGCCTCGTAACGGCCGGAGATGGTGGCGTCGGCCGTTACGAGGAGGCGGGGAGGAGATGCGACCTGAACGGCTGGGGCTGGAGGTTGATGACGGGTCACGTGCCTAGCACGTGACCTGTGTGCGGCTGGGAGAGAGAACAGCGGGGGTGCCACGTGGCACGCCCAGGGGCTGCCACGTGGCGCCTCCAAAAAAATTTCAAAATTTAAGATGAATTAAATTAGAAAAGAAATAGCAGGAGACCTCGGATTGAAAAATTTCCTTCACAAAAGTTGCTCGTCTCGATGAGATCTACAACTTTCATGAAGGACCCGGGAGCAAAAGAGGTCACCTGTGAGAAGTGGTATTTTTGGTGGCTTTCCATGTGTATAGAAAACTGTATTTTTGGGATTTTGTATTTTTTGGTGGTTTTATAGAGGATAAAAAATCTAAAAAAAATACGATAAAATATAAGAAAATTAATTACACACTAATCTATTTTTTTGGATTTTTAAAGGATAAGAAAATAGGAAAATAAAATAAAGGTAAGAACACACAACTTTTGTACAGACCGACAACGGACACTTGAACTTGATCAGTTTCGTTGATCTCAGTTTTGATCTGGATTTGGATCTTTACGCTTCTTATTAAAACTTTTATCAAAGGGCACAAATGAAAAAGAAATAGAATTAAAAGAGTTAATTATGCACATAAAAACTCATGTCAAAATTGGCAAAAAGTTAAAATGCGCAAAAGAGGCCCAAAACCCAACTTTCACAAATGAGCTCCGAATTTTACGAAATTGGTCTTGTTTTGAAGGTATTTGAAAATGGAACTTTAAAAGTGAGTAGACCAAAATCGAACACTGTATGTGGGAGATATGCTCATTTTAGTCTGTCAGATGTGAAATTTGACTTTGGAATTATTTGACACTTATTGGAGTTAGTAATTTTTTTGTATTTTTTATTTAATAAGGTTAATAATATCTACGCAATGGAGGTGGTTTTGGGTTAATCGGAGTTAGGATGAATTAATTAAAAAATGAGAAGTTAGCGGCTTTTTGGGCTAATTTACACTGGGGATTTTAAATGCAATTATGCATGAAGAAATGCAGATATTATTCACACATGCATGATGACTAATAGTGCTCTATTAATGACTAATTACATGTGAATGATGGAGAACAGAGCCTAAATGACCAATTTTAGCATGATGAATACGAGATTCATCATACCCCTTTACTTAGACCATGCTCGTCCCCGAGCATGAATGAATGACTTAGTTGATTACATCCCTGACTGTGTAAGTGATTTTTCAAGGCTTAATTCAGAGAAGACCCTTAATTTGAGTGATCCTAAAATTCTGAGCTCACCCACGCTTTAATCAAAAGGAATCCAACTTCTCTAATTTTCAGACTCTCTGTTTGTACATACAATATAAGGATATGATTTTAAGTGTACTACATTTCATGAGAGTCGAGTCGGGGAATCACTCAAAGTTCTAGTCCCAAAGATCCTCCTCTAGACCTAATCCTCAACACTAGAGAATAAGTCTATTCTTGCTTCAGTCAACCGTCTCATTAGTTTGTCAGACTTGAAAGTGTAGATGGACGGCCAGATGATGGAGGGCATAGGATTGTGTCTGATTTTCTCTCCCTCACATTGGAACAAGGTGCCTCTCGAGTGCCTTATTATTCAACACAAGTATATTTTATTTTGTTGATCAATGTGTCCGTCAAGAGAATTTGGAGTCGTCTGCACTTGTTTTTTTGGGAGTACACCGGGGTGTGCCTCTTTTGAGTATCTAAGATACCTTCGACACCCAGACTTGTATCGCTTACGATGCAGAGCCCTTTTATGGTGTCAGCCCGACTCCTTGGTCCTAATTAGCGCTTGGTCCAAGTGGACACTTTGAAAATGTTTGGGAGCGCTCGCCATTGGTGGAAGCTCATTTTGAATTTGACTTTAGATGATAGAGCTTTTCTTGACATTTATATTTCTTTTTTCTTTTTTTTTGGCTAGCTCCACTGCTTTTACCAAAAGTTGGCGCACACTGATCAACAATTTTCATTAAGTTTCAACACACCCTGGCACTTAGGTCAATATCAAAAAGATAGCATATGAACTTGTTCACATACTGGCTAGGTTTTTGCTGACACTCAGGTTTTCCGAAGCCTTCATTAACTTTATCCCATCCTCGAATATCATCAGATCGGGTCTAAACTCAAATATCTAGTCCTAGTTCCTCAAGTGATATCTCAACTCATCTCATCAATCATGCAGTTGTGGAAGTGAATGTGCTGATCATATTCTTTTTGAAGGTAGAGATGAAGAGTGCAATATAGCGCTCAAATCTTTCAAACTAGGGAAGTGCGGATTATTAAGTTCAAAACCCTAATGACTAAGGCAGGCTAATTCAGAATCTCAAGATTTCAGAAATCAAGTGTCCTCAAAAATCCTCAAGCCTTGAGGATTTTTGCTCAAAAATCCTCAAGCCTTGAGTGATAGTGAATGTGTCAGGCATATATCAACCAAGGAATGCATGAAATGCTTGATGAAATGCAAGACCATGAGTGTTGATTTTTTTAATGCAATTTTTTTGGTTTTTTTTGTTTTGTGTTTTTTTTTGAAAACATGTATTAAACACACTACTTGCACCCATCCCCGATGTTAGAAAAAAAACAATTAAAGTACGAGCTATGGGTAAAGTAGATAAAATCTATACAAACACCCCCCCTATACTTAACTTGTGCTATGTCCTCATGGCACAAAGTGAAATGTTGACATAGCTCGTACCAAATATAGAAGGATTAAAAACAGAAGAAAAGAAGAGATGTATAAACAATGGTAGCGGCCCCCTATACTTAGGTTCAGGTTAGCCTAAGTATAATCGGATAATTACAGATGGGGAACCGGGGAGGATTTCGGATGTACAAGAGAGTGTAGGTTTCAGAGAGGTGTGCTATC
This sequence comes from Ottelia alismoides, assembly GCA_037367405.1. Lineage (NCBI taxonomy): Eukaryota > Viridiplantae > Streptophyta > Magnoliopsida > Alismatales > Hydrocharitaceae > Ottelia > Ottelia alismoides. Next base: position 594,229 of record JAZKJV010009278.1, read on the forward strand.
TGGGTAGATCAAATTTTTCATCAAAATCTATGCCCTGAGTGAAGGAGATCTGTTCAACTTGTACTAATTGCTCATTGGATTCGACAAAATGTTTAAGCAGCTGACCGTTGACCATAGATGTTTGGTCGCTATCTGCGGTCTCTGAGATCTCAACACTCCCATTATTGTGTACCTCTCTTACAATGAAGGGTCCCGTCCATTTTGATTTCAATTTCCCTTGGAAAATTTTCAACTTTGCATTAAATAGCCAAACTTTCTGCCCTGGGACAAAGATCTTTGTTCGAATGTTCTTGTCATGCCATCTCTTTACTTTGTCTTTGTAGATGGTGCTGTTTTCATAAGCATGATTTCGAATTTCAGACAGTTCATTCAAATTCATCTCTCGGTTCTTCTTTCCTTCGTGACAGTTCCAATTAATCTTTTTGATTGCCCATTCTGATTTATACACGAGTTCTGCGGGCAAATGGCATGGTTTTCCATATACCATTCTAAACGGGGAGGTGCCCAATGGGGTCTTATAAGCCGTCCGGTAAGCCCATAGAACTTGGTCCAGGAGTTGGGACCAGTTCTTCCTGTCAGGGCGAACGAGCTTCTGTAAAAATCTTTTGACCTCCCTGTTTGACACCTCGGCCATGCCATTGGACTGTGGGTGGTAAAGAGTAGCGACACGGTGCTCGATGCCGTATTCCTTAGTCAACTTCTTCACCTCCCGATTGACAAAGTGGCTTCCCCCATCAGATATTAAAACTTTTGGAATTGCAAACCTCGAAATAATATGATATTTCAAAAACTTACAAACAGTTTTGCTATCTGCAGCTCGAGTAGGGATAGCCTCCACCCATCTAGATAAATAATCTACCGCGAGAAGAATATATTCAAATCCTTGACTATTAGGGAATGGGCCCATAAAGTCAATGCCCCATGCATCGAATACATCACAGATGATCACTGGTTGCATAGGCATGGCATCTTTGGAACCAATGGTTCCTCCCATTCTCTGACAGACGGAGCACGACCTCACAAAATTGTAAGCATCCTTAAACAAGGTCGGCCAGTAAAATCCGCATTGCAATATCTTCTCAGCGGTCCTCTTCCCAGAGTGATGTCCTCCCGCCTCCAAGGTGTGGCATAGATTGAGGATACTTTGATATTCCTCTTGAGGAATACATCTTCTCCATATGCAATCCGGTCTTTCAAAGAAAAGGAAAGGATCTTCCCAATGATAGTGTCTCGCTTCAGATATAAGTCGATCGATTTTGTTTCTGGGCCAACCTTGAGGAACTTCATTGGTGATGAGATAATTCACCGTGTCTGCATACCAAGGGAGTGAGTCAATAGCAGAAATTGACTCGTCTGGGAAGGTTTCACGGATGGATTCAAATTCTGGAATTTTGTTATGTTCAATCCGTGATAAATGATCAGCGACGACATTCTTAACGCCATGTTTGTCCTTAATCTCCAAATCAAATTCTTGAAGCAGTAGAATCCATCTCAGAAGTCGTGCTTTTGCGTCCTTTTTGGCCATTAAATAGCGAATGGCAGAATGGTCTGTGTAAACTGTCACCTTAGATCCTAGAAGTATTGATCGAAATTTTTCCAAGGCAAAAACCACAACAAGCATTTCTTTTTCGGTCACAGTATAATTTTTCTGAGCAGGGTCTAAAACTTTGCTTGCGTAGTGAATAGCATACGGGATTCCATCTTTTCGTTGTCCTAATACAGCCCCTACAACGAAATCAGATTCGTCTGTCATGATCTCGAAGGGAAGAGACCAGTCGGGAGCTTGTAGGACGGGTGTCTCAATGATCCTTTTCTTGAGTAATTCGAAGGCTTCTAGATACTTATGATCTACCAGGAATTCAGTGTCTTTCCCAAGAAGGTCTGTTAACGGTCGGGCAATTTTTGAAAAGTCTTTGATAAATCTCCTGTAAAATCCGACATGCCCTAGAAAAGACCGTACTTGTTTCACATTTGTAGGTGGCTCAAGCTTTTTGATCACATCAACTTTGGCAAGGTCAACCTCCATTCCCTTCTTGGAGATGACATGCCCCAATACAATGCCCTCTTTCACCATGAAATGGCTTTTCTCCCAAGAGAGCACCAGATTCACTTCCCTGCACTTTTGGAGGACTCGATCCAGGTGCGCTAGACAATCATCGAATGAATCACCATGGATCGAGAAGTCATCCATGAAGACTTCCAGGAAATCCCCAACCATGTCGGCGAAAATTGCAATCATGCATCGTTGAAAGGTGCCGGGGGCATTGCAAAGACCAAAAGGCATTCGCTTGAATGCGTATGTGCCGAAGGGACATGTAAAAGTAGTCTTTTCCTGGTCCTCGGGGGCGATAGCTACCTGATTGTAGCCCGAGTACCCGTCTAAGAAACAGAAGTATTCTCTCCCTGCCAATCTCTCCAGGATTTGATCAATAAAAGGCAGCGGAAAGTGATCCTTCTTCATTGCGGCATTCAGGCGCCTGTAATCCACACAGACACGCCACGACGTAGGTACCCGTGTCGTAATCTCTTCTCCCTCCTCATTGGTGATAATCTGAAGTCCCGACTTTTTCGGGACTACATGCAAAGGTGACACCCATTTGGAGTCGGAGATGGGATATATGAACCCGGCTTTACACCATTTTTCGATCTCAGTCTTAACCACTTCCCTTAAGTTTGGATTTAATCTACGTTGGCATTCACGGGAGGGTTTAGCATTATCTTCCAAGTAAATATGGTGTGAGCACAGGGCTGGGTTAATCCCTGGGAGATCAGACAATCTCTAGCCTACAACCTTGCGGTTTTTCTCCAAAACATTAAGCAGGCGGATCTTCTGCTCATCGGTCAGATGTGAGCTGATAATGACCGGAAATTGTCCCTTTTCTCCTGCAAGGAAGGCATACTTAAGTGTAGGGGGTAATGGTTTCAGTTCAGGTAAGTCAATGATATTTCTCGAATCTGGTCCTGTCAGTGATGTTTCTTGTTGTGATGTGGATGCTTGTAGTGTATCAATGTTGGCCACCATCGTGGTTGTATCAGGGATCGGATCGCTAATGATGGAATGAGGTGTGGCAATCGCCGCGTCCGATCTGTGTACCTTACTCAAGGATTGTCCATAAGGAGAATGGACTAACAGGTCTAGAGTGGCCTCTGAGTCTCCTTGAGTATAGGTAGATGCATGAATGAGCTGGCAGACTAAGTCATCAACAATTTCCTCACCAGATGAGGTTGATTCTATCATAGCGGTTGGGTTTTGTCTCCAGGACCCAACTGTTGGTTCTGTAATTTTAGTCTCAGTTTCTGATTTTTCAGACTCGGTGCTCGACTCAGTGTCAGGTCTTTGGAACCTAGTTTGCTGCATTTTAAGTTCAACTTTTTCAAACTGGATTCTCCCGGATGTATAATCAAATATAGCTCCTGCGGTCCTAAGGAAGGGTCGCCTTAGTATCATTTGGGAATCTTTCCAATTTCTAGGGACATCCATGTCAAGAATTGTAAAATCCACTGGGTAGTCCCTCTATGTTGATGACAATGTTTCGAATCTCGCCCCTAGGTCGCTTCGTTGATGTGTCTGCGAATTGAAGTACGACTGCAGATTGTTTAAGAGGACCTAGATTTAGATGCTCATATAGGGTTGTGGGCATGAGATTGATGGATGATCCATTGTCTAACAATGTTCTTGCAAACTTGATTTCCTTGATGTAGCTAGTGACAAAGTGGGCAGCCATGTCTCTCTTCTTTCTTGGCAGCTCATTTTTTATAAGACGAGATGTGGCTACTGAGAGTATGTGTTTCCTTATTCGGCTAGGAGTTTGTTTGCTGGCCCTAGTTGGTGTGCATCTCACTTTCAGGTATTTTCGAAAAGCCGAGTCTCTTTCTATCATCTCGTCTAGGGACAGAGTGACCTTAATATTTTCCTTACAGATGCGGGCCATCTCTTCATCATTTTTTTGTTTTTTTATGTTTTTCTTCTTTCCTGCCGTAAGAGCACGGGGGAAAGGAATGGACTTGGTATGATCAAGAACATCACTTTTATTGAATGAAAAATTTCTTACAGGACTTGGTCTCGGACTAAAAACAGGGAAATTTGTGGTTGGTGGCATTTGTTTGTCTGACTCAGACTCAGACTCTCCATTATATCCGGGTGGTGTGGGTGGGACTTGTTCTTTCTCCTCCTGTCTTCCTTTGTCAATTCCCCCAGGGTTGTGTGATTTGGTGGACACTGGGGCTATGTCTTCGTGTTCCTTCGCTCGATCAGGCATGGTTACGGTCCTTCCGCTCCTAAGAGATATATGATAAGAGTTATTATTCGAGGAGGGCTCAAGTTCAGGTACGGAATAGTCAGAGATTAATACCTGATTGTGTCCAAGGCTATTTGGGTTAGCCTGGACTTGGGCTGGAATCACGGTCTGGGGTGGAGTCACCTCATCTCTCCAACGAGAGAGTCGATTTATGTCGACTCTCATATCATGAAGCTCATCTAGCACTCGCTGGAGCTCTGGAGAGATAGCAGAAGAGGAGGACCCCTGGCCCTGCCTGGCTTGAGGTCGCTGATACTAGCCTTGTTGGCTTTGGCGTTGGTTCTGTTGTGGCTGAGGTTGCGAGTTCTGATAACCCGTGCGATATTACTGCCTCTGCTGCAGTTGAGGCTGGTAAGTGGGCTGGGCTTGCGGTGGACGAGGGTTTGGAGTAGAGTTTTGGCCTGAGCGATTGACCGGTTCCAAATTATACCAGACTCCGTTTATCTCCATGACCTGTGGAGGTTCCTCAAAATCAGTCTGAGCGGAGGTTTCATCAGTTTGAGAGGACAAGACTTGGTCTCCACCCCAATGGCTCTGTTGCCCTACCCCTTGACCTTGAATGTAGTAAATTTGGTGTATGGGCGCGGGGGGTGCAATCTTTGATACCCTGTCAGCCAATTCCTCCATTTGTTTCGGCAATTTAGCTAATTTCTCCATATCAGATGATTTATGGATCTTATCCACCTTTTTATAAATCTGCTCAACCATAGTTAGCTTATCAGCTATTATTCCCATGTCCGCATTATGGTAGGTTGTCAAATTATTCACCATATTTTTGGAGCCGGCTATGTAAGCCCGGCTAGTGGTTTGTGCACGGCTAGATTCAGCAAGTCTTTCGAACACCTTGTAGACGGTGTCCTCGTGGCGCCCCATGTAGCTTCCTCCGCAGGATGCACTAACCAACCCTTGAGTCTCAGGGTTCAGCCCGCTCACAAGACTTTGGACCAGCATCATTTTACTTATCCCGTGTCCTGGGCATTTCTGTACTAAGTCTGTGAATCTTTCCCAGGTTTCATGAAATGGTTCATTCGGGTGTTGGGTGAAACTCGTGAGCTTGATCCTCATTTGGTTAATTCTACTAACTGGGTAGAATTTCTTTAAAAACAAAGTCTTGAATGTGGCCCATGTAGTGACTATTTCCCCTAGATTTTCAGCCAGTAAGCCGCCTTATCAGTCAAGGCGAAGGGGACAGCTCTCAACCTTATGTAGTCCTGGCTAACCCTAGGGTGGCAGAGGTTAGCACAGACTAACTTGAGGTCGCGGAGGAAGATATATGGTTCTTCATGATTATTTCCTCCGAATTTTGGCAATAGTTCCAGGAAATGCGGTTTGTGTTCGAACGCATCCTCAGGGGGGACAGGTCTCAACCAATTATAGTCTTCATCTAATTCCGGGAGATACGTGTCTTCCATAGCATCCTCGCCTTGTTGTATTATTGCCAACTGCATCTTAAGTAGTTCATTGGTTTGTTCAG